>CM046882.1:265282297-266490822 GCA_025667525.1 Glebionis coronaria | reverse complement strand
TAATCTATATATATATATATATATATAGAATATAGATATATATATATATATATATATATATATATATATATATATATATATATATATATATATATATATATATATATATATATATATATAGATATATATATATATATATATATATATATATATATATATATATATATATATATATATATATATATATATATATATATATATATATATATATATATATATATATATATATATATATATATATATATATATATATATATATATATATATATATATATATATATATATATATATATATATATATATATATATATATATATATATATAGATATATATATATATATATATATAATATATATATATATATATATATATATATATGATATATATATATGTATGTATATATATATATATATATATATATATATATATGTATGTATATATTATATATATATATATATATATTATATATATATAATATTATATATATATATATATATATTATATATATATATATATATATATATATATATATATATATATATATATATATATATATATATATATATATATATATATATATATATATATATATGGAGGCCATAACATTAGCTTTAAGGTTGCATCTAAATGGGAGAGTTAGCAAATACATGTGAGGGCATAGGGTTTCTTTTTACAGGGCATGTTATTTTGGTTAAGGGGGTGTTCGACCCATAGTTTGAAGTATGAAAAACAGGACGGTTTTGGGTTAAATGTTAACGGGGCGAGCTATGAACTATACTGAGTTAAGGTCTTTATAGAGGGATGTAATGAGATGCATATGTCCTATAAATGGGGTTAAGTAGTAGGATAAGGTTATATATCCATCATAGATTGATGAGCCATTTTGGTATGTGGTTCATGTCTTGATTGTATACGTTTGTGTGTTTAGATTTTTGCTAGAGCGCGGATACTTGGAGAAGCTTGTTCAGGTGTGTTTCGTAGTCCCATGTCTTTTTATGATTTGAATTCCAGATGAGATGGAATAGACACTCTATTGTTTTGTAACTAATAATGTGAATGTTTTTATGGTTTGTGATGGACTTGTATATGCACTTATATGATTAACTGCTATGTGATTCTTGATTGTGTTTATGATCTGGATCAGGGGACACGTGACGTCTCAGTTATTGTGGTTTGACTTGGTACCAAGGGGATGTTTTAGAACAATGATAATCTTATAACTAGTCAAGAGGGTTTTTGTTTTTCTAAAGAAAGAAACTAGAGACGAAAAAGAAAGAAACTTGTATTAATGTGAGAAAATAAGTAAACAACCAACACCCCTTTCCATGGTGGAAAGGGGTTTATATACCAACTCCTTTAATGGACTTGGGCTTCCGGCCCATGAACATGCTCATGGTTCGGGCTAATGTAAATAATAAACAAACTTATACTACGAGCCTATAACTATATTGTTGGAGTGACTGAGACTTCCTTAATATAAAAAACGTATTTCCAACAATCTCCCCCTATGTGAGGACGACTTCAACTGGTACACCGCAACGCCACCGTCTACAAATGCAGCAACATAATAAGACACGAATAAAGTGGCTTTGACATTTATTCTGATTCGGTAGCATTTTACCTCCGGTCGGTGAAGACCGTTGAACGATAATAAATATCGTACTTGTGACAGGTAGCTCTAATTAAAGATCATCTTGACAAGATCTCGCGGGTAAACTCGTTTTCTTTATTCGACCGTCCAAAGATGACTGCGAACATAAGGAGTGAATCATTTGGATTAAAAACACGTATGATTGAAGCCGTCAATTCATGAAACCTGGAACAAGTGAATTTCAATTAAGATTTTCACCATCGTTGCTTTCTAGTTATCACGAGCTTGATTCAAATAGAATCTTGCTTATCACCTACCGCAGTGCTGTTTAATGTTGACACTGGAAGGATTTCCACTCTTCACTGTGAACATAAAGAGTGCCACTCTGAGTGTTCTGACAAGATCACTTGGATAATGCCTTGAGGCTCTGGAACAAGTTTAATATCAATTAAGAGTTAAACCATCATTTCTTTCCAGTTATCACAAGATTAGTTCTTAAAGAACCGCACGTGTCAACTACCATGAGCTTGTTTGATGTTGGCTCAACCAGGATTTCCGTCTTCATTGTAATACTTTCGTATTACTCAGATGTTCTGGAAATATTACGATAATATTGCGTAGGACTCATAAAAATATTTCTTCTTTTGAAATTGTGTCCTAATGAGACTTTTGATGATCTCGTGGCTCTAGACTCAATAGTGCATTTTTGTTTTGGTGAGCGGAGGCTGGAGAGGATTGCCAGCTTCTCAATATCAATTTATTCGGAGTGAATAAACCGATAGATAACGTGTTGAACTCCGTGACATTAAAACAAATATCTTTTGAGAGATATTTGAGTTGGCTGGGAGGGGTTGTGCATCGCATCAATGGGTCCATGATACTTTGTCTTCAAGATGAGTTGACCCGGTTTCTACCTAAGTTGTAAGGAGGGATTCTTTCTTTACATCCTTTATATTTACATTTCTTTTTCATTCTTCAACCCTTCAATGCTTACCAATACATCATCACTAGCACCTTGTTGTGATTGTTCCAGTTCTAGCATCAATACTTGGTCGGCATTCAGCTACGTTCACAGTCCATTCTCCTTCTTTTCTAAGGACTTCTATTTTTCTAACTATGGAATTGTCCTTGGGAAGATTCCTCCGGTTCTCGGAAGAATCATTGGACTAGTACCTAATCCTACCACCCTTTTGTCACCACATCCGTCATGAATTAAGTGTGTTTTGGGTAAGTACTTGTCACCATGAAAAAACATTGAAAACTCACTTAAGATACTTATGATATATATATCAAAGTTTTGTATCTTTAAGTGTTTTTGTTCATAAAAAATGCTCCCCCTTAACATGTGAAACACATATTAAGTTGGTTTATACTTGAAGTCTTTTTCATGTATAGCCAAATATATGATCAAGTCTCCTTAATCCCATTTTCTCCCCTTATCCAAAATGTTAACCATCAATACTTTGGATATTAATGGATTAACCGGTCTTTGGGTAACAAAATGAAATCAATCTATAGCCATAGAACATATTAATGCTCCCTCTCAATTTAATGAGGGTTAGTTGTAGTGCTTGAGTATGATAGATTTTGAAAGATTTAGAATCTCGTGAGAAATTCTTGAAATATTATCATACTTTCACACTACAGCAAGCCATAAAAGCTGAATTCACAATATTTACATATTCACAAATTTACCAATATGGAGATGACATAAGGAAGTACGACCCATTATATGGATCGTTCCATGAACTTGTGGTGCGCTCCATACGGTCTTCCACCAACGAATCGTTCAAGACTTCTTATTAGACGTCGTTCTCTCAGATTTTCATCGATCTTCTTGATCGTATAGGTAGCACTCTGTTGAAAGCCCGTGTGCTAATCTTTAGTGACCTCTGGAAGAGTCTTATACTTGTTGAGATGCACCAACTTGTCCCGAATATGGGTGAGAGTCCCGTCACTGAATTTGTTGATCTCTGGAATTCTCATGAACTTCATTAGACCACGACCATTCAGTTAGAAAATGTCAGGCATCGGGTCAGTGGTGCTGGTGTAAGGAGATATTTCTGTATGCCTCTGGAAGACTTTAGTACGTGGTTTTGAAAGGTTGAGCTTCCTTTGATAAATTTCTACTCCAAGTTGTAGATCTTCGAGACGAAGAAGTGTCTGAGGGCGTTGTGAGTTAGCAAAAGAAACATGTCCTCAATGTCCTCGAGACGAAGAAGTGGAAAATCTCCTTCCTAGATAGTGTAGACTTTTTCATCGTCTCTAATGAGTCTGATCTCTGTCAAATGTTGATAGCCTGTTTTAGGTTCAATCCTTTCGAATTTGAGAGAAGACTTGAGAGCCTGAGTTGTGCACACACGCATAGTTGTAGGCGCGTCGCACACGCTCATCCCAATGTGAAGCACCCAATTCGGCATATCGATCATATTCAGGATATTTTTGTGGAACCTAGAAACGATTAACTTTTTCTTCTAACCAAGGTATCAAATCCCAAGTTGCAGCCTTTACCAATGTTAAGGAAGTTGCATACTTGTTTGCTCCCTTGACAAAGTATTCGAGATCCTCACTGACAAAGAATTCAAGTGCAATTTGACCATCATCTGCAGCTGTAGTAGGAGGAGGTTTTTCAGACGCATGAAGACCATCCCTTTGAGTAGTTCTCAATGCTTTCAGAAGTTTATTTGCATTGTACTCGTATTCTGTGTTGCTGAGCTTGGATTTAACACGAAGGTTGGGATTTTTGAGTCCTCTCACAACCATTGCCTAAGTTATGTTAGACCCATATGTGTACTCCAAGAATCTTGAAAAATCTATTGGATTGCTTAGGAATTGGGAGAAGTCAGCTTCATCAGCCTTTGTCAGTGGACGAAGTGCAGCAGCGTTTGACACCCAAGGTTGTATGGGTGCATTTTCATATTCCTCGAGTGTATCCACCCATGCTGGTTCACTTGACTCTCGAATATCAGGAACGGTAGTAGAGACAGGAACATCAACAACAGGTACTGCTACTGCTTCATTGTCTGGTATATCTTGGACTGGATCGGAAACTGGGATATCTGGTTCAGGTTGATCGGGTTCCGTCAGTTGTTGTTGCACTAAAGGTGTAGTAACTGAAGCAACTGGGGCAGATGTGACAGGAACAGATGTGGTTGCAGGAGCGGTTGTGGCTGGAGTATGTGATGAGGCTGTATTAGCATGTACATCATGAAACTTCTTGGTGCGTCTGCCTTGACGAGGTGTAGGTTTTGGAGTTGATTTACCCTTGGTAACATCATCTTTGGAAGATTTGTCACCTTTGGACTTGTCTTTATTAGACTTGTCTTGCTTGTCTCCATCCTTTTTCCCTGTATCATCGTCCCCTTCTTCTTGATCATCACCATTTTTTCCGTCACCATCACCATTATCATCACCATCACTGTGTTTATCACTTTCTTCTTCGTCATTAGTACCTTCTTCGTTATCACTACCTCGTTCTTCATCACTTCCTCCTTCGTCTCACTACCGCCTTCATCATCACTAACTTTGTCGTCATCACCCTTGTCATCATCATCATTGTCATCATCAGCATCTTCGTCATCATTTTCGGATTCATCTTCTTCGTCATTTAAGATATTTGAAATTGAGTATAATGCAGTTCGTTTTTTCTCAGTTCTTGCTAATGGAAAGTCCAACCAATATCGGGTTTTTAATTGTTCTTGGTTGTTAAGCTTGCTTGGTTAATCTATTTGCTAATTCAATCAAAGCCTTGCAAAATGGAAAAATATTACCTACGTATATGTAAAACAAATTGCAAATACCACGTTTTTATTCAAGTAGAAATTCAAATTGCAAATATGAAACTAAAGGGACTGAAATTGTAAATTCTATGAAGGATAAATGCTTGAAATGTAAACTCTAACAATTCTAGGGACTAAAAGTATAAAACTGTTAACTACAAGGATCAAAAATGCAAATCTTATAACAAACTAACCAAAAGTGTAACAAACTAACAAATATCTAACTGAATTTAACAACTTTTCAAACTACAAGGATTAACGAAGTGCAAACCCTAAAATAATGGAAGTTTAGCCAGTTATACACAATGTTTAAAACTAAAAGGACTAAAGAGCAATTATGAAAACTATTTAAGCAAAAACGGGACAAACAAGAAAATAAGCTCGTTTGAGCTTAATACTCAACCAAATTTGATGAGACAAATTGCAAAACGTTTAAAATCTCAAATAAGCTACGTGTGTCCAAGGAAACTTGCTAAAAATGAGAAATAAGCAAATGAGTGCTTATCAATAAGCACAAAATAAGCTATAGCCAAATCTAATCAGTCACAACTTGATTTTTCTATTTAAACTGATTAAGCAACTGAATTAAGGAATGGGAAATCAAACTAGAACATTTTTCATCAAGTAATAAGCTCTAAAACTGAATTAAGCTAAAATTGGGCTTATGTTGACCAAGCGTTGACCAGCTTTTTTTCAAAAAGCTAAAAATCTCAAAAATCATGTAACTCCACTCCTTAATGGGATTTGTGAAGAAAAATTGCTAAGTTTATGAATAGGAAAAGGAGATACAGATTTTCAGTTTACAAGTTACAGAAACTTGCATTAAGTCTCCTTATCTGATTATTGCTTATAACTAAATGCTTATTGAATACTGTGTAAAATCCTCTTAGAGTCTAAAACTCTATGATATAAGCTACAAATGGAAACAAATTTGATCCAATTTCATCCAGTATTGAGTGAGTTCTAGCAAATTGAAAATGACAAGTTCTAGAAACCAAGACTGCATAAGGATGACCCAAACATTTTAAGTACCATTTGCCTGTTTGACTATCTAAATGACTTGTAAATGCCTTGAAACTCTTTTATAACCTCTATTAACTACAAATGAACTCTAAAATTCCAAAACTCAAAACTTGAAAACTCTTTTTAGACTAGTCCCAAACACTCCTTTAACTGGTCTTAATGAAAGTTTGTGAAGTCAATTTGATTTTAAGTGGAACTGAATGAAAATTGATAGCAAGCTATGCTCAGTAATCAAGATGAAATGTTTAAAAGGATAAAGCAAGTACTTAACTCTATTAGAACTACAAACAAAGTGCAAGACCAAAATTGACTGAATTAAGGAAGTAAGCTATGAATAAACCCACATCAAAACACAAGTAAACAGGATTAAGCTACAAACATAACAAAAATCAATCAATAAGCAACTTCAAACAACTTTATCAGGCAGCCATCAGATTACACTAGGAAAAGAAATCATGCTTTTGACTTATTGAGAGGAATTGAAACAAGAACTTTAAAACCTATTGGAGTTATCCTTTGAGAAGAAGAGGAGCGCTGAGCTCTCTTACCCTAGTGATAACCACAACCTTATCACTAGGAATCAATCAAACAACAAGAACAACAAACTAATCAACAGGAATCATCAAACTGCTTGAATTCTTCAAATGTCAATGGAAAGAACTGAATTGTGCTCAAACAGCTAACAAACTTCTCCAATGTCAGTTATGATCCATCAATGATCATAACAAACACTTAACAGCAACAATAGTATCCAATAGCAGCAAGAATTAAACAGGAATGGTAAGAACAATTCTGGCGGGAAAGCTTGAATTCAAAATTTATTAATGGAAAAACGGTTACAAGGTTGTTGGAAGCTAGTAACTAACTAACTAACTCAAGAGTTTGTCAGACTCTTGAGTAGCTAGGGTAAAATTAAGGGAAAAAGGAAAGGAAATGGAGAACTATGTGTTTTTACAAATTTAAGCTACAAGTGAAAAATGAAGTCTAATCCAGCTATTTATAGACATGAAAGAAGAGTTTGTTGGGGTTGGTGACGTGTCAGAACCAATCCCAGCTTGCCACGTGTAGAATTCTACATATTGCATTTTGAAGGTATGAACAAGGAATTGGGGTTTTCTTCATTGATTGATTTCATGTTAATTGATTGGCACCATGGTGTTTATCTCTTCAAAACGATCAAGTTTGGTGTTGAAAACTTTTCATGAAATTGCTTGTAGCTAAAACGCGATCCTGGCAATTTTTTCCTTGAAGAAGATGCCACGTGTCAGTGTTTAATTGGCTGAAAAAACTTCACACGGATTGAACTGTTGGGATTGGGTAATAAATGCATGCGGCTGAGTGGATATTTAATATTCAATCCGTGTGCTTTGGTTTCCTTTCTTCTCATTGGCTGAATTACTTGTCACATGGATCAAACTTGAATATCTTTCAAAAGTTGGCAGAACAAGTCCTTGTACTTGGCAGATTATTGTTTTAAGCTAGAATCTTCATTCTTTTGACATATTTGGTCCTTCAAATTTGATTCTTTGAACAAAATAGTCCTTTGACTGAGTTGACTTGAGAGTTGACCAAGTTTGACTTGAATCTTGACTTTTTACAATATTTGCACTTTAGTCCTTCAACTTTGATAACTTGTCAAGATAGGTCCTTGTACTTCAAAGTCTTGTCACTTTTGATCCTTCTTTGTCTTTTTCATCCATTTGAGCTTGATTTTTCCTTGTTTGCTTGGAAATGTATCTTTTTACCTACACAAGTGCACACAAACACAAACATACCACATAACACTGTTTTTGCCAAATAAATTGGTATTTTGCTTCATGTTTTAGGGTTATTTGTTGATAAAAGGATATGAGTTTAAGCTCATATCAAATTCCCCTACACTTGAACATTGTCATGTCCTCATGCAATATTATATATTAAAGCTCAAATTTACATTTTCCTCATAATTAATCCACCTTGGCCATATGACATGCATCTACACTACTCTAAACTAGATGATGCATGATTTTGACTTTTAATAATGCAATGAACAAAATACAATTCTATCTATATCTTTTTTATTTTTCTTGAAATGGTTTTGATGGAAATAACTCATAAAGAATTCAATGGCTTAGATTAAGGCTTGGGTACCATGGACATTTATCATCCTCAAGTTTCACTTTCCCCATACCAAGCTTAAAAATGGGATCATTGCATTCACAAGTAAAAAGTGCATCAACTTATTCATGACAATTAAATGTGGAACCGGTTATTATTTGAGCAAATTGCTTGTGGGCAAATTTGTCATTTATTCAAGTGTGAAGTATAAGAAGTGTAAAATCCAATAATAAGGAAGCACGGTTTTAATCCTAAGTAATCCTCTCATCCATTACTTGAAAAACCGCTCACAATTAATATAAGTCCGTTTCAAGAGTAATAAGTCATTCGCCTTATGTGTAAAATCCTCATGTCATGCTTTCATAAGTAGCTACACACTCGCTAAGGAAAGAAAAATAAAACTCACGCAATAATTTACATCCGCCATCTTTTTGAGACTTTGGATCTTCAACCCCGCAACCCGTCAAGGGAATATTGGATTGGAGCAATCTATTGAATCCCCGCAACCCGTCAAGGTAATATTGGAACTCAATAGTCACTATAATTAACACCACACTGCCCCTCTTGGGAGTCTTGCATTATTTTTTTTCTTTTTCTTTTTCTTTTTCTTCTTCTTCTTTTTTTTCTAGCCACTCATTTTTTTTCATAAGCCACTCTTATTTTTCTTTATTCCTCACAAAGAAATTTGAAAAGAAGAAAAGGAAAAACACCCGCTAAATATGGAGCATGACATAAGTCTAGTACACATAAAACGTGCTAACTTAGAATCTTAAGACGTACTCATATCAACCATAAATGATTAGCCAAAAATGCATAAGAGATTACAAACCAATTAAAACCGTACTTGATTATTTATTAACAATTATATACATGCGAAGAAAGTAGAGATAAAGAAGAGAAGGGTTTAGCCACAAGTAATTGCCATGAAGTCTATCTAGCCCTTTTACACTTGCTTCAACTCTATCATTTCCCATTCTCCACAAATTTAAGATTTCAAATAATGAAATTGGTGGATGCTTAGCCTAATAGACCAATGAAGTGGCTTTGACATGGTTAAGGATACTAGCTAGAGAGTGCTAAAATAAGCAAACTCGGGTTGAGTCAAAATATCCATGGCGGGCCTAATATGTCAAAGAAATCTAAATTTGTTAAAACCATGTTTTTATTATATTTTTTTCTTTTTATATATTTTTGATGAAACATAAAAGAAGAAATATATACAATGCAAATGTGTTATGCAAATGAAAAATGATTGATGCAAAAATTATGAATGCATATTTTTGGTGGCCAAAGTAGATCAAAAATTTGAAAAACGTTTGAAAAATTCAATTTTTTCATGTTATCATGCAAGACAATGACAAGTTCTAGGTAAGGTCACTTCGATAGAAGACCCCCCTACACTTAAGCTAAACATTGTCCTCAATGTTTAAGAGCATGGAAGTATAAAAACTTCCCCTACACTTATGACAATGAATAGACTTTGCTTAACCCAAGTTAAGGAAAGGACAACTATTAGTGAAATCATGTTTAAGCACAAGGTGTCAATGAAAAATCACTAAAGTAACGAAGTGAACCGGATACAAGGGCCTCCTCCATAAGCTCCAAAGCATGAGATGAGTGAGCAACCCTACAAACAATCATGAAGACAAAAGAAGGTATCCCCTACACTTATCTCCAAGTCTATGCCTTTATTTCTAACCTACAACACTCTAAACCTAGTTATACGATGCTTGAGTTAATGAGTCTCTAGCTCGACTCGTCCCTCAATGAATTAATTCATGGGGAAAATGGGGACCTCTTGGACCATTTCAACGGAAATGTCCTCCCCAAAGTAATGTTTAACACGGTGACCATTCACTTTAAAATTTGGACCATCGGGTTGGGACAACTCAAGAGTTCCATATGGAAATACTTGAGCAATAGTGAATGGACCGGACCATCTCGACTTAAGCTTGCCCGCAAAAAACTTCAATCTTGAGTTAAAGAGGAGAACCGGCTCTCCAACTTTGAACTCACGATTCTTGATCTTAGCATCATGCAATTTCTTAGTCTTTTCCTTGTAAAGCAAAGAATTCTCATAGGCATTGGCTCTCAACTCATCCATCTCATTGAGTTGATCTTTCCTATGTGAACCGGCTTGGTTTAAATCAAAGTTAGCCCACTTGAGAGCCCAAGATGCCTTATGTTCTAACTCAAATGGGAGATGGCACGCTTTTCCATAGACAAGCCTATAAGGAGTACAACCAATTGGTGTTTTAAAAGCCGTCCTAAACGCCCACAAAGCATCATCAAGCTTATCCGACCAAGAAGCTCGATGTTCTCCCACCGTTCTCTCTAAAATCCTCTTTAAACCACGATTTGTGACCTCGGTTTGACCATTTGTTTGAGGGTGATACGCGGTAGAAAGTCTATGATTCACTCCATATTTCTTCATAACTCTCGTGAATTGATCATTACAAAAGTGCGTGCCACGATCACTTATGATGGCCCGAGGTACACCAAATCTAGCAAACAATTGTTTCAAGAACTTTACAACCACTCTAGCATCATTGGTAGGTAAGGCTTTAGCCTCCACCCACTTGGACACATAATCCACCGCCACAAGTATATACTTGTTTCCCTTAGAGGATGGAAAAGGTCCCATGAAATCGATGC
The DNA here is from genome assembly GCA_025667525.1 of Glebionis coronaria. NCBI lineage: Eukaryota > Viridiplantae > Streptophyta > Magnoliopsida > Asterales > Asteraceae > Glebionis > Glebionis coronaria. Next base: position 266,479,677 of record CM046882.1, on the reverse strand, counting down.
CCCATACATCAAATATCTCACACTCTTGGATAAAATTTTGTGGCATCTCATCACGTTGTGTAATTTTTCCTTGTCTTTGACAAACATCACAAAATTTCACCATCTCTTGGGCATCTTTGTAAATAGAAGGCCAATAGTAACCCGAATCAAAGACTTTCTTGGCGGTGTAGTTAGGCCCAAAATGTCCACCCGTAGGTCCTTTATGACACGCCTCTAAGATCTTAAATGCCTCGGGCCCATCTACACACCGTCGAATGATTTGGTCCGCACATTGCCTAAAAAGATATGGATCATCCCAAAAGTAATACTTAACTTCCTTAAGAAACTTTTTCTTTTGTTGATAAGTAAGACCCTCAATAAGCACATTGCCCACAAGATAGTTCCGATATCCGCAAACCAAGGTGTGACATCCTCTTGGGAAGAGATAGACATGAGCTCCTCTAATGGAAAGGATTCATTGATTTCTTGATGTGGGAAATCTCCTTGAAAAGGATGCTCAAGTCTACTCAAATGATCCGCCGCTAAATTCTCGGCCCCTTTCTTATCACGAATCTCTATCTTAAACTCTTGAAGCAACAAAACCCATCTCAAAAGCCTAGGCTTAGCATCTTGTTTTGTCATAAGATACTTGAGAGCGGAATGATCCGTATACACTATGGTTTTGGAAAGCACAAGATATGGTCTAAACTTCTCAAAAGCATATACTATAGCAAGCAACTCTTTTTCCGTGGTAGTGTAATGAAGTTGTGCACCGATCATGGTTTTACTCACATAGTGTATAGGTTGAAAATGTTTATTAACTCTTTGTCCTAAGACGGCCCCCACCGCATAATCACTAGCGTCACACATAAGCTCAAAAGGTAATTCCCAATTTGGAGAAACCAAAACGGGAGCCTTAGTTAATTTTTCCTTAAGAGTCTCAAAAGAGTCTAAACAAGCTTGATCAAAAATGAAAGGAGCCTCTTTCTCCAAGAGGTGAGTCATCGGTCTAGCTATCTTAGAAAAATCTTGTATAAAGCGCCTATAAAATCCCGTATGACCTAAGAAACTCCTCACACCTTTAACCGAGGTGGGTGGGGGAAGCTTAGCAATCACATCAATTTTAGCTCTATTAACTTCTAATCCCTTATTGGATATCTTGTGTCCTAAAACAATCCCCTCTTTCACCATAAAGTGACATTTCTCCCAATTAAGCACCAAACGTGTTTCCTCACAACGCTTAAGCATTCTCTCAAGATTGGTGAGACATGAGCTAAAGGAGTTTCCAAATACGGAAAAGTCATCCATAAAGACCTCCATGGTTTGCTCTATCATGTCATGGAAAATCGCCATCATGCACCTTTGAAACGTCCCCGGTGCATTACATAGGCCAAAAGGCATCCTCTTATAAGCAAATGTACCGTAGGGACAAGTGAATGTGGTCTTTTCTTGATCCTTAGGGTCAATGGGTATTTGAAAATAACCCGAAAAGCCATCAAGAAAACAATAGTACTCATTTCCCGCTAAGCGTTCAAGCATTTGATCCATAAAGGGAAGTGGGAAATGGTCTTTCCTAGTTACCTCATTGAGTTTTCTATAATCAATGCAAACTCTCCAACCGGTCACAAGTCTCGTGGGAATAAGCTCATTGTTCTCATTAGGCACCACGGTGATTCCACCCTTCTTTGGAACACAATGAACCGGGCTAACCCATGGAGAGTCGGAAATGGGGTAAATCATACCCGCATCTAAGAGTTTAATCACTTCCTTCTTAATAACCTCATGGATTTTTGGGTTAACTCTCCTTTGGTTTTGAATGGCGGGTTTATAATCATCCTCCATAAGGATTTTGTGAGTACAAAAATGTGGATCAGTTCCCTTTATGTCGGATATTTTCCATGCTAAAGCTTTCTTATGTTTCTTAAGAACTTCAATAAGTTGCTCTTTCTCATCCTCTTTCAACTCTTTAGCAATAATCACCGGTAATTGGTCTTTTCCTTCTAAGAAAGCATATTCTAAGTGAGATGGAAGTTCCTTAAGTTCAATGGAAGGTGGACTCTCTATGGAAGGTTTTACTATGGAAGGTTCCTCAATGGTAATCTCTTGTGGAATAGGAGAAGGAATAGGGTCCTCATTGAGCAACTTTTGGATCGTAAGAATATATTCTTCCCAATTAATGGGAGAATCATCATCACCAAGAAAGTTGGACTCAAATTCCTCCAAGAGGAAATCACTCTCTCCAAAAGGTGTTAAAGAGGGAGCAATTGAGGCCACGGTTTCAACATGGGGTATCTCATCACTAGCACTCTTACAAGCATCATGAAAGTGTTCATTACACACTTCATCTAGCACATCCACAATGTTAATAGTCTCACAAGGTCTAGACTCCTTAACCTCTTTTCTATCACAAACTTTCCCTAACTTAAACACCACTCTCTCATCTTCTACTCTCATAATTAATTCTCCTTCCGCCACATCTATCAAGGTACGACCCGTTCTCAAAAACGGTCTACCAACAATCAAAGGCACTCTAGGATCCATGTCATAATCGACCACTACAAAGTCGGCCGGAAAGGTAAACTTATCCACACCTACAAACACATCTTCCGCTATACCTACGGGGTGAGCTATGGTTCAGTTGGCTAGTTCAAGAGTCATCCTAGTGGGAGTGAGCTCGGGAAGAGATAGTTGTTTCCAAACCGATAAAGGCATGAGGTTTATGCTCGCCCCTAAATCCGCCAAAGCCATGCAATTTTCAACACCGGGAAAATTACAAGGTATCAAGAAGCGCCCCAGATCTCCAAGTTTTGTTGGTAAGGTTTTAAGTAACACCGCGGAACAATTTTCATTAAGTGATGTGTTGGGCAAATCAACCAATTTTTCTTTGTTTGAGAGCAAATCCTTGAACATCTTAGCAAACTTTGGCATATAAGCAAGAGCTTCCGCAAAGGATATGTTGATGTTGAGTTGCTTGAACGTCCTTAAGAAATTGGAGACTTGGATGTCATCCTTGTTCTTTAACTTGTCCTTTTTCAACCTTGAAGGATATGGAAGAGTAGGTTTTGGTGTAGGTGGAATAGGTGTTGTGGTGGAAGATTTGTCTTTGTTAGCTTCTTCATTTGGAAGTGTGGAAGGTAAAGGAGAAGTATGAGGTGGTTGAGAAGGTGTGTTTGAGTGAATAGGAGCATTTTGAGGAGGTGGGGTAGAAGTAGAAGCCTTGTCACAAGTAGGAGCACAAGTGGGTTGAACAATAGTAGGTTTAGGAGGTGAAGGATCCTTTGTTGTTGTTCCACTCCTTGTTGTAATAGCATTGACATTGGCCCTAGGGTTTGTTTGTGTGTTAGAAGGTAAAGCCCCTTGTGGTCTTTGAGTTACAGCCACTAAAACCCTATTGATTTGGTCACTCATTCTCTTCTCCATTTCACGCATTTTCTTGTCAACATACTCTTGAGTCTCTTGCATCCTATATCCTTGATTTGGAACTTGAGGGTAAGCTTGATTTGGTATTGGAGCATATGCTTGATTGGGAATAAATGGAAGTGGTTGATTAAATCCTTGTTGTGGTGGATAAAAGGTATTTGCTTGAGGTTGAAATTGATTGGGTGCCTTGTAGTTATTTCCTTGGTATGGTGGTCTTTGCCCTTGATTCCTTGCTAAAATTTGAGGAGGATTTTGTGGAATTTGGGTGGGTGGTTGGGGTGGGAAGCCGGGTGGAGAAAGGTAGTTTTGGGATTTGTAAGAAAGGTTATTTGGATTGATGTTAGGTTTGAAGTGTTCACGGTGTTCCTCTTGGTAAGCATAACATTCCCCTTGATACCCTTGCACCTTATCACATTGTTCATAAGAATGGGGACCTCCACAAGTAACACAAGAAATGGTGATGGCATTCACATTATTTGAGGAATTGTTCAATGTCATGCTCTTAAAATTTTGAAACATTTCTTGTTGTGCTTGCAAATGCCTCTCACTATCTCTATCCATCCTTTGAAAAATCGCTTCTTGTAACTTGAGGAGTTGGTTGTCACAAGGGATTTGAGAATTGTTTTGGATAACATGAACCTTTTCTTCAAATGGATTGTTTGTTTGAACCATTGCCTTAGTCTCAATAATGTCCAAAGCCTCTTGATAAGTCTTAAGAAGAATACTCCCTCCCGCGGAAGCATTGAGTGAATCTTGGTGGTGAGATTTAAGGCCATCATAAAAGAGGCTTATTTGGTGAACTTGATCCAATCCATGATTAGGGCATCGCCTCAACAACTCACTATACTCTTCCCAAGCATCACTAAAGGATTGACTAGGTTTTTGTTGAAAGCTCATAATTAAAGTCCTCAAAGCCATAGTCTTATGTGGAGGAAAGAACTTGTTCAAAAACTTCGTGGTGAAACCATCCCATGTGGTGATACTATCGGGTGGTTGGGTGTCTAACCAATGCTTAGCACTCCCCTCTAAGGAAAATGACACTAACATCAACCTAATGACCTCATGTAGAACCCCATTATGCTTAATGGTATTGCAAAGTGAAAGGAATCTCTTAAGGTGAGCATGAGGATCCTCATTTTGTTTACCCAAGAAAGGTGATAGTGCAACCATATTGATCATAGATGTATGTAGCTCAAATGTGTTAGCGGGAAAATCGGGAATCTTAATGGCACTAGAATATCCATGAATGTTGGATTGCATACGTTCATACAAAGTGCGATTATCAATAGCCATGGCTTCTTGTGGTGGAGTCAAAGCACGATTCTCGTGATCGGCTTGGTGGACGGTGGTGGTCTTACTCTTTCTCTTTTTCTTCCTTTTTGGAGGAAGAGGTTGTACACCAATCGGTATTTGTGCACGCCCGCGAGTGAGCATGCAACTCAATACGAGGAATGAGAGAGAAGCTCTCGTGTGACTTTGAAGAGAAATGGATTATCCTCTTCGAGTTTCAATATTAAATATCCACAAGAAAATAACAATATATGTATATACTACTTTGGGTGCAAGACCCCCAATGAAGCCTTCCTTCTTAGAATACTTACAATTGAACGGGGGGTTAGGTGGCGCGAAGCACTTAAGTACCTATTGACCCTTAGATGGCATTTTATAGCACATCGCCTTTCTATTCACTTAAATGTTCGTATTCTTCGAATTGTTGCTTATTAAGAGTATTTATCTATTCTTGCTTTATTTTGTTTGATCGATACACGTGTCAAGGACCGGAACGCCCCTCAACACGGTGTATTGCCTCGGCAATACTTATGGAAGATATGTAGATTGATTGTTCTTATACGTATACGTATTTACTTATAATAATATATGGAAAATATTTTTGTATTTATGAGTTTTTTAAAGGAAAATACTATATGTACATAAAAACCGAGAGAAACCAATAATATATATTTTTGGGTGCAATCTCTTAGGAAAAAGATTGCTTTTTGGATTTTTTTATTTTTTTGGTCAATTCTTTAGGAAAAGAATTGTTTTGTTAATTTTTTAGTTTTTATATATTTTTATATTTTTCATTTTTTATTTGTTTTTGATTTATGATACGTAAAAATAACGTTCACAAAATGAACGGATCCCAAAAGCCAATGAAAACCGTCAATCGATAGTCTCTCGTGTAGTCAAAGAACCGGCAGCGGCGCCATTTGAAATTGAGTATAATGCAGTTCGTTTTTTCTCAGTTCTTGCTAATGGAAAGTCCAACCAATATCGGGTTTTTAATTGTTCTTGGTTGTTAAGCTTGCTTGGTTAATCTATTTGCTAATTCAATCAAAGCCTTGCAAAATGGAAAAATATTACCTACGTATATGTAAAACAAATTGCAAATACCACGTTTTTATTCAAGTAGAAATTCAAATTGCAAATATGAAACTAAAGGGACTGAAATTGTAAATTCTATGAAGGATAAATGCTTGAAATGTAAACTCTAACAATTCTAGGGACTAAAAGTATAAAACTGTTAACTACAAGGATCAAAAATGCAAATCTTATAACAAACTAACCAAAAGTGTAACAAACTAACAAATATCTAACTGAATTTAACAACTTTTCAAACTACAAGGATTAACAAAGTGCAAACCCTAAAATAATGGAAGTTTAGCCAGTTATACACAATGTTTAAAACTAAAAGGACTAAAGAGCAATTATGAAAACTATTTAAGCAAAAACGGGACAAACAAGAAAATAAGCTCGTTTGAGCTTAATACTCAACCAAATTTGATGAGACAAATTGCAAAACGTTTAAAATCTCAAATAAGCTACGTGTGTCCAAGGAAACTTGCTAAAAATGAGAAATAAGCAAATGAGTGCTTATCAATAAGCACAAAATAAGCTATAGCCAAATCTAATCAGTCACAACTTGATTTTTCTATTTAAACTGATTAAGCAACTGAATTAAGGAATGGGAAATCAAACTAGAACGTTTTTCATCAAGTAATAAGCTCTAAAACTGAATTAAGCTAAAATTGGGCTTATGTTGACCAAGCGTTGACCAACTTTTTTTCAAAAAGCTAAAAATCTCAAAAATCATGTAACTCCACTCCTTAATGGGATTTGTGAAGAAAAATTGCTAAGTTTATGAATAGGAAAAGGAGATACAGATTTTCAGTTTACAAGTTACAGAAACTTGCATTAAGTCTCCTTATCTGATTATTGCTTATAACTAAATGCTTATTGAATACTGTGTAAAATCCTCTTGGAGTCTAAAACTCTATGATATAAGCTACAAATGGAAACAAATTTGATCCAATTTCATCCAGTATTGAGTGAGTTCTAGCAAATTGAAAATGACAAGTTCTAGAAACCAAGACTGCATAAGGATGACCCAAACATTTTAAGTACCATTTGCCTGTTTGACTATCTAAATGACTTGTAAATGCCTTGAAACTCTTTTATAACCTCTATTAACTACAAATGAACTCTAAAATTCCAAAACTCAAAACTTGAAAACTCTTTTTAGACTAGTCCTAAACACTCCTTTAACTGGTCTTAATGAAAGTTTGTGAAGTCAATTTGATTTTAAGTGGAACTGAATGAAAATTGATAGCAAGCTATGCTCAGTAATCAAGATGAAATGTTTAAAAGGATAAAGCAAGTACTTAACTCTATTAGAACTACAAACAAAGTGCAAGACCAAAATTGACTGAATTAAGGCAGTAAGCTATGAATAAACCCACATCAAAACACAAGTAAACAGGATTAAGCTACAAACTTAACAAAAATCAGTCAATAAGCAACTTCAAACAACTTTATCAGGCAGCCATCAGATTACACTAGGAAAAGAAATCATGCTTTTGACTTATTGAGAGGAATTGAAACAAGAACTTTAAAACCTATTGGAGTTATCCTTTGAGAAGAAGAGGAGCGCTGAGCTCTCTTACCCTAGTGATAACCACCACCTTATCACTAGGAATCAATCAAACAACAAGAACAGCAAACTAATCAACAGGAATCATCAAACTGCTTGAATTCTTCAAATGTCAATGGAATGAACTGAATTGTGCTCAAACAGCTAACAAACTTCTCCAATGTCAGTTATGATCCATCAATGATCATAACAAACACTTAACAGCAACAATAGTATCCAATAGCAGCAAGAATTGAACAGGAATGGTAAGAACAATTTTGGCGGGAAAGCTTGAATTCAAAATTTATTAATGGAAAAACGGTTACAAGGTTGTTGGAAGCTAGTAACTAACTAACTAACTCAAGAGTTTGTCAGACTCTTGAGTAGCTAGGGTAAAATTAAGGGAAAAAGGAAAGGAAATGGAGAACTATGTGTTTTTACAAATTTAAGCTACAAGTGAAAAATGAAGTCTAATCCAGCTATTTATAGACATGAAAGAAGAGTTTGTTGGGGTTGGTGACGTGTTAGAACCAATCCCAGCTTGCCACGTGTAGAATTCTGCATATTGCATTTTGAAGGTATGAACAAGGAATTGGGGTTTTCTTCATTGATTGATTTCATGTTAATTGATTGGCACCATGGTGTTTATCTCTTCAAAACGATCAAGTTTGGTGTTGAAAACTTTTCATGAAATTGCTTGTAGCTAAAACCCGATCCTGGCAATTTTTTCCTTGAAGAAGATGCCACGTGTCAGTGTTTAATTGGCTGAAAAAACTTCACACGGATTAAACTGTTGGGATTAGGTAATAAATGCATGCGGCTGAGTGGATATTTAATATTCAATCCGTGTGCTTTGGTTTCCTTTCTTCTCATTGGCTGAATTACTTGTCATATGGATCAAACTTGAATATCTTTCAAAAGTTGGCAGAACAAGTCCTTGTACTTGGCAGATTATTGTTTTAAGCTAGAATCTTCATTCTTTTGACATATTTGGTCCTTCAACTTTGATTCTTTGAACAAAATGGTCCTTTGACTGAGTTGACTTGAGAGTTGACCAAGTTTGACTTTAATCTTGACTTTTTACAATATTTGCACTTTAGTCCTTCAACTTTGATAACTTGTCAAGATAGGTCCTTGTACTTCAAAGTCTTGTAACTTTTGATCCTTCTTTGTCTTTTTCATCCATTTGAGCTTGATTTTTCCTTGTTTGCTTGGAAATGTATCTTTTTACCTACACAAGTGCACACAAACACAAACATACCACATAACACTGTTTTTGCCAAATAAATTGGTATTTTGCTTCATGTTTTAGGGTTATTTGTTGATAAAAGGATATGAGTTTAAGCTCATATCAATATTATAGGGAACTACAGTACCATGTTTCTCGAATATCTTAGTATCTTCATCTATAGCCGTTTTAAGAGCTTTGTGAAGGATCTTTTGAGCTTTGGTTTTGTTGTAGGACCCGACTTGAATCATCCGATCATGTAAGAGTTTCTTTAACTCATAATCCGTGAACCTTTAAGCAAGGAGAAAATCTGAATTTTTAGCGTCAGAAGACTTGATCATGACTTTGCTTGCGACAATTTGTTTCAACTCGTCTCGCAGATTGGCAATAGATTCCTTAACCTTTTCATCAAGTGATTCAACAATTGACTCGTTAGCTTTGGCAAGAACCTCTTTCTCCTCTCGGTACCTTTTTTGAAGTCTTGAAGATGAATCAACTTTGCTTCATTTTTGGCGGATTCATTTGCTTTGACTTGAGCTAGTTCTTCTATGTGTAGTCTGCGAGATAATTCTAACTCTTCTTGGAATTTAGCAATTGCGTCTTCTTGAGCTTTTCTTGTGGATTCTTCACTTTGCTGTCTATGAGCTAACTCCTCTTTAATTCGAACCATCTCTTCTTGTCGAGTTGTCATGAGTTGTTCTATTTGAATCATGAACATTGCTGGTAATGATGGAATCAATGATATCGGTGCGGGGGTTTGTTGTGTAGGAGCAATGGTCATGGCAGTGCTTGATAGTGAAGTGGAGAGAGGTCGACTTGGTAGAGTTAAAGGAAGTTGAATTGACGCAGGTGGGGTCACTGTAATAACCGGTGGAGGTAGAGTTAAGACTAGTGAAGGCACTGTAGAAACTGGTGGAGGCACTGTAGACACTTGTGGAGGCACTGTAGAAACTGGTGGAGGCATTGTAAAAACTAGTATAGGCACTGGAGAAACTGGTGGAGGCACTGTAGAAACTGGTAGAGGCACTGTAGACACTAGTAGAGGCACTGTAGAAACTGGTAGAGACACCATAGTAACTTGTAGAGACACTGTAGTACTTAAGGCTTTGTTAGTCTCAAAAAATGTTGTCGTATCAGTAGACCCGGTAAAGTCCATATCCTTTAATCCGTCATGAGGTTGTTGTTCATCATGAATATCGACATCATCATTGATTTGGGAAGATTTCTCACGAAGAGAGATGTAGTCATCCGGCTTCCCAAATTCAGCAATATCATGAGGTAGTATGGTTTCTTTTGCCTTCATTCCTGAACTACTACCCCCTGTGTCTTTCTTAATTTGCATGATTGCTTTCTTGAAATTTCGTCTTTCAGTTTTGCGAAGCAGTTCGTCTTCATTAATATCTTCATCTTCATCCTCAAGCATTAGCTCCTTCCCACTAGACTTGGCAACAGTTTTCTTCTTTTTGGGTTTTGATGAAGTTGTTTCATCTGATGGTTCACCTTGTTTGCGTTTGCCTTTGACTTTGGGTTTTGATGAAGAAAAATCTCCCAATGCAACTCTTTCCTTTTGAAGTTCCATTTCATCCAACAATTACTTGTATGCCTCACTTGCTTTGAGTTCATTAGTCAACATATGAGTAGGAATAGCGGTTGGAATACCTGAGTAAACACCGGTGTTTCCATCGTGTTTTAAATCCGTAAGAGTAGCATCGTCATCGGAATTATGATGAGGACTTTCTTCACGCTTATCAATTGAGGTATAAAATTGCATGAAGTGATGAATAATAAGCTTAATAAAACGTGGGAAAGGAAAGTAACCTGTCTTCTTCTTGTTATTGTGGAAGAGTTGATAAAGAAATTCCTCCCATAGTAACTCTACATAATTCACATTGTTACCCTTATAGATGCCCCAAAAGATACAAGAAGTTGAAAGATGCAAAGAGTCATATCCAGTTGATTTAGCAGTAAGACACCAAATGAGTATTCCGAGAAATACTTTCCAAGGTTGACCCAAGTTAGCTGTAGTAAACTGAGACACCACTCGTAACTCAGGATCACCGTATCCAAGAGAATGATACATCTTCACAATTTCATTCTTGTCATGGTCGACTGTAAACCTTTGACCTGTAGGTGGCATTGGTAATCCGGATATTTGACGAAAGATAGGAATTGTGAGAGTATATTCCTTTTTGTTGATGGTGAATGTGAGCTTTCTGTCTGATAGTCGTTTTTTTGAAGCCCAAAATTCATACATATAATTGGTTGGAACCGAAGCTGTACCCCATAAAGCCTTCTTTATTGGAGTTCGATCAAGAATGTCTGTGACTACTTTGAAAGCATAGTGAGCTGAGGCATAATCTTCTTTGTCTTCTTTCAGTCGAAAGTTGTTTGGTATAAATTGTATAGCCTTGGCGGCGTCAAGTGCCTAATTAGATTTGATTTGTTGCTCGGTAAGTTGAGACATGTTTTCTGCTTAAGACGAACAAACATACAAGATTGATATACCCAAATATATATATATCATGATGTATCTATACCTAAGCAAATCAAACATATACCATAGACAACAAAAAATACACCATCTTCGAATAAAACCACATTCTTTGGATAAATGCACTTGACATTTTCGGAATAAATGACATTTTAAGAGAAAACTCTCTTTTTCTGAAAACCTGACATTTTCAGAGAAAGAATATCTTTTTCGGATAAAAAGACTTTTTCAGAGAAATCAACCTTTTTCGGATAAACTGACTTTTTCAGATAAACACATGTTTTCGGATAAATTTTTTTTTCAGAGAAACTATCTTTTTCGGATAAACTAACTTTTTCAGAGAAATCAACTTTTTCGGAAGAACAAACTTTTTCAGATAAATCAAGTTTTTCGAATAAAAGGACTTTTTTAGAGAAATCAACTTTTTCGGATAAAAGGAGGTTTTCAGAGAAATCAAGTTTTTCGGATAAAAGGACTTTTTCAGAGAAATCATCTTTTTCGGATAAAAGGACTTTTTCAGAGAAATCATCTTTTTTGGAAAAAATAGATTTTTTAGATAAATCAAGTTTTTCGGATAAAAGAACTTGTTTAGAGAAATCAACTTTTTCGGAAAAAGGACTTTTTCAGAGAAATCATCTTTTTCGGAAAACAGACTTTTTTAGATAAATCAAGTTTTTCGGATAAAAGAACTTTTTCAGAGAAATTATTTTTTTCAGAAAAAGGCAAGTTTTGCATGATCATGATCAGATTACATGATCATCCTCAATTACAAACTTGTTATGATTCTTAGGGAAAAAATGAGTGAATCTAACGCATCCTAAACAAAACATCTATAAACTAAAGCTAATCGCATACAAAACCCCTTTATCAATTAATCCTATGGAATCCATAAACCCTAATTTGAGATATAGTGATTGATAAATTAAGAGAAACAGAGGAATCATAAGAAACTTAGGTTAAACATATATACCTTTAATGTTTATTGCCTGATTAGATCACAACAAGTGATGTCTTGGATGGAAAGAAAACAACAATGGCGGCAAAGGTTTGTGGGTTCAGATTGTGTTAAACAGATAGAAAATGAAACGAAAAAGAAAGAGGGGCGGTTATTTATTTGTTTGACTTAGGTCAGAAATAAGCATTTACCCTTTTTACACAATTTGTCCTCCTATTTCCGTCTATTTTTGTTTAGTGATTATCCTATTTAGTCACACACAATCCAAACCACACCATTGACCTCCTATGTCTTAACACTCATTAATTATATTATCACGAAAAAACCTAATACCGAGTCAAATCACGAAAGTTCACGAAGCACAAGGAGTACACACGAAGAATGATTCACCATAAAGCAAATTACCAAATAATTTTTCTGAAAGACTTTTGAAGACCGATTTGATGATGAAAACAATTTGACATTTTCCCCCCCTTAAATACAGACCCGTTTTCAATTTAAAGAGATGTAGTCTTTGTATTTAATAGTACTGATGAAAGTCTTTTTCGTTTTAGATGATAATAAAACAATTCGTAGTGGCAATAAGATTTCTCTTATTTTAAGAAAATAAGTTCACTGAAACGTACACTAATTTGTGTTGGATCAAGTTGTAAAGTAAACTTGATCCCTTGTATGGTTTAAAAGTAAACCATACCCGAGAAAATTAATTCCCGTTGTGAGCGAACGTCTTTATATGAAATATGTGACTTGAATGTGAAAAGCGGGTTGCAGTCAGAAATAACTACAAGCCATGGGCATGTTTTAAAATACGCACAACTTTTATACGAACTCTATTTATGGCGCCGTGTCAATTTTAATCGATATTTCTAAGGCCGTAAATATTACCGTACTAAAAGACATGCCCGTTTTAAAATGAAAAACATTTTTGGATTTTCTTGATTTTATATTTTTTTATGGTTTTTGTATGTTTTATATTTTTGTATTTTTCTTTTGATGGTTTAAATATATACGATAATATACAAGATCACGATCAAAGGATACTCTAGAATAGTTTACCACCACTATTCTGTTGATTCTTCTGCCAACTCCTTAAGTGTCGCTGGTGATAATGATTTCATGCCTAGATTTCGATCAAAAACTCGATACGTCCTCGATCTAAGGCCTTTGTGAAGATATCCGCCATCTGATACTCAGTGTTGACAAAATACAGTTCGATCACTCCATTTTCCACTTGCTCTTTGATGAAGTGGTAGCGTATGTTAATGTGCTTTGCCCGTTAATGTTGAACGTAGTTGCAGCAAAGGGCAATTGCATTTTTGTTATCACAGTACATCAGGATTTTGTTAAATCCAAGACCGTATTCAGTTAATTGTGATCTCATCCAAAGAACTTGAGCACAGCAACCAGACATAGCAATGTATTCAGCCTCTGTACTTGATATCGCAACACTTTTCTGCCTTTCGGATTCCCAACTAACCAGTCTATCTCCAAGAAGTTGCACACTGCCAGAAGTGCTACGTCTAGTATCTTGACACCCAGCATAATCCACATCTACATATGATATTAGTACAATAGAGGAATCCTTCGGATAGCACAGACCACGATGAAGTGTTCCTTTAAGATACCGAAAGATCCTCTTCACAACATGTAAGTGCTTTTTGGTAGGCCGAGCCTGATATCGGGCACACATGCATATGGCAAATTGCAAATCAGGCATGCTAGCAGTCAGATAGAGAAGGGTGCTGATCATTCCACGGTAATGTTTAGGATCGACAGCTATCCCATCCCTATCCTCATCTAACTTGGATCTCTCCACCATTGGAGTATCCACGGGGTCACAATTGTCAAAATGATACTTCTTTAATGATTCAAGAGCAAATTTGGATTGATTAATGAAATTGCCTCTGGGATTTTGAGAAATTTGCAACCCTAAGAAAAATGAAATTTTTCCCATCATCGACATCTTAAAACGTGTGGACATGATTTTCTCAAAATGGTCAGACAATCTTTGATTAGTAGCAGCAAATATCAATATAAATTTGTACCAGTATCGTGTCGTTTTCCTCCTTGAGAATAAATAATGTTGGGGCCACTTTGCCTTTGGAGAAGCCTTTCGAAATGAGATAAGACGATAGAAGATCGTACCACGCGCGTGGATCTTGTTTCAACACATAAAGAGCCTTCTTGAGCTTGTACACGTGATTAGGATACTCCGAGTTGACGAATCCATTCGGATGGCTTACGTAGACATCTTCCCTTAATTCACCATTGAGAAATGCTGTCTTAACATCCATTTGGTAGACGATCATGTTCATGTGAGCAGCATAAGCAAGGAATAGTCTAATTGCCTCCAATCGTGCCACAAGAGCAAAGGATTCTTCAGAGTCAATACCCAAAGCTTGTTTGTAACCTCTAGCAACCAAACTAGCTTTGTTCTTTAGCACTCCACCTAACTCGTCGAGTTTAACCTTATATACCCACAACAATGTAATGATTTCAACGTTGTTAGGTAATGGAACTAATTCCCACACTTCAAGACGTTGAAATTCATTAAGTTCCTCTTGTATGGCTTCAATCCAAGATGATTTTGTCATGGCTTGTTGCCAATTTTTAGGTTCACTATCAGAAAGAAATGCATCAAAGTAGCAGTATAATGCATGTTCTTGGAGTTGGTGGCGTGTTAAGACTGGTCGATCGATGTCACCAATAATATTGCGGATTGGGTGATCCTTTGTCCATTTTGTGTTGTGATTTTCAATCCGTGGTGGTCGGGAGTGAACGATTGTAGGAGCTTCCTCTGAGGTAGACCCATCGTTAGGGTTCTTAGGTATTTGTGAATCAAAGAAAGGAAGCTCTTGTAAGTGAGAAAATTCCAAATTGTGATCATAGTGATCCTCTTCAGCATCATTAGGATCAAGTGGGGGTGATGATTCAGGTGTAGTTTGTGAATTGGTGGGGGATGGGACATCTGGTTCAATAGTAACAGTAGATGCCTCAGACTGATTTCCATTATCTTGAGTAATAACTTCGAGAATCGGAGCTACTGCTGCAGGTGCTAGAGAGTCCTTACTAGGTGGATCAAAGAATTCATCAAGCATAGGTTGAAATAACTCATCCCACTCGGGCCTTGTAGGTGGTATAAATGACGGAGAAGTATGATTGTTTGGAGTTAATCCGGAACTAATCTTACCGGTTCCTATCTCATGAAGGGCGGGTTCAGAGCTGTGTTGCTCAGAAGCCATCGCTGTCAGCTCATCAAAATCGGCATCCAAAGTTTCTACTATCTTGCCAAGACGACGGTTATAAATTCGGCAAGCTTTCTTTGCAGGTGAGTAACCAATGAAAATTCCAATATCAGCCTTCGGTTGAAGTTTTCCCAAATTCTCACTATTAGTATTTGGATAACTCAGTGCACCAAACACATGAAGAAATGAAATATCAGGTTTGTGTCTGTAGAAACCAGAAGGGGGGGGGGGGGGGGGGTTGAATAGTTTCTTATATTTACTTGTTAAATGTTGGTTTTCAAAAAATCCTTTTTCTCAAAAACTTAGACTTGAGGAAATAAGTGAAAACTTCTTATGCACAATGCATAAAGAATGTAAAGAGTTAAGGGTTAAGAAAGATCAAACCAAACACCAAGGATTTATAGTGGTTCGGCAACGAAGCTCACTCCTCGTTCCTAATCCACTCCTCGAGTACTCCTTACTCGAGAGTTCACTACACAACAATCTCCTTGTGGTAGAGAAAACCGTACACGTCGCTTAACCAATTTCCGACTCTAAGCTAAAAGTCGAGCCCTAATCGTAGCTAGGACCAATCTACAAAACTATACTTAGTACATACAGAACTTCGAAATAGACACAACTACTTGGATCTTCACAACTATTACACAACAACAAATGTATAAGATTTGATATTCAAATGATCTTTGGTGGTGGACTCAACACTTCACAATGATAGTGTTCTTCTCTTTGCACATGAAGAGGAAGGGATAGATGAGATAGATTCACTTCTAAACAAGTAGTAATCAATCAAATGATCAAGGATTTGAGTGATTTAAGAAGTATGTTTGAATCTGGAAATTTGGGTGCAAAAGAGGTGGATTGAATATCTGAGAAAGGTCCACTATTTATAGGGCAAAGGGCCAACGACTATATCTGCCCGCGGTTCCCTATCTCAGCCGGCGGTACCTTATCGATAAGGAACCGCCTAGGCGCTAGGGAACCGCCGGACTAGACTCCGCTCCCTTTTTGTCCTTTAGTGGTGGAGGTCTTATCTGATTATAAAAATATCCTGAAAGGATATTCCAAATCAAAAGGGAATATGCCATTTTCAAATTTTCAAATATTTAATTTAATAAAACGTTTTCTTAAAAAGAAAGTTTAATTAAAAACTTGTCACACTTAATAAAAAGTAAGTTTTAAGAAAAGATTAAATCACTTGATCACTTGATTATGGTTAGTACTTGTTTATTCATACCTTAAGTGAAAATGGGTAAAATGAAAAATACTTGAACTCAAGAATTCGTTTTTCGTTGTTTTCGTAAATGCTTGTTTTTACATATTGTCGTAATCAAAACTAAGCGAGACCGAAAAATGCAAGTAACGTTTTTAGGCATTATTACATTAACAATCTCCCCCTTTTTGATTCCGACAATACATAAACTCAATCACACAAAAACAAGATTTTAGAAGACGAGTTTATTCATTTCTCCCCCTTTGTCGAAGCAAAAAGGTTGCACAAGTCGGTGTTGAAGAGACGGACTTTGCAAAGACTCCCCCTTGGTGCTTACTCCCCCTTGCTTAGGGTACCGAGGAATCGAGATATGGTGACAAGCTACATAGAAGGGTTAGTTGAACAAAAGAGACAACCAACAAGAGATAGCTATAGGTCACAAAAAAAGAGAAGAAAAAACAAAGACTAAGATCCAAGTGAAGTCATATAAAATAAAAGGAGTCATACAAAGATGTATGAAAGAGGAGACAAGCCAAAAGAATAAATCTAATCCTAGTTAATCTAGAATTCTAAGATTTACTTGAATAAGGTGTCTTGTGGATAAGCAACCAATGCTTATATGAAAGACAAGGTAGTGGTGGAATGTGGTGGTGGTGGCTTGGTGGAGATCTCATAATCAAAGTGAAGAGAAGGCTTGATTAAGAGACTCTTGATGTAGCTCAACTCCTCATAGATGTGTGCCATAGCAAGATGTTGATATTGATAACAATGAAAATATGTCCCATGTTGCATGACATTATCACGAGAAGGAGGAAGAACACTAAAGGGTGGTGGTGGAAGAAAAGATGTTCCACAATCAACATTCTTGGTAGGAGAAATGTGATTAAGAGTGTTCTTGGGTGAATTTGGATTAAAGCAATTGGGGAAAATGGAGGAGAATCAAGGATTTCATTAGGAGAGTAAGACATTTTAGGATGTGAAGTAAGGCAAAATGCTTATGGTTAAATAGGGAAAGCTCAAGGTATTTTTGGGGTGGTCAAAGGGTTGAAGCAAAGATTCTCAAAAATGTTGGAACAGATTTGGAATTTCAGAAATACCCGAAAAAGGAAGCACTGTATGCGGTTCCTTATTGCTTCCGGCGGTTCCTTATTGATAAGGGACCGTGGTTCATATATGGAACCGCCTACAGAGGCTGTGTTTTGGTGGCGAAGGAAGATTTTTTAGCAAATCTTATTTTTCTAGTCTAACTTATCATAGGGATATGCTTAAAGTAAAGATAGACAAAGAAAACACATACTAACTCACCAAATAGGGATTTGACCAAAATACATGGATTTTAAAAATCGATGTAGGAGGTGTGTAAGACAAGACCTTAAGTCATGACACAATGATCCTCAATGATTTTATCTTGTTCTTGCTATGTTTGAGAGAATCATACATATGAAGTATGTAAGCTCGAGATTAATAGCAAGAATCTATGAAAAACGTTTTTAGATTGAATTAACAATGTCAAAACATTTCTTGACCATTAACTTTGAGGTTTTTGAAAAGGAGAAGAGTAGATTTTCAAGAAGAGTTTAGGAGACTCAATGACTCAAAGTGATAAAAGACTCAAAAGAAAGTAAGAGACTGAATAAAAGGAAAGCAATTAAGGAATATGTTCCATTAATCCTAGACCTAGACGCAAGCAATTAAAAGGTTCCCTCTTAAGTGGCTTAGTGAAGATGTCGGCTAAGTTATCCTCGGAGGGTACCTTCTCAATTGAAATGTTCCCCTTTTGAACATTATCCCTAAGAAAATGGTGTTGAATTTCTATGTGCTTGGTTCGCAAATGTTGCACGGGATTCTTGCTAAGGTCTATAGCACCTTTATTGTCGCACATGATGGTAACATCATCAAGACAAATCCCGTAATCAACAAGCGCTTGCTTCATCCATAGAGCTTGTTGGCATGCTTTTCCGGCACTCACATACTCGTCTTCCGTGGTGGATATCGCAAGAGCGGTTTTTTTCTTGGAGAACCAAGAAGTTAAACAACAACCCATGAAGGTACAAACTCCACTAGTGCTTTTCTGGTCCACATAGTGTCCCGCATGATCCGAGTCCGCGTAGACAATGGTTTCTACTCCGGTCCCTTCCCCATAATCCTAAATGTATAGTGCCCTTAATGTACCGGAAGATACGCTTTACCGCTTCAAGGTGAGAGGTTTTGGGAGTCTCCTAGAAGTGAGCACAAAGGCAACCACTAAACATGATATCCGGTCGACTTGCCGTTAGGTACAACAAACTACCAATCATACCTCTATATTTGGTGTTGCCTACCGACTCACAATCATCATCTACGAGGAGTTTAGTATCTGAGGCCATTGGGGTCTTCATTGGTCTAGATTCTTCTAATCAAAATTTCTTTAGCATACTTAGATTGACTAAAGAAAATACCATCGTCCATTTGTTTAATTTGGAGTCCTAAAAAGAAGTTAAGTTCTCCCATCATACTCATTTCAAACTCTTCATGCATGATTTTGGCAAATTCATCAAGATATATATTTACACGATTATGAGGTGAGAACCTTTCTTCTTTGTAAAGAGAGTGTTGTCTACCATTACCATGGTATACTCATGTTTAACAAGAAACGCTTTAAGTCTATCATACTAAGCTTTGGGTGCTTGTTTAAGACCATAAAGTGCCTTCTTAAGCTTGTAAACATGATCTAGTTTCTCAAAATCAATGAAGCCAGGAGGTTGAGCCACATATACCTCCTTATTGATCAAACTGTTAAGAAACACACTCTTTACATCCATTTGTTGAAGCTTAATATCTAAGGCACAAGCGTAGGCTAAAAGGATTCTAATGGATTCTAATCTTGCTACCGGTGCATATGTCTCCTCATAATCAATCCCTTCTTGTTGATTATAGCCTTGTGCTACAAGTCTAGCTTTGTTATGAGACACAACACCATTCTCATCTAGCTTATTTCTATATACCCATTCGGTTCCTATAATGGTAGAACTTCTAGGTGGAGTAAAAAGTTCCCAAAAATCATTAGCAACTAATTGATTCAATTCTTCTTGTATCGCAATGACCCAACTTTCATCCGTCAAAGCTTCTTTAACATTCTTTGGTTCAATCAAGGAGACGAAACAAAAGAAGTTACTTTAGTTTTGGACTTGAGATCTTAGGGTCCTTTGATTTAAGTCACCAATGATATTATTAAGAGTATGATCCTTAGAATCCTTAATGTTTACTTCCTTTTCAATACTAAGGTCTTCAACTCCTATTTTTCTAACCTCTTTGGCTCTAACTACTTCTACTTCATCCAAGTCATCATCAACCAATGGTGGTGTCTTGGTTAAAGGAGGGGTTTCATCAAAAGTCACGTTTAGTGATTCTTCAATTACGCCCGAGGTTCTATTGAGGACGATGTAGGCTTTGCTAGTTTAGGAATAACCTAAAAAGATACCTTCCTAAGACTTTGGGTCGAACTTGGTAAGGTAGTCTTTGGTGTTGAGGATAAAGCACTTGCTTCCAAACACCCTAAAGTATTCCAATGAGGGTTTCTTACCTTTAAGAATCTCATAAGGGGTCTTTCCTGGGAAAGGTCGAATAAGAATTCGGTTGAGAATATAAGTCGATGTGTCCACGGCAGTGCACCAAAACTTTTGAGGCAAAGATTGCTCGTTCAACATCCTCCTACTCATCTCTTGGATGGTCCTATTCTTCCTTTCAACTACCCCATTTGATTGTGGAGTGCGAGGAGCCGAGAAGTTATGGGTAATACCATGAGCTTCACAAAAGGCACCAAATTGCACTTCATTATCAAATTCCCTACCATGATCCGTCCTAATAGAGACAATTGGACATCCTAGTTGATTTTTAATTCTTCGACTAAAGATTTCAAAATTATCGAAAGCTTCATTCTTAGATGCCAAAAATCTAGTCCAAGTGAATCTAGAGTAGTCATCAAATATAACTAGGGTATAAAGGTTACCTCCATAACTCTGTATGGTGGTAGGTCCAAAGAGATACATATGTAGGAGTTCTAAGCACCGAGAGGTTGAAACCAAATTATTGGCTTTGTGACTTGAGTGAACTTGCTTTCCAACTTTGCAAGCATCACAAAAGTGACTATCAAACTTCATCTTGGGGAGGTGTCTTACCAATTCCTTAGAGACTAAAGATTGATTTAGACGCATATTAGGGTGACCTAATCTCCTATGCCAAAGAGTAGAACTATCATCTATAGTCGCAAGACATATGTTGTCTTTTGACTTCTTATTTACCTTCATGACATAAAGCCCATGCTTTCTAACACCTTTTCCAATGACCTTTCCATCTTTTACGATTTCACTATCATTTTCGGAAAAGATGACCTTACACTTATTGTCAAAAATTTGACCTATGCTTAAAAGGTTAAACCCTAAATTATCTACGTGCTCAACATTTTCAATAGTCATGGAGTCAAGAGAAACTGTACCTTTGCCAATGATATTACCACGTAGACTACTAGCGAATGTGACGTTACCTCCATCATATGCTTTGTAGTGCGAGAACAAACTTCGATTACCCGTCATGTGTTTAGAACAACCACTATCCATAATCCACTCGTCGGGCTTCAAATCAATTCCCAAGCATATCTAGGTAAAAACACACACGATCAAACATTTGGTCCCCAATATCTCATGGGTCCAAAATTGTTAGTTCCAAACATCCCTTGCATTTCGTTGGGATGCATGAATGGAGGAGGGGTTCCTCATGGGGAACAAAAGCGAGAAGGATAATAATTCATATAACCATTTTTTTTGTTTATTATTTCTCCTATGTGTATTTGATCTTGGTTTAGATTTGTGGTCATTCCTTCTAGGTGTTGGAGTTTTACTTCTAGGTCGTGAATTGTTTTGACTATCTCTTCTAGGTGTTGTCGTTCTACTTCTAGGCCTAGACTCATTTCGTACTCTTGGTGGAGTAGAAGATGGGCTTGATAAACTTCTATTTCCCATTAGAGGTTTACTAAAAGGCTTATAGAACTTATCAATGGCATTGTCGTCAAGTATGGGTAATTTCACTTTGTTAACAATAAGATGCTTAGGATGTTCTTTAAATTTGACTTTTCAGAAAGTTCAAGATTTTCATCAAAAACACTTTCTGTCCGCGGTTCCTTATCTATGGCGGCGGTTCCATAGTGATAAGGAACCGCCCCATACAATCGGGGACCGCGTACAACAGATGGTTTTTCTGAAAATCTGAATTGTTTAGGTTCACTGGTTGATGCTTCATTTGAGTTAAAACCTACACCAAGTCTTTCCTTAGAATGAATTTGTTTGTTTAACATATCATCAAGAGCATTAGTACCTTTCATGAACTTTTCCAGTTTAATGGAGGTGCTCTTGAGATCTTCATTCTCTAATCTAAGTTTCTCACAACTTACGCAACCTACATCAACTTCTTTATTTTTCTCAAGCTTGGCTAATTTTTCCCTAAGTTCATTAATCTCATTTTCAAGCTTAGTTTTAGTTGATTTTAAGGTTTTGTTCTTTTCTATTAATTTAAGGCTAAGTTTGTGCAAATTATCATATTGGCCTTCTAATTCAATATCATCTAAGGTGGAGCTATCATTGCTATAATATTCGGTTTCGGAATGTACCTCTTTAGAAGTGTGAGCCATGAGACATTTCTCCTCTTTGGGGTTGTCATCAACATCTTCACCGCTATCGCTCCAAGAACCCCTAACGAATGCCGTTTGATTCTTATCGCGTGAAGGCTTTGGACACTCACTAATGAAATGATTTGGATCACCACATCTAAAGCAATTCCTATCACCTTTTTCGTTCTTGGCAAACCGATAATTTGAGAATGGTTTCTTGTCATTTTTGGGTTGCCTTACGTGTTGACCTCGTCTTTTGAAGAACCTCTTGAAATCTCTCACCGCCAATGCATACTACTCGTCATCACTATCCGAGGAACTATGATGATCGCTTTGTGCCTTCTTTGATTTGAGTGCAAGAGACTTCCTTTCACTCTTGGTTTTCACCAACTCCGAGTCCTTCAAAATTATCATCTCATGAACCTTCAAGTTGCATATGAGTTCATCGAGTGATAAAGTTGAGAGATCTTTCGATTCTTCGATCGCCGTGACTTTTGCTCTCCACTTCGGATGTAAGGCCCTTAGAAACTTCCTAACATTGTTATTTCTAGAAAAACCTTCATCAAGTGATTTTAGACTAGTAATAATAGTATTAAATCGAGGAAAAGCACTATCAATAGCTTCATCTTCTAAGATGACAAATTGTTCATATTGTTGGACAAGAAGATCGATTTTGTTTTCTTTGACTTGTCTATTACCTTGGTGGGTTACTAAAAGAGTGTTCCAAATATCTTTAGCGGTTTCACACATAAAAATCCTTTCATACTCTTTCTTAGGTAAGGCATTATAAATCACCATTTTAGCCTCATTATTTTTCGAAAGTTTCTTTTTAGTATCATCATTAGCTTTGTCAAAAGTGACCAATTACTTTGTTTTAGAAACTTCATTAAATTGATAAGGTAAAAAATCACCATTGGTAATAACATGCCAAAGATGTAAATCTTTTGATTTCACATACGTCTCAAATCTATTTTTCCAATAAATAAAACTATCGGTTTCAAAAAGTGGTGGTCTTTACATAGATTGCCCTTCTAGGTACTTGTTGGAATCCATAGATCGATTCAAGTTTTAAAATACAATATACATTAAAAATACTTGAGCTAACCGCTCTGATACCAATTGTAGAAACTAGAAGGGGGGGGGGGGGGTTGAATAGTTTCTTATATTTACTTGTTAAATGATGGTTTTCAAAAAATCCTTTTTCTCAAAAACTTAGACTTGAGTAAATAAGTGAAATCTTCTTATGCACAATGAATAAAGAATGTAAAGAGTTAAGGGTAAAGAAAGATCAAACCAAACACCAAGGATTTATAGTGGTTTGGCAACAAAGCTCACTCCTCGTTCCTACTCCACTCCTCGAGTACTCCTTACTCGAGATTTCACTACACAACAAGCTCCTTGTGGTGGAGAAAACCGTATACGTCGCTTAACCAATTTCCAACTCTAAGCTAAAAGTCGAGCCCTAAACGTAGCTAGGACCAATCTACACAACTATACTTAGTACATACACAACTTCTAAGTAGACACAACTACTTGGATCTTCACAACTATTACACAACAACAAATGTATAAGATTTGATCTTCAAAGGATCTTTGGTGGTGGACTCAACACTTCACAATGATAGTGTTCTTCTCTTTTCACTTGAAGAGGAAGAGATGGATGAGACAGATTCACTTCTAAACAAGTAGTAATCAATCAAATGATCAAGGATTTGAGTGATTTAAGAAGTATGTTTGAATCTGGAAATTTGTGTGCAAAAGAGGTGGATTGAAAATCTGAGAAAGTTCCACTATTTATAGGACAAAGGGCCAACGGCTATATCTGCCCGCGGTTCCTTATCTCAGCCGGCGGTAGCTTATCGATAAGGAACCGCCTAGGCGCTAGGGAACCGCCGGGCTAGACTCCACTCCCTTTTGTCCTTTAGTGGTGGAGGTCTTATCTGATTAAAAAAATATCCTGAAAGGATATTTCAAATCAAAAGGGAATATGCCATTTTCAAATTTTCAAATATTTAATTTAATAAAACATTTTCTTAAAAAGAAAGTTTAATTAAAAACTTGTCACACTTAATAAAAAGTGATTTTTAAGAAAAGATTAAATCACTTGATCACTTGATTAAGGTTAGTACTTGTTTATTTATACCTTAAGTGAAAATGAGTAAAATGAAAAATACTTGAACTCAAGAATTCGTATTTCGTTGTTTTCGTAAATGCTTGTTTTTACATATTGTTGTAATCAAAACTAAGCGAGACCGAAAAATGTAAGTAACGTTTTTGGGCATTATTGCATTAAGAGTGTCTATGAAGTATCTCATATGGAGTTTTACCATGGCGTTTACGAATGATGGAGCGGTTTTGGGTATAACATGCGGTTGCCACTACTTTAGCCCATAAGAATAAAGGAGCATTCGCATAAATCAACATAGTTCTAGTAGCTTCCATTAGTGTACGGTTACGGCTTTCCACTACACCATTTTGTTGTGGAGTTCGAGCAACAGATATTTCATGTAAAATACCGACCTTTTCATAATAGTCTCGTAGAGTTTGATTAACGAACTCAGTTCTATTATCAGTGCGAATGCGGCGAACCGTAACATTAAGACGTACTTGGATCATCTTTAAAAAAGTAATAATATACTTTGGTGCTTGATCCTTGGATACTAAAAATTTTACCCATGTAAACCTTGAGAAATCATCCACCATGACGAGGAGGTATTTTCTACCACTCACACTAGCCGTACACATTGGCCTGCAAAGATCCATGTGCAAAAGATATAGTGGTTCTTGGTTGGTGTCTTCAGATTTAGTTTGTATGATTTCTTGGTGCTTTTCCCCAAAGACCACGCAGAACATAAATGATTCTTGTCGAACTTAAGTTTTGGAAGACCACGAACAAGTTTGTTTTTAGCCAAATGGTTTATAGCATCAAAGTTAATATGAGATAACCGACGATGCCACAACCATGACTTGGTCTTAGATGCTTTGGAAAGTAGGCATACAGGGGAGGCGGCCATCATGTTTTGAATGGACAGTATGTAGAGATTATCTCCTCTAGAACCCTTTAACAGATCATTTCCTGCAAGATCGTGAATAAAGCAAGTATCTTGTCGAAAAGCAACCTCAAGGTTTGAATCGCAAAATTGTCCCACTGAAAATAAATTGTGACCAAGTCCCTCCACATAATATACCCTTGAAATCGTAACATTCCCAATTTGGTATTCAACATAACCCATGATCTTTGCAATATGGTCGTTGCCGAAGTTAACCGTTCCTAGAAACTTGCTGACGAAATTTCTGAGCATCGAGCGATCTCCGGTCATATGCTTTGAGCATCCAGAGTCCAAGTACCAGAGGATGATTTGGACCACCTGAAAATATTACCAGACAAAGACAATGTATCAGAATCTAGTAGTTCCTCTGTGTTAGCAGGTACATATATATTTATCTTAGATTTGCTAACCGAAGAATTCTTCGGTTTCCAAATTTGCTTCCTAAATGCCGGCTTAGATTCTAGTTGTCTAAGATCCTAAGGTACTTCTTCACTGGTAGGCACAATAGTGGGGGCAGACCTAGTTAAAGGGTGCTTTTTCCATTTCCTAGTGCTAGTGTTCCTATTTAAAGGACGCTGAGACCTAACTTCCGTGGATGTGATCCTAGTTAAAGGACACGTAGTTCCATTAGCAGTGAAGGTCCTACCAGTGGGTTTCAATTGCCAACCAACTTGGGTGAATTTCTTCCCTGTTGGAATCCATTCAAGATTGTTCCTAATTGCATACATTTCATTCACGTGATCAACAAGGCATAAATCATGATGCTTAGAAAACATGCATTCATTACAGTTCCAACATCGCAAATTAGAATTCACATTTTTCTTAGGCTGCTGCACAAACGCAGGGCCTTTAGTCTTAGTTACATGATTCTTTTTATTCAAATTTGAAATAACATTTCTAGGGTGAACTTCTACTTTCTTCTTCGCATTCCTACTAGTGGAAGGCTTGATCCTATTCTTCTTGTCTTGAGATCCTTTAGCCTTAGTAGATACAATTACTCCTATAGAAGCTAAGGTAACATTAGTTACAGATTTTGGTTTAGCCTTGATGGGTGTGTTTAATATAGGATTAGATCATGGAGTCTTATTGAATAAAGTCATAGAAATATTGGTGGTTTGTTGTGTAAGTGGTGCAGAACCCGGTTGTCCTATGTACTTAAGTGCTCTAAGCATTGTTTTACCCTCTCAATGTAAGCCTGAGCATGGTAATATTCACTGTTCCTTGGATCAAGTTCATAAAGATCATCTACCACTTCCCTAGCAAGATCCACGTACTTAACTACATGCTCCCAATATAACAAATATGATAGTGGATTGTTTTTATTGAACGGGTTCTTAGTGATCACCACCTTGTTGGTTTTTGGAGCACTAGAGGTCGGGGCAGAGATTGTAGTTGGATTATCAACAACTTCTTGTCCTTTGAGTTGAAGTGTCTCCTTTAATTCAGCTAAAACCATGTTTTTGTTTATGATTTGAATATTTAAGTCAGAGATTTCCTCACACTTATGGTTCTGTTGGTCAACGAGTGACTTTTGCTCTGCCGCATTAATAGCGAAGCGATCTTCTAACGAACCATAAATTTGTGAAAACCCTTCTTTGCTTTATCAAACTCCCCTAGCATAGAAGTAATTTTATCTTCTAGGGAATGAGTTTTAATCTTTGCAGCCTCTAGTTCCAATTTCTCTGCTACGGATTCTCTCTTAAGTATCATAATATCTTCCTCTAATGCCTGAACCACCTGAATCATCTTGTCACTAGTTTCAACGGAGTTTTCACAATCATTTGTTTTTGAAAGAGTTTCATTTTTAGATTGATTTTCAATTTCAAGAGATATACAATGTTCTTGAAGCGCATCAAAATGTTTTGAAAGTGAGTTACAAGAATCTTGAAGCTTTAAAAATTCAACGTTAGATTCATGACAAGAGTGATTATCTACAGTATTCACAGGTTCAACAATATTCACAAATATGCACATAATCACATTTATTCATAGCAGATGTCATCACACAAGCAAATTCAATAGTAACAACTTGCTTCACTTCGAGAGACACTATATGTTCTAAGAATCGGTCATATTCGGACAAAATCTTTTCTTTCTCAATTAAATGTTGTTCATGAGAATCATCCATTTCATAGAAATCTTTTCAAACTTCACCCATTTCGAAACTACAATTTTCCGCGAGATCGAAAAATCCCTCTTTAATATTGTCTACAAACAGAACGATCTCTTTCTCAAACACCGTTTTCATGTGTTCGAAAGCCCATTCTCCAGCGGTTTGAGCCGTTGAAGTCGTACATTCCAGGATGACCTTGTCAAACTCAGTTAGGTATTTCTGAATGTATTCCAAGCTTAGAAATACCGTACTTACCGGTGGAAGATTCTTAGGAATTTCCTTAGGTTCGTCCGAATTAACCAGTGTAGGAAGTATACTATGGCTTTCTCTAGTAGGCATGTAAGCAGGTGTATGGATAAATTCTTTTTGCATATTAAAGCGAGTTCTAAGATCTATTTTTGCATATGTAGCATTAAGTTGTGCATAATCATACTCAGGATATGTAAAAATTACTTTTGATCGATTCTCTTCATGTAGTGACATGCTCTCAGATTCATTTGAAAACACAATCGGATCTAAGACCAATCCTAACTTTGTTGCATCATAATGTCGTGGGTTGTGGTTAAATCCTTGCTTTGCATACCCAGGGTTAGGTGGTAGGTCTATTAGACGGGATAGAGTGAATTCTTTAAAAGAAGAATGAAACAAGTGTACTAAATGAGAAGCATAGTACTGTTTTAAAAGCAACATTTCAGTCTTTTTAATTTTCTCAGATGCCTTAATTTCCCTTTCAACCCTTTTAGACTCGAGAATTTCGAAATCCGTTTGTAGTTTTTGAAAATTATTAACGACTGACTCTTTTTCTTTAAGTTCTTTCTAAAGATTTGCTCTTAAACTCTCAATTTTTAGCAAATTATCCATTTGGACTTTCCTAAACCTATCAAATTTAGGATTGGTTAAGGTAGTGGTCACTGCAGTTAATTCCAAGGTTTTAACCTTTTCCTTATACAAAGCAAGCTCGGCAGATAATGTCTGATTAACACTGAGGGTTTCAAGGACCGCATTATTCATTTGGCCAAGCATAGATGCCGACACCATAACCAAATCGGGTTGAGAAAACGAATTTGTAGTCGTAATAGCTCCCGGTTTTGGTTCACTCAAAGTCTGGAGACTTGCATTGATATTGCTATCATTGTTTGTCTCCTCGTTTGAGTTACTAACCACCAGAGTCTGTTCCGGATACTCAGAAACTTGCTCAACTTGATAAGGTACAATACTAGTATCCGTGGCAATATTTGGTACCTCAGATATTGTGTCAGCTCCATAAAGTGAAAGATTTGCCATGAGAGCTGCCTTGGCAGTATTGAGATCATCACAGTCAGAGTCGTATGCATCGGGATCATTACATTGATATGCGGCATTGTTTGTGATGGTTGCTGTGAGACCGTCAGTGTCTGCAACTCCCGTATCTGCGAGAAATGCTAACTCTTCTTCATCGAGCTCACGTCCTTGGGATTGAGCATTTACCAAGTAGATCTTCTCCTAAAACCATGTGTTATCCCTTTTCCTCTTGGGCTGCTTACACTCTCGAGCCATGTGCCCTTCCCCTTTGCAGTTATAACATATAATCATCTTCATTTTTCCAGTGTTATTACCCCTTGTAGAAGCAGTGTTAGATGGACGTGCACCAGCATTAGATGAACTTGGTCTCCCCTGAAGTGGTTGCACCATTACTCTGCCATCTTGAATTGTAGCTTGTTGTCGAGAGTTAGAAGAGTTCCTCAACTGATTGTTTATTGGAGCTGGTCCTGGGTAACCTCGTTTGTTCAATGTTTGAGTGATATAAGCAGACACTTGAGCAAGTATATCAGTAGGATTATCCCCTTGTATAAAGTGAGTAGAGAGAGAGATGGTGAGAACACACACACAAGATGAGAGAAAATGTGTGTAAAAATCACTTTTAATATGTGAAAGAATAAGTGAACCACACCCTCTCCAACTAAGGAGAGGTTTTATATACACAAGCCCATGAGATGGGATTTGGTTTATAATTGGGCTGCTAGCCATACAAGCATGGACCAGACTTTGTCTTTCTTTAATGCTAGACTACAAGCTACTAACTAATATATTGTCGGAGTGACCGATTCTTCTTAAATACGTAAAAACGTATTTCCAACATATTGTCATTGTAATCCTTAACAATGATATTTGTCCAATCACATGGGAGAGAAAGTGAATCTATAATCTTTCTCATCTTTTATAAAACTTAAAAGACATTTATTAGTAATTGTTGTTACTCTATATAAACAAAATAGCTTGGTATAGTTTATTACCAAAGCCGTTTTGTCTTATGTCAGTAAGGCACCTCTTAAAGCACTATATATGACACAAGCTCTTCGTTTCTACAACTTGAAGATTGTCATTCATCTCTTGAGCATTGATACTTGGCTTTGATTCACTTCTCTTGGTTTCTCTCTTCTCTCCTTTTGTTTATGAGTAGTCGTTTCTTAATCTCGGTCTAATTCCGTCTTTTTCAGTTTCAATTCCACTCGTAATCCTTCATTAAGGTATTATAGCCTAGTCTTGAAGTGGTCTAGTGATTTCTAAAAGTCTTAATATATATTTTAAGTATATTAGAAAAACTTGGTTTGAAATTTTTTTTTCGTTTTCACGGACAAAACGCATGTTCTTTAAGTGGTTCTTTAAATATGCGCGGTTCGATGTGCGGTTCTTAATGAATAAGGATCAGCGCCCCACTAAGCCTAAAATAATCAGGGTTTTATTATTTTGCAATTTTTCAAAAACATCATGTTCCTTCTTTCTGCTGTGGCGACGAGGAACATATAGAACCTCCATTAACAAGTTTCAAAACCTTCCAAATCACTCAAATTAATTGATTCCAAGAAAAAAGTTTCACTCATCCTTCATCTAACGTCAATTAATTGTAAGTATATTCATTCAATTATAATTAATTTGTTCTAGGGTTCTTAATTTCTTAATTGGGGATTTTTGAAATTAAATTTAATTAGAACCAAAATAGGAATGTGGGTATACGTAGTTTTAGTGTTATGATTCCCTAGGTTCATATTCCTTGTTGTTAGTGCAAACATTAGGATGTTTAATCAATATAATCTCTGTCTTTTGGTGACGACAAACATATAACTCGCAATATATCATGTAAAATGTATAAGGTACTCATAATCATTGAATCATACATTTGTATACTTTTCTCGACACCTCCAAGATCACATTCGTCATGAATCACTCAAGGTATGAATAAACAAGTCATTAACCTTACTAAGTGATCAAAGATTAATATTTTCTTAAAACTCACTTTTAATTAAAGTGATAAAGTAATTTTTTAATAACTTTATTTTTAAGAAAATATTTTATTAAAAAGAAAACTAAAATTTGATTTTGGCATATTCCAAATGATCTAAGAATATACCCTTGAGTTATAAAATTCACTAGATGGCATTTCCCCACTAAAGGACAAAAGAGAACAGACTCCAAAGTCTAAGGTTCAATATTTTACTCACGATTCATTATTGATAATGAACCACGGGGGTATTTAATGAACCGCAGGTAAATCTGACTGTTGCTCCCTTGTCCTATAAATAGTGGATCATTTCTCGCTTTTTAATCAACCTTTTTTTGCATAGTTTCTTTAGAAACATCTTTAACTCCTTGATTAATTAGTTTTGATTAATCTTGTTTAAGATATGATTCTATCCTCAATCCTCTCACCTTCTCAAGTGCAAAGAGAAGAAAACTTTCATCACTTTGAAGTGTTGGGTTCACAACATGATGAAGATCTCTCCTTCAATAGATCTAAGTTATGTTTATAGTTTTACTACAATGTAAATCATGAAGCTCCAAGTTGTGTGTATGCTTGGAATTTATGTATATGTAGTAGATCCAAGTGATGGGTTCACTTGGATGTGTTTGTAAGGGTAGTAGATCCAAGTGATGGGTATCCTTGGATTAGGTGTTAGAAGTATATATCCAAGTTATGTAAATACTTAGATATAGTGTTAGAGTCTTAGATCTAAGTTATATGTATACTTAGATCTAGATGGTTTATGTGTTTTGGCCACAAGACACAAGTTTTGTTATATTGGGCCATAAAACATAACTTGTGTGAAGATTGGAGTAGATTGGTTCTACCTAAGATTAGAAATCGACATCTAGCCTTGTGTCGGAAAATGGGAAGTAGGCGACATGTGTAGATAGGTCCAACCTATGATTAGGACTCGACATCTAGCTTAGTGTTAGAAATGGTGTAAGCAACGTGTATGGTTTTCTCCGCCTTGAAAGGAGCTTGTTGACTAGTGAAGTAACTCTCGAGTTGGGTACTCGAGGAGTGGAGTAGGGCGACGAGGAGCTTTGTGACCGAACCACTATAAATCATCATGTCGGTATTCTCCTCTACATTTATGTCTTTACTTTTATAGTTGCATATTTATGTTGCGTGTCTTTGTGTGCATCACATAATCTAAACATCTAAGTTTCAGAAAAGCTAAGGCTTAGTACGTGTGTGCTTCATGTTTAGATTATGGTTAAGTGTGCATCCCTTAGTCTAAACATTTTAGTTGCGGAAAAGCTAAGGCTTAATACGTATGTGCTAAATGTTTAGACTATTGCTTGATGTACTCTTGATTTGATGTGTTTGTTTGTTTCTTTACTGATAGTCTTTATCTCCAACAAACACATCTCATATCTAGTCAAGCTTAATCGGGAATTTGATACAAAGGATCGTCAAGGTTTAAAATGTAACAATATTTTCAAACCACTATAGGCGGTTCCTTAAAGAACCTACGGTTCTTTATTGATAATGAACGGTGGCCATATTTATTGAGCCGCGGACAATGGGTTATGCGAAATCTTTTGAAAACTTAATGAGAAACTAATCACCCCCTCCCCCTTCTAGTTTCTACAATTGGTATCAGAGCCTCGATATTTAAGATCTTTGAAGTATATTGTGCTTTAAAACTTGGATTGATCTTTGCTTTCGTTTTCTAAACAAACAGTTTTTAAAACAGAAACGATCTTTATATCAAATTATCCATGAAGATTGATTACTTATGAAATATGTTTTGTTGTTTCATTCGTACAGGTTCTGGTGTTGATAAACTTTTATAATAGCTTGATATTAAATCTTTTTCATGTTTGGAAGTATAAAAATCTTTTGTGTCATAATTAACTCTAAAATACGAGTTCTATGTGTCTAAAATGATATTTTAGAGTCCTAAGTCCTTCCAAAATGTTACCAAATGATTTTGGTCAAAAACTCATTTTTTGTCCTCAGACCGTGGATCATTAATTGTTCCCCGAGGTTCGTTATTAACAACGAACCGCGGTCAGTCAGACACAGATTTTTGCAAACTTTGAAAAATCATATAGAATCAACCGTAAGTCCGTAGAAGTCGTGCTACCCACCATTTCGAACGTAATTGAGTCTTCTTTCTTATAATAATACTTCAAAACCTTTATTAAAACTTTAAAATTGGGTTGGTTTCTAAGTTCTATTCTTTGTCAAAAGAATTGAGTCTCGGTTTGTTGTAAAACTTGTGTTTTACTATTTTCTATTAAGTTGTTAATATCTTGTTGATATATCATTGAAAATTGATATATTTACAAAGGTTTGAACTTAATTAAATTTTGAAATGGGTCAAAAAATATTTTCAAATATATACCAACAAGAGATGTCCAACATAATAGAAAAGAGTAAAACACATGTTTTATAACAAACCGATACTCAATTCTTTGGACAAAAGAATTGAACTTAGAAAACAACCCAACTATAAAGTTTTAATAAAGGTTTTGAAGTATTCTTATAAGAAATAAGACTCAATTACGTTCGAAATGGCGACTGGCACGACTTCTATGGACTTACAATTGATTTTATATGATTTTTCAAAGTTTGCAAAAATCTGTGGCGGACTGACCGTGGTTCGTTATTGATAACGAACCCCGGGGAACAATTTATTGAGCCGGGGCTTGTGGACTAAGCGAAATGTTTTGAAAACTTAATGAGAAAATATTCAACCCCCTACTAGTTTCTACAATTGGTATTAGAGCCATGGGAGTAAGCACCAAAGGGGAGCATTAGCAAAGTCCATTTCTTCTTTACTACAAGACCTTTGCTAACCTTTTGATTCGACAAAGGGGGAGAAATGATAGTGATAAACTCGTTAGTAATTAAAATTTTTTTTATATAAATGATTTTATAGTTTGTCGTAATAGAAAAAGGGAGATTGTTAGTGCAAGTAACGCCTAAAAACATTATTAGTGTTAACTAATCTTTCTTTGGTCACGAAAAAGTATAAAGACATTTATCGTCAAAGACAATCTAAAGACGAATTATTCAACAAACACTATCATCAAGGTAATAATCATTTAATTCTTATACAAACATATCTTAATCATGTTTAGTGATCATAGAAAGTGATTAACCTCAAAACTCACATTTTGACAAATGTGACAAAAGATTATAATAAACTTTATTTTTAAGAAAATGTTTTATTAAAATGGAAATTGAAAATTTGAATATGACATATTCCAAATGCCATAGGAATATCCTTTGAAGGTAAAATCTACCTCAGATAACACTTGTGATTTAACTAAAACCCACTTATAGAACAAATCCGAATATTAATCAAAGTAATTTGGTTTAATGATGGAATTGATATGAACCCTTGAACACATTGGTAATTGCATTATTAATGCTCACCTAAAAACGAATTTTGAAAACCAATGTTCATATTCATGGTTGATTCGCATAGTTCATATGCAGTTGTCAAAAATAAATTTAGTACATTGTATACATAAGAATGATAAGCAATCATCATTTGGTTAGTCAAGAAATTGATTAAACACATTCTTGTGGTTTTGATTTTTAATAATCTATATGTAACAAAGAGGATTGTGGAATTCTTTTTGGGGGTGTAATATAGATACTAAATCATGTATTCGGTATATTAAAATGACCACTAAAAGACGGATTGTTATATGCCTAATCTTGTTGATACTTGTGAGTCTGAAACTCTTGGTAACACTCTTCTTTCACTTCAATCCCATTACTTTCATGAGGGTCAGGTTGTCTATGGGGATATTAAGGGAAATCGTTATACTCTACAAATGTTTAAGAACAATAGTTTTGATTTCTTGTTAAACATCAATGAGGTAATCTATCCTAAATTACTTTTAGAGTTTTTTAACACATATTCCATTCATGTAAATGAGTATGGAATGTTTGTTAATTTCACCGTTCGTGGTCAGCCCATTAGCTACACTCTCGATGAGTTTGGTAAGGCACTTTGTGTACCTTATGAAGGTCAATACCGGTGGACGGATGCATGGAGGATTGATGTAAAACCCGCATTAAAATACCATGAACAGTAAACATGAACTGTAAATACATGAAAATACGATTAAATATAGCTTTCTATTTATAATATATTACACGTGTCACGATATTAAATAACATGTAATTACGCATATATTATAAATGTGTTTACGATCACGACATATAAATACACGATAATTAAAACACGAACGTATACGCGTATTTAACTTAACTAGAAAAGCTACGGGTTTTTCCTTGTGGGCTTATGTGGCCGCGGCTAAGAGCACGAAAGAAAGGGAGTGGGCCTTTTGCTCTATGACCCATGACCAATCCATGTTTAAGGAAAAACACAGGGAAATTTTATCATAAGTTTAGGTTAACAAAAAATAAGAAACCCTACCTCCTTCTCCTTCTTGTCGCCGGCTATTGATCACCAAAGGGGTGTTCGGGACGATTTTGCTACTTGATTTTTGTGTGTACGTGTTCGTGATCGTAAACCTTTTTCTTTCACGCATTCAGTAATTATCAAACCCTTTTCTTTTTAATTCTTTAATGAATTCATGATCTTATTATAATTAATCTTAAAAACAAACAAGGAAAACATGTAGGGATTAATTAAAATCAAGAATAAAGGGGTCTTTGGTGTTGCTTTGTTCGGCCGAGACCCAAAGAGAGAGCCTCAAGGCTCTCTGATGTAGAGTTTTTACCCCTTTAGGAAAAGGATGGAAAAATAGTGGTAAGCGTTAAGTGTTGGTTTAGGAAAACCGAGCACTAATGACCAATTAAGTTCAAGTTCGTTTCCCAAGGAGGCTTAGTGTGTGTGTATTGAAATGATTATCTTTGTGATTATACTTTTGAGAAAGAAAAAATAGAAATGAGATTAGAAGAGAATGACGGTTACGATGACGTATTATAATAAGACGAAAAGGTCGATCACGTAAAACCGTAAAAAGCACCAAATTTAAAATTTTAACCTAAAAATTCCTAAAAATTACTAAAAATCCACAATAAAATTGTAAGAGTTTACAAAAAATCCAAACTTGCTAAAACCTTTTAATTAATTAGATAATGACTTTTTAATGCTAATTAAAGCCCTAAAAATCAAAATTAATTATTAAAAAGTCCCAAACAAGATTTAAAAGTTTGTAAACCTCAAAAATAACCTAATTAAGCTAAAAAGTATTTTTCAAAATTTTAAAACCAAATAAAACTATTTTTAAACAATTAAAAACTACTAAAATCAATTAAAACTTAAATTAATTCTAGAAAATAATTGAAAAGCCCTAAAAATATTTGGAAAGTTACGAAATTCCTAATTAAGTGTCTAAAATCTAGGAAAAATGTAAAAACTTAAAAAATCAGACTTTTAATTTTTAATAATAAAATAATATTAAAATATTCAAAAAAATTCAAAGTTTATAAAAAAATTCTAAAAATTACCAAAAATCTAGAATAATGTAACTAAGACAGAAATGCAATCAAAAGTTTCCAAAACCTTTTTAATAATTTTATATTAAATTCCAAAGTTGGTTAAAAACCCTAAAATCATATAAAATCAAAAATTAGCTAAAATGAAAACTTTAATGGCTGTAAACCTCAAAAATATAGTTAAAAACCTAAAAATTATTTTTCCAGATTTTTAAAATACTTTTTTTTATTTTTATATACTTTCTAAATTTAAACTTAAAATAATCCTAGTAAATTAAATAAATACGTGAAAAATAAACTTTTTGAACCAAAAAGTCCTAAACCTATTGAATAACAATAGAAAAATGCTAAAAGGTGAAAACCTAAAGAGAATAAGCTGAAATCAGCTTATAACTAAGCTGAAAGGTTTAATAAGCCAAAATCAAATACTCCTTAAGTAATAAAAAGTCTAAGTGATAACCAGTCAAAGACCCTAGGGCAACTGGTTATCACTTTGGAGTGTGAGAGGAGTGGCGCAGGTTCGAGTCCTGGCCACGTCCTTTTTACAAAAACTTTTTTTTTTCTTTTTTAAACTTTACAAACTCAAAAACAGTGACCTTAACTTACTTTAAAACACAAATTTTATAACAAATAAACTAGAATTAAACCAATTAATGTAAAAAATGTGTCCAGATAGGTTGCTTGTTTGATGAACACAAAGAATGAATCTTCACAAGTGAAGATAGAACAAGAGGGGCTTGTTCCTGGCTTTTTGTTGGTGTTTGATGGACAATGGGGGCACTCCCACAACCAGTTGGGTTGTGGGAAGTCAATAATAGCACAAAACACACAAGCTAATACACAAAAATCAAGCACAAAAGTCCAAGATCAGTTACTGTATTCAGAAAAATGGACTTGGGTCCTTTGCTGGTTTATATTGCACAAATATGAAATTCAAAGCTCACAAACTTGCACTCAATCCAACCAAATAGCATACAAGCTATACAATCCTTACTGGACCTAATACCTAGCAGCTTTCAAGATCTAATGGTCAAATTCACATGAATATAATCAGAAAAATAGGTTTGCTGATTTTTATGCTACTTTCCAATTTTAGAACATGCAATTTGCTTTGAAACTTTACCAAACTGAAAGCCAATACTAATATCACCTACTAATAACCTAATGAGTGTGTTTAGACAGATTTTAACCCAAATACTTTTCACCAAGCTCAGTTAAAAACCTAGATCCAAACACCCCTTAATTTTCTGAAAATGAGAATTAACAAAGGACAAGCTTATGAAACTTAACAAAATAGACCTAAATCACTTCTAACATACATAATATCATCAAATAAACATAAACAAACCAGATTCAACACATAAAAACAAGCTTCATACAAAATCACATAGATCACATACAAACTTGAAAACCAATGAGTTCAAGGTTTATACCTTGTGGGACCTACATCCAGGCCCCACTATGGCAGCAATGCCATCTCCCATCAGCTTATAGCTGGGCTTATGGCTTATAGAACAAGTGTGCTTAGTAGAGATATGCTGGTGATGGTCTTAACTTAGACACATACACCCAATATGTCTTCAAAAAGGATGAGATATTATGAACCTGCTAAGAAAAAAAGAAAAGACTGTGTAAAAGCTAAAGGCTGACCCCTAGCTTATGGATGAAGCTAGAAGTCAGCTAGAGCTTAGGTTAGAACTAGGATAGGCTCAATAATGGGCCAAACAATGGCTGTCTAAAATTGGGTACCCACTATACCAGAACAAGCCATGGTATCATGGACATACACAATCTCAAACACCACTAAACTAACATATTCCATCACCATTTTATCAGATTTTTATGAAAATTTAGAGTTTAAGAAAACCTTGAAATGAAAACAGAAAGTTGGAAAACTTGATTAACTTGCTAAAAACTTAAAACCAAACTGAACAATGATAACTTAATAAACTGAAAAATAAATTGGGACTAGCTTTCTTCACATAAAACTTAACCAACTTTCATTCATAAAAAGGGCTTTACAAGGATGTGAACAAGGAAAGCAAGAACAAAAACTATGTTAAGTCTTATGTGTCCTTATATAGGGACTTACAAGATTCTAGAAAGCAGAAAAACACTAAACCCTAATGCTTGTTGAATTCCAGGAATACCCTTATAGATTTTTTGAATTTTCGTCCCATGTGATCTTCTCTTGTCTGCTTGTGGTGAAATCAACATTGCAAAAAAATGATCCAAGGGGTGTGAATGATGCGTGGATATGAAGCTATGCCTTGGTCGTTGATCCTCTGGCCTGGTTTTGTTTGGACGTGCAAGGTGGGGTGATGGCATGTGGGGAAAGGTTCTAGGTGAGAGTGACAGGAGAGTTTAGTGAGGTAAAAGGTTTATCCCCACCCTAATCTTAAATCTACACAAGTTTGAGGTGTAATTCAAGTATTTAAGGGTTTTGATGATTATGGTTTATGTGAGGATGAACATAAACAGTGGTGGTTTTGATGTGTTTAAGGGTTAATTATGTTTAAAAACGTGTTTCCCTCACAAATTTACTGATTTAAATAAAATCGGTTATTTAAACAATAGTGGAAGGTGACATGGAGGTTTAGGGTGTGGTGATTGGTTGAATATGTGAGTGGGGTGAGGTGGCGTGATGGGGTTGGCTGGTGAAGGTTTGTTTGTCTGGCAACTATGGCCCCCCAAGTTTCTTGTCTTTGTCACTTTGTAATAACAACCCACTATCTTAAATTCCTTTGTAAACACTTTGGCTGAGTTGTCACAAATGGCACAAATACTTTTAAAAAGTTTATCACAAGGACTTTAAATGTAATTTCTTCAATCTTCAAGGGCTTAACTTGTCATGTCTTCATACTTCAAGGTTTTGACTTGTTTGTTGACTTCTTGGAGGACCAATATTGACAATTTAGTTTTGTTGAGGGACTAAATTTGCCAATTCTTCAAAGTTAAGGGTCCTTTTTGTAATTTTGACAAACTTTAGGGACTAAACTTGTAATTATGAAGATACAAGGGTATAAAGTGTCGATTCTTCTATATTAGAGGACCCTTCTTCATAGTTCTTCAAATCTTCAAGGGTTTCCTTTGGAAAATTCCTCATTAGGATTTGGTTCATTGTGCGGCTTCGTTTCCCGTGTTCGTTTTTGCATAATTCTTGTGATCTTTTGTCATTTTCTCAATATCCGTACCTAAAATACACAAGCAACAAACACAAGCATATATTTGGGTATTTTGATGATATTTAATGCATTTTAAGCCCTATTTGGACGATGAGACTATGTATAAAAGCAGTCTTATCACTCCCCCATACTAAACCATTGTCGTGCCCTCACGCAATGCTAGAATAAAGTATCGTAGCATCTCCATGATGAGATGGCATTTATACATGATCTCATCGTTCTTTTCGGGCTTTAAATACATAAAAATGTCATAAAATACCATATATATGCTTGTGTTTGTTTACTTGTGTATTTTAGGTATGGATATCGTGAAAAAGACAAAAGATCACAAGTTACAAGGAAAAACGGACACGAGAAACGAAGCCGTACAAAGAACCGGGCCCTAATCATGGAATTCTCAACAAAATACCTTGAAGACTTGAAGACAAACAAGATTGATCATCATTTATTGAAGAAATGACACTTAAAACCCTTGTATATTAATAATTACAAGTTTGGTCCCTTAAGTTTGTCAAAATTACACAAAAGGTCCTTCAACTTTGAAGAAATGTCAAGATTAGTCCCTCAACAAATCCAAACTGCCAATAATGGTCCCTCATGAAGATTAAGATACATTGAAGACCTTGGAAGATCAACATTGTCCAAAATCAGCCCTTGCAATATTCAAAAATGTCAAATATAACCCTTGAAGCACTTTTTATAAAGTTTGTGCCAAAAGTGACAAATGGTGAAACGTTGATACATGTAAAATGGGCGCTGATAGAAGTTTGCATCCAAGTGACCAAAGAAAGGAAAGAGGAGGGCTAAATGTGTGCATATTGAAACATTTAAACTGAAAATGCGCCAAACACCTTTCCACCCTACAAAAACGGATCAAACAAGAGTACTATTCACCTTTTACAGCCCAGATTTTACATAACTTAAATCAAAGGGTAAAATGAAATTACCTTGGCACACGTTTGATTCACCTCACCTTAAACACATCCTACAAAGGACCCCACCCCCAATTCCCTTTCCACCAATCAGCAAGCAACATAGCCTCCAAGCAAAGTGACGTGTCCAAATCAACAGCCAAGGATCATTGCTTCATAACAAAGCAGAAATAAACGTCCAGGATCATTTTAAATAGCTCACACCAAGGATTCGTCTAGAAGGACTTAGGGCATTTAGGGAATTTCACTTCTAGGGTTTGTGAACACTGTAGCCTTGGCATTTGCCTATATAAAGACTCCTCAACATGTGAGAGAGCTTTTGTTCTAGATTTTAGCTTTTAATCTTTGTAATTCCTTTTTATGAAATAAAATTTGATTTTCAGAAATTTTGAGAAATCTTGTTCTTGTTTATTAAAGTTTGGTGTTTGAGAAGCTAAAATCTGAGTTCCATTTATATGTTTGAAGGTTTTTGAGGCAAGGTTTTAAGTGATAAAACTTGTGCATCAAAAATCAGAAAGTCCTTGTTTATTTGATCTCACCCTTGTGTTTGTTCATCTTAGCAGCATTGGAAGCTGGTACTTGTTTTGCTAGTACCTCAGCTCAAACAATCCAGGGCTTGGATGTAGGTCTTTGAGGTTTGCACCTTCTTCCCTTTTCATTTTCTCTTTAAGTTTCTGAATATTTGTGATTTTTGTGGATTTTTGCTTGAATCTGTGTTATTGTGGATGTTTATTGTTGATTTGGCTTGGTTTGATGTTTATGAGGTGTTATTGATCTGATTTGTGGGTTGAATCTTAATGATCCTTTGAAAATTTGTGAAAATAAGTTTTAAAAGGGTGTTTGGGATTACTGCATAAGTTGGATTTGTGGTTTGTTAAGTGCTTGTGTGTTGTATGCAAGTATTGGTATCTGTTATTTGGGAGTATTTGTGCATCTGTTTGCAGGTTTTGTGGTCTTAAACACATTGATTCATAGATTAGCTATAAAATCTTCATAACTTGGTAAAATTGGCTAGGATTTTGAGGACACCTAGATCTAAGCATAGGTTAAGGGTAACAAGTGCTAAATCATAGCTAATCACACCAGGGTAGAAGGATTTGAGGCTTGAAATTGGATCAAGTGTCAAGTATATCAGCAAACTTGTTTCTGTATTTGTTCTTTGTTCATCAGTAACTTTTTGTGCTTTGATCTTGCTATTTACTTTGATTCAGTGTTTGATTCTTGTTGCTTTGTGTTCATTGTTAGTTTATATAACTTGTGTGTGCATCTGGTTAAGTTTGGCTGGCTTATTTTGCTTAAAACTGCTTATTAAGTGCTTAACTGCTTATTTGCATATCTGGAGCATATCTGTGGACTGTTTGGCTTATTGTGGCTTATTGTGTGGATCATTTTGTGATTTTATTGTTGCTATTGACTCCTTGTGGTTCACTGATCACAAGGGTGCCTTTGTTTCTAATTGAATCAAACCAGAACTCTCAAATAAGCTTGGTCAATTAGTCAAAGCAGTGGGAACTCCTTTCCCCTGCTTGTTGCCACTGATAGTGAATTTTTGGTGTCAGCTTATCAATAAGCTATAATAGCTTATTTTAACCAGCAACAACTTTGTTTTTGTAATAGGTGCTCATATTTTGACCTATTTGTTC
The DNA here is from genome assembly GCA_025667525.1 of Glebionis coronaria. NCBI lineage: Eukaryota > Viridiplantae > Streptophyta > Magnoliopsida > Asterales > Asteraceae > Glebionis > Glebionis coronaria. The sequence continues at coordinate 266,437,959 of CM046882.1, read as the reverse complement.
ATCCTGGAGCATTTGGGTGGTTGACTTTTAGGTTTGACTAGAAAACCAAGTCCTTTGACTTTTACAAAAGTTCATTTGTGCTAATTCTGGCTTATTTCTTGTGCTTATTGGATTTTTGTTGATTGATACTGCTTATTGAGTCCATTTGAAAGCTTTTGAAAGTTAAATCAGCTTCTAAGGTTGAGTATTTCTCAAAAACGACTATTTTGTCGTTTTGTGGAATTTTGCTTTTCTATTTTCTGGCTTATTGAGTGAGCTTATTGGAAATTTCTTTTGACAGATCTCTTAAGCATCCAAAAAGAGGGTTGTGTGTCAAATTAGAGCTTATGGCATTAGCTTATGGCTTAATGGGCTGAAAAGCCCAATAAGAGTAAGCTTTGTGTTCAATAATCTGTGATAAGCACATTTTCAGCTTTTGGGCCTTTAGAGTTTTGTTCTTAGAATTAAATTTTAAGTCAGATAGGGCTTTTCCAAGTCAATTGGGCCAAGTTTGACTTTTTGGGCCCAAAAGCCCATTTGAGTTGACTGTTTTTGGATTTGGCCCATTTGAGGGCCCATTAGGGGTATTTTGGTAATTTCACTTTCATTTTCTGATTATATAGGTTAAAATAAACTAGTTTGCAAGTTTTTAGAATTTTTTATAATTTTTGGATTTTTAATATTATTTTATTATTATTTTATTATTATTTTTAAAATTTCACTTTTTCCAACTTTTTACATTTTTCTTAGGTTAAATACATTAAAATAAGAATTTAGCAATTTTTAGAATAATTTTATCACTTTTAGATTAATTTTTATAATTATTTTAAGTTTTAATAGTTTTTAAATCATTTTAAATAGTTTTTATTAGTTTTAAAATTTCTAAAAATAGTTTTTAATCACTTTAGGTCATTTTAGAGGTTTACCAATTGAAAAACCTTTATTTGGGCTTTTTGATAATTTATTTGATTTTTAGGGCTTTAATTATCATTTAAAAATTTAATATTTAATTATTTAAAAGGTTTGAAAAAGTTTTGATCATTGGTAAACTCTTAATTTATTATTTTTTATTTTTGGTGAATTTTTGGTAATTTTTAGAATTTATTTTTATTTTTTGTGGTTTTTAAGCTTCTACGTTTTAACTTTCTAATAGTGATTTTTAGTTAATTTTTTATTTTTACGACTTCGTCATTTTCTCTTCTAATCTCCTTCTAAACCAAACATTAATCTCAAATATTGTACATCTTTGTCACACACATATACCTCCTTGGGAAACGAACTTAATCGGGTCATTAACACTTGATTTTTCCTAAAGTCATTTGTTCAATACTTACCGCTTTTACGCCTTTTTCCTAAAAGGTGTAATTTACTACAATCACTTTGGCGCCGCTGCCGGGGAGGTGTGTCGTGATTAATTTGCATTGTTGTTTTTAATATTAACCAAATAGTATTTGTATTAGTAGAACTCTACTAATACGTATTATCGGTTTTCTTGTTTTTTCTGTACAAATATTATTACTATATTGTATTAAGTATCACAATAAATTTACAATATCTCCAAAAGTGTGAAAACACAACCTTAATTGGGATTTGATCTCCTAATTATTTTATTCGAATCTCAAACAAAAAGAAAAAGGCAAAAATAGATAAATACTTTCGTGAAGCTCGATTTTGAAAAATACAAACTATAAGGTGGGTATAAGGCGGGTATTATAAAATATACCCTAAGGAAAAAGGCTCTTAAGTGCTTCGCGCCGCCTCGTTTCCCCGCTTGCTTGTGAGTATTTTGAGATTGAAGGCTAATCGAGGGTTTTGCCGCCCAAAGTATTATTACGTATAATATATTTGCTTGGTTTTCTTTGTGATTAAACCCTCTTGAACAGTTTGGTTTTCACCAAAGTTCAAAAGTCATTGGAAGACGTTCACTCCACGTGATCGTTTTCATTCCTTTGAGGCTTCTTTAATCAAGAGTTTGATTCGAGGAAAGATTTTGTAGATTGTTGTCTACGAAGATACACCAAAATCCAAAAAAAAATTAAATATCATCAAAAACACAAAAAAATTGAAAATTCACAAAACACCCAAAAAGAATCTTCTTTGCTCACCTCCCATTCTTCCTGAAGTTTATGATCACTCGTAATCAAGCAAAACGAGCTCGTAAACGTCTTCAAAAGCAAGCCAATCAAGAGACGTTGATTGTTGAAGAACCTCCAATTGTTGAACCTATTGTAGAACAAGAAGTCGTCATGGCTAATCGTACTATGATGGAGTTGCTACAAGCACCCACCGAGGGTTTTGGAGAGGCTATTGTGATTCCCGCCATTCTTGCGGAGAATTTCGAGATTAAGACGGGTTTAATGTCGATGTTGCAAGCAAATAAGTTTAGAGGTCATGAGAAAGACAACCCGCATTACCATATTAGGAATTTTAACCGTCACACCGCCACTAGCAAATTTAAGGATGTTCCACATGACGCCATTAAGATTATGTTGTTTCCATACTCGTTGGATAGACCCGCAAAAATTTGGCTCGAGAAAGAACCGCCAAATTCGATTTTGACATGGGCCGATCTCGTTTCTAAGTTTGTGAACAAGTTTTTTCCACCATCTAAAACAACACACTTGAAAAATGAGATTTCACGATTTGTGCAACGTAATAATGAAAGTTTTTCAATGGCATGGGAACGATTTAAAGAAATGTTACATGAATGTCCACACCATGATTTTACGGAATTGCATCAAGTGGATACTTTTTATAATGGGCTTAATGATCATGAACGAGATTATTTGAATGCCGCCGCGGGTGGTAATTTTTTGTGCAAGACGACAAATGAGGCTTTACAAATCATTGAAAATAGATCTAAGGTTTATAACCCTCGTAACACACCGAGTGTTGCCAATATGGGTTCGTCATCTTCGTCACAATCGTCTCGTAGCATTAACGCCTTACATGATGAAGCTAATGAGGAAAATCGGTTTTTTGATAGATTTGCTAATCTTATGTCCCATTGGAAGGCTCAAGAAGCTTCCAATTCCGCTTCGGTTAAAGCGGTTGCTAAGAGTTGTTTATCTTGTGGGGGAGCTCATGATCTTTCCGAATGCATTACCGCGGATGGTAACACTTCGAGTGCTTATGTAGCAACGGGAACTTACAACCAAAACGGTCAAGGTTCCCGCCAAAATCAAGCTCCACCAAACCAAAATGCTAATAATTATCGAAACAACAATCAAGGTAATTACCAAGGCAACACACGCAATTACAACAAAGGGAATTATCAAAGTGGGAATGGACAAATCTCTAATCAAAATCAAAACCGTGATTTTCAAAACACTACACAAGGTTTTCAAAATGCTCACACTAAAAATTTGCAAGGAGAATTTTTGGATTATGCAAAAGCAAATGATGCTAAATTTGATAACATGCAACGTGAGATGATTATCTTAAGATCCGAGTTGAAAAACGAGCTAAAAAATGAACTTGCTAATGAACTTAAAACTCATGCAAACAAAATGGAAGGAAATGTCCAACGTCTTCAACAAAACCAACAAAAGATGGAATTAGGACAACATGAGATTAAGCAAGAGTTATTAAAAGCGGATGCTAGGCAATCAAAATTTGAGGACCGAATGGCTAAGATGTTTGAAGCAATCATGTGTAAACCCTCTTCCTCGGGTGGTCTTCCTAGTGATACCATTGCAAACCCGAAGGGAGAAATGAAGGTTATTACTACACGAAGTGGTAAAACTTTCAAGGAACCAATCTCTCGTACAAGTACTTCTAAGGAGAAGGAAATCGAGAAAGAACCCGAGGTGATGGTCGAAAAGGAGCACATTACAATCCCACGAAGTACCGCTCAAACCACACCTACGGTTGAACCAATACCAATTGTGGAACCCGAGTTTCCAAGGCCGTTGCCTAATGACCAACCCACACCACCTTTACCCTACCCTTCGAGACGAAACAAAGAGAAAGCACAAGAACGGAACAATTATCAATTTGAGCTATTTATGAAAATGTTTCGTGATATGCATTTTAACATATGCTTTGCCGACGCTCTTATCATGATGCCTCGATTCGCCGCAAACTTCAAAAGTATGCTAAACAACAAAGAGAAGTTACAACAATCGTCTAGTTGTTCATCGGTTTTTCTTAGCCGCATACCACAAAAAGTCGGTGATCCCGGTAAATTTTTGATTCCGTGTGCTATTCAAGATATGGAGGAATGCTACGCCTTGGCCGATCTTGGTGCTAGTATTAATTTAATGCCTCTTGAGATTTTCAAATCGCTTTCGCTTCCGGCTCTTACTTCTTCGAACATGTCTATCGAGATGGCCGATCATTCTATGATTTTAGCATGTGGAGTAGCCGAGGACGTTTTCGTTAAAGTCGGAAAGTTTTACTATCCCGTTGACTTTATCGTTGTAGACATTCCTATCGATCGAAAAGTTCCTCTCATTTTGGGTCGTTCATTTTTGGATACATCAAGAGCACTTATCGATGTTCATGCTCGAAAAATCACCCTTCGTTTCAATGAAGAAGAACTTGTCATCAATGCAACACAAAACTCCAATCTTTCTCATGTCTATTCTATTGCAACTTTAAACCATGGTGATTCAACCAATGTCGTTTGCAAAGAATTTTCACCAAGAGTTTTAGGAAATGTCGCCAAAAACAATTTACCATTTCCTCCGCCGGTGGAGGTTATGAGTGTAAAGCCTACAAAGAAGAAACCATCAATACTTGAATCGAAAAATCCTTCACATTCATTCTTGAAAAGTGTTGATAAGTTGCCGGTTTCTACAGAAGATCTTTCGGATGATGAATATGTAGACCCCGATGGGGAGGTTTTCTTCGTCGATAAACGTTTTGAGAACTTGCCACCACCCAAACCAAAAAGATTTCAAAATGTGAGAATTTTTAGTGTGACTAACATCGTCTTAGAAACACCGAATATTTTCGACATAATCAAAAAGGGTTTTCATAAGGAGAGTTTAAAAGATAAAAAAGAAAAAGATCTTAAATGTGATTTAATTTATTTTTCTACAAATCTAACTCCGTCATCACCACGTGTTTTGAGTGCTACAAGCTCGTCTACTCCTTTTGACGATGCTTTGTGTGGTTCTAGTATGGGGGAAGCACCTTATGTTCCCTCATCCTTGTCCACCGAGGACGAGATATTCGATCCTGGAATTTCATGTAAAGGGAAATCTCGGTCTTCCACCGATGCAATAAATGGAAAATCTTTCTATTTGCTTGGTGCGAGTCTACCTCGAGTAGCTCAAAAGTTTGTCTTACCAATTGTCCCACCCTTCTACTTCTCATCTCTCCTCTTCAAACTCTTTGAGTTTATGGCACATATTGAAGTGGCGTTAAATTGTTTTACCAATGAAAACGAGAACGCCATTTTCGACCCCGGTATTTTGCATCATCTAAGGACTTAGTCCTTTATACCGGTTGCTTTTTGGGCCTTGTTTATCATGTAAGCCCCATCAAAAATTGACCATATCATGATTTTCCCTAAATGTTCACATTTTGAGGGGATCGAGTCGAGCTCATGACTCGGTAATCAAAAAAAGAGGTGCCTCGTGGGGGAAATCCCATGCTTATCTTTTATGCTCACTATTCACTAATAAGGGGACTTGTACCCTTTCAACTCGTGTCTCGTGGTTGTTTGTGATTGTGTTATCTAGATCATCATCATCATCAACGATTGAAGACTCTCGTGTTCGTTTACGTGAGCCTCCATCGTTCATTTGGAGAAGTTTTTCACGATTCCATGACATATCCTTTATTGTTCTAACAATTATCTTTTAGCATACTTAATAAACGGCTTTAGATATATTGTTGATCACCCTTTCCATGCTAGATCCTAAGCATTCGACTCTTCGTCTCTAGTATGGGGGTGCTCCACCTTTAGACTCGAAACATTGAGGACAATGTTTACTTTTAGTATGGGGGGGGGGGGGTGAATAGGTACTTGCTTTGCTACGCCCTCACGCTTTCCAATTTTCAATGTTATGCTTTGCAAATAAGGCTAAAAATGGCCAAATTTTAAAATTTTTAGTTTTCATAAGTGTTTTTAAGACACGAATGTATATTTTCCGATGGGTAGAATAAGAGTTAATTTTTGACTTGATGGGCATTTGGAGCCATTTACATTCCTTAACTCGCTCAATTCAAGTTTTGCTAGACTTTTATATAGGGAGCTTTAAAACGTGAAAGTCTTAATTCATTCGGGTTAAGAACAAAAACTTTTCGCAAGTTCCTATAATTGATTCTAGAAAGTCACTTATCAAGGGAACTTTAAAACGCATTCTCTAAACTTGAAAAAGTCCAAGAAAGTGCAAGATCCTATAGGTGGCTTGAAAACCCAAAACTTTGATTTGATATAGTCTTAATGAAAGCTAATCCAAATTTGGCATAATTTTGACTTGCATGGCTAAGTATTCACGAGTCTCTTTAATTAGAGGTCTTTATATAGTGAAGAACGAGAAATGATAGAGTTAGGCAAGTGATCATGCTAAACGCAGAACATGAAAGTGTTCTTTCAAAAACTCATATGTTTTTAATTGTGGATTTTTCTTCCCATAAGATCAATGCATTAGGAATAAATCATAATTGCAATAAGTAAGGTCGTATGATTTGAAAGGTTACTTAGCCTCTAGCGCAAGATCGTTTAAAAGTTGCTCGGGGTTGAATAGAGTTCATAGCCAAGGCATAACTTATTGAAGCGGGACGCGAAGATTGGCGATTATCCAAAAAGGCCCTAACAAGGCATGAGGAGCTCTATTTTTGCTAAAGATCCAAAGATGATCATTATTCCTAAATCAATATGAAGGATCGAGACACACGACGAGAAGCAATTACTCCCCTAAAGGATGGAGAAAGTCTATCCAAAAAGACCCTAACAAGGTATGAGGATAAATATATCCAAGTCCGAAAAGGAGGCGGATCGTTGTATATCAAAATCCAAAGTAAAGATTGAAGAAAAATGATGAAGTCGTGGTCCAATATGAAGAATCTCTCAAAAACGTCAAGTGAAGAAATTCCAAATATATGAAGAGAAGACCATAATTTCAAGAACGTCTTCCCAAGATTTGAAGTATGAAGTACATGCCAAATATCGGTCCGAGAAAGGTCTCAAATCGTGAAACGAGTTATGCCAAGATATAAATTTAAGGAGATACACGAGAAGCCGTTTTAAAAGATTTTGTCCTTCGGCTAACTATTGATCAAATCGTGCTACTTTGCTTTCGGACTAATAACTACTCAAATAAGTCAATATGAATCACTTGTGATCCATGACAAATAGATAAAAAATGCTAGTAACCCATTTCCTTTTATAATAACTAGGATTGCGGGGAGAAAAAGTATTACACAATTTGGACGTATGAGTAGTGTTAGCATTGTGACTTGTACCAACAATGATCTTGTTTTTGCACTTAGCATGGAATGTATGACAATCAAGGATGACGAAGTTTACTCTAAGGGACATTTACTTGTTTCTATTCTTTGACCCTAAAAGTTACTTTTTGTGATGAAAATCATACATTATGTCTTTACACATCATCATAGTATGTTGCAAGTCTTTTACTCTTCAATAAAGGTTAATAAAAATTGAACTTTGGTGATGCTTAGATACTTTATTCTAGCATTGCGTGAGGGCACGGCAATGGCTTAATATGGGGGAGTGATGAGATGGCATTTATACATGATCTCATCGTTCTTTTCGGGATTTAAATACATAAAAATGTCATAAAATACCATATATATGCTTGTGTTTGTTTACTTGTGTATTTTAGGTATGGATATCGTGAAAAAGACAAAAGATCACAAGTTACAAGGAAAAACGGACACGAGAAACGAAGCCGTACAAAGAACCGGGCCCTAATCATGGAATTCTCAACAAAATACCTTGAAGACTTGAAGACAAACAAGATTGATCATCATTTATTGAAGAAATGACACTTAAAACCCTTTTATATTAATAATTACAAGTTTGGTCCCTTAAGTTTGTCAAAATTACACAAAAGGTCCTTCAACTTTGAAGAAATGGCAAGATTAGTCCCTCAACAAATCCAAACTGCCAATAATGGTCCCTCATGAAGATTAAGATACATTGAAGACCTTGGAAGATCAACATTGTCCAAAATCGGCCCTTGCAATATTCAAAAATGTCAAATATAACCCTTGAAGCACTTTTTATAAAGTTTGTGCCAAAAGTGACAAATGGTGAAACGTTGATACATGTAAAATGGGCGCTGATAGAAGTTTGCATCCAAGTGACAAAAGAAAGGAAAGAGGAGGGCTAAATGTGTGCATATTGAAACATTTAAACTAAAAATGCGCCAAACACCTTTCCACCCTACAAAAACGGATCAAACAAGAGTACTATTCACCTTTTACAGCCCAGATTTTACATAACTTAAATCAAAGGGTAAAATGAAATTACCTTGGCACACGTTTGATTCACCTCACCTTAAACACATCCCACAAAGGACCCCACCCCCAATTCCCTTTCCACCAATCAGCAAGCAACTTAGCCTCCAAGCAAAGTGACGTGTCCAAATCAACAGCCAAGGATCATTGCTTCATAACAAAGCAGAAATAAACGTCCAGGATCATTTTAAACAGCTCACACCAAGGATTCGTCTAGAAGGACTTAGGGCATTTAGGGAATTTCACTTCTAGGGTTTGTGAACAGTGTAGCCTTGGCATTTACCTATATAAAGACTCCTCAACATGTGAGAGAGCTTTTGTTCCAGATTTTAGCTTTTAATCTTTGTAATTCCTTTTTATGAAATAAAATTTGATTTTCAGAAATTTTGAGAAATCTTGTTCTTGTTTATAAAGGTTTGGTGTTTGAGAAGCTAAAATCTGAGTTCCATTTATATGTTTGAAGGTTTTTGAGGCAAGGTTTTAAGTGATAAAACTTGTGCATCAAAAATCAGAAAGTCCTTGTTTATTTGATCTCACCCTTGTGTTTGTTCATCTTAGCAGCATTGGAAGCTGGTACTTGTTTTGCTAGTACCTCAGCTCAAACAATCCAGGGCCTGGATGTAGGTCTTGGAGGTTTGCACCTTCTTCCCTTTTCATTTTCTCTTTAAGTTTCTTAATATTTGTGATTTTTGTGGATTTTTGCTTGAATCTGTGTTATTGTGGATGTTTATTGTTGATTTGGCTTGGTTTGATGTTTATGAGGTGTTATTGATCTGATTTGTGGGTTGAATCTTAATGATCCTTTGAAAATTTGTGAAAATAAGTTTTAAAAGGGTGTTTGGGATTACTGCATAAGTTGGATTTGTGGTTTGTTAAGTGCTTGTGTGTTGTATGCAAGTATTGGTATATGTTATTTGGGAGTATTTGTGCATCTGTTTGCAGGTTTTGTGGTCTTAAACACATTGATTCATAGATTGGCTATAAAATCTTCATAACTTGGTAAAATTGGCTAGGATTTTGAGGACACCTAGATCTAAGCATAGGTTAAGGGTAACAAGTGCTAGATCATAGCTAATCACACCAGGGTAGAAGGATTTGAGGCTTGAAATTGGATCAAGTGTCAAGTATATCAGCAAACTTGTTTCTGCATTTGTTCTTTGTTCATCAGTAACTTTTTGTGCTTTGATCTTGCTATTTACTTTGATTCAGTGTTTGATTCTTGTTGCTTTGTGTTCATTGTTAGTTTATATAGCTTGTGTGTGCATCTGGTTAAGTTTGGCTGGCTTATTTTGCTTAAAACTGCTTATTAAGTGCTTAACTGCTTATTTTCATATCTGGAGCATATCTGTGGACTGTTTGGCTTATTGTGGCTTATTGTGTGGATCATTTTGTGATTTTATTATTGCTATTGACTCCTTGTGGTTCACTGATCACAAGGGTGCCTTTGTTTCCAATTGAATCAAACCAGAACTCTCAAATAAGCTTGGTCAATTAGTCAAAGCAGTGGGAACAACTTTCCCCTGCTGGTTGCCACTGATAGTGCATTTTTGGTGTCAGCTTATCAATAAGCTATAATAGCTTATTTTAACCAGCAACAACTTTGTTTTTGTAATAGGTGCTCATATTTTGACCCATTTGTTCATCCTGGAGCATTTGGGTGGTTGACTTTTAGGTTTGACTAGAAAACCAAGTCCTTTGACTTTTACAAAAGTTCATTTGTGCTAATTCTGGCTTATTTCTTGTGCTTATTGGATTTTTGCTGATTGATATTGCTTATTGAGTCCATTTGAAAGCTTTTGCTAGTTAAATCAGCTTCTGAGTTTGAGTATTTCTCAAAAACGACTATTTTGTCGTTTTGTGGAATTTTGCTTTTCTATTTTCTGGCTTATTGAGTGAGCTTATTGGAAATTTCTTTTGACAGATCTCTTAAGCATCCAAAAAGAGGGTTGTGTGTCAAATTAGAGCTTATGGCATTAGCTCATGGCTTAATGGGCTGAAAAGCCCAATAAGAATAAGCTTTGTGTTCAATAAGCTGTGATAAGCACATTTTCAGCTTTTGGGCCTTTAGAGTTTTGTTCTTAGAATTAAATTTTAAGTCAGATAGGGCTTTTCCAAGTCAATTGGGCCAAGTTTGACTTTTTGGGCCTAAAAGCCCATTTGAGTTGACTGTTTTTGGATTTGGCCCATTTGAGGGCCCATTAGGGGTATTTTGGTAATTTCACTTTTATTTTCTGATTATTTAGGTTAAAATAAACTAGTTTGCAAGTTTTTAGAATTTTTTATAATTTTTGGATTTTTAATATTATTTTATTATTATTTTATTATTATTTTTAAAATTTCACTTTTTCCAACTTTTTACATTTTTCTTAGGTTAAATACATTAAAATAAGAATTTAGCAATTTTTAGAATAATTTTATCACTTTTAGATTAATTTTTATAATTATTTTAAGTTTTAATAGTTTTTAAATCATTTTAAATAGTTTTTATTAGTTTTAAAATTTCTAAAAATAGTTTTTAATCATTTTAGGTCATTTTAGAGGTTTACCAATTGAAAAACCTTTATTTGGGCTTTTTGATAATTTATTTGATTTTTAGGGCTTTAATTAGCATTTAAAAATTAAATATTTAATTATTTAAAAGGTTTGAAAAAGTTTTGATCATTGGTAAACTCTTAATTTATTATTTTTGATTTTTGGTGAATTTTTGGTAATTTTTAGAATTTGTTTTTATTTTTTGTGGTTTTTAAGCTTCTACGTTTTAACTTTCTAATAGTGATTTTTAGTTAATTTTTTATTTTTACGACTTCGTCATTTTCTCTTCTAATCCCCTTCTAAACCAAATATTAATCTCAAATATTGTACATCTTAGTCACACACATATACCTCCTTGGGAAACGAACTTAATCGGGTCATTAACACTTGATTTTTCCTAAAGTCATTTGTTCAATACTTACCGCTTTTACGCCTTTTTCCTAAAAGGTGTAATTTACTACAATCACTCCAAAATTTAATTTTATACACTTTTATTGAATGATAAACTAGCTACACTACTACTATTGCTACTACTACTTGTGTTATAGACATAATGTATGATTTTCATCGTAAAATGGGACGTTTAGGTTCATAGAATAAGAACACGTGAATGCTTCGTTAGAAATAATTTCATCGTCCTCGATTTTCACCCCAATTCCATGCCAATCGTGCAACGAGATCATTGTCATTATAAGTTAGTAATGCTAACACTACTCATATGCCCTAATCACGTACTTATCCTCCCATTATTCCTAAGTTGTATCTCTTATATTTTATATTGTCTTGAATGTTTCATGAGGATACATTGTTTGACTTATGCGATAATAGACATTTAGGTCTAAAAATAGAGTCCTAACGGTGTAACTAAGACCATCAAATCAATAACCCCTCCTAATAGACAACGATGTTAAAAAATTAAGTTGACAAGAAGAATCGATAAACACGGTTTTATAACGGTTTTGAACATTAGACTTATTACCAAGACTTTTATACGCCCCCTAACGGAAGGGCCTTATTATCTTTGGTTTACCTCCATCTTTTATTCAACTTCGCCATGAAGCTTTTATTATGACTTCGGTCTTGCCTTGCCTTTTATTATCCGCCTCATCGGTGGTTTTATTAGCCAAAGACGTATATCCTCACGCTAAAGCGAATTTTGGATCTTTAAAGCTTCGAAGATTAAGGCTTGATTCACTTTCAATTTTGCATAGATTTTTCGGCCTTGTGGGGCTTCAAATTGTTTGCTAGATTTAGGTGAGCACTTGAAATCTTATTATTGGGTGAAGCTTTCGATTATTCGGGTGCCAATACTTCAAAACCGTGACGCTGGCGATACCTTGATGTCTTCCCAATTTAATTACATGGAAGCTACTAGAAAAGACTAGAAACCCAACAATCCTAACTAAACCGCTAAGTCAATATTTATTAAGCAAAAAATATTTACATGCGAAGGGAGAATAAGCAAACAACGAGAACACATGAGTTTTTGAAAGAATACGAGTACTCTACGTTTAGCATAGTAACTTATAATTAACTCTATCATTTCTCGTCCTCATTTAAGAGACTTAGCCTAATGTATAGTTAAGGAACCAAAGCTAAGTGCTCAACACGCACGGTCGAGTCAAAAATTACTCTTATTCTCGCCATCGGAAAACCTACATTCGTGTCTTCAAACACTTATAAAACATGAGAAAATTTTTAAAATTTGGCCATTTTTAGCCTTATTTTGCAACAAAACAATAAACAAAAAGATAAACTTTGGAAAGCGTGAAGGTTTGGCAAGGCAAGTATCTATTCACCCCCCATACTAAAGTTAAACATTGTCCTCAATGTTTCGAGTCTAGGGGTGCAAACACCCCCATACTAGAGACGTAGTCGAATGCCTAATCTAGCATGGAAAGGGTGTAACCAATAAATTGATAGCCGTTTATGAAGTGTGCTAATAACCTAAGGTTAGAACATCAAAGGATATATCATTTGGATATTGAGAAAGTCTTCAAAGCAAACGATCGAGTGCTCCCATAAACGAACACGAGAGGCTCCAATCGTGAAGATCATGATCTAAAAACCACAATTCACAAACAACCACGGAACAAAGGTTAGAAGGGCACAAATCCCCTCACATTAAACTAATTAGAAAGTAATAATATGTACATGGATAAGCATGGGTCTCCCCCACGAGGCATCTCGTTTTTTATTACCGAGTCATGAGCTCGACTCGATCACCTCAATACTAATTATCATTGGGGAAAGTGATTTGGTCGAGGTAGTTCAAGGATGGAACTTCCCCGCGAAAGTAGTGCTTCAACCTATGTCCATTCACCTTGAAGTTAGGACCATCATCTTGATCTAGATCGATGGTCCCATACGTAAACACTTGGGTCACGGTGAATGTACCAGACCAACGGGATTTCAACTTACCGGAAAAGATTTTTAATCTTGAATTAAAAAGCAAAACTTGATCCCCAATGTTAAAAACCCGGTTTTTTATTTTTGAATCATGCAAATTTTTAGTTTTTTCCTTATAAATCAGTGAATTTTCATAAGCAATGTCTCTCAATTCATCCAATTCATTTAATTGCATTTTCCGGTGTTTTCCCGCGGTCTCCATATCATCATTACAATGCTTTAGGGCCCAATAAGCCTTGTGTTCTAATTCGATAGGCGAATGACAATTCTTTCCATACACAAGCTTATAGGGAGTGCACCCAATGGGTGTCTTATGAGCGGTCCTAAAGGCCCATAAAGCATCGTCCAACTTATCCGACCAAGTTTGTCGGTTTTCCCCAACGGATCTCTCCAAGATCCTCTTCAACGCTCGGTTTGAAACCTCGACTTTCCCACTCGTTTGTGGGTGATAAGCCGTAGAAACCCGATGTGTAACCCCATATTTCCTTAGGACCCTTTCGAATTGGTCGTTACAAAAATGGGTTCCACGATCGCTTATGATCGCACGAGGGGATCCAAACCGAGAAAACAAGCTTTTCAAGAACTTAACTACCACACGAGCATCATTGGTGGGCAAGGCTTTGGCCTCCACCCACTTAGAAAGGTAGTCAACCGCAACGAGAATGTACTTAATACCAGGAGATGATGGGAACGGCCCCATAAAGTCTATACCCCAAATGTCAAAGATCTCACACACTTGGATGATGTTTTGTGGCATTTCATCTTTTTGTGAGGCTTTTCCTTGTCGTTCGCATGAATCACATGAATTCACAAGATCTTGTGCATCTCGGTAAATAGTGGGCCAAAAGAAGCCGGCATCAAACACCTTTTTAGCCGTGAGATTAGCACCATGGTGACCACCCGTGGGTCCCTCATGGCAAGCTCTAAGGATGTTAGAAGCTTCGGTGCCAAATACACAACGTCGGATGATTTGATCCGCACAAGTTCGAAACAAGTAAGGGTCGTTCCAAAAGTAGAACTTGACGTCACGAAAGAATTTTCGTTTTTCTTGAGTCGTCATACCCTTAATGATGAAGTTTCCCGCATGGTAATTTGCAAAATCCGCAAACCATGGGGTGGAAGAATCAAGCTTAGAATTCACTACACCAAGTGTCTCGAGCGGAAATGTTTCGGTGATTTCCTTGGGCTCGTAAACACTTTGGTGAGGATCTTCCAAACGAGAAAGATGTCGGACGCTAGATTCTCGGCTCCTTTTTTGTCAACGATTTTGTGATCAAATTCTTGAAGGAGGAGAATCCAACGAAGTAATCTCGGCTTTGCATCTTGCTTTGCCATGAGATACTTAATAGCCGAATGATCTGTATACACTATGCATTTCGTCAAGACGAGATAAGGTCGAAATTTCTCAAATGCATACACCACGGCAAGGAATTCCTTTTCCGTTGTAGTGTATTTAAGTTGAGCCTCGGTCATCGTCTTGCTAGCATAGTGAATAGGCAAGAAGTGCTTATCATGACGTTGCCCCAAAACGGCCCCAATAGCGTAATCACTAGCATCACACATGAGCTCAAAGGGGAGGTTCCAATTGGGAGCAACAAGAATGGGAGCTTCGGTAAGTTTCCTCTTAAGGATTTCAAAGGCTCGTACACAATCTTCGTCAAAGACAAAACGTGCCTCTTTTTCAAGAAGATGTGTAATGGGTCGAGAAATCTTCGAAAAATCCTTGATGAATCGACGATAAAAGCCCGCGTGGCCTAGGAAACTCCTAACTCCTTTAACGGTTTTGGGATGAGCTAATTTGGCGATGACGTCTACCTTAGCTTGATCTACCTCAATCCCCGCTTTCGAGACCTTGTGCCCTAAGACGATTCCACTCTTAACCATAAAATGACACTTTTCCCAATTGAGCACAAGGTTGGTTTCCTCACAACGTTTTAACATTCTCTCAAGGTTCGACAAACACGAAGTGAACGAATTACCAAACACGGAAAAGTCATCCATGAAGACTTCCATCGTCTTCTCGATCATGTCATGAAAAATAGCCATCATGCACCTTTGAAAGGTTCCCGGTGCATTGCAAAGTCCGAATGGCATTCTACGATAGGCAAACATTCCATATGGACACGTAAACGTAGTTTTTTCTTGATCACGAGGATCGATGGGAATTTGGAAGTAACCGGAAAAACCATCTAAAAAGCAATAGAAATCGTTTCCCGCAAGACGCTCCAACATTTGGTCCATGAAGGGCAAGGGAAATGGTCTTTTCGAGTGGCTTCATTCAACTTTTGATAGTCAATGCACACTCTCCATCCGGTCACGAGTCTAGTGGGAATCAACTCGTTGGCATCGTTTGGCACAACGGTCATTCCTCCCTTATTAGGGACACAATGGATAGGACTCACCCAAGGGCTATCGGAAATAGGGTAAATAATTCCCGCGTCAAGGAGTTTAAGGACCTCATTTTTGATGACGTCGTGAATTTTGGGGTTCACCCTCCTTTGACTTTGGATTGCGGGCTTGTAATCCTCCTCCATTAAGATTTTGTGGGTACAAAACTTGGGATCTATTCCCTTAATGTCGGATAACTTCCACGCAATTGCCCCTTTGTGATCCTTTAGAACATCGACAAGTTCGATTTTTTCGTCATTCGAAAGTTCCTTCGCAATAATAACCGGCAACTTGTCGTCCTCCTCCAAATAGACATATTCGAGGTGAGGAGGTAAATCTTTCAACTCGAGGATAGGTGGTTCCTCAAGTGAAGATTTGGGCTCGATACTAATAACCTCCTCGGGTGGAGGAAATAGGAAATCGTTAAGAAAATCCTTGATAATCGAGAAGTCCTCAACGTTGTCGAGGTCTTCGTTACAAGTACATGGAACATTGAATTCTTCTAACGTAAAACCACCACCTTCAAATAGAGTGAAGGTTGGTGTCGAATTATCAAGAATTGGATCTAACATAGTGGGATTGCCACTAGTTTCTTCATCACCAAACCCTAGAACTTCTTGTGAAAATTCTTCGTAAACCACGTCGATCATATCAACGAGGTTTATGGTAGCAACGGAATAAACATCAGAAAGTTGAGAATTTTGAGTTGCGTTTATAACAAGTTCCTCGTCGTTGAAACGTAAGGTGATCTTTCTAGCATGCACATTAATTAAAGCCATAGACGTATCTAAAAACGAACGACCTAAAATGAGAGGAACTTGAGGATCCGTGGGAATATCGACAACGATAAAGTCTACGGGATAGTAGAACTTTCCCACTTTCACAAAAACGTCTTCCGCCAATCCACATGCACGAATCGTGGAATGGTCGGCCATCTCGATAGACATTAGTGAAGGAGTAAGATTAGGAAGATTGAGCGACTTGAAGATTGCAAGTGGCATAAAATTAATGCTAGCACCAAGATCGGCCAAGCCATAGCATTCTTCCATATCTTGGATTGCACAAGGGATCAAAAATTTACCGGGATCACCGACTTTTTGAGGCATGCGATTAAGATAAACCGACGAACAACTAGACAATTGATGCAATTTCTCCTTGTTGTTCAACATACTCTTAAAGTTAGCGGCAAATCAAAGCATCGGCGAAGCTCACATTAAGGTGCAACTCACGAAACATTTTCATAAAAAGCTCAAATTGATAATTATCGTGCTCTTGTCGTTTCTCCTTCCTAAGTCTCGATGGGTAAGGTAAGGGTGGTGTGGGTTGGGGCATAGGCATAGCCTTTGGAATCTCGGGTTCCAATGTTGGTAAAGGGTCGACCGTAGGTGTGGCATGAGCGGTACTTTGTGGGCTTGAGATATGCTCCTTTTCAACCACCACCTCGGGTTCTTCCTGAATTTCCTCTACCGTTGGAGTAATTGGTTGAGGAGTCGGTTCCTTAAGTGCCTTACCACTTCGTGTGGTAATCACTTTCATCTCTCCCTTCGGGTTTGATATGGTGTTGCTAGGTAAACTACTCGAAGTAGAGGCTTTGTTCCCCATGACCGCTTCTAAAATAGCATTAAGCTTAACATCTTGACTAGCGGCTTTTTGGTCAATCCTTTGTTCAAGCCTAGCATGACTTTGTTCAATTTTATTGTTTTGACCTCTAATTTGATTAGCAAAATCATTTTTCAACTCATTTCTCATGTTAAGATTTTCCTTAACAAAATTAGCTAACTCCTTTGTGTTTTTTTAGCCGTGTCCCTAGCTTTACTAGCCAATTGCTCTTGAATGTTTTCCAAAATCTTATCATTTGCCGTAGCGTAATTCAAAAAGTCCATTGGAAGTTCTTTAGTGTAAACATTTTGAAGACCTTGACTTGTGTTTTGAAAATTACGGTTTTGGTTTTGATTTTGGAATTGGCTACTACTTCCTTGATTCCCATAGTTGTTATTACCCTTGTAATTGTTTCTTTGATTGTTTTGGTAACCAACTTGATTGTTTCGATAATTGTTAGCATTTTGATTTGGTGGAAAACCTAGTGGAGTCAATTGATTAGTGCGGGGAACTTGACCGTTTTGGTTATAAGTTCCCGCGGCCGCGTAGGCACTCGAAGTGTTATCACCGTTGGTAATGCACTCGGAGTAGTCGTGATCTCCACCACAATACATACAAGAAACCTCAACCGCTTTAACCGAAGCGGAATTCGAAGCTTCTTGATTTTTCCAATGAGACATAAGAGTCGAAAACCTATCGAAAAACCGATTTTCCTCATTAGCTTCATCTTGCAAAGCATTAATGCTACGAGATGATGGTGATGATGATGAACCCAATTTGGCAACACTCGGTGTGTTACGAGGGCTATAAACCTTAGACCTATTCTCAATTATCACCAAAGCTTCCTCGACCGTTTTACACAAAATATTACCACCCGCGGCGGCATTTAAATAATCTCTTTCATGATCATTAAGTCCATTGTAAAACGTGTCAATTTGATGCAAGTCGGAAAAACCGTGATGAGTACATTCATGTAACATCTCCTTAAACCTATTCCAAGCCGTTGAAAAACTTTCATTTGATTCTTGTGAAAATTTTGAAATCTCGTTTTTCAAGTGTGTAGTCTTAAAGGGCGAAAAAAATTGGTTCACGAATTTTGAAACGAGATCCTTCCACGTCAATATAGAATTGGGTGGCTCTTTCTCTAACCAAATTTTAGCGGGCCCCGCTAAGGAATACGGAAAAAGCATCATCTTAATCGAGTCATTCGAGACATCCTTAAATTTGCAAGTGGCGGTAAGACGATTGAATTGGCGGATATGGTTGTGTGGATTGTCCTTCTCATCACCACGGAATTTGTTGTTTTGGATCATCGACAACAAACCCGTTTTCACCTCAAAATTCTCCGCAAGGATAGCGGGAATCACAATAGCCTCTCCATAACCCTCGGTGGGTGCTTGAAGTAACTCCATCATAGTTCGATTCGCCATGGTTGGTGCTTCTCTTACAATGGGTTCGTCAATAGGAGACTCCTCACTAGAATGATTGGGAGTGGGAGTTTTGTTCTTTCGTTTACGTGTACGTCTTGCTTGATTACGAGTTAGCATAAACGTCACGTACAACAAGGGGACGAGCAAAGAAGATTCTTTTTGGTGTTTTGAATTTTTCAATTTTTTTGTAGTTTTTGATTGTATTAACCTTTTTGGATCTTGGTGAATGTATTAAGTAGACGAAAATCTACAAATCTCCTCCTTAATCAAATCTCTCGATTAAAGAAGCCTCAAGGAATGAAAACGATCACGTGAAGTGAACGCCTTCGATGACTTTAGAACGTTGGTGGAACACCAAAACTTTCAAGAGGGTTTAATCAAATGAAACCAAGAAAATATATATGATACTTAATAATACTTTGGGCGGCAAAACCCTCGATTAGCTCTCAAAATCAATTACTCACAAGCAAGCGGGGAAACGAGGCGGCGCGAAGCACTTAAGAGCCTTTTTCCTTAGGATATATTTTATAATATCCGCCTTATATCCACCTTATAGTTTGTATTTTCAAAATCGAGCTTCACGAAAGTATTTATCTATTTTTGCCTTTTTTCTTTGGTTTGAGATTCGAATACAATGATTGGGTAAGGACCTCCCAAGTCAAGGTTGTGATTTCTCATGTATTTGGAGTACTTGTGAATTTATTGTTCTACGTATACAATATAGTAATAGTATTCACACAAAAAACGAAAAACCGATAATACGTATTAGTAGAGTGCTACTAATACAATTAGCTATTATGGCTATATAAAAACCACAATTGTTCAAATCAAAACACAACACGCCTCCCCGGCAGCGGCGCCAAAATGATGTAGAGTTTTTACCCCTTTAGGAAAAGGATGGAAAAATAGTGGTAAGCGTTAAGTGCCGGTTTAGGAAAACCGAGCACTAATGACCAATTAAGTTCAAGTTCGTTTCCCAAGGAGGCTTAGTGTGTGTGTATTGAAATGATTATCTTTGTGATTATACTTTTGAGAAAGAAAAAATAGAAATGAGATTAGAAGAGAATGACGGTTACGATGACTTATTATAATAAGACGAAAAGGTCGATCACGCAAAACCGTAAAAAGCACCAAATTTAAAATTTAAACCTAAAAATTCCTAAAAATTACTAAAAATCCACAATAAAATTCTAAGAGTTTACAAAAAATCCAAACTTGCTAAAACCTTTTTATTAATTAGATAATGACTTTTTAATGCCAATTAAAGCCCTAAAAATCAAAATTAATTATTAATTAGTCCCAAACAAGATTTAAAAGTTTGTAAACCTCAAAAATAACCTAATTAAGCTAAAAAGTATTTTTTAAAATTTTAAAACCAAATAAAACTATTTTTAAACAATTAAAAACTACCAAAATCAATTAAAACTTAAATTAATTCTAGAAAATAACTGAAAACCCCTAAAAATATTTGGAAAGTTACAAAATTCCTAATTAAGTGTCTACAATCTAGGAAAAATGTAAAAACTTAAAAATTAGACTTTTAATTTTTAATAATAAAATAATATTCAAATATTCAAAAAAATTCAAAGTTTATAAAGAATTCTAAAAAATTACCAAAAATCTAGAATAATGTAACTAAGACAGAAATGCAATCAAAAGTTTCCAAAACCTTTTTAATAATTTATATTAAATTCCAAAGTTGGTTAAAAACCCTAAAATCATATAAAATCAAAAATTAGCTAAAATGAAAACTTTAATGGCTGTAAACATCAAAAATATAGTTAAAAACCTAAAAATTATTTTTCCAGATTTTTAAAATACTTTTTTTATATTTTTTATCTACTTTCTAAAATTTAAACTTAAAATAATCCTAGTAAATTAAATAAATACGTGAAAAATAAACTTTATGAACCAAAAAGTCCTAAACCTATTGAATAACAATAGAAAAATGCTAAAAGGTGAAAACCAAAAGAGAATAAGCTGAAATAAGCTTATAACTAAGCTGAAAGGTTTAATAAGCCAAAATCAAATACTCCTTAAGTAATAAAAAGTCCAAGTGATAACCAGTCAAAGACCCTAGGGCAACTGGTTATCACTTTGGATTGTGAGAGGAGTGGTGCAGGTTCGAGTCCTGGCCACGTCCTTTTTATAAAAACTTTTTTTTTTCTCTTTTAAACTTTACAAACTCAAAAACAGTGACCTTAACTTACTTTAAAACACAAATTTTATAACAAATAAACTAGAATTAAACCAATTAAAGTAAAAAATGTGTCCAGATAGGTTGCTTGTTTGATGAACACAAAGAATGAATCTTCACAAGTGAAGATAGAACAAGAGGGGCTTGTTCCTAGATTTTTGTTGGTGTTTGATGGACAATGGGGGCACTCCCACAACCAGTTGGGTTGTGGGAAGTCAATAATAGCACAAAACACACAAGTTAATACACAAAAATCAAGCACAAAAGTCCAAGATCAGTTACTGTATTCAGAAAAATGGACTTGGGTCCTTTGCTGGTTTATATTGCACAAATCTGAAATTCAAAGCTCACAAACTTGCACTCAATCCAACCAAATAGCATACAAGCTATACACAATCCTTACTGGACCTAATACCCAGCAGCTTTCAAGATCTAATGGTCAAATTCACATGAAAATAATCAGAAAAATAGGTTTGCTGATTTTTATGCTACTTTCCAATTTTAGAACATGCAATTTGCTTTGAAACTTTACCAAACTGAAAGCCAATACTAATATCACCTACTAATAACCTAATGAGTGTGTTTAGACAGATTTTAACCCAAATACTTTTCACTAAGCTCAGTTAAAAACTCAGATCCAAACACCCCTTAATTTTCTGAAAATGAGAATTAACAAAGGACAAGTTTATGAAACTTAACAAAACAGACCTAAATCACTTCTAACATACATAATATCATCAAATAAACATAAACAAACCAGATTCAACGCATAAAAACAAGCTTCATACAAAATCACATAGATCACATACACACTTAAAAACCAATGAGTTCAAGGTTTATACATTGTGGGACCCATATCCAGGCCCCACTATGGCAGCAATGTCATCTCCCATCAACATATAGCTGGGCTTATGGCTTATAGAACAAGTGTGCTTAGTAGAGATATGCTGGTGATGGTCTTAACTTAGACACATACACCCAATATGTCTTCAAAAAGGATGAGATATTATGAACCTGCTAAGAAAAAAAAAGAAAAGACTGTGTAAAAGCTAAAGGCTGACCCCTACCTTATGGATGAAGCTAGAAGTGAGCTAGAGCTTAGGTTAGAACTAGGATAGGCTCAATAATGGGCCAAACAATGGCTGTCTAAATTTGGGTACCCACTATACCAGAACAAGCCATGGTATCATGGACATACACAATCTCAAACACCACTAAACTAACATATTCCATCACCATTTTATCAGATTTTTATGAAAATTTAGAGTTTAAGAAAACCTTGAAATGAAAACAGAAACTTGGAAAACTTGATTAACTTGCTAAAAACTTAAAACCAAACTGAACAATGATAACTTAATCAACTGAAAAATAAATTGGGACTAGCTTTCTTCACATAACACTTAACCAACTTTCATTCATAAAAGGGGCTTTACAAGGATGTGAACGAAGGAAAGAAAGAACAAAAACTATGCTAAGTCTTATGTGTCCTTATATAGGGACTTACAAGATTCTAGAAAGCAGAAAAACACTAAACCCTAATGCTTGTTGAATTCCAGGAATACCCTTAAAGATTTTTTGAATTTTCGTCCCATGTGATATTCTCTTGTCTGCTTGTGGTGAAATCAACGTTGCAAAAAAATGATCCAAGGGGTGTGAATGATGCGTGGATATGAAGCTATGCCTTGGTCGTTGATCCTCTGGCCTGGTTTTGTTTGGACGTGCAAGGTGGGGTGATGGCATGTGGGGAAAGGGTCTAGGTGAGAGTGACAGGAGAGTTTAGTGAGGTAAAAGGTTTATCCCCACCCTAATCTTAAATCTGCACAAGCTTGAGGTGTAATTTCAAGTAATTAAGGGTTTTGATGATTAGGGTTTATGTGAGGATGAACATAAACAGTGGTGGTTTTGATGTGTTTAAGGGTTAATTATGTTTAAAAAACGTGTTTCCCTCACAAATTTACTGATTTAAATAAAATCAGTTATTTAAACAATAGTGGAAGGTGACATGGAGGTTTAGGGCGTGGTGATTGGTTGATTATGTGAGTGGGGTGAGGTGGCGTGATGGGGTTGGCTGGTGAAGGTTTGTTTGTCTGGCAACTATGGCCCCCCAAGTTTCTTGTCTTTGTCACTTTGTAATAACAGCCCACTATCTTAAATTCCTTTGTAAACACTTTGGCTGAGTTATCACAAATGGCACAAATACTTTTCAAAGTTTATCACAAGGACTTTAAATGTAATTTCTTCAATCTTCAAGGGCTTAACTTGTCATGTCTTCATACTTCAAGGTTTTGACTTGTTTGTTGACTTCTTGGAGGACTAATATTGACAATTTAGTTTTTTTGAGGGACTAAATTTGCCAATTCTTCAAAGTTAAGGGTCCTTTTTGTAATTTTGACAAACTTTAGGGACCAAACTTGTAATTATGAAGATACAACGGTATAAAGTGTCAATTCTTCTATATTAGAGGACCCTTCTTCATAGTTCTTCAAATCTTCAAGGGTTTCCTTTGGAAAATTCCTCATTAGGGCTTGGTTCATTGTGCGGCTTCGTTTCCCGTGTTCGTTTTTGCATAATTCTTGTGATCTTTTGTCATTTTCTCAATATCCGTACCTAGAATACACAAGCAACAAACACAAGCATATATTTGGGTATTTTGATGATATTTAATGCATTTTAAGCCCTATTTGGACGATGATACTATGTATAAAAGCAGTCTAATCACTCTCGGTTTTTTTTTGCCCAGCCGAGACCTTGAGGTCTCGGTGTGGTGTTGTTTGGCTCAGACGCAGGCAAGGGGACCCCGACCGCAAGTCGGGGTGTGTGTTTGGTTTGGTTTCGGGGCTAACCGAGACCACTAGGGTCTCGGTGTGGCTCGGGCTGACAAGAACAATGGGAACCGACAACAGCCGGGGTGCACCGGGCTCGGGTAGTGGCTAGCCGGGCTCGGCAGTGGGAACAGTGGCCAATCAGTGGAAACCGGTTAACCGGTCTAGCCATTGGTGGAGCTGCTTGTGATGTTCAGCCGCCAGTTAACACCACTAGCCGCCGGCTATGTAGTGTCGGCTAGGCATTTTTTCAGGCGCGGGTATATTTTTAAACACGGGTTCGGGCTCGGGAAATTTTTAAAAGCAGTTTAATAGTTTAATTAAATTATTTTCAAGACTATTTAATTTAATTAAATACATGACTTAGGTTTAAATATTAAAATTAATATTTCATGACTAACCTAAGTATTTACTTAGTTTAATTTAATTAAAACATGGTAGTTTTAATTAAATTCTTATAATGTATAGTTTATTAAATTAACCAAGTTAATTATCTAATAAGCTATAATACTTGAACCATGATTTGTATTTTACTAAATACACTTTACTTGACATTAATAATCCAGCTTATTTCTAATTATGGAAACTTACTATTTTTGGAAACTTTCTATTTTTAGAAACTTACTATTTATGGAAACCTACTATTTTTAGAAAGTTACTTAGTATTACAATACAAGTATAATATGTAACACCCCCAAATTTATACAACTCAATACAGCGGTAGACTCGTTGGTGTTACGGGATAGGACATTACTCACATCATAGACAACGCATAAAAATTCGCGTTGTTTAATAATAAAGCATTTCCATTCATAAATATCAAATTTACATAGGTCCCAAGTCATTATATTTAATACAGGTTTTACAAAGCATTTGAATGGAAATAAGTATTTAGGTGCGGGCCATGAATTCTTGTTGTCTTCCTGAGAATTACCTTCATGTACCTGAGATAAAACATGTTAAAAGAAAAGGTCACCGATAACGCCGAGTGAATTCATAGAGTTTAATAAAATCCATCAATATAACATCGGTATAAAATTATTACCGAAAATCATTTTGTGCAAATCATTGTAATAAGCCATAAAATAGCCAAAGTCATTTTTATACTAATCCTTATCGAAAATCATAATATAGGCATTTGCCTTAAAAATCATTATACGAGCCAATGTCGTAAAAACATCATACAATACGTCTTATGACGTTGCATGGAGTTAAATAAAAACCGTTATATGATTATGGTTATGAAAACCAAAACACGAACATAATATCAATAGTAAGACCCCGTATTGCTAGTCAGGCAATATATCGTAATTTAATTCTTAAAGCAGTATTTCGTTAATTGGATTATTATAAGCCGCATGACATTGTTACCTTACTACAACAAACAACGGGTAGCTACCCCGAAACTCATTTGCCCATCTAAATTAGCGTGTCGTCACAAAGGTCACGCTATGTAAATCTTCTCATACATATATTCGCTTACCAATCCATGTGGCACGACGGGGATCAACCGTCAAGGCGCGAACTGGGGTGATCGTCCCCAAATAGTACTATTATATGCATAAGCGTCTACCAAATCCCGGTAGTTCACAATTCATGCTAATGGGACTTTTAGTGACATAACCTAACTTTAATAATCCATTTTATTTCATCTATCGGGTTATTTAATCATTCATATGGTCATACAATCATCCGGGTCCAAATCAATAAACAAACAATCGGACAAATGGTGTCCTATTTTATAAAATCTAACATGTTATCTCCCTCGCGGGTTTATAAAATATTTCATAAAGACATTTAAAAGAGTGCGAGGCTATGAACTCACGTTGATGTGGGAAGGCGGGTTAGCGGCAATTCGGACGTACAGCACGTGCTTTAATCACGGAAACCTAGACAAATAATACTCGTCTTAGACTCATGTCCAATGACTTCTATAAAAATAACAACTATGTATACATATGATGATTTTATATATATGATGATCAAGTGGGTTTACATATTCTCTTTTACTCATTTTAGTGTTTACGTATTGGTAACTTCTTACTAGTTTACTAGTTTTACCTATTTACGTGTTTTAGGTCCAATAAGCCTATTATAAGTTCATTAACTTGTATTAATCCATTTCATACTTGTATTATCAGTATTTACTCTTTACATTTTGGGCCCAAATGGGTTAAGCCCAATAAATAAGTTTATAAGTGTTTTAGTCCATGTTGTTGTATTATTAGTCCAATAACGTTGACTTAGCCCGTTAATGTCCGTATGTATATAGTTCGGGTTTTATCGGTTTTTACTTGTTATATATGTTTATATATCAGTATATGAGTTTATAAAAGTTTACATTAGACGGGTCCAACCGTCTAAGTTTTATTTAACAAAAACGTTAATTTTTACGGTAATAGCCAAAAAAGTCGTAAAAATCATGTTTATAGTTTTATAACTTATAAACCTTATCAAACTACCATTTTTATAAAATGTCCATTTATTTATCCTTATAAATATTTATATAAATGTATTATATAAGTTAGTGGGTTTTAATTCACATTTTATACTATTTTTATTTGAGTGCTTATATAATACTATTATACTTTAATTTCCCAAAATCTGATTTTTATTTTCATGTTCACCAAAACTGCCATATCTAGAGTTCTATGTGGATATAGAAGCTCAAATTTTTATGACATAAACTAAATGATATGTGCTCCATTTAACTCTTTTATAGCTACTGTTGAATCAGCTTCTAAGTATTTTCTAAAAATCGTCCAAAACAGTGAACTCAGATTTATACTCTAAACTTGTTTTGATCATATCTCACTCATCCTAATGATTCCATTGCATGGCCAACTCTCACATGTGTATGATATCTTATACTTACTGTAAATGGATTCTACTTTATCATTTTATCAGTTTAAACTTTGGTTACTTACTGTTTTTATACAGCCATCATATTTAGCAAGATTTTAACCATTTTACATGTGGTTTTCCATCTTTTTACCCATGTTTATCAAATCTATCAACACCAAATCCCCACATAATATTTTTTATCATCATTCATCATCATATACATATACATAAATAAAGAAATTACAAGATTACATAATCAAAATAACAAAAGAATAGGAAGAACAATCTCTATACCACCAAAGTGATGAAAATATGGGATTAATGATGAACAAGACTTGATTTTGGGCAACCAATCTTATGAGATATCAACACCACTTCTAGGATCACCAAATATTTGTATACTTCTCCAAAAATCAGCCCTTGATCTTCATGGAAACTCTTTGCTAGTTGTTAAAATCACCTCCAATCTATAGATCTTCAAAAGGGCTTCATCATATGTAGAGATAACATATGATTTCATGGTTAGTTTTGATCAAAATGGGTGTTTAGGGGGAGAGGGTGAACGAATTTTAGAGAGAAGTAGCAGAGAATGAGAGTGGTTTGCATGGATTGAAATGGTGGTATGAGAAGCTAGTTATTTTTGTGTTAGATGGTAGCTTAAGTGTAAGGCTAGCTTACACTTGTAAGCTAAGTGCTAAATTGATGCCACATCTTTGATGTGGTGTCCATACTTGGGCCATCTCATGTTATAGTGGGGTGGGATAATTTATTTTGTCCCATCCCGTTAATTTACAGGTACTCCTCGATTCTAGTTTCCTCGATTTGCGTGCCCTCGGGTCGTTTCACGAAAAACATTTTTATAAATTATGAATCAACGGCACAAAACGAATCTGATAAAAATTGTCTCATCAAAAACGGAGTTCAAAAACGTAAATACGTAATCCTAAGGTTTCCGGTTTAGTCGTAAAGGACGTTAAATTAAAATCGTAAGTCCTAATCTCTTCTCGTAAATTTGTGAGTTTATGAACCAACACAAATTTAAAACTACAAAATAATATTCACGGATAAATTTATTTTCTGAAATGTCAGACTGTCACCAAAAACGGTGTATATAAACGTAAGCACGTAACGTAGAATCCTCTGGTTTAGACGTAGTCGATGCTACTTCAAGACGTAAATCCAAATTTCTTCCCAAAAATAAGTGAGTTCATAATTTAACATTAAAATAATGTTTTTAAATAACACTTGAGAATAAAATATCAACCATAAATTGACGGATTGTCACAGCATTTACCCCTAAACATGATCTTTGTCCTCAAAGATCATCTTACTACTCGCCTTATAGAGTTAAAGCCATGTGGGTATTTCCTCCACATTCGGTCTTTTCTCACAAGTGTAATCCATTACAATACGCGAGTTTCATCAAACATAACTACGGAAATAAGATCAGGCTTAATGTTGACTTACTTTCTCTATCCATGATGTTCACGAGTTTTTGATGAATGCAAATTTTCGCCGATCTAAACTTTACTAAGAAACAATTAGATTCTCACTTGATAGACATTTCATCAAGTTAGATATATGAAACATAATTCACGCAGCTCTTGAAGTCCTAGGGTAGATCCAGCTTATATGCCTTTCAAACCAATCTTTTTACATCATATCTATGGTCCCATACAACGGGGACTTATATCCCATGATCTTTTAGATCTTCAATTCATCTTTCTATGGTGAAATTTTTTGGCATAACTTCGCTACCCATCTGGCACTTCAAGATCTACATTTCATATTCAGATAACCTCCTACACACTACCGGCAGTCAATAATGAGATCCTAATTTCAACAATCAATTCAGGTCTCGCGGGTCGAGTATTTTGTATGGTTTGGTTCGCCATCATAGGAACCCTTAAACCTAAAAGACATGTCCAACTCACAGTGGGTGTATGTCGGGTGTCTTCATCTCAACTCTTGCTTACAGATGCTCTAATATTTAGATCCTAACAAGATTCGATCTCAATCCTAATATGATGATTATTAATGATAATCTCTCCAAAGGAAAGCGATTATATGGTTTATTACCAAAGGTCAATCGTTCAAACATAAAACAAGACTTCTAGTGTTTTGTATTGTTACTTTACCTCGTCCCTTCGATTTGGGATGGTAAACAGTACTGTCATCAAGGTTCGTTCCCAATGACTTCTGAGCAAATCTCTAGAAATTCGATCCGAAGCGTGGATCTTGATAGAGATGATCGATATAGGCACACCATGTTTACTCAACTCCTTTAAATATAAAGAGTCAATTTCTTCATCAAGAATCTATCATTAACAAGAATGATATTAGCAGATTTGGTCAGTCTGTCGACGATGACCCAAATCGAATCAAATTGAGATGATGACCTTTGCGATAGCTAGACGTTTACTAATGTATGAGGCAATGTCTGCCTTCATAATTTGCCATCAGTACAACTTCTTCTACAAATGATACATTTAATCAGAAATGACAAGAATAGAATACTTATACTTACAAAATTTCCAATATAACTACATCTCACAATCCTTCATATTTAGGCAACCATAAACGGCCTTTTAAAACATTTAACGCCATTGGCTTCTCAGTTCTAATGGTTCACATTAGCCGCGAACCCCCTTTTTTTATTATCTATATTATCCTAAGTATCAGCTATTTTTATATTGTTCGACAATTTATTTTGCACCTTCATTATTAAGGAACGTGTCCTAATTGGTTCTTTATCTTTTATACATAATGTGTCAGTAATTACGTTCACTTTCCTAGATGGAATAATTATCATGACCGTATTTATTCGAAAATTCTTTCTTCACAGTTTCTAAGTCTTAGTTCTATCTCAACTATTATTTTATCCGTTTTGCTCAATCCGACGTTTAAAGCGTCGATAATTACTACAAGTAATTAAATAATAACTAGTTAATTTTTATGAAACGTAAACGTAAAAATTTTAAATTTCTTAGTTAGACCAATTATATAAAATGTTCAAAAATAAATTTGAATTTAATTAACAAGATTTTTGTTGATTTATCGAAAATATTTAATAAGATCCGTAAATGTTCGAAAAACCTTTGTTTATACTTTGGTCAAAGTTTTCTTAGTTGAAAAGCAAAAATTGTCGTTTCAAATTTTAAGTCATGGTTTAAATGTTTCCTCAATCCCTCTTAGGATGTCTTGAGGTATGCAGAAACATTTACCCCTAAACGGGAGTTTAGTTAAATGTTATGGGTATAAGGGAATAATCCCTTAAAAATCATTTGTTAAAACATATTTCTATTTTCTTTTTGGTAAAACCCAAAGTCTTAAATGACTTCTAATTTCTGAAAAGTCAATAGATTCCATTTTCTATTAATCACGCGGTCAAATAATATAAAGGATTAAGTCTTTTATCACATGTTAATTATTCAAGGTACAGGTTTTCATTGTTCGGCCAATTCAGGGCAATCTATAAATAATTATTAACTCATTCTTATTCTTATAAACAAACAAATAGTCCTTATTGATCAAAAGCATGAATTTATCAAATTACAGCCTACACAAGTGATTCACCAAATTTATGAATGCTACATGTGTATTAGTCAATCCAAACGTCATCACGTGAAACTTATAATGTTTATTACAAGTTCTGGATGTAGTGATTGGAATAGATAATCTTTTTCGCGGACGCGAAGTTGATGATAACCATGTCGTGGATCAAATTGCTAGAACCTTGTAAATGATCGAACAAATATTCCATTTCGAGTTATGGATATGGCTTTTGATTGTCAATTTACTCAGTCACAGTAATCTATAAATATAAGAAATAATAACACCATAGCTCTTTATGATGACGAGCTTGGTAGAATAAAATCTTTCTCTGACAACTCTCTCAGTTGTACGTTTAATTCAGATGGTGCTGACGTACAGTGCACATGCCACAGGTGCAACACCGAGAATATAATCAATACCAAATTCGACTTTCCTAAATGGCAAAAGTCTAGGTAATTCACCAACAAATACTTCCTAAAGTTTCAGATAAAAGAAACATCTTTTAATAAATTCATATTAGGTTCTTTCTAGATTATAGTATCTATGACTAATTCACAACCATTCATGGTATAATTTCAAGTCTAAATGCAGGATATGGTCATCCATCAAGATTTATTTAGGTCACTTTTGATAATCAACATCTTATCATTTAGGGGAATTCTACTCGAGTTCCCATCAATTAAGACAATGTCGTCATGTCATAATCAATCAATCCATTCTACTGGCACTACCAACTTTTCAGTTTCATTGCCGTAGATAAGATGTGAACTTCTCAAAAGACTAATAATAACTCATAATCCTTCACAAATTCAAGGATATCCAGATACATAACTAACCTTAAAAGAGTAAGTTCAACGCATAATCTACGCAAGAGAATTTCAAATCAGATACAGACGAAAACATTTAACGAATATGAATATATCCCATGTTTTCATAATTTGAGTACGCATTCGAAAGCTCCTCGGATCGTTACCCAGGTCATTCAAATGAAATAAATTCATAAGAAATGATAAAAACGTCAATACATCCAGTCGGGTATCAACACTCGGTAATCAGATACTTTTCCTAAGAATCTCACTACGGGAGAATTGGACAAGAAGGGAATATCAATTGTCAAATAAGACAAATTCCACAGATGAGTAAATTCGACTCAGAAGAATAAATAGTACGGGCACATATGTAGGTGTCCCTAACACTATGTCCCTTTTTTTCACTTCTTGCAGATCTCATAAAATTTAATCTTTCACAATCTTTAAAGAAAATGTAGTGTTTATTAATCAGTTTTATGGTGACTACTAATCAGCCTTGCATGGTCCATTCCAAATTGTATGTAGGCGTGCAACTATATATAATTTCAAGATTAACGATGCAATACTCAATTCGTCAAAATTTTATCATCATGTTTATAATAAAAACATTTTCATGCTTAATTCTTATATAAGAATCAAAAATAAGTTTACAAAGATTTTTCTTGTTATGAAAACAATTAAGTTTTCCAAGGTACTTTATAAACAACCGCATTTCGATAACAATCACTTATAAATCTCATTTTAAATAATCCTTACAGTGATGAAAATTCAATTTTTCTCAAGGGATACTGTTTTATCTTATAAAAACAATCAGTGATCTGTAAAAGAGCTATGAAGAGTTGTTCACCAAGAACTAACTAAAATATAATAGGAAATGAGCTTAGCCAATTAATCATGAGGTTCATGACTTCGATGGCACTCAAAAAGAATAATCCACAACGTAACTCAATTCGAGATGAGTACTTGTTCAATGGTTGCATCAGTAATGCGAGCGTTAGGATGAAGCAATAAAAGATAGATAACATCGATATATATATAAGATTTAGCAATCAAAGGTAGTATTTTTCATTAATCACAAACAAGTCAAAATTGTACCGTAACACATTATGTGTCACTATGTCATACAATTCTCAGAACTCATCCTACCAACTGATGTCTCAGTTAAGTTAGGGATTATTTTTAAAAGATACCACAATGAATACTAATCTACAAGAGTCATTAGGTGTTCCACATGTGCCAGAAGATCCATCGGTCTCAATTCAGAAGAAGATTTCTTCAATTTATTTCTTGGACACTGGGCATCCTCATTAGTGGACAATGGCCTAGGAACAACACTTAACACGAATCAACAATCAATTAAAACCTTATAATTCAATCACAGAACTTAACGACTTCCTCTTAACAATCTCATATTCCATATAGGTTAAGTTTTACTTTATTCAAATTTCAATCAACTTATACTCAATGCGATATCCTACTTCATTCTCCAATACTTTCAATCTTATTCTTAGGCCTTAATAGGGCAATAAAAGCTTGATATGTATAACACTTAATTTCCAATCCTATAGCTCTTTCATCAATAGTTATCAAATGAGTCACTAGTATGAAATGACTTGATCATTCAACTAGACTTCTCGGAAAGGTACTAGTGGCATGAGGCTTTTGGGTAATGGTTCCAATGATAGCCTCAAGTGCAACATTCACCCTTTCGATTTCAATTTAAGAATTGGATGACACGAATCAGATGACATCTTTCTAGGTGGTAACGTTTTGTCAAGCTCCACTCTATAAGGAAAGATCGTCATGGCATCGATATCAGATTTAATCTTGCCAATTCTTCTTTAATATCACAATCAACTAATGTCAACATTTCTATGAATATCAACCATTTGTTGGGATCATAAATATCCACAACTTGGTTTAGATCTAGGATAGCTAGAATTCCTTACGAGAATAGCTTCGACTAATTTACTAGGGGATTTAGGGTTCCTTGTGACAATCTACGTCGTATAAATACCTCGTATAAATATAAAAATAATCATCAAACAATCATGTAATAAAATTACATCATATATATATATATATATATAATCCAAGTTATATATATATTAAAATAACACTTCTCAGTCTGGCCTTGTCGGTAACTCGGGAATTCTTCGGCACCATTATTGTCAAAAGATTTTTTTAGACATTTTGTGAAAAATGTTTATAGTTAAAAGATTTTGAAATGTTTTATTCAAAACCTTGGTTTTAAAAATCTTTCGTTCTCTATAACGAGAGCTCTGGTACCAAACTGTAACACCCCCAAATTTATACAACTCAATACAGCGGAAGACTCGTTGGTGTTACGGGATAGCACATTACTCACATCATAGACAACGCATAAAAATTCGCGTCGTTTAATAATAAAGCATTTCCATTCATAAATATCAAATTTACATAGGTCCCAAGTCATTATATTTAATACAGGTTTTACAAAGCATTTGAATGGAAATAAGTATTTAGGTGCGGGCCATGAATTCTTGTTGTCTTCCCGAGAATTACCTTCAAGTACCTGAGATAAAACATGTTAAAAGAAAAGGTCACCGATAACGCCGAGTGAATTCAAAGAGTTTAATAAAATCCATCAATATAACATCGGTATAAAATTATTACCGAAAATCATTTTGTACAAATCATTGTAATAGGCCATAAAATAGCCAAAGTCATTTTTATACAAATCCTTATCGAAAATCATAATATACGCGTTTGCCTTAAAAATCATTATACGAGCCAATGTCGTAAAAACATCATACAATACGTCTTATGACGTTGCATGGAGTTAAATAAAAACCGTTATATGATTATGGTTATGAAAACCAAAACACGAACATAATATCAATAGTAAGACGCCGTATTGCTAGTCAGGCAATATATCGTAATTTAATGCTTAAAGCAGTATTTCGTTAATTGGATTATTATAAGCCGCATGACATTGTTACCTTATTACAACAAACAACGGGTAGCTAGCCCGAAACTCATTTGCCCATCTAAATTAGCGTGTCGTCACAAAGGTCACGCTATGTAAATCTTCTCATAAATAAAGTCTCTTACCAATCAATGTGGCACGACGGGGATCAACCGTCAAGGTGCGAACTGGGGTGATCGTCCCCAAATAGTACTATTATATGCATAAGCGTCTACCAAATCCCTGTAGTTCACAATTCATGCTAATGGGACTTTTAGTGACATAACCTAACTTTAATAATCCATTTTATTTCATCTATCGGGTCATTTAATCATTCATAGGGTCATACAATCATCCGTGTCCAAATCAATAAACAAACAATCGGACAAATGGTGTCCTATTTTATAAAATATAACATGTTATCTCCCTCGCGGGTTTATAAAATATTTCATAAAGACATTTAAAAGAGTGCGAGGCTATGAACTCACGTTTATGTGGGAAGGCGGGTTATCGGCAATTCGGACGTACGACACGTGCTTTAATCACGGAAACTGATGAGACTGCTTTTATACATGGTGTCATCGTCCAAATTGGGCTTAAATTGCATAAAATATCATAAAATACACCAAATATATGCTTGTGTTTGTTGCTTGTGTATTTTAGGTACGGATATTGAGATAATGACAAAAGATCACAAGAATCATGCAAAAACGAACACGGGAAACGAAGCCGCACAATGAACCAAGCCCTAATGAAGACTTTCCCAAGATCAACCCTTGAAGATTTGAAGAATTATGAAGAAGGGTCTTCCAATTATGAAGAATTGACACTATATACCCTTGTATCCTCATAATTACAAGTTTGGTCCCTAAAGTTTGTCAAAATTACAAAAAGGACCCTTAACTTTGAAGATTTGGCAAGTTTAGCCCCTCAACAAAGCTAAATTGTCAACCAATATCATCCACAAAGTCAAATACATCATGAAGTCCTTCAAAGTACAAGAAATGACAAGTTTGGTCCTTTGAAAATCTCAAAATTACAAAAAGGATCCTCAACTTTCAACATTTGGCAAAAATGGTCCCTCAATCATCAAGACTTGGCAATTTCAGTCCTCTAAAATGTCAATTAAACAAGTCTAGACCATTATCATTAAAGAAAATACCAAATCAGTCCTTCAAGAATGCAAAAATGGCAAGAAATACCCCTGAAATCATTTTACAAAACTTTTTGGGGCAAAAGTGTGAAGTTTGAAACTTCAATAACAAAGGAAACGAGTTTTGGGCTATTTATTTACAAAGTGGCAAGAAGAAGAAAGAAAGGGGGTAATATTGGGCCAGACAAAGAAGTTACATAGACCAGTGACAAGCTGCCACGTGCCCCACTAAATCAAACCCACCAATCACCACATCTCCTGGCGCCACATCACCAATCCACTCACCCCATTTAACTAATTAACTATTTAGTTAGTTAATAATGGCGCCTAACACGTTTTTAAATCCTTAAACAGATCAAATGGCTTGTTCTTCATGTTCTTAACAAAATTGGGCTTTTGTTATTTACTCAAAATTAGACCTTAATTGTTTCCAGAATTACGATTAAGGATATTGTTAACTAATCCCAACCTTAATATATGCCACCTCATCAACCAAGGGTGCACATGAAAGGTGCCCTGCTACACACTTTTGGGGATACTGCCAAAACCAGCCAGAGAATCAACCATCCAGAAACAAGCTTACACTTTAAGCTTTGTTTGAGCCCTTAGATCAAATTCCAACAGCTATCTCCTTCACATACATCCAAGAATCAGTCACATGAAGCATATGAGTTCAAATTCAAGAGGGAATTTTTGGAACTTCAACCATTAGGGTTTTTAGTTATTAGCTGTTCCTTAGTCACCTGTAAGGCTATATAAAGCCACTTAGGCCTTCACATTTCAGTTTGCTTTTGATTTTTCCTTGGTTCAAGTTTCTGTAAATCCTATTTCTAAGTTAATGAAATTGAGTTTGAAATCTTGAAGAAAAGTCATTGGCCAATCTTATTTACTGCTTTCATTTGTTATATGCTTGTTAGTTCTTGAAGTTCAAAACCTGTTTTCAAAAGAGGAGTGTGCAAAAGTTTGCATATTTCCTCATTTTCTTGATATTTTGCTAAGTCTTGTTCCAATCTTGGAATTCTTGGGCTATAGGGCTGATCATAGCATCCTAACTGAGTTGGTTAAGGTGTGGTGAGGCTTATAACTTGGGGATAATCAAGTGTGGGGTAACAAGTTTGCATTAATCAAGTTTTTCAAAGTTTCTGATTTTTATGATATTGTGCTTAACCCTTGTTCAATCTTAGCAGGCTTATTGTGGAAGCTTGTGCTTGTTCTTGCTAGCACATAAGCTCAAAATTCGTAGGTGTGGATGTACATCCATGAGGTTTGCATACTTAATCTCCAAATCTGCTTAAATTGTGATTTTTGGTGATATTTGTATGAAACTTGTGTTCTTGTGAATTTTGTGGCTTGTTCTTGCTTGAATCTGTTTATTATAGTTGTTTTAGTGTTAATTGATGCTTGGTTGGCCTGAAATCTCATTGTGCTTTTGAAAATTTTGATTTGAAAAAGTTAAAGGGGTGTTTGGGTCTACTGGTTTATGCTTGTAACTTGTTATTGTGTTTAGGGAAGTTGTTGTTTATGCTTTGTATCTGCTATACCTTTGTTTGAGAGTGTTTTGCTGCAAGTTTTTGGGTTTGAACACTTGAATTAATCAATCTGCTATATAGACCTTGTTTCTTCTTGTTTTGACCTAGGATTTTGGGAACACTTAGTGTGTATGCATTCTTAGGGATAAAAGTGTTGAAATTGGCTTGTGTGTCAAATACATCAGCAAAAGTAGAAAACTGCATGTGTTAGTGTTCATCAGTAACTTTCATTGCTTGAATCTTGCTTAATTCTTTGAACCAGTGCATGAAACCTATTTAGACTTGCTTATTGGAGTTTATTATAGCTTGTGTGTGCATTTGGTTGAATTTGGTTGGCTGATTTATGCTAAAACTGCTGATAAGTGCTAAACTGCTTATTGTTCATGTCTGTGCAATGTCTGATGAATGATTGATTAAACTGTATCAATTGGGTGTTAGTGATTGTGTTATTTTGATTGTGATTGACTCCTTTTGATCCAAAGATCATTTGGGTGCCTTTGTGAAATCTGAATCTCCAAAAAAGTCACTAAAGACAAAAAGTCAAAATAGTCAAGCAGTGGAAAAAGTTTCCACTGCTCAACATCCAAAACTAGCCCCTGCTAGTGCAATTTTGTCATCAGCTTATCAATAAGCTATTCTAGCTTATTCTGACTTGCAACAACTTATTTTTTGTGATAGATCCTCATTATTTGACCCATTTAAGTAAACTGGAGCTTATTGGACTTTGACTTTGACTTTTTACTAGAAAACCAACTTGTTTGACTTTTAACATAAGTGCTTATTGGATTTCCAGCTTATTGAGTGTGCTTATTGAGTAGGTTTTTGATTATTAAGCTTAGTTTTTTCATAAGAAACATTTTGCAACTTGAATCAGCTTCTGAGGTGGTCTAGATCATAAAAACGACTATTTTGTCGTTTTGTGAATAAGTTTGTGACTTGTTTCTGGCTTATTAAGTGGGCTTATTTGAAAATTCTTTTTGAATAAGTCTTTGTTAGGTCAAAATAAGCTTGTGTGTAAAATTTTAGCTTATAGCAACAGCTTATAGCTTAATGGGCCAAAAAGCCCATTAAGAATAAGCTGCTTATTATAAGTTGGCTTATTTCACATTTTCAGCTTTTGGGCCTTTGGAAAAAGTTGTTTAAAATCAAATTTTGAGTCAACCTGTGCTTTTTGGGCTTATTTTGAGCACTTTTTCTTATTGGGCCTTAATTAAGCCCAATAAGGGACTGTTTTGGGTTGGGCCCATTTTCTAGGCCCAATAGGGGTATTTAGGTAATTTCACTTTCATTTCTGAGTTATTTAGGTTAAATTAAGCTAGTTTGCAAGTTTTTAGCATTTTTTATAATTTTTGGATTTTTAATATTATTTTAATATTATTCTATTATTAAAAATTAAAAGTCTGATTTTCTAGCTTTTTATATTTTTCCTAGGTTCTAAACACTTAATTAGGATTTTTGCAACTTTTCAATTATTTTTTAGGTATTTTAATTATTTTCTATAATTAATTTAAGATTTAATTGATTTTAGGAGTTTTTAATTGTTTAAAAATAGTTTTAATTGGTTTTAAAATTTTGAAAAATAGTTTTTAGCTTAATTGGATTATTTTTGAGGTTTACAAACTTTAAAATCTTGTTTAGGGCTTTTTAATAATTAATTTTGATTTTTAGGGCTTTAATTAGCATTAAAAAGTCATTATCTAATTAATTAAAAGGTTTTTGCAAGTTTTGATTTTTTGTAAACTCTTAGAATACTATTAGGGATTTTTGGTAATTTTTAGAAATTTTCTAGGTTAAAATTTTAATTTTGGTGGTTTTTTAGGATTTTACGTGTACGCCTTTTTAGAATTAGTTTAATCCGTCTTGATAACCGTCATTCTCTTCTAATCCCTTTTCTATTTTTATTTCTCAAATATAATCACAAATTAATCCATATCATTACACACTTAACACACTAGCCTCCTTGAGAACGAACTTGCTTAGGGTTATTCACACACGGTTTTCCTAAATCGTCGTGCACGCTTGCCCTATTTATTGCTCTTTTCCTAAAGAGTGGTAAAAACTCACAACTATCATTTTGGCGCCGCTGCCGGGGAGGCGTGTTGTGTTTTGATTTGGTATTGTTGTTTTTATACTAACCATAATTAGTATTTGTATTAGTAGCACTCTACTAATACGTATTATCGTTTTTCGGTTTTTGTGTGAATATTATTACTATATTGTATACGTAGAACAATAAATTCACAAGTACTCCAAATACGTGAGAAATCACAACCTTGACTTAGGAGGTCATTACCCAATCATTGTATTCGAATCTCAAACCAAAGAAAAAGGCAAAAATAGATAAATACTTTCGTGAAGCTTAATCTTGAAAATACAAACTATAAGGTGGGTATAAGGCGGATATTATAAAATATATCCTAAGGAAAAAGGCTCTTAAGTGCTTCGCGCCGCCTCGTTTCCCCGCTTGCTTGTGAGTATTTGATTGTGAGAGTGAATCGAGGGTTTTGCCGCCCAAAGTATTACTAAGTATCATATATATTTTCTTGGTTTCTATTGATTAAATCCTCCTTAACGATTTGGTGTTCCACCATCGTTCTAAAGTCATCGAAGGCGTTCACTCCACGTGATCGTTTTCATTCCTTGAGGCTTCTTTAATCAAGAGATTTGATTAAGGAGGAGATTTGTAGATTTTTCTCTACTTAATACATTTCACCAAACTCCAAAAAGGTTAATACAATCAAAAACCACAAAAAAATTGAAAAAATACAAAACACCAAAAAGAATCTTCTTTGCTCATCCCCTCGTTGTACGTGACGTTTATGCTAACTCGAAATCAAGCAAGACGTGCACGTAAACGAAAGAACAAAACTCCCACTCCCAACAATTCTAGTAAGGAGTCTCCTATTGACGAACCCATTGTAAGAGAAGCACCAACCATGGCGAATCGAACTATGATGGAGTTACTTCAAGCACCCACCGAGGGTTATGGAGAGGCTATTGTGATTCCTGCAATCCTTGCGGAGAATTTCGAGGTGAAAACGGGTTTGTTGTCCATGACTCAAAACAACAAATTCCGTGGTGATGAGAAGGACAATCCACACAACCATATCCGCCAATTCAATCGTCTTACCGCTACTTGCAAGTTTAAGGATGTCTCTAACGACTCGATTAAGATGATGCTTTTTCCGTATTCCTTAGCGGGGCCCGCAAAAATTTGGTTAGAGAAAGAGCCACCCAATTCTATATTGACGTGGAAGGATCTCGTGTCTAAATTTGTGAACCAATTTTTTCCGCCCTCTAAGACTACGCACTTGAAAAACGAGATTTCAAAGTTTTCACAAGAATTTAATGAAAGTTTTTCAACGGCTTGGAATAGGTTTAAGGAAATGTTACATGAATGTCCTCATCACGGTTTTTCCGATTTGCATCAAATTGACACGTTTTACAATGGACTTAATGATCATGAAAGGGATTATTTGAATGCCGCCGCGGGTGGTAATTTTTTATGTAAAACGGTTGAGGAAGCTTTGGTGATAATTGAAAATAGATCTAAGGTGTATAGTCCTCGTAGCACGTCTAGTGTTCGTAAGGCTTCGTCTTCGGCTTCACCTTCTTTGTCTAATACCATCGATGATTGCCAAATTGAGGCAAACTTGGAAAACAAGATTTTTGATAAGTTGAAAGGACTTTTGATTGAGTTTAAAGTTG
The DNA here is from genome assembly GCA_025667525.1 of Glebionis coronaria. Taxonomy (NCBI): domain Eukaryota; kingdom Viridiplantae; phylum Streptophyta; class Magnoliopsida; order Asterales; family Asteraceae; genus Glebionis; species Glebionis coronaria. The sequence continues at coordinate 266,397,619 of CM046882.1, read as the reverse complement.
GTGAACCAAGTGCTCCCGCTACGGCTAAAGCGGTTGAGGTTTCTTGCATGTATTGTGGTGGAGGTCATGATTTCTCCGAGTGCATTACCAACGGTGGTAACACTTCGAGTGCCTTCGCGGCCACGGGAAATTACAACTAAAACGGTCAAGTTTCCCGCTCTAATCAAATGACTCCACCCGGTTTTGGTTCAAATCAAAATGCTAACAACTATCGCAACAATCAAGTTGGTTTTAAGAACAATTACAACAAGGGAAACTATGGGAATCAAGGGGCTAATAATCAAGTTTCAAACAAAAATGATTTTCAAAATAACAACAAAGGTTTGCAAACATTGAAAGATCTTCCAAGTGAGTTTTTTGAATATGCTAGTGGGAATGATGCTAGGTTTGACAACATACAAAGATAAATCATTAGCCTAAGATCCGGGTTTAAAAACGACTTGAAGAAAGAGTTGAAAAATGAGTTAGCTAATGAACTTAAAATCCACACCAACAAGATGGAAGGAAATGTCACTAGGTTGCAACAAAACCAACAAAAGATGGAACAAGGGCAACATGAGATTAAACAAGAGATGTTTAAGGCCGAGAAAAGGCAAACCGAAGCCGTATTGAGGCAATCTAATTTTGAAGATAAAATCTCGTCTATGTTTGAGGCAATAATGTGTAAACCGTCGTCAAGTGGTCTTCCTAGCAACACCATATCCAACCCTAAGGGTGAGATGAAAGTGATTACTACACGTAGTGGTAAGACACTTAAGGAGCTGATTACTCAACCAATTGCTCCTACGGAGGAAGCAATTGAGGAAGAACCCGAGGTGGTGGTCCAAAAGGAGCATGTCCCAATCCCACGAAGTACCGCTCATACCACACCTACGGTTGACCCATTACCATCATTGGAACCCGAGATTCCAAAGGCTATGCCTACTATGCCCCAACCCACACCACCCTTGCCCTATCCATCAAGACTTAGGAAGGAGAAACGTCAAGAGCGCGACAATTACCAATTTGAGCTTTTTATGAAAATGTTTCGTGATTTGCACTTTAATGTGAGTTTCGCTGATGCTTTGGTCATGATGCCTCGATTTTCCGCTAACTTTAAGAGTATGTTGAACAACAAGGAGAAATTGCATCAATTGTCTAGTTGTTCGTCGGTTTATCTTAATCGCATACCTCAAAAAGTCGGTGATCCCGGTAAATTTTTGATCCCTTGTGCAATCCAAGACATGGAAGAATGCTTCGCCTTGGCCGATCTTGGTGCTAGCATTAACTTGATTCCACTTGCAATCTTCAAGTCGCTCAATCTTCCTAATCTTACTCCTTCACTAATGTCTATCGAGTTGGCCGACCATTCCACAATTCCCGCATGTGGTTTGGCGGAAGACGTTTTTGTGAAAGTGGGGAAGTTCTACTATCCCGTAGACTTCATTGTTGTTGATATCCCCACGGATCCTCAAGTTCCTCTCATTTTAGGTCGTTCGTTTTTAGATACGTCTATGGCTTTGATTGATGTTCATGCTAGAAAGATCACCTTACGTTTCAACGACGAGGAACTTGTTATAAACGCAACTCAAAACTCTCAAATTTCTCATGTTTATTCCGTTGCAACCATAAACCTCGTTGATATGATTGACGTGGTTTGCGAGGAATTTTCACAAGAAGTTCTAGGTTTTGGTGATGAAGAAACTAGTGGCAATCCCACTATGTTGGATCCAATTCTTGATAATTCGACACCAACCTTCACTCCATTTGAAGGTGGTGGTTTTACGTTGGAAGAATGTAATGTTCCACGTACTTGTGACGAATACCTCGACAACGATGAGGACTTCTCGATTATCAAAGATTTTCTTAACGATTTCCCATTTCCTCCGCTCGAGGAGGTTATGAGTATCGAGCCCAAATCTTCACTTGAGGAACCACCTATTCTCGAGTTGAAAGATTTACCTCCTCAACTCGAATATGTCTATTTGGAGGAGGACGACAAGTTGCCGGTTATTATTGCGAAGGATCTTTCGAATGATGAAAAAACCGCACTTGTCGATGTTCTTAAGGATCACAAAGGGGCGATTGCGTGGAAGTTATCCGACATTAAGGGAATCGATCCCAAGTTTTGTACCCACAAAATCTTAATGGAGGAGGATTTTAAGCCAACAATCCAAAGTCAAAGGAGGGTGAACCCCAAAATTCACGACGTCATCAAAAAGGAGGTCCTTAAACTCCTTGACGCGGGAATGATTTACCCTATTTCCGACAGCCCTTGGGTGAGTCCTATTCATTGTGTCCCTAAAAAGGGAGGGATGACCGTTGTGCCAAACGATGCCAACGAGTTGGTTCCCACTAGACTCGTGACCGGATGGAGAGTGTGCATTGACTATCGAAAGTTGAATGAAGCCACTCGAAAAGACCATTTTCCCTTGACCTTCATGGACCAAATGTTGGAGCGTCTTGCGGGAAACAATTTCTATTGCTTTTTAGATGGTTTTTCCGGTTACTTCCAAATTCCCATCGATCCTCGTGATCAAGAAAAAATTACGTTTACGTGTCCATATGGAACGTTTGCCTATCGTAGAATGCCATTCGGACTTTACAATGCACCGGGAACTTTTCAACGATGCATGATGGCTATTTTTCATGATATGATCGAGAAGACGATGGAAGTCTTCATGGATGACTTTTCCGTGTTTGGTGATTCTTTCACTTCGTGTTTGTCGAACCTTGAGAGAATGTTGAAACGTTGTGAGGAAACCAACCTTGTGCTCAATTGGGAAAAATGTCGTTTTATGGTTAAGAGTGGAATCGTCTTAGGGCACAAGGTCTCGAAAGCGGGGATTGAGGTAGATCAAGCTAAGGTAGACGTCATCGCCAAATTACCTCATCCCAAAACCGTCAAGGGAGTTAGGAGTTTCCTAGGCCACGAGGGCTTTTATCGTCGATTCATCAAGGACTTTTCAAAGATTTCTCGACCCATTACACATCTTCTTGAAAAAGAGGCACGTTTTGTCTTTGACGAAGATTGTGTACGAGCCTTTGAGATCCTTAAGAAGAAAATTGCCGAAGCTCCCATTCTTGTTGCTCCAAATTGGAACCTCCCCTTTGAACTTATGTGTGATGCAAGTGCGCTATAGGGGCCGTTTTGGGGCAACGTCATGATAAGCACTTCTTGCCTATTCACTATGCTAGCAAGACGATGACCGAGGTCAACTTAAATACACTATAACGGAAAAGGAGTTCCTTGTCGTGGTGTATGCATTTGAGAAGTTCCGACCTTACCTCGTCTTGACGAAATGCATAGTGTATACGGACCATTCGGCTATTAAGTATTTCATGGCAAAGCAAGATGCTAAGCCGAGATTACTTCGTTGGATTCTCCTCCTTCAAGAATTTGATCACACCATCGTTGACAAAAAAGGAGCCGAGAATCTAGCGACCGATCATCTCTCTCGTTTGGAAGATCCTCACCAAAGTGTTTACGAGCCCAAGGAAATCACCGAAACATTTCCGCTCGAGACACTTGGTGTAGTGAATTCTAAGCTTGATTCTTCTACCCCATGGTTTGCGGATTTTGAAAATTACCATGCGGGTAACTTCATCGTTAAGGGTATGACGACTCTAGAAAAACTAAAATTCTTTCGTGACGTCAAGTTCTACTTTTGGAACGACCCTTACTTGTTTCGAACTTGTGCGGATCAAATCATCCGACGTTGTGTATTTGGCACCGAAGCTTCTAACATCCTTAGAGCTTGCCATGAGGGACCCACGGGTGGTCACCACGGTTCTAATCTCACGGCTAAAAAGGTGTTTGATGCCGGCTTCTTTTGGCCTACTATTTACCGAGATGCACAAGATCTTGTGAAATCGTGTGATGCATGCCAACGACAAGGAAAAGCCTCACAAAAAGATGAAATGCCACAAAATATCATTCAAGTATGTGAGATCTTTGACGTTTGGGGCATAGACTTTATGGGGCCGTTCCCATCATCTCGTGGTAATAAGTACATTCTCGTTGCGGTTGACTACCTATCTAAGTGGGTGGAGGCGAAGGCCTTGCCCACTAATGATGCTCGTGTGGTAGTTAAGTTCTTGAAAAGCTTGTTTGCTCGGTTTGGAACCCCTCGTGCGATCATAAGCGATCGTGGAACCCATTTTTGTAATGACCAATTCGAAAGAGTCTTAAGGAAATATGGGGTTACACATCGTCTTTCTACGGCTTATCACCCACAAACGAGTGGGCAAGTCGAGGTTTCAAACCGAGCTTTGAAGAGGATCTTGGAGAGATCCGTAGGGGAAAACCGACAATCTTGGTCGGATAAGTTAGACGATGCTTTATGGGCCTTTAGGACCGCTCATAAGACGCCCATTGGGTGCACTCCCTATAAGCTTGTGTATGGAAAGAATTGTCATTTGCCTATCGAGTTAGAACACAAGGCTTATTAGGGCCTAAAGCATTGTAATGATGATATGGAGACCGCGGGAAAACACCGGAAAATGCAATTAAATGAATTGGATGAATTAAGGGATATTGCTTATGAAAATTCATTGATTTACAAAGAGAAAACTAAAAAGTTACATGATTCTAAAATTAAAAACCGGGTTTTTAACATTGGGGATCAAGTTTTGCTTTTTAATTCAAGATTAAAATTCTTTTCCGGTAAATTGAAATCCCGTTGGTCCGGTCCATTCACCGTGACTCAAGTGTTTCCATATGGGACCATCGAGCTAGCTCAAGATGATGGTCCTAACTTCAAGGTGAATGGACATAGGGTGAAGCACTACTTTGGCGGGGAAGTTCCATCCTTGAACTACCTCGACCAAGTCACCTTCCCCAATGATAATTAGTATTGAGGGGATCGAGTCGAGCTCATGACTCGGTAATCAAAAACGAGGAGCCTCGTGGGGGAGTCCCATGCTTATCCTATGTACATATTATCGCTTCCTAATGTAGTTAACGTGTGGGGATTTGTGCCCTTCCAACCTTTGTTCCATGGTTGTTTGTGAATTGTGGTTTTTAGATCATGATCTTCACGATTGGAGCCTCTTGTGTTCGTTTTATGGGAGCACTCGATCGTTTGCTTTGGAGACATTTCTCAATATCCATGATATATCCTTTTGATGTTCTAACCTTAGGTTTATAGCACACTTCATAAACGACTTTAAATTTATTGGTTACACCCTTTCCATGCTAGATTAGGCATTCGACTACGTCTCTAGTATGGGGGTATATGCACCCCTAGACTCGAAACATTGAGGACAATGTTTAACTTTAGTATGGGGGGTGAATAGATACTTGCCTTGCCAAACCTTCACACTTTCCAAAGTTTATCGTTTTGTTTATCATTTTTGTTGCAAAATAAGGCTAAAAATGGCCAAATTTTAAATTTTTCTCATGTTTTATAAGTGTTTGAAGACACGAATGTAGGTTTTCCGATGGCGAGAATAAGAGTAATTTTTTACTCGACCGTGCGTGTTGAGCACTTAGCTTTGATTCCTTAACTACACATTAGGCTAAGTCTCTTAAATGAGGACGAGAAATGATAGAGTTAATTATAAGTTACTATACTAAACGTAGGGTACTCGTATTCTTTCAAAAACTCATGTGTTCTCGTTATTTGCTTATTCTCCCTTCGCATGTAAATATTTTTTGCTTAATAAATATTGACTTAGCGGTTTAGTTAGGATTGTTGGGTTTCTAGTCTTTTCTAGTAGCTTCTGTGTAATTAAATTGGGAAGACATTAAGGTATCGCCAGCGTTACGGTTTTGAAGTATTGGTACCCGAATAATCGAAAGCTTCACCCAATAATAAGATTTCAAGTGCTCACCTAAATCAAGCAAACAATTTGAAGCCCCACAAGGCCGAAAAATCTATGCAGAAATTGAAAGTGAATCAAGCCTTAATCTTCGAAGCTTTAAAGATCCAAAATTCGCCTTTGCGTGAGGATATACGTCTTTGGCTAATAAAACCACCGATGAGGCGGATAATAAAAGGCAAGGCAAGACCGAAGTCATAATAAAATCTTCATGGCGAAGTTGAATAAAAGATGGAGGTAAACCAAAGATAATAAGGCCCTTCCGTTAGGGGGCATATAAAAGTCTTGGTAATAAGTCTCATGTTCAAAACCGTTATAAAACCGTGTTTATCGATTCTTCTTGTCAACTTAATTTTTTAACATCGTTGTCTATTAGGAGGGGTTATTGATTTGATGGTCTTAGTTACACCGTTAGGACTCTATTTTTAGACCTAAATCTCTATTATCGCATAAGTCAAACAATGTATCCTCGTGAAACATTCAAGACAAAATAAAATATAAGAGATACAACTTAGGAATAATGGGAGGATAAGTACGTGATTAGGGCATATGAGTAGTGTTAGCATTACTAACTTATAATGACAATGATCTCGTTGCACGCTTAGCATGGAATTGGGGTGAAAATCGAGGACGATGAAATTATTTCTAACGAAGCATTCACGTGTTCTTATTCTATGAACCTAAACGTCCCATTTTGCGATGAAAATCATACATTATGTCTATAACACAAGTAGTAGTAATAGTAGTAGTGTAGCTGGTTTATCGTTCAATAAAATGAATTTTGGAGATGCTTTGATACTTTATTCTAGCATTGCGTGAGGGCACGGCAATGGTTTAGTATGGGGGAGTGATGAGACTGCTTTTATACATGGTCTCATCGTCCAAATTGGGCTTAAATTGCATAAAATATCATAAAATACACCAAATATATGCTTGTGTTTGTTGCTTGTGTATTTTAGGTACGGATATTGAGATAATGACAAAAGATCACAAGAATCATGCAAAAACGAACACGGGAAACGAATCCGCACAATGAACCAAGCCCTAATGAAGACTTTCCCAAGATCAACCCTTGAAGATTTGAAGAATTATGAAGAAGGGTCCTCCAATTATGAAGAACTGACACTTTATACCCTTGTATCCTCATAATTACAAGTTTGGTCCCTAAAGTTTGTCAAAATTAAAAAAAGGACCCTTAACTTTGAAGATTTGGCAAGTTTAGCCCCTCAACAAAGCTAAATTGTCAACCAATATCATCCACAAAGTCAAATACATCATGAAGTCCTTCAAAGTACAAGAAATGACAAGTTTGGTCCTTTGAAAATCTCAAAATTACAAAAAGGATCCTCAACTTTCAACATTTGGCAAAAATGGTCCCTCAATCATCAAGACTTGGCAATTTCAGTCCTCCAAAATGTCAATTAAACAAGTCTAGACCATTATCATTGAAGAAAATACCAAATCAGTCCTTCAAGAATGCAAAAATGGCAAGAAATACCCCTGAAATCATTTTACAAAACTTTTTGGGGCAAAAGTGTGAAGTTTGAAACTTCAATAACAAAGGAAACGAGTTTTGGGCTATTTATTTACAAAGTGGCAAGAAGAAGAAAGAAAGGGGGTAATATTGGGCCAGACAAAGAAGTTACATAGACCAGTGACACGCTGCCACGTGCCCCACTAAATCAAACCCACCAATCACCACATCTCTTGGCGCCACATCACCAATCCACTCACCCCATTTAACTAATTAACTATTTAGTTAGTTAATAATGGCGCCTAACACGTTTTTAAATCCTTAAACAGATCAAATGGCTTGTTCTTCATGTTCTTAACAAAATTGGGCTTTTGTTATTTACTCAAAATTAGACCTTAATTGTTTCCAGAATTATGATTAAGGATATTGTTAACTAATCCCAACCTTAATATATGCCACCTCATCAACCAAGGGTGCACATGAAAGGTCCCCTGCTACACACCTTTGGGGATACTGCCAAAACCAGCCAGAGAATCAACCATCCAGAAACAAGCTTACACTTTAAGCTTTGTTTGAGCCCTTAGATCAAATTCCAACAGCTATCTCCTTCACATACGTCCAAGAATCAGTCACATGAAGCATATGAGTTCAAATTCAAGAGGGCATTTTTGGAACTTCAACCATTAGGGTTTTTAGTTATTAGCTGTTCCTTAGTCACTTGTAAGGCTATATAAAGCCACTTAGGCCTTCACATTTCAGTTTGCTTTTGATTTTTCCTTGGTTCAAGTTTCTGTAAATCCTATTTCTAAGTTAATGAAATTGAGTTTGAAATCATGAAGAAAAGTCATTGGCCAATCTTATTTACTGCTTTCATTTGTTATATGCTTGTTAGTTCTTGAAGTTCAAAACCTGTTTTCAAAAGAGGAGTGTGCAAAAGTTTGCATATTTCCTCATTTTCTTGATATTTTGCTAAGTCTTGTTCCAATCTTGGAATTCTTGGGCTATAGGGCTGATCATAGCATCCTAACTGAGTTGGTTAAGGTATGGTGAGGCTTATAACTTGGGGATAATCAAGTGTGGGGTAACAAGTTTGCATTAATCAAGTTTTTCAAAGTTTCTGATTTTTATGATATTGTGCTTAACCCTTGTTCAATCTTAGCAGGCTTATTGTGGAAGCTTGTGCTTGTTCTTGCTAGCACATAAGCTCAAAATTCGTAGGTGTGGATGTACATCCATGAGGTTTGCATACTTAATCTCCAAATCTGCTTAAATTGTGATTTTTGGTGATATTTGTATGAAACTTGTGTTCTTGTGAATTTTGTGGCTTGTTCTTGCTTGAATCTGTTTATTATACTTGTTTTAGTGTTAATTGATGCTTGGTTGGCCTGAAATCTCATTGTGCTTTTGAAAATTTTGATTTGAAAAAGTTAAAGGGGTGTTTGGGTCTACTGGTTTATGCTTGTAACTTGTTATTGTGTTTAGGGAAGTTGTTGTTTATGCTTTGTATCTGCTATACCTTTGTTTGAGAGTGTTTTGCTGCAAGTTTTTGGGTTTGAACACTTGAATTAATCAATCTGCTATATAGACCTTGTTTCTGCTTGTTTTGACCTAGGATTTTGGGAACACTTAGTGTGTATGCATGCTTAGGGATAAAAGTGGTTTAAACAAAGTTAATATAACCTGTTTGAAAGATTTGAGGTGTTGAAATTGGCTTGTGTGTCAAATACATCAGCAAAAGTAGAAAACTGCATGTGTTAGTGTTCATCAGTAACTTTCATTGCTTGAATCTTGCTTAACTCTTTGAACCAGTGCATGAAACCTGTTTAGACTTGCTTATTGAAGTTTATTATAGCTTGTGTGTGCATTTGGTTGAATTTGGCTGGCTGATTTGTGCTAAAACTGCTGATAAGTGCTAAACTGCTTATTGTTCATGTCTGTGCAATGTCTGATGAATGATTGATTAAACTGTATCAATTGGGTGTTAGTGATTGTGTTATTTTGATTGTGATTGACTCCTTTTGATCCAAAGATCATTTGGGTGCCTTTGTGAAATCTGAATCTCCAAAAAAGTCACTAAAGACAAAAAGTCAAAATACTCAAGCAGTGGAAAAAGTTTCCACTGCTCAACATCCAAAACTAGCCCCTGCTAGTGCAATTTTGTCATCAGCTTATCAATAAGCTATTCTAGCTTATTCTGACTTGCAACAACTTATTTTTTGTGATAGATCTTCATTATTTGACCCATTTAAGTAAACTGGAGCTTATTGGACTTTGACTTTGACTTTTTACTAGAAAACCAACTTGTTTGACTTTTAACATAAGTGCTTATTGGATTTTCCAGCTTATTGAGTGTGCTTATTGAGTAGGTTTTTGATTATTAAGCTTAGTTTTGTCATAAGAAACATTTTGCAACTTGAATCAGCTTCTGAGGTGGTCTAGATCATAAAAACGACTATTTTGTCGTTTTGTGAATAAGTTTGTGACTTGTTTCTGGCTTATTAAGTGGGCTTATTTGAAAATTCTTTTTGCAGAAGTCTTTGTTAGGTCAAAAGAAGCTTGTGTGTAAAATTTTAGCTTATGGCAACAGCTTATAGCTTAATGGGCCAAAAAGCCCATTAAGAATAAGCTGCTTATTATAAGTTGGCTTATTTCACATTTTCAGCTTTTGGGCCTTTGGAAAAAGTTGTTTAAAATCAAATTTTGAGTCAACCTATGCTTTTTGGGCTTATTTTGAGCACTTTTTCTTATTGGGCCTTAATTAAGCCCAATAAGGAACTGTTTTGGGTTGGGCCCATTTTCTAGGCCCAATAGGGGTATTTAGGTAATTTCACTTTCATTTCTGAGTTATTTAGGTTAAATTAAGCTAGTTTGCAAGTTTTTAGCATTTTTTATAATTTTTGGATTTTAATATTATTTTAGTATTATTTTATTATTAAAAATTAAAAGTCTGATTTTCTAGGTTTTTATATTTTTCCTAGGTTCTAAACACTTAATTAGGATTTATGCAACTTTCCAATTATTTTTTAGGTCTTTTAATTATTTTCTATAATTAATTTAAGATTTAATTGATTTTAGGAGTTTTTAATTGTTTAAAAATAGTTTTAATTGGTTTTAAAATTTTGAAAAATAGTTTTTAGCTTAATTAGAGTATTTTTGAGGTTTACAAACTTTAAAATCTTGTTTAGGGCTTTTTAATAATTAATTTTGATTTTTAGGGCTTTAATTAGCATTAAAAAGTTATTATCTAATTAATTAAAAGGTTTTTGCAAGTTTTGATTTTTGGTAAACTCTTAGAATATTATTAGGGATTTTTGGTAATTTTTAGAAATTTTCTAGGTTAAAATTTTAATTTTGGTGGTTTTTTAGGATTTTACGTGTACGCCTTTTTAGAATTAGTTTAATCCGTCTTGATAACCGTCATTCTCTTCAAATACCTTTTCTATTTTTCTTTCTCAAATATAATCACAAATTAATCCATATCATTACACACTTAACACACTAGCCTCCTTGAGAACGAACTTGCTTAGGGTCATTCACACACGGTTTTCCTAAATCGTCGTGCACGCTTGCCCTATTTATTGCTCTTTTCCTAAAGAGTGGTAAAAACTGACAACTATCAGAAACCTAGACAAATAATACTCGTCTTAGACTCATGTCCAATGACTTTTATAAAAATAACAATTATGTATACATATGATGATTTTATATATATGATGATCAAGTGGGTTTACATATTCTCTTTTACTTATTTTAGTGTTTACGTATTGGTAACTTCTTACTAGTTTACTAGTTTTACCTATTTACGTGTTTTAGGTCCAATAAGCCTATTATAAGTTCATTAGCTTGTATTAATCCATTTCATACTTGTATTATCAGTATTTACTCTTTACATGTTGGGCCCAAATGGGTTAAGCCCAATAAATAAATTTATAAGTATTTTAGTCCATTTTGTTGTATTATTAGTCTAATAACGTTGACTTAGCCCGTTAATGTCCGTATGTATATAGTTCGGATTTTATCGGTTTTTACTTGTTATATATGTTTATATATCAGTATATGAGTTTATAAAAGTTTACATTAGACGGTTCTAACCGTCTAAGTTTTATTTAACAAAAACATTTTTACGGTAATAGCCGAAAAAGTCGTAAAAATCATGTTTATAGTTTTATAACTTATAAAACTTATCAAACTACCATTTTTATAAAATGTCCATTTATTTATCCTTATACATATTTATATAAATGTATTATATAAGTTAGTGGGTTTTAATTCACATTTTATACTATTTTTATTTGAGTGCTTATATAATACTATTATACTTTAATTTCCCAAAATCTGATTTTTATTTTCATGTTCACTAAAACTGCCATATCTAGAGTTCTATATGGTGATAGAAGCTCACATTTTTATGACATAAACTACATGATATGTGCTCCATTTAACTCTTTTATAGCTACTGTTGAATCAGCTTCTAAGTATTTTCTAAAAATCGTCCAAAACAGTGAACTCAGATTTGTACTCTAAACTTGTTTTGATCATATCTCACTCATCCTAATGATTCCATTGCATGGACAACTCTCACATGTGTATGATATCTTATACTTACTGTAAATGGATTCTACTTTATCATTTTATCAGTTTAACCTTTGGTTACTTACTGTTTTTATACAGCCATCATATTTAGCAAGATTTTAACCATTTTACATGTGGTTTTCCATCTTTTTACCCATGTTTATCAAATCTATCAACACCAAATCCCCACATAATATTTTTTATCATTATTAATCATCATATACATATACATAAATAAAGAAATTACAAGATTACATAATCAAATAACAAAAGGATAGGATGAACAATCTCTATAACACCAAAGTGATAAAAATATGGGATTGATGATGAACAAGATTTGGTTTTGGGCAACTAATCTTATGAGATATCAACACCACTTCTTGGATCACCAAATATTTGTAGACTTCTCCAAAAATCAGCCCTTGATCTTCATGAAAACTCCTTGCTAGTTGTTAAAATCACCTCCAATCTATAGAGCTTCAAAAGGGCTTCATCATATGTAGAGATAACATATGATTTCATGGTTAGTTTTGATCAAAATGGGTGTTTAGGGGGAGAGGGTGAACGAATTTTAGAGAGAAGTAGGAGAGAATGAGAGTAGTTTGCATGGATTGAAATGGTGGTATGAGAAGCTAGTTGTTTTGTGTTAGATGGTAGCTTAAGTGTAAGGCTAGCTTACACTTGTAAGCTAAGTGCTAAATTGATGCCACATCTTTGATGTGGTGTCCATACTTGGGCCATCCCATGTTATAGTGGGGTGGGATAATTTATTTTGTCCCATCCCGTTAATTTACGGGTACTCCTCGATTCTAGTTTCCTCGATTTGCGTGCCCTCGGGTCGTTTCACGAAAAACGTTTTTATAAATTATGAATAAACGGCACAAAACGAATCCGATAAAAATTGTCTCATCAAAAACGGAGTTCAAAAACGTAAATACGTAATCCTAAGGTTTCCGGTTTAGTCGTAAAGGACGTTAAATTAAAATCGTAAGTCCTAATCTCTTCTCGTAAATTTGTGAGTTTATGAACCAACACAAATTTGAAACTCCAAAATAATATTCACGGATAAATTTATTTTCTGAAATGTCAGACTGTCACCAAAAACGGTGTATGTAAACGTAAGCACGTAACGTAGAATCCTCTGGTTTAGACGTATTCGATGCTACTTCAAGACGTAAATCCAAATTTCTTCCCAAAAATAAGTGAGTTCATAATTTAAAAGGAAAATAATGTTTTTAAATAACACTTGAGAATAAAATATCAACCACAAATTGACGGATTGTCACATAATAATACCTTATTACATGAACAATAAACAATAGAATACAAGAATAACTACAGTAAACACTTAAAACAGTTGAAACATGACATAAGATGAATAATAAGCTAAGAACATACAGAACCAGTAAAACACATGTATTCAGACAACTCATACACGTCCCTGTTCTTATGTAGTATTATCCGTCAAGGCGTAGTAGGTTCTTCAGCGTTTCTGTTAGCTTCTACTGGAAACAAGGTACGGATTTTCCCGTCCTTCAGTAAGGACAATCTCTTCCTTTATTAGGATTTCCCGTATGCAGACAACTGTTTTCCCAGTATTTACAGATTTAAATGCTTATGTTTTATTAGTTACCTTAGCCATATACATGCATGCCAGTTTCACCTAGTTATGGAGGTATCATAACCATAACACTAGAGGCATTAATTTTTTGACTTCACCATGGCGGAGTGATAGCTCGTGGCATCCCTTTCAGTTTATTTGTCCTTTATTATTATTATATTATCATGTGGGGCGTATGGGTGTATCCTAATTACAGTTTCAGTCAGGATTTCATGGTGAATGTGGTGTGTGCCTTGCATCCTTCACAAGGAGTTGATCCCTCTTACCCATTACCATATTAATTAGAGGCATCCCCTCTAATTTCCATGACGAGGTCATCCCTCCAAGTATTCATTCACGTAATTGACCTCATGACCTATATTGGCTTTTGGTATATTAAACTAATACAGATTTTCATAAATAAACTTAAGCTATGTTTTCAGAACTAAAACCAGTAAACATGTTATACACCTAGGTTTCTCAGGACTTATTCATTTCTGATGCCTTTTATGCTTTATATGCTCTTATATGCTTTCATTACTCAATGTTTCCATGATTTATTGTATATCCATTCACTGGGCGATATGCTCAGCCGTTTTCCATTTCCATGTTCCCAAACGGCAGGTACCCTAGGTCGCATGTAGGATCTCAGGAGTATGTGCATTCGGATGGAAGTTATACAGCCTTTTATATCTTATGCATTTATCATACTTTATCTTACTTTATTTCATGTTGGACATTGTTTAATCATTTTCCTTTACAGTACTTATATTTGCTTGTGTTGAGTTACTTGAACTACCGATGTTTGTTTCCGATATTTCCATTTATGGTCATGAATGTTTAGACATTTACCTAGAATGATTTGATGACACGCCATATATTATTTTGATATTCCATTTTAACAAATGGGGTGTTACAATTGACTCCTTGGATACGTGTATCAATAATCCTCCATTTGATACCGAAGTGATTGACCTGGACCTCATCCTTAGCACTATCACTCATGTGACAATCCGTCAATTTATGGTTGATATTTTATTCTCAAATATTATTTAAAAACATTATTTTAAAGTTATATTATGAACTCACTCATTTATGGGAAGAAATTTGGATTTACGTCTTGAAGTAGCATCGACTACGTCTAAACCGAAGGATTCTACGTTACGTGCTCACGTTTACATACACCGTCTTTGGTAACAGTCCGACATTTCAGAAAAATAAATTTGTCCATGAATATTATTTTGAGATTTTAAATTTGTGTTGGTTCATAAACTCGTAATTTTACGAGAAGAGATTAGGACTTACAATTATAATTTAATGTCCTTTACGACTAAACCGGAAACCTTAGGATTACGTATTTACGTTTTCGAACTCCGTTTTTGATGAGACAATTTTTATTAGATTTGTTTTGTGTCGTTGACTCATAATTTTTAAAAACGTTTTTCCTAAAATGACCCGAGGGTACGCAAATCGAGGAAACTAGAATCGAGGAGTACCCGTAAATTAGTGGAGATGAGACAAGTGGGACACTTGTCCCACCCCCACTATAACCGGTCAACACAAGCCTTGTGGCAAGTTTATACATAAACTTGCAAGACACATGTCTTGCAAGCTTAATAAACAAGCTAACACATAACCAAACCACAAAACCACCCAAGTGAAACCATTTACTTCATTTTCTCCATGCAAAACACTCTCATCTCTCTCTCTTTGGCTCTCTTAGCCGTCCACCACCACCACCCATACACCACCACCATTTGATCAATTTTAACCACAAACCATGTGTTATCTACACATATGGTGAAGAACCTTTGAAGCATTAAAGATTGGTGGTGATTTTAACATCCAAGGAGAAGATTTGGTGATGTTCAAGGGCTGATTTCTACATGAAGTTTACAAGTATTGGTGGCCATGAAAATTGGTGTTGAT
The DNA here is from genome assembly GCA_025667525.1 of Glebionis coronaria. NCBI lineage: Eukaryota > Viridiplantae > Streptophyta > Magnoliopsida > Asterales > Asteraceae > Glebionis > Glebionis coronaria. Next base: position 266,382,242 of record CM046882.1, on the reverse strand, counting down.
CTATCACAAGTTCTTCCATCAAAAATCCAAGCCTTGATGAATACCTACATAATCTTGGTGGTATAAAGATTGTTCTCCCCATCCTCTTGTTATTTTGATTATGTAATCTTGTATTTTATTTCCTATTGTATATGTATATGATGAATATATGATGATAAAAATATTGTGTGGGGATTTGGTGTTGATAAACATAGGTAAAAACATGAAAAACTATGTGTAAAAGTGGTTAATCTTGATTAATTTAGTAGGCTGTATAAAAACAGTAAATAACCATATGATGAACTGATAAAATGGTATAGATGAATTGATATAAAGTGAGTATTGAGACTTACACACATGTGAGAGTTGGCCATTGATGAGACTGCTTTTATACATAGTCTCATCGTCCAAATCGGGCTTAAAACGCATAAAATATCATCAAAATACCCCTATATATGCTTGTATTTGTGTCTTGTGTATTTTAGGTACGGATATCGTGAAATGACAAAAGATCACAAGAATCAGTCAAAAACGAACACGGGAAACGAAGCCGCACAATGAACCGGACCCGAGTTTTGATTTTGCAAAAATACCCTTGAAGTTTGAAGATATGACAACTTTGGTCCCTCATCTTTGAAGAATTGTCAAGAATAGTCCTTGAAGAAATCATTTTATGCAAGTTTGGTTCTTCAAAGTTAAAGACATGTCGAGAAAGGCCCTTAAAGAAATCAAAATGATCAAATCAAGTCCTTATTACAAAGTTTGCAAACCTTGTGCCATTTATGACAAATGATGCAAACTAATTTACAAAGGAAAAAGGAGAATAAGCAGCCATACTTTGTTTGAACATTCTTATGGAATTAGGGGGCCAATTCTGCCACAAACCAAAACCCACACCAATTATATCCACCAATCACATGGTGCCACCTCATCTTAACCCTCCCAAACCCGCTTACCCTACCCAGTACACCAACAACCCGTACCCATACCCAATGATTAATATTAATAACAATTTAAACATATTATCTAAATATCTTACGGGTAACACCATTTTTATCCCAAAAACACATCAAACATCTCCACTGTATACACTTATAAACCCTAAAATCAAGATCTTTAATTTCTAAATATTAGGTTAGTTAAGAGTGCAGATTGGTGATTACATTAAAACTAAAATTATCCCATTCCCAAAAACCTTTCACCATCACCCCATGGACCCTCCCACATGGTCCCCTTCTCCAAATGGGTAGAAAACAAAACATGGCCCTTGATCCTATGGCTTACAAGAGATGACTTGTTCTCCAAAATCACACCAACGACCAAGATGGGGTCTTCACAAGCTGGCAACCCATGTGCAACAGCAGGAGGTCACGAGACACCCCCATTTGACCAAGATTCGAGTCAAAGAAGAAAGGGGCAATTCTGGTTATTCATACAATTAGGGTTAGCATTTTTTTTAATTCTAGAACCTACTGTGACCCTCTATATAAAGGGCTTAGGATTTTCTTTTCAGCTTTTGTTCCAACTTTTCTTTTTCTCTATTGTGTAAAATTCGAATTTTGATTAATGAAAAGTTGAGTTCCAAAATTTTAATTATTTGCACACTTTAATTTTCAGTTTTATTTATTTTTAAAAGTTTGGGTTTCAAGTTTCGGTTGAGTTTTAAAATTGTTCAAGGTGTAAGTTTTGTGAAAAGTTTTCAGAAAGTGATAATAGAAATCAGTTTGTTTTAAGTTTGTTTCAAGTTTTTTTGAGTTTGTTCAAGAGTTCCAAAGTGGTGAGAAGGATTTCAAGAAAAAAAAGTTTTTAGAAAGAAAAGAAAAGAATATTAAGAATCAGTAAGTTGATTTTATTGTGTTTTTGTTCACGTTTGTTGAATCTTAGCAGTTTTGGAAAGCTTGTGCACACGCGTGCACATAAGCTCACATATCCGAGAGCATGGAAGTATGCTCTTGAGGTACACGTTTTCTTGTGTTTTTATATTTTCTGCAAAAAGTTGGTGTTCATGAGTATTTCTGTGTTTGATTTTGAAAGACAAAGTGGTTATCCTGGTTTGAACATTACTTGGTGCATAATCAGTTTATTTTTGTAAGTTTGTGGTGATTAAAACAAGTAAGCTTTGAAAATTCTGCATATTAGACTTCTAAAAAAGGTGTTTGGGACGGTTGGTTTTTTTGGGTAGTGATTCACCACCAAAACCAAACTTAGCTCTGCACTTTATCTAGTGGTCTAGGATTAGCGGGTTTGTAAGGAAGTTTGATGATTTAGTTCGAAAAATTGGTTCCAAAGTTTGTGTAAAAATCTGCCTAGTTGTTTTAAGAAAGGAATGTGTTTTGTTGTTTTCTGTAATTTGAGCAAGTTGGATGTGGAATTGCTCGACGTTTGAGACCTGGACTTGTTTGTTAGATAGAAACACTGTAGTTCATGCTTTTTGATTGGTTAATCTTAGTTTATGTTTTTGAGTTCTTAAAACATCATCTGCCCACTTAAGTGAGTTTTTGGTATCACTAATTCAGAATTTGGATTCAGGATTCATTAAGTGTGTTTTAGGTGTAAGTGGATGTGTTTGCAAGATTGAATGAACGTATTTTCAGCAAGGGTAGTATTTTGATTAGTCATAGGGTAGTCAATATCGTAGAATTAGGCTGTAGGATTGATATTTCATTAGAGTTACAAGGTTAGTGTCATAACCATTTAGCTTTTGTTAACCTACTGCCTACTTTTTTTTTGTGAACTTAACAAAGTGCTCATAAGCCCAGACTGTGGTTGTTTTGTGTTTGTTTTTCCACCCGCTGTTATCATTGTTGTATGCTACATTGATACGTTGTGAGCTTTTGTTGTTTGTTTCTTGGTAACGTGCTGGTTCATCTGTGCTTATTTGCAGCCTCTAAGTTTTGGACTTGATAGTGTGTAAGACTACTAGATTAGGTTTAGATTTAGGGTAGTGTGCTGTTAAGATTTGAGTTTGGTGGATGTTAAATTGCCCATTTAGGCTGTTGAATCTCATTGTCATAGCTAAGTTGCATCATCATAGTGGCTACCATCCTCTCTGCTTGCACAGTGAATTTTCTAGGTTTGACTGAGGGTTTCGTTTGTTGAATCTTGCCCCATACTTGATTGTTAGGTTAGTATAGGATGGATCCCTACTTGTTTTAGGTTTGGCAACCTAATTGGATCTAGCAGGTGACTTCTTTTTGACGATTTAAGTTTGATTCATGGGTTAGAATTAGGTTAGCAGTTAGCCTTAGGATACTTTTAAGGTTTGACAGTCATTTGATTTTGATCTTACGACTTTTTGAAGCATATTTTGTAGAAGAAAAGTTAACAAAGTGGTTGTTGCTAGCCTATGTTCATCTCTGTCTGCTCATTTGAACCATAGCCCACTGTTGGCTTATCTCTTTGTTTATATGTTTCCAATCTTAGCTTGTGGCTTAATTTTCCACCATTTGTGGTAATTTGGACTGCTTATTATTGACATTGTTGTGCTTGTAGTGACTCCTCACTTGCAAAACGCAAGTGAGGTACGTTTTGTTCCAAAAAGCATTACCAAATAACCAAGTAACCATAAGAAAACAAAAGCGTGTATGCTTTAATTTTCTTGAACAATTTGAGCTCAATATTTGCTTATTTAACTTATATCTTGCCATTTAAATATATTTTAGTGATTGTGTTCGATTTTTGTGATTGTTATTGCTTGCGGATCTTAAGAAAACAAAGAAAAAAGCAAAAGAAAGAAAAAAAATACGAGCACAGTAGGCTTGTGCAGGAAAGTTGAATTAGCGACAGATTTATGATAGAAAAATGTGTCATATAAAGGATGGGAGGAAGGAGAACTCAATATAAAAAAAAGAGAAAAAAAAACGTGTTAAAAAAAAGGGGGGTGCACAAGTTTTGAACCCCAACCTTCTGCCCAAGATAAGACGCAGCATTCCCTCATATAACCATCTGATCTAAGAGAGTTTTTTGTTATAACTTACAGTTTATTTTCTTTTAAACCCTTTTTTATTTCGTAATAAAGAAAAACAATAAAACTAAAAAAGGGGCCACAGTGGGGCTTGAACCCATGACCTGCTGCTCCAGCAGCCAACACCCCAACCATCTGCTCTCTGAGCACCTTTTGTTTAAGTTTCCTTTTACTTTTGTTTTATACTTCTTTTATTTTATTTTTAGTTAACTTTTAAATATATAAAAGTTGTAGCTTATTCAAAGCTTCTCGAACTTATTGGATAAGCTACTCAGTCCAGCTTATTTTTCTTAGACTTTTCATTCACTTAGGTACTTGTCATGATTTTTTTGGGATTTTTATAAATTAGTCTAATATTTTTAAATCATTTAATTAGTTTTAATCTTAATTAATTCGTAAAAAAAATATTTAAAAGTCAAAAAAATATAATTCCTTTTTCGAAAATTTTCTTTTGTCATTTAGAATGTAGGAAAAATAATTTTGCTTTCGTAAAGTTTTAAAATTTGATATTTTGCTTTAATATCGCGTTTTTTTTGTTTTCGTACTATTTTCGTTCAAATTCGTAGATTTGTTTTTTTAGCTCATTTGTATTTTTACATTAGTTTTTATTTTTTTTATTTTTTTTAAGTTTAATGATTTTATTTTAGTTATGTTTTCAAATTATTATTTTTTTTAATTTTGTCGAATTTTACGTTACGTTTTTACGTAACGCGTTTTACGTCGTAGGACCGTTTTTAGCGTAATCCGTTTCCGTTTCCGTTTTCTTCTTTTCAAAAGCGTAATAATCACTCATAATAAATAACGTTTATAATATTTTTGGCTTAAACACCATACCTCCTCGAGAACGAACTCGATTGTCGTCTTTACGTTTTTCCTAAAACGTATTGATTAATACTTACCGCGACTTTGGTTTTTGCTTTCTTTTTCCTAAAAGATAGTAAACGACTAAAACCGACTACATCATTTTGGCGCCGCTGCCGGGGAGGTGTGTTTAGCCATATTTATTTATCGTGTTTGTTTGAGTGTTTACGTTTTTATCGTAAATACTTCCTTTTATTTTTCTATACTATTAGCCATACAAGTAAATAGTGTTAAATTGAACTCAATTAACACACAATCGTTTTCTCGTTTTCTTGTGCATAATATATTGTATTTACGTAGAACAATTAACACACAATAGTTATCCAAATACGCGAGAAATCGCACCTCAATAGTTGAGCGTTCCGGTCACTATTGTTGTATCGAATTCAAACGAAATCAAAGGCAAAATAGATAAATACTCTTAATTGGTTTAATCTCGATAAATACAAACTATAAGGTGGGTATAAGGCGGTTGTATTTCACGACCTAAGGAAAAAAGGCTCTTAAGTGCTTCGCGCCGCCTCGTTTTCTCCGCTCGCTTGCGCGTATTTTGAAAGTGACGACTAATTAGGGGTTTGCCACATCAAGTATTATTAATCTATTTTTGTGAGTTTTAATTATTGAACCTCGAAACGTTTTGGCGTTCCGCCAACGTTTCAAAGTCGACGAGGGTTTTTACTTCACGTAATTGCCTTCACTCCTCTTGGATTCATTAATCGAGACCTTTGATTAGTGGATAGTTTTTGTAGATTAATTTCTACGTAATACACCAAAATTCCAAAAAAATTAAAAAACCAAAAACACAAAAAGATTCTTCGATTTTTTTCCTCTATTTTCATAATTCTCTTCTTTCACCCTCTATATCGTTTAATTCTCGAAACGACTTTCTCGTTGCATCATGTCGAATGATGGTGGATATTATTCGTGTCCATATTGTGGAGGCCCGTGCCAATTGTTTTAATTGTAAGGTTATTGGAGGTCGAGAGGGTTATATCTATAACTCCGCTCCACGTGGTCTTGGTGTCAATTTTCAATCTTACGACCAAGATCACCCATCGCTTCGTTCTACTCGTCATATGATTCGTCTTTTAATTGTGATCAAAATCAAAATGATGAAATGAATCAAAACGCCTTTTGTGATTATATGAGATGAAATAATGCAAACTTAACGATGATTCAAGAACAAGTTACGAATCTTAAGGAACATTACGAAAAACAATTGGAAACTCAAAAGGAATTTTACTTAAAGGAAATGGCCTCCATGAGAACCGAGTTGGAAAACGAATATGATTCCGCTTTTAAAGAACAAGAACGTTTATCTGACCAAGTTGACGAGAGACGGGATAAAATTGTTGACAAAATTGTGGAGGCTTACACTATTAAGAAAAATGAACTTCTTTCAACGATTGAGACCTTAGAGAAAAAAGTAGCTTCATACGAGACGAGTTCTTCATCGAACGTCACCAATCCTAATCTCGAGGGAGAGGTTCAAGTTATTTCGACTCCTAAGACTCGTACGTCTCGTATTGATCCCTATCTCTCGAATTTTAGAGTCGTGCAACCTTCGTCGTCTTGCAAAAACGTAGAAACAAAAACGTCATCCAACGAAGTTTTGAAAAATGTTTTTGAAAGTAAACCAAAGGAAAAACTCGTAGGATACTTGGGATATTTAAATCTTGTACCTTCTAACCTTAATTTTTCTAATGAGGATGAAATTATTGAGGATTTTCTAAATCAATATACACTTAATTTTGACAAAGAAATTCCATTAAATGATTTTAAAAAAGAAAAATGTGAAAAGGTTTTAAAGGAAATCGTTAAACCCTCGTTTTTACAAGATGAACGGAAATTAATTCCGAAGGGACGTGTTAGTAATTTTGCTAAAATGTTCGAGAACCCACGTTTGATCCCTTCGAAGGACAAGGTTGAAACCGTCAAGGCAAAATCGTCACGAGACGAGCCTTTTACTCCTAATCCCACACCGAGTGAGATTTTGGATTTATCATGTGAGAAGTCCGCCGATGGTCTTCCTCACATTGATACGTTTTTCGATATCGAGGTCGAAACGACAAAGGCAAAATCTTCAATCGAAGAGCCTTCTTTTCCTAGTTTCACGACGGTTGAAGCTAGCGACTCGATTATCGACAATTTTATTGCTCAACCTCTTCCACAAGGAAGAGAAGACGTTTTTGATCCCGATGGAGACTTTTCTGAGATCAAACGTATTCTTGATGACCCACCTTCGATTTTCGAGTTTGATGAGGACCGTTGCGTTAGCCCGGAGGGGGATGTTTTATTAGTCGATTCACATTTCAAAAATTCAAATCCTCCTCCCGCCTTCAAGATAAATGTGAAAATTTTAAGTGTGCCTAGAATTGTTTTGGAAACACCAAATATTTTCAATTTAATCAACTTGGGTTTTCGTAACAAAGAGTTAAAAAATGAAAAAGGGAATGATTTTAAAATTGATTTTAAAGATTTTCCAAAGTTAACTCCGTCATCACCTCGTTTAATTGAACTTGCTACAAACTCGTCTACTTCTTTTGACGACATTTTGTGTGGATCTAGTATGGGGGAAGCCCCATTTGTTCCCTCACACTTCTCCACCGAGGACGAGATTTTTGACCCCGGTATCACGTTTAAGATAAAATCTCGGTCTTTTACCAAAATAGTCACTAGAAATCCTTTCTACACTTACGGTGAGAGTTTACCTCGAGTAACTCGATTTTTATGCCCAACCATTGTCCCACCCTTCTCTTCTTATGCTATTTTCTTGTGTCCCTTTGGGACGTTGTTACTTGGAGTCGTGTTGTTTCGTTTATCATCCGAAAACGAAGACACGATCTTTGATCCCGGTATAGAGGTTTTGCCTTTATACACGGTTGCTTTTGGGCGTTGATTACATGTAAGTCCCACCAAAAATGACCGAACCATGATTATCCCTAAATGATCACATTTATGGGGATTCGAGTCGAGCTTCTGACTCGGTTATCAAAAACAAGGTGCCTTGTGGGGGAATTCTCATGCTTATCCTTGTAAATATTATTGCTTTTTAGTTAACCTAATGTGAGGGGATTTGTGCCCTTCCAACCTTTGTTCCATGGTTGTTTGTGCATTGTGGTTTTTAGATGATCATGATCTTCACGATTAGAGCCTCTCGTGTTCGTTTTACTCGAGCTTCGATCGTTGCTTTGAAGATATTCCGATATCCAAATGATATATCCTTTGATGTTCTAACCTTAGGTTTATAGCACACATCATAAACGGCTTTAAATTTAACGGTTACACACTTTCCATGCTAGATTAGGCATTCGACTACGTCTCTAGTATGGGGGTTTTTCCAACCCCTAGACTCGAAACATTGAGGACAATGTTTAGTTTTAGTATGGGGGGGTGAGTAGATACTTCACCTTGCTTACGTCACCACGCAATCCAAAATTTCATATTTTTGTTATCGTTTTGTTGCAAATAAGGCTAAAAATGGCCAAATTTTAAAAATTTTCTTGTTTTTCATAAGTGTTTAAGACACGAATGTAGGTTTTCCGATGGTGAGAATAAGAGTAATTTTTGACTCGACCGTGCGTGTTGAGCACTTAGCTTCGATTCCTTAACTTTTTAGGCTAAGACTCTTAAATGAGGACGAGAAATGATAGAGTTATTTATAAGTCTCGTAATCGTCACGATCTCATGTGTAGTAAACTAGTAATTATTACCTTATTCTCCCCACGCTTTTACATAATAAATTGTTAATAAATATTGATTTGGCGGTTTAGTCACTATTGTTGGTTTCTAATTTGTTTTAGTAGCTTCCATGTAATTAAATTGGGAAAACATTAAGGTATCGCTAGCGTCACGGTTTTGAAGTATTGGCACCCGAATAATCGAAAGCTTCACCCAATAATAAGATTTCAAGTGCTCACCTAAATCAAGCAAACAATTTGAAGCCCCACAAGGCCTAAAATCTATGCAAATTTGAAAGTGAATCAAGCCTTAATCATCGAAGCTTTAAAGATCCAAAATTCGCTTTAGCGTGAGGATATACGTCTTTGGCTAATAAAACCACCGATGAGGCGGATAATAAAAGGCAAGGCAAGACCGAAGTCATAATAAAAGCTTCATGGCGAAGTTGAATAAAAGATGGAGGTAAACCAAAGATAATAAGGCCCTTCCGTTAGGGGCGTATAAAAGTCTTGGTAATAAGTCTCATGTTTAAAACCGTTATAAAACCGTGTTTATCGATCCTTCTTGTTGACTTAATTTTTTGACATCGTTGTCTATTAGGGTGAATTATTAATTTAATGATTTTGGTTACACCGTTAAAACTCTATTTTTAGACTTAATCTCTATTCACGCATAAGTCAATGATGTATCCTCGTGATCATTAAGACAAAAATAAAATATAAGAGATACCAAGTAGGAATAAGGGAGTTTAGGTTCGTAATTAACACTCATGAGATGTGTTCGTATTGCTAACTTATAATAACAATGATCTCGTTACACGCTTAGCATGGAATCGAGTAAAAATCGAGGATGACGAACTTATCTCTTTGAGGCATTCACGTGTTCTTATTCTTTGACCCTAAAAGTCACGTTCTCGTGATGAAAATCATACATTATGTCTAAAACGCATGTAGTAGTTTATTTAAGTTTACGTTTTCAATAAATGTCATCATAAAATGAATTTTGGAACTGCTATGATACTTTATTCTAGCATTGCGTGAGGACACGGCAATGGTTTAGTATGCGGGAGTGATGAGACTGCTTTTATACATAGTCTCATCGTCCAAATCGGGCTTAAAACGCATAAAATATCATCAAAATACCCCTATATATGCTTGTATTTGTGTCTTGTGTATTTTAGGTACGGATATCGTGAAATGACAAAAGATCACAAGAATCAATCAAAAACGAACACGGGAAACGAAGCCGCACAATGAACCGGACCTGAGTTTTGATTTTGCAAAAATACCCTTGAAGTTTGAAGATATGACAACTTTGGTCCCTCATCTTTGAAGAATTGTCAAGAATAGTCCTTGAAGAAATCATTTTATGCAAGTTTGGTTCTTCAAAGTTAAAGACATGTCGAGAAAGGCCCTTGAAGAAATCAAAATGATCAAATCAAGTCCTTATTACAAAGTTTGCAAACCTTGTGCCAATTATGAAAAATGATGCAAACTAATTTACAAAGGAAAAAGGAGAATAAGCAGCCATACTTTGTTTGAACATTCTTATGGAATTAGGGGGCCAATTCTGCCACAAACCAAAACCCACACCAATTATATCCACCAATCACATGGTGCCACCTCATCTTAACCCACCCAAACCCGCTTACCCTACCCAGTACACCAACAACCCGTACCCATACCCAATGATTAATATTAATAACAATTTAAACATATTATCTAAATATCTTACGGGTAACACCATTTTTATCCCAAAAACACATCAAACACCACCACTGTATACACTTATAAACCCTAAAATCAAGATCTTTAATTTCTAAATATTAGGTTAGTTAAGAGTGCAGATTGGTGATCACATTAAAACTAAAATTATCCCATTCCCAAAAACCTTTCACCATCACCCCATGGACCCTCCCACATGGTCCCCTTCTCCAAATGGGTAGAAAACAAAACATGGCAGTTGATCCTATGGCTTACAAGAGATGACTTGTTCTCCAAAATCACACCAACGACCAAGATGGGGTCTTCACAAGCTGGCAACCCATGTGCAACAGCAGGAGGTCACGAGACACCCCCATTTGACCAAGATTCGAGTCAAAGAAGAAAGGGGCAATTCAGGTTATTCATACAATTAGGGTTAGCATTTTTTTAAATTTTAGAACCTACTGTGACCCTCTATATAAAGGGCTTAGGATTTTCTTTTCAGCTTTTGTTCCAACTTTTCTTTTTCTCTATTGTGTAAAATTCGAATTTTGATTAATGAAAAGTTGAGTTCCAAAATTTTAATTATTTGCACACTTTAATTTTCAGTTTTATTTATTTTTAAAAGTTTGGGTTTCAAGTTTCGGTTGAGTTTTAAAATTGTTCAAGGTGTAAGTTTTGTGAAAAGTTTTCAGAAAGTGATAATAGAAATCAGTTTGTTTTAAGTTTGTTTCAAGTTTGTTTGAGTTTGTTCAAGAGTTCCAAAGTGGTGAGAAGGATTTCAAGAAAAAAAAAGTTTTTAGAAAGAAAAGAAAAGAATATTAAGAATCAGTAAGTTGATTTTATTGTGTTTTTGTTCACGTTTGTTGAATCTTAGCAGTTTTGGAAAGCTTGTGCACACGCGTGCACATAAGCTCACATATCCGAGAGCATGGAAGTATGCTCTTGAGGTACACGTCTAGGATTAGCGGGTTTGTAAGGAAGTTTGATGATTTAGTTCGAAAAATTGGTTCCAAAGTTTGTGTAAAAATCTGCCTAGTTGTTTTAAGAAAGGAATGTGTTTTGTTGTTTTCTGTAATTTGAGCAAGTTGGATGTGGAATTGCTCGACGTTTGAGACCTGGACTTGTTTGTTAGATAGAAACACTGTAGTTCATGCTTTTTGATTGGTTAATCTTAGTTTATGTTTTTGAGTTCTTAAAACATCATCTGCCCACTTAAGTGAGTTTTTGGTATCACTAATTCAGAATTTGGATTCAGGATTCATTAAGTGTGTTTTAGGTGTAAGTGGATGTGTTTGCAAGATTGAATGAACGTATTTTCAGCAAGGGTAGTATTTTGATTAGTCATAGGGTAGTCAATATCGTAGAATTAGGTTGTAGGATTGATATTTCATTAGAGTTACAAGGTTAGTGTCATAACCATTTAGCTTTTGTTAACCTACTGCCTACTTTTTTTTTGTGAACTTAACAAAGTGCTCATAAGCCCAGACTGTGGTTGTTTTGTGTTTGTTTTTCCACCCGCTGTTATCATTGTTGTATGCTACATTGATACGTTGTGAGCTTTTGTTGTTTGTTTCTTGGTAACGTGCTGGTTCATCTGTGCTTATTTGCAGCCTCTAAGTTTTGGACTTGATAGTGTGTAAGACTACTAGATTAGGTTTAGATTTAGGGTAGTGTGCTGTTAAGATTTGAGTTTGGTGGATGTTAAATTTCCCATTTAGGCTATTGAATCTCATTGTCATAGCTAAGTTGCATCATCATAGTGGCTACCATCCTCTCTGCTTGCACAGTGAATTTTCTAGGTTTGACTGAGGGTTTCATTTGTTGAATCTTGCCCCATACTTGATTGTTAGGTTAGTATAGGATGGATCCCTACTTGTTTTAGGTTTGGCAACCTAATTGGATCTAGCAGGTGACTTCTTTTTGACGATTTAAGTTTGATTCATAGGTTAGAATTAGGTTAGCAGTTAGCCTTAGGATACTTTTAAGGTTTGACAGTCATTTGATTTTGATCTTACGACTTTTTGAAGCATATTTTGTAGAAGAAAAGTTAACAAAGTGGTTGTTGCTAGCCTATGTTCATCTCTGTCTGCTCATTTGAACCATAGCCCACTGTTGGCTTATCTCTTTGTTTATATGTTTCCAATCTTAGCTTGTGGCTTAATTTTCCACCATTTGTGGTAATTTGGACTGATTATTATTGACATTGGTGTGCTTGTAGTGACTCCTCACTTGCAAAACGCAAGTGAGGTACGTTTTGTTCCAAAAAGCATTACCAAATAACCAAGTAACCATAAGAAAACAAAAGCGTGTATGCTTTAATTTTCTTGAACAATTTGAGCTCAATATTTGCTTATTTAACTTATATCTTGCCATTTAAATATATTTTAGTGATTGTGTTCGAGTTTTGTGATTGTTATTGCTTGCGGATCTTAAGAAAACAAAGAAAAAAGCAAAAGAAAGAAAAAAAAAACGAGCACAGTAGGCTTGTGCAGGAAAGTTGAATTAGCGACAGATTTATGATAGAAAAATGTGTCATATAAAGGATGGGAGGAAGGAGAACTCAATATAAAAAAAAGAGAAAAAAAAAACGTGTTAAAAAAAGGGGGGTGCACAAGTTTTGAACCCCAACCTTCTGCCCAAGATAAGACGCAGCATTCCCTCATATAACCATCTGATCTAAGAGAGTTTTTTGTTATAACTTACAGTTTATTTTCTTTTAAACCCTTTTTTATTTCGTAATAAAGAAAAACAATAAAACTAAAAAAGGGGCCACAGTGGGGCTCGAACCCATGACCTGCTGCTCGAGCAGCCAACACCCCAACCATCTGCTCTCTGAGCACCTTTTGTTTAAGTTTCCTTTTACTTTTGTTTTATACTTCTTTTATTTTCTTTTTAGTTAACTTTTAAGTATATAAAAGTTGTAGCTTATTCAAAGCTTCTCGAACTTATTGGATAAGCTACTCAGTCCAGCTTATTTTTCTTAGACTTTTCATTCACTTAGGTACTTGTCATGATTTTTTGGGATTTTTATAAATTAGTCTAATATTTTTAAATCATTTAATTAGTTTTAATCTTAATTAATTCGTAAAAAAAAATATTTAAAAGTCAAAAAAATATAATTCCTTTTTCGAAAATTTTCTTTTGTCATTTAGAATGTAGGAAAAATAATTTTTCTTTCGTAAAGTTTTAAAATTTGATATTTTGCTTTAATATCGCGTTTTTTTTGTTTTCGTACTATTTTCGTTCAAATTCGTAGATTTGTTTTTTTAGCTCATTTGTATTTTTACATTAGTTTTTATTTTTTTTTTATTTTTTTTAAGTTTAATGATTTTATTTTAGTTAAGTTTTCAAATTTTTTTTTTTTTTATAATTTTGTCGAATTTTACGTTACGTTTTTACGTAACGCGTTTTACGTCGTAGGACTGTTTTTAGCGTAATCCGTTTCCGTTTCCGTTTTCTTCTTTTAAAAAGCGTAATAATAACTCATAATAAATAACGTTTATAATATTTTTGGCTTAAACACCATACCTCCTCGAGAACGAACTCGATTGTCGTCTTTACGTTTTTCCTAAAACGTATTGATTAATACTTACCGCGACTTTGGTTTTTGCTTTCTTTTTCCTAAAAGATAGTAAACGACTAAAAACGACTACATCAGCCATACAATGTAATCATAAAAATGAGTGAGATATGATGAAAACAAGTTTAGAGTGCAAATCTGAGTACACTGTTTTGGACGAATTTTATAAAATACTTAGATTTGATTCATCAGTAGCTATAAAGGAATAAAATGAAGCACATATAATTTAGTTTCTGTGATAAAAATTTGGGGTTCTATCTCCATGTAGAACTCTAGATATGATCATTTTAGTAAACTAGATTTTTAGGACTGATTTTGTGAAATTAAAGTTTAATATTATTATATAAGCACTCAAATAAATATAGTAAAAAATGTGAATTAAAACCCACAAACTTATATATTTCATTTATATAAAAATGCATAAGGATAAATAAATGGAAATTATATAATAATGGTAGTTTGGTAAGTTTTATAAGTTATAAAAACTATACACTAAGTTTTACGTCTTTTCGGCTAAAACCGAAAGATTAACGTTTTTGTTAAATAAAACTTAGATGGTTGGACCCGTCTAATATAAACTTTTATAAACTCACATACTGATATATAAACATATATAACAAGTAAAAATCGATAAAACCCGAGCTTTACAACATATAGACATTAACGGGCCAAAGTAGCCTTAATGGACAATAAACCCGACTAATTTGGTAAAACACTTATAAACTTATTTATTGGGCTTAACCCATTTGGGCCCAACATATAAAGTATAATACTGATAATAAAAGTATAATTGGGCTAATGAATAGTATTGGGCTTGTAATAGGCCCATTGGGCTTTAAAATGTAAACAAGTGGAACTAGTGTAACTAGTCTTGAAAATTACCAACACATAAACACTATAATGAATGAGTAAAGATGTATAAACCCACTTGATCATCATCATATATATAAAATCATCATATGTATACATAATTATTATTTTGATAAAGTCATTGGACAAGAGTCTAAGACGAGTATTATTTGTCTAGGTTTTCGTGATTGAAGCAAGTATAGTACATCCGAATTGCCGATAACTCGCTTTCCCACATCAACGTGAGTTCATAGCCTCGCACTCTTTTAAATGTTTCTATAAAATGTTTTATAAACCCGCGAGGGAGATAACATGTTAGTTTTTATGAAATAGAACACTAGTTGTCCCGATTGTTTGTTTATTGATTTGGACCCGAATGATTGTATGACCCGATGAATGATTAAATGACCCGATAGATGAAATGAAATGGATTATTAAAGTTAGGTTATGTCACTAAAAGTCCCATTAGCATGAATTGTGAACTACCAGGATTTGGTAGACGCTTATGCATATAATAGTACTATTTGGGGACGATCACCCCAGTTCACGCCTTGACGGTTGATCCCCGTCGTGCCACGTTTATTGGTAAGCGAATTTATGTATGAGAAGATTTACACAAGCGTGATTATTGTGACGACACACTAATTTAGATGGGAAAATTGAGTTTCGGGATAGCTACCCGTTGTTTGGTATAGTAAGGTAACAATGTCATGCGGCTTATAATAATCCAAAATAACAAAAACACTGCTTTATGCATTGAATTATGATATATTGCCTGACTAGCAATACAGGGTCTTATTATTGATATTATGTTCGTGTTTTGGTTTTACATAACCATATTCATATAACGATTTTTATTCAACTCTATACAACGTTATAAAACGTATTGTATGATGTTTTTAACGACAATGGTTCGTATAATGATTCTGAAGGCGAAAGCCTACATTATGATTTTTGATAAAGATTTGTATAAAATGACTTTGGCTATTTTATGGCCTATTACAAAGATTTGTACAAAATGATTTTCGGTAATAATTTTATACCGATGTTATATTGATGGATTTAATTAAAACTCTATGAATTCACTCGGCGTTATCGCTGACCTTTTCTTTTAACATGTTTTGTCTCAGGTACTTGAAGGTAATTCTCGGGAAGACGACAAGAATTCATGGCCCGCACTTAAATAATAATTTCTATTCAAATGCTTTGTAAAACCTGTATGAAATACAATGACTTGGGACCTATGTAAATTTGATATTTATGAATGGAAATGCTTTATTATTAAACGACGCGATTTTTAAGCGTTGTCTATGATGTGAGTAATGTGCTATCCCGTAACACCAACGAGTCTTCCGCTGTATTGAATTGTATAAATTTGGGGGTGTTGCAATCTGGTACCAGAGCTCTCGTTATAGAGAACGAAAGATTTTTTAAAACCAAGGTTTTGGATAAAACATTTCAAAATCTTTTAACTATAAACATTTTTCTAAAAATGTATAAAAATCATTTGACTATAACGATGCCGAAGAATTCCCAAGTTACCGACAACGCCAGACTGAGAAGTGTTATTTTAATATATATATCTTGGATATATATATAAATATATATATATATATATATATATATATATATATATATATATATATATATATATATATATATATATATATATATATATATATATATATATATATATATATATATATATATGATGTAATTTAATTACATGATTGTTTGATGATTATTTTAATATTTATACGAGGTATTTTTACGACGTAGATTGTCACAAGGAACCCTAAAACCCCTAGTAAATTAATTTAAGCTATTCCTGTAGGAAATCTAGCTATTCCAGATCTAAACCAAGTTGTGGATATTTATGATCCCAACACATGGTTGATATTCATAGAAATATAGATATTAGTTGATTGTGATACTGAAGAAGAATTGGCGAGATTAAATATGATATCGATGTCATGACGATTTTTCCTTATAGAGTGGAGTTTGACAAAACATTTACCACCTGGAAAGGTGTCATCTGATTCGTTGTCACCCAATTCTTAAATTTAAAATCGAAAGGGTGAATGTTGCACTTGAGGCTGTCATTGGAACCATTACCCAAAAGCCTCATGCCACTAGTACCTTTCTGAGAAATCTAATTGAATGTGTGAGTCATTTCATACTAGTGACTTATTTGATAACTATTGTTGTAAAAGCTATAGGATTGGAAATTAAGTGTTGATCATATCGAACTTTTATTGCCCTTTTAAGGTCTAAGAATAAGGTTGAAAGTATTGGAGAGTGAGGTAGGATATCACATTGAGTATGATTTGATTGAAACTTGAATGAAGTAAAATTTGACTCGTATGGAATATGAGATTGTTAAGAGGAACTTGTTAAGTCCTGTGATTAAATTATAAGGTTTTAAATGATTGTTAGTTCGTGTTAAGGGTTGTTCCAAGACCATTGTTCAATGACGAGGATGCCCAGTGTCCAATAAATAAATTGAAGAAATCTTCTTCTGAATGGGGACCGATGGATCTTCCGGGACAGGTGGAACCCCATGACTCTTGTAGATTAGCATTCATTGTGGTATCTTATAAAAATCCCTAACTTAACTGAGACATCAGTTGGTAGGATGAGTTCTTGGAATTGTATGACATAGTGACACATAATGTGTTACGGTACAATTTTGACTTGTTTGTGATTAATGAAAAGACTACCTTTGATTGCTAAATTCTAAATGTATCGATGTTATCTATCTTTTCTTGCTTCTTCCTAATGCTCGCATTAGTGATG
Organism: Glebionis coronaria; assembly: GCA_025667525.1. NCBI lineage: Eukaryota > Viridiplantae > Streptophyta > Magnoliopsida > Asterales > Asteraceae > Glebionis > Glebionis coronaria. The sequence goes on along the minus strand of CM046882.1, from coordinate 266,364,826 downwards.
CAACCATTGAACAAGTACTCATCTTGATTTGAGTTACGTTGTGGATTATTCTTCCCGAGTGCCATCGAGGTCATGAACCTCATGATAAAGTGGCTAAGCTCATTTCCTATTATATTGTAGTTAGTTCTTGGTGAACAACTCTTCATCACTCTTTTGTAGACACACATTGTTTTTATAAAGTTAAAACCGTATCCTTTGAGAAAATTGAATTTTCATCACTATAAGGGTTATTCAAAGTGAGATTTATAAGTGATTGTTATCGAAATGAAGTTGTTTATAAAACACCTTGGAAAACTTAATTGTTTTCATAACAAAGAAAATCTTTGTAAATTTATTTTTGATTCTTATTTAAGAATTAAGCATGAAAATGTTTTTATTATAAACATGATGATAAAATTTTGACGAACTGAGTATTGCATCGTTAATCTTGAAATTGTATATAGTTGCGCGCCTACATACAATTTAGAATGGACCATGCAAGGCTGATTAGTAGTCACCATAAAACTAATGAATAAACACTACATTTTCTTTGAAGATTGTGAAAGATTAAATTTTATGAGATCTGCAAGAAGTGAAAAATAGGGACATAGTGTTAGGGACACCTACATATGTGCCTGTAGCATCTATTCTTTTGAGTCGAATTTACTCATCTGTGGAAATTGTCTTATTTGACAATTGACAATTCTTTCTTGTCCAATTCTCCCGTAGTGAGATTCTTAGGAAAAGTATCTGATTACCGAGTGTTGATACCCGTCCGGATGTATCGACGTTCTTATCATTTCTTTTGATTAGATTTCATTTGAATGACCTGGGTAACGATCCGAGGAGGTTTCGAATGCGTACTCAATTCATGAAAACATGGGATATACTCATATTCGTTAATGTTTTCGTTTGTATCTGATTTGAAATTCTCTCGCGTAGATTTTGCGTTGACCTTACTCTTTTAAGGTTAGTTATGTCTCCTGATATCCTTGAATTTATGAAGGATTATGAGTTATTATTAGTCTTTTGAGAAGATCACATCTTATCAATGGCAATGAAACTAGAAAGTTGATAGTGCCATTAGAATGGATTGATTGATTATGACATGACGACATTGTCTTAATTGATGGGAACTCGAGTAGAATTTCCCTAAAAGATAAGATGTTGATTATCAAAAGTGATCTAAATAATTCTAGATGGATGACCATATCCTGCATTTAGACTTGAAATTATACCATGAATGGTTGTGAAATAGTCATAAATACTATAATCTAGAAAGAACTTAAAATAAATGTATTAAAAGATGTTTCTGTTATCTGAAACTTTAGGAGGTATTTATTGGTGAATTAAATAGACTTTCGCCATTAAGGCAAGTTGGATTTGGTATTCGTTATATTCCCGATGCTGCACCCATGGCGTGTGCACTGTACTTCAGCACCATCTGAATCGAAAGTGTTACCGTACAACTGAGAGAGTTGTCGTAGAAAGCTTTTATTCTACCAAGCTCGTCATCATGAAGAGCTATGGTGTTATTATTTCTTATATTTATTGATTACTGTGAACTAGGTCCAATTGACGACTAAAAATCTATATCCACTACCCAAGATGATAGATTTTTTCGACCATTTATAAGGTTCTAGCGTATGTTTTAAAAAATTTGATCCTCGGCATTGTTATCATCAATTTCGCATCCGCGAAAAAGATTATCTATTCCAATCACTACATCCGGTACTTGTAATGAACATTATGAGTTTCATGTGATGTCGTTTGGTTTGACTGATACACATGTAGCATCCATAAATTTGGTGAATCACGTGTGTAGGCTGTAATTTGATAAATTCATGATTGTGATCATTAAGGACTATTTGTTTGTTTATAAGAATTAGAATGAGTTAATAATTATTTATAGATTGCCCTGAATTGGTCGAACAATAAAAACTTGTACCTTGAATATTTAACATGTGATTTAAGACTTAATCCTTTACATTATTTGACCATGTGATTAATAAGATAATGGAATTTATATTGACTCTTTAAAAATTTAGAGCCCTTTTAAGATATTGGGTTTTACCAAAAAGAAAGTGCAAATGTGTTTTGACAAATGTTTTATCGAAAAGAACTTTTGAGGGATTATTCCCTTATACCTAAAACATTTAACTAAACTCCTGTTTAGGGGTAAATGTTCGTGTATACCTCAAGACAACCTAAGAGGGATTGAGGAAACCATTTAAACCATGACTTGAAATTTGAAACGACACTTTTTGCTTTTCAACTAAGAAAATTATGACCAAAGTATAACCAAAGATTTTTCAAATATTTAAGAATCTTATTAATTATTTTCGATAAATCTAAAAAAATCGTATTAATTAAATTCAAAATTTATTTTGAACATTTTTCTATAATTACACAAACTGAGAAAATTTAAAATTTTTACGGTTACGTTTCATAAAATTGAATATTTATTATTTTATTACTTGAAATATTTATCGACGCTTTAAACGTCGGATTGAGCAAAACTGATAAAAATAATAGTTGAGACAAGACTAAAACTTATAAAATATGAAGAAAGAATTTCTGAATAAATAAGGTCCTGATAATTATTTCATCAGGAAAAGTGAATGTAGATACTGACACATTATATAGAAAGGATAAAGAATCAATTAGGATGTGTTCCTTAATAATGACTGTGCAAAATAAATTGCCAAGCAATTTAAAAATAGCCGATGCTTGTAAGAAGGATAATATAGATAATAAAAGGGGTTCGCGGCTAATCTAAACCGTTAGAATTGAGAAACCAATGGCATTAAATGTATAAAAGGCCACTTGGAAATGCCTAAATATGCAGATTTTGAGATTTAGTTATGTTGGAATCTTATAAGATTAAGTATTCTATTCATGCCATTTCTGATAAAAAGTATCTCTATCTGAAGAACTTGTACAGTTGGCAAATTATGAAGGCAGACATCGCCTCATACATTAGTAAACGTCTAAACTATTGCAAAGGTCATCATCTGATTTTGATTCCATTTGGGTCATCGTCGAGAGACTGACAAAATCTGTGTTAATGATAGATTCTTGATGAAGAAATTGACTCTTTTTGTATTTTAAGGAGTTATGTAAGCATGGTGTGCCTGTATCGATCATATCTACCAAGATTCTCGCTTCGCATCGAATTTCTAGAGATTTGCTCAGAAGTCGTTAGGAACGAACCTTGATGAGAGTACTGTTTACCATCCCAATCAAATGGACGAGGTAAAGTAACGATACAAAACACTAGAAGTCTTGTTTTATGTTTGAATGATTAACCTTTGGTAATAAACCGTATAATCGTTTTCCTTTGGAGAGATTATCATTGATGATTATCGTATTAGGATCGAGATCGAATCTTGTTAGGATCTTTATATAAGAGCATCTATAAGCAGGAGTTGGGATGAAGACACCCGACATACACCCATTGTGATTTGGACATGTCTTTTAGGTTTAAGGTTTCTTATGACGGCGAACCTAACCTTACAAAATACTCGACCCACAAGACCTGAAATGATTGTTGAAATTAGGATCTGATTATTGACTGCCGGTAGTGGGCAGGAGGTTATGTGAATATGAAATGTATATCTTGAAGTGCAGGATGGGTAGCGAAGTTATGCCAAAAATTATTCACCTTGGAAAAATGAATTAATGATCTGAAAGATCATGGGAAGTAAGTCCCCGTTGTATGGGACCATTGAGATGATATAAAAGTTGGTTTGAAAGGCATATAAGTTGGATCTACCCTATGACTTCAAGGGCTGCGTGAATTATGATTCGTATATCTAACTTGATAAAATGTCTATCAAGTGAAAAATCTGATTGGTTCTTGATAAAGTTTAGATCGGCGAAAAGTTGCATTCATCAGAAACCTGTGAACATCATGGATAGAGAAAGTAAGTCAACATTAAGCCTGATCTTATTTCCGTAGTTATGTTTGATGAAACTCGCGTATTGTAATAAATTACACTTGTGAGAAAAGACCAAATTTGGAGGAAATACCCACATGGCTTTAACTCTATAAAAAGCAAGTAGTAAGATGATCTTTGAAGACAAGATCCTGTTTAGGGGTAAATGCTGTGACAATCCGTCAATTTATGGTTGATATTTTATTCTCAAATATTATTTAAGAACATTATTTTAATGTTATATTATGAACTCACTCATTTATGGGAAGAAATTTGGATTTACGTCTTGAAGTAGCATCGACTACGTCTAAATCGGAGGATTCTACGTTACGTGCTTACGTTTACATACACCGTCTTTGGTAACAGTCCGACATTTCAGAAAAATAAATTTGTCCATGAATATTATTTTGAGATTTTAAATTTATGTTGGTTCATAAACTCACAAATTTACAAGAAGAGATTAGGACTTACAATTATAATTTAATGTCCTTTACGACTAAACCGGAAACCTTAGGATTACGTATTTATGTTTTCGAACTCCGTTTTTGATGAGACAATTTTTATTAGATTCTTTTTGTGTCGTTGACTCATAATTTTTAAAAACGTTTTTCGTAAAACGATCCGAGAGCACGCAAATCGAGGAAACTAGAATCGAGGAGTACCCGTAAATTAGTGGAGATGAGACAAGTGGGACACTTGTCCCACCCCCACTATAACCGGCCAGCACAAGCCTTGTGGCAAGTTTATACATAAACTTGCAAGACACATGTCTTGCAAGCTTAATAAACAAGCTAACACATAACCAAACCACAAAACCACCCAAGTGAAACCATTTACTTCATTTTCTCCATGCAAAACACTCTCATATCTCTCTATTTGGCTCTCTTAGCCGTCCACCAGCACCACCCATAAACCCCAACCATTTGATCAATTTTAACCACAAACCATGTGTTATCTACACATATGGTGAAGAACCTTTGAAGCCTTAAAGATTGGTGGTGATTTTAACATCCAAGGAGAAGATTTGGTGATGTTCAAGGGCTGATTTCTACATGAAGTTTACAAGTATTGGTGGCCATGAAGATTGGTGTTGATCTAACACAAGTTCTTCCATCAAAAATCCAAGCCTTTATGAATACCTACATAATCTTGGTGGTATAAAGATTGTTCTCCCCATCCTCTTGTTATTTTGATTATGTAATCTTGTATTTTCTTTCCTATTGTATATTTATATGATGAATATATGATGATAAAAATATTGTGTGGGGATTTGGTGTTGATAAACATGGGTAAAAAGATGAAAAAATATATGTAAAAGTGGTTAATCTTGCTTAATTTAGTAGGCTGTATAAAAACAGTAAATAACCATATGATGAACTGATAAAATGGTATAGATGAATTGATATAAAGTGAGTATTGAGACTTACACACATGTGTAACTAGTGTAACTAGTCTTGAAAATTACCAACACATAAACACTATTATGAATGAGTAAAGATGTATAAACCCATATGATCATCATCATATATATAAAATCATCATATGTATACATAATTATTATTGGATAAAGTCATTGGACAAGAGTCTAAGACGAGTATTATTTGTCTAGGTTTTCGTGATTGAAGCACGTACCGTACATCCGAATTGCCGATAACCCGCTTTCCCACATCAACGTGAGTTCAGAGCCTCGCACTCTTTTAAATATTTCTATAAAATGTTTTATAAACCCGCGAGGGGGATAACATGTTAGTTTTTATGAAATAGGTCACTAGTTGTCCCGATTGTTTGATTATTGATTTGGACCCAAATGATTGTATGACCCGATGAATGATTAAATGACCCGATAGATGAAATGAAATGGATTATAAAAGTTAGGTTATTTCACTAAAAGTCCCATTAGCATGAATTATGAACTACCGGGATTTGGTAGACGCTTATGTATATAATAGTACTATTTGGGGACGATCACCCCAGTTCGCCCCTTGACGGTTGATCCCGTCGTGCCACGTTGATTGGTAAGCGAATTTATGTATGAGAAGATTTACACAAGCGTGATTATTGTGACGACACGCTAATTTAGATGGGCAAATTGAGTTTCGGGCTAGCTACCCGTTGTTTGGTATAGTAAGGTAACAATGTCATGCGGCTTATAATAATCCAAAATAACAAAAATACTGCTTTACGCATTAAATTACGATATATTGTCTGACTAGCAATACAGGGTCTTATTATTGATATTATGTTCGTGTTTTGGTTTTACATAACCATATTCATATAACGATTTTTATTCAACTCTATACAACGTTATAAAACGTATTGTATGATGTTTTTAACGACAATGGTTCGTATAATGATTTTTAAGGCGAAAGCCTATATTATGATTTTTGATAAAGATTTGTTTAAAATGACTTTGGCTATTTTATGGCCTATTACAAAGATTTGTACAAAATGATTTTCGGTAATAGTTTTATACCGATGTTATATTGATGGATTTAATTAAAACTCTATGAATTCACTCGGCGTTATCGCTGAACTTTTCTTTTAACATGTTTTGTCTCAGGTACTTGAAGGTAATTCTCGGGAAGACGACAAGAATTCATGGCCCACACTTAAATAATATTTTCCATTCAAATGCTTTGTAAAACATGTATGAAATACAATGACTTGGGACCTATGTAAATTTGATCTTTATGAACGTAAATGTTTTATTATTAAACGAAGCGATTTTTAAGCGTTGTCTATGATGTGAGTAATGTTCTATCCCGTAACACCAACGAGTCTTCCGTTGTATTGAATTGTATAAATTTGGGGGTGTTACAACTCAAGGTCGTGATCGACCCGATGTACATAGTATCCACTCTAAGAAGCGTGTTTGTTCACCTTATGAGATACTTGTAAGCGATCTTAATACATGTATGGTCTCTTGGGCTGATATTATTAGGTACAATGTATTTTGTCATGGTGAAAACCGGTATTTTGTTCCGGCGTACATGGCACATATGATGTATTTCATATGCCATTCCACCAAGTACAATCTTCCATACTTCATTGCTCGACGGATCAATTATGTTCTCACCAGGCCTAAAACAAACCTTGCCTATACAATGCTCCTCACTCGCCTTTTTAGAAAGGTTGTTCATGAATATCCTCTACTTCGTCTCTCCACCTACTTGCACGCCAATCGTATGATGTATCCCATTCAAGGGGCGTGTCCACGAAAGGTTAGGAGTGATCGAGGTACACATAGAGGTGATCAACGAGAACCATCCGATGAGGAAAATTCCACTTCATCAAGGGATAGTGATGATGTTGGAACTAGTACCAATGTTGGTTCCACTAGTGACTCCATCCCATCTTTAAACACTTCCATTGATGGGTTAAACCAAATACATCATCCTACTTCTACTTCATCGAGTCAACTTCTTCTAAATTTCAACCTTAAGGATGTTTACCGTTCTAACCTTCATACCCGAGGCGAGTTGCAAGATCCTCGTGTTGAGACAATGGGAGCTTTCAAGGCTATGGGGAATATGCTTAAGAAGTTTGGTAAAAAGAAGAGGTGATGCTACTTGGAAGTCTTTGGTGAAGACTTCATTTAGATGTCTTGTATGTGTACATTGGGTTAATGTTGAACATTTAATTTTGTTAGACATTTTCTATCTTTTCTTAGACATAGTTTTGTATTAATACGTAATTGTTTGGATTATCTAGATTTTAATCCTAACACTGTTTCATGTGATAGAACTTTCAGTTTAGATGATTATGTGTAATTATGTGTTAGTTAGCTATTTAGATTTTGGTTGGTAATCTATTTTGGCTTGATAAACTAAGATTTAAAATCTGGGCTTGTGAAAAATGCTAGAAGTCACATTTTTTAAAGCTTATTTCCTTGGATCCTTAGCTCCAAGCGGTTCCTTAGCGATATTGAACAACATGTATGTTTAATGAGCCGCGGGGTAGAATTTCGAAAGAATATCTACTTTACACTGTTTTCTCTAAATCTTTATAAACATGGATAAAACTTTTGTTAAACACCAGCTTTTTCCCAAACAATCCTAGCAATTTTCATTATTCACCAAAATCATTTTTAACCCATTACCATTTGGATCATCCCCTTCTCTTCTTAAACCACTCTTGGTTGTTCTTCTTAAACCCCTTTAAAGTCATAACATCCAGCAAATTTTGCTAATGTAATATCAATGTTTATTTATTTCCCCATTTGATAAATAAATAAAGAGATGAATTTGATAAGAAATTTTTTCATTTTCTATGATATATGACTATATGGATTCTTACTATCTCAATTGCCACTTCAACATATGCCTATATGTTGTAAACAGTATGTATATATCAAGTCTGAGTTCTAAAAATAATCGTATGTATATATTATGAATAAGAACATTCCAAGTATAATAAAATACGTTAAATTACCAAAGAGCCTTAGAAACCCTAGAATTTCCTTTATAAAATAATGTTTCAAACAATGTAACTACATATTATATATGTATAAGTATCAAATAAAATGTACTAATTATAATGTATCATATAAAGAAGGGATAACTGATCATAAAACACTAATTATAAGTAATCTAAAGCTAATTACAAGTAAAAGACCTAGTAACCTGGATTAGCACCTAAAATTAATTTCACATTGAACTAGAGTATCATATTAAGATCATACATTTATCTCAAGTTAAGTTACAAACTAATAAATCATATTGTACAAGTTATTGAAGCATAGAACTATAAGCTAATCTAATTATACCTAGGATATGATTACCCTATGTAAACCTTTAAACTAAGTGTATAGAATCATTAGAAGTCATAAAAATACTATATGACCTAAAATAAGTTTACATTATGATATAAACACTAATTACCCATGATAGAAAGTCATTAGGTTTAATTACCTAAAAACCCTCATATTAAGGATTTTAAATAGAATCAATACCTAGTGTTTTAGGACAAGTACACCAACACTCATATCATTACATTAATGTTATAAGAATATCATAGAACAATGTACGAGTACCCTAAAGCACAAGGTACAAGATTTCAATGTATGACTTATAAATTAGGTCAAAATAGGTATTTCACTCTTTAGACATGTTTAGTTGGAATAACTGTAACACCCCATTTTAATAAATAGAATATGACAAGATAATTATGGCGTGTCATCAAAGCATGCAAGGTAACTGTACTGAAATATACATGACCAAGGGAAAACCAGAAACATCGGTTCCCAACTTAAGCCCAAAACATAAATAAAGTAAATGAAATAAATTAAGACTGAGCAAGCATAAACATATGAAGGCAAAAAGGAGAAGATGTCCAAGGTAGCTCCCATCCTATGCATGCCCTCCAAATGCTCAAGTCTAACCTTGGGTACCTGCTGTTTTGGGACATGGAAGAAAAGTAACGACTGAGGAATACGCTCAGTGAACGGATATATAACATATCATGATAAGAGTAACGTAATGAAGATACAATAAGCATGTAAAGCGTGAATAGCAGTGGAAATGATTAAGGCGTGGAAAGCCTAGAACATCTATGACTAGTTTTAATATTCTGAAAATATAGCTTATGTTTACTTAAGAATATCTGTATTAGTTTAATATACCAAAAGCCAATATAGGTCATGAGGTCAACAACGTGCATGAATACTTGGAGGGATGACCTCGTCATGCAATTACAAGGGATGCCTCTAATTAATATGGTTGATGAGACTGCAATTATACATAGTCTCATCGTCCAAATCGGGCTTAAAATGCTTAAAATATCACTAAAATACCCCAAAATATGCTTGTGTTTGTTCATTGTGTATTTTAGGTACGAATATCATGAAATCAACAAAAGATCACAAGAATCAAGCAAAAATTAATACGGGAAACGAAGTTGCACAAACAATCGGACCCGAATCATGAATTTCCAAAGAAGTCCTTGAAGTTTGAAGATTTGACAAGATTGGTCCCTCAAGTTTGAAGACTTGGCATTTTATACCCTTGAAAAACTCTAATATTGCATTGGGGTCCCTAAAATATAAAGATATTGCATGAATGGCCCTTGAAGATAACTCAAATTTCTTAAATGGTCCTTGTTATAAAGTTTGAAAACTTGTTGTGCCAAGTTTGACAAGTCAGTCAAACTTTTTACAAAGGAAATGGAGCTTGCCGTTGGAAAACTTGGAATGAAGATAATTTGTATAATGAGAGGCCAAAATGGGGCAGACATCATAACTTTCCACAACCAATCACTTTACCACGTCACCCCTTTCCACCACTCCAATCACTCCACCTTACCTAACTACACCACGTCACCATCCACTACCCATTCTTATTTAACAGATTAATTAAAGTCTATTTAAACAAAAATAAACCGTGGGAAACATGTTTAACAGCCCTAAACACAATCTACCACCCCTATTCATTATCTCTCTAATCCCATAAACCTTAAAACCAAACTGCATCTAAACTAAAGGGGTTTTTGTTAAGCTTCTCCAGAACCCTAATTCACCCCATCCTCACTTAATACCATTCGCAAAAACCCCCACCACTTCAACGTGGGCCCCACACAATATTCCCTTTCTCATCCTACTATGGCAAAAAGGGAATCAGTTCAGGAAATCAAGAACTCTCATGCCTTCCTTGCTCCCAAAGCACAAAATGAACGTTCCAAGATAAAAAATGCAGCTGGCAATCAAAATCATTCACGTGAAGACCTTGAAGACCAAATTCAAATCTGTTGATAAAAGGGCAAGGATGGACATTCATGTATTACGGTTTTATCTATCTAGAATCTTCTTTACGTTGTATAAATATGGACGTATGTGTCCATATTCACTTGTTCTAGTTTTATCTTGTAAAAATTTTGATTAATGAATATTTAAAGTTTTTCTCTTAATCTAGCAAGATATACTGTGTTCCCTTTCAAAATTCTTTTTTCCTTAGTATAATGTTTATTTACTTTGCAAGCATAGTCTAGGTTTATCAATAATTACTTTGTTCAAAAGGTTTTTGGCAAATTGTTTTTTGAGATCCAAAAAGCTTGTATGTGGGTGTGTTTGGTCTGACAAACCAGGCATGATCTGGACGTAAGTCTTTTTGTTACTTTCTAGTTGATACCACTTGTTGAGTTTGCAAAATCCTTTTTCCAAAATTGTGGTCTTTCAAAAGATTTTTATAACATCTTGTTACCCTTTTATTTTCTATCAGCTTATTGCTATAAGCATACAATAAGCTCATTGACACTGAACTTATTTTATTGCTTATAACTTGTTTCTTTCCTTGGTTGTTTGTGGTCTACAGGTTCAAAACAACCCTTACTCACTACTTCCATCTTTGTCAATTTTGAAGATATTTAATATCCTTGGTTCTTTTGTAGAACCCCAGCAAGGATCCTCTACAGTTCTTACAAGTCCATGTAAGCTTGAATTAAGAAAAAAGACGGCATCAACTAAAAAGGTAACCGGCTTGAACCCTTTTTATGATTTTCATATTTATTTAAATGAATTTTTTAGTTTCTCGTGGAAGACTTGTTTTTCTGTTAGATTAATGTTTAATTCTTGGTTTCTTGATACATGATTTATGTTTTTGTGGTTTAGAAGTAAATTTGAATTGATTGGTATGCTTTGTCCTTGTTAAAATTTGGTAACAACTTTGTAAGGTGTGTTTGGGAATGCTATATGCTAGGTTTGGGTGACACAAAAGTAGTGTTATATCAGCTGAAACATACCCCAAATAGGTATTGGTAGGTTATTTAGTGGGTTACTTTGAGTTTTATTAGAGTAAACAAAGTTTTGCATGTTTTAAAATTGTTAAAAACTGCATAGGAATATTCAGTAGGTCATAGTAAGGTTGTTCTAGTGATTTTTGGTTGCAAATATTGAAATCAGTTAAGGATAAGGGTAGATTAGGATTGTATGTTAGTTAAGTTGTAGTTTGGTAGGGTTTGTGTGAAAATTTGGTTGTCTAAAACTCACCAAGATACCAATTGCATCAGTAAAGTAGTCATCAGTCCCCACACTTATACATCAGTGACTGTATGTGCCCATTTAGTTGCTTGTTTTGTGTGTGACTTTGTTGTTTTTTGTGCATAACTGACTCCCTACACTACACTGAGTGTAGGGGTGCCCTTGTTTCCAAAAACGACCAACTATCAAGCTCAAAATAATCAAATTACTAGTTCCTGTGACTGAGCAGTGGGAAGGAGGTTCCCACTGGTAGTATCTTTGTTCCCACTGAGCAGCTAAAAGACAAAGCTGTGTCACATGTCATTGTTATTTTTTATCCATTTTTGTCCTTAGTGCTTTTATTTCAACATTTTTCAAAATTTTCATTTTTCCTAGATTTAAGTATTTAATTTAAGATTTTTCATAAAGTTATTTCTTATTTTTCTGTTTATTTGGTATTTTTAGAATTAATTCAAAATTTAATTAGTTTTAATTTAAACTGTTTTTTTCTTTTAGTGTAAAAAAGTGTTATTTTTCAGTTTTTCCAATTTTCATAGTTAAAGTTATATAATTCAAGATTTTTACAAAAAGAATTTCACTGTTCACTTTAATTAATTATTTTCTAGAATTAATTTAAGGTTTAAATAGGTTTTAATCAAAACTGTTTTGTCTTTTAGTGGTAAAATTTACTTTTTTTAAAAAAATTTCATTTTTCTACAGTTTAGTAAATTTATTTTTAGCATTATTTTATTATTTTTATCATTATTTTAGTTTAAAAATTGTTATTAGCATTTAAAAATTAGAAAAATAGTTTCTAAAATTTAGGAAAAATAGTTTTTAGTGTTTAATTACTATAAGTAAGATATTTGATTGATAAAATAATATTTTGTGTTTTTTGTTAATTATATTTAATTTTAGGGCTTTAATTAGCATTTAAAATTGAATATTTAATTAATAAAAGGTTTTAAAATTTATTTATTGAATTTTTATTCTGATTTATATTATTTTAGACTTAGTTTTGATTTTTAATTAATTTTTAGCTTAAATTTTTAATTTCGTCGCGTTTTACGTATTTACGTTCGCGTTTTACGTTTTACGTCGTAGTGTAATGGTAGTGTAACTCGTATTTAATTTTTTTCTCTTTAAACCAAAAAACAACACTAATCCAAACACTGTTTTTATATTGGCCTAAACATACTGATAATTAGGTTTTACGTAGTTAAAAAGTTCTTAGATGTGTGTCTAATCGAATTGATCTAGGTTCTATGTATGACTCAGCTGTCTTTGGTGGAAACAAAAATTGTGTCGTTGTAGTATTAATAAAATGTGCAAAACTTTAAATAAAAACGGCAGATATTAAAAATCGTGACGAGAAATTAAAAGGGCACTAAACGTAAATGACGCAAACTTAAAACTATCTAAGGCAATCTTAAAACGCAACTAAAACTTAAACTAAGGCAAGGCTAAAATAAAGCTAAGGCAAATAAACTTAAAGTGCGAGTAAGGAAAAAGGCGGGAAAAATAAAGCTTGAAAATAGAAATCAAAGACAAAAACTAAAAAGAACCTGAATACAGCTCATTCAGAATAATCCTTCGTGCGGAACAATCACTCATCAAGAATGTCACCTTCGTTTGGAATGATTCTTCTTCGGTCGGAATATTACCAAAATCCTTGATCCGGAACAAATTAATCTGAATATGTCACTTATCCAAAACAATCCTTCGTTCGAAACTTACTGATTCAGAACTTAACTGAAAGAAATCCTTGATTCGGAACTCTTCCGAAAGAGTTGGCTTGATTCGGAAGTTCCTGGTTACCCATTGGTTCGGAAGTTCTTGAGTTCCGAATGAACCTTTCTTGATCCGAAACTTCTTGATCCGGAACTTTGGTTCGGAAGTTTCCTGATTCGGAAGTTCTTGCTGATTCGGAACTCTTCCGGATGAACAAGATGTTGATCTGGAACTTCTTGATCCGGAACACTTCCGAATGAACCCTCCTTGAATCGGAAGTTCTTGGTTCGAAAGATGTTGATTCGGAACTCTTCCGAATGAGTTGCTTGATTCGGAAGTTTCTGGTTACCCCTTTGGTTCGGAAGTTCTTGAGTTCCGAATGAACCATTCTTGAGTCGGAACTCCTTATGCCAAATCCTTGACTCGGAACTTTGGTTCGGAAGTCTTTGATCCGGAACTCTTCCGAATGAAGCCCTCTGGTTCGGAACTTTTGCTCGTTCGGAAGTTTCCTGATTCGGAAGTTCTTAATCCCAAGCCTTCGTTCGGAACTTCTTGGTTCGGAACTTTTGGTTCGGAACTTTTGAATGTTCCGAATGAAGCTCAAAGCCTTGATTCGGAAGTCTTATTCGGAACTCTTCCGAATGAACAAGAAACCTTGGTTCGAAAGTTTTCCTTGTGAACAAAAAGTTGATCCGGAACTTTCCTAGGAATCACAGTAAAAGAAACAAACTCCCCCGAAGAACAGGGAATTACAGTAACACAAATCTAACCACAAATTAACCAAAATCAAATACAAGATTAGACTAAACTAATAACAAAACATCCAATAATCATAAACAAACTATCCAAATCAATAAAACTAACAAATCTAACCACAATAATCACAACCCACTTTGATCAAAATAAGAACATGAACATGAACACAAAAATAAACATAAAAATCAAAGATCAAGAAAGGTAGATATGAGATTAACAAGATAAAGTAAAGATTGACAAGAATTAAATGGAAACTTACTTGAAATTAAATGAATTTAAGGTGCAAGACAAGGTATTTAAATTTGACAAGTATTTAAATGACATGAATTTAAAGGTGCAAGGTAAATAAATGGTGGAAGACTAATTGTCACACTTAGCCAACAAAGAAAAATAATTAATAGCCTAATCTATATATAGGGGAGGATTAGGAAGCTTCCTCCCCTCCTTCCTTTCTTCTTAATTGCGTCATTAGGTCCTTAAGCCTTTAATCTTCATTAATTGCACCATTAGTCCTTTATTCTTCTAATCTTCTTTAAACTTGGACTCTAATGACTTGTGGCTCGGGATTTCATTTGACCTCGTCTTTTAATTCTTCAATAAAATAGACTTGAGTTCCTCGGCTTTTAGTAAACTTCCGTCTTTTGACCTTTTTCTTCGATAAATCTTCAGAATTGGTCTTGGACTTCCGTTCTTTTTGAACTCTTGACTTCTTGACTTCGTCTTTCATCTTTTTCTTCAATAAAAGCCCGTGAATGCCCGTGTTTTCTCCACTTTTCACCTTTTCGTCCTAAATCACAACAAAAACACACACCACGCATAATTCCGACATAAAAGACATAAAATACACGTTTTGGCTCGGTTATTATTGTAATTAAGTGGTAGAAAGGATGGGTGTTTACACACCTATCAAATCCCCTACACTTGACCATTGCAATGTCCTCATGCAATGCATTAGTTACAAAGCACGTTTACATTTTTCATCATAATCAATCCACGGTGGCCTTTATTAAAGAGATAGAAAACTATAACATTAAAGTAAAGAAATTAAAAGCATACCTTGGGTTTTGGAAATGTTGTGAATAATCATCATCCTCAATTTTTCACTTTCTCCATACCAAGCTTAAAAACGAGATCATTGTTATTATAAGTTAGCAAACTAACACGAACTCATGTGGGCCAATTATTCACTTAGACTCCCTTATTCCTAGGTGTATCTCTTATATTTTATTGTTGTCTTGAATGATCACGAGGATGCATTGTTTGACTTATTTCGATAGTTATTTAGTCCAAAAATAAAGTGAATGATTTAATCAATAGTTAGCTAAAGGACAAAATATTTTAAAACTGCTTCTCGGGACCTCATAAAGTTCATATCTTGGCATAACTCGCTTCGCGATTTGAGACCTTTCTCGGACCGATATTTGGCAGCGACTTCATACTTCAAATCTTGAGAGACGTTCATGAAATAATGGTCTTCTCTTCATATAGTAATTTCTTCACTTGAAGTTTTGCGAGATTCATACTTGGACCACGACTTCTTCATTTTTCTCCAATCTTTATTTTGGACTTTGATATACAACGATCTGCCTCCTTTTATGACTTGGATCTATTTATCCTCATAACTTGCTAGGGTCTTTTCGGATACACTTCTCCATGAATTTTGGGGAGTTTTTGCTTTTCGTCGTGTGTCTCGATCCTTCATATTGATTTTCGATAAATGATTCTTCACATCACTTTGGATCTTTAGCAACAAAATATAGCCCTCATGCCTTGTTAGGGCCTTTTCGGACTCGCCAATCTTCTCATCCCGCTTCAATAAGTTATGCCTTGGCTATGAACTCTAATCCATACCGAGCAACTTTTAACGATCTTGGGCTAGAAGCTAAGTAACTTTTCAAATCGTACAACCTTATTTATTGCAGATAAATTTATTAGCAGGCGAAGGGAGAATAGGCTCATAATTAACTCACATAAATTCACGAAAGAATACCAAACTTATAATTGGCTCTATCATCTCTCGTTCTCCACAGTTTAAAATCTCAAGGAATGAGACTCGTGGATGCTTAGCCTATTAAATCAAAGTTTTGGTTTTCGAGTCGCCTATAGGATCTTGCAAACTCTTAGACTTTTTCAAGTTTAGAAATTCGCATTTTAAAGTTCCCTTGATAAACGACTCTCTAGGATCAATTATAGGAACTTGCGAAAAGTTCTTGTTCTTAGCCCGTGAGAGTTAAGACTTTCGCGTTTTATAGCTCCCTATATAAAATTCTAGCAAAACTTGACTCAAACACGTTAAGGATACTAGCTAGAGTAACTTAGATAAGTAAACTCGGGTTGAGTCAAAAGATTCACAACGTTTGAAAATTAAAAACCACTTTATTAAACATTTATTCTAATAAGGAAAGAAAATAACTATATAAAGGGAAAACCTAATAGGCCAAAATAGATCAAAAATTTTGAAAAATGTCGAAAAATTGATTTTCCGGTTAAAATGAGGACAAATACAAGGAAAAGACCACTTAACTTCGATAGAGGTCCCCCTACACTTAAGATAAACATTGTCCTCAATGTTTAAGCATGTGGGAGTAAACTCCCCTACACTTAGGACATTGTGTACTTTGTTTAAATCTCGCTAAGGAAAAGACAACTAAAGAGATTCCTATTTTGATATTGAGAAAATATAAAATAGTGAATCGAAAAGAGTTTAGGATAGAACCAGGAAGAAGTGAACATGGAATCACGGGTCGTCAAGAATCATCAAGAGTGGATCATCGAAGCTCGAATCCCTGATTAAGAAGGGAGAGGAAAGCAAACCAAAGGGTCTCCCCTACACTTAGGATAAAGAAAGCGAAAAGATAGATACATGGGTTGCCTCCCAAGAAGCGCTTGGTTTTTGTTAACCGAGTCGTGAGCCTGACTCGACCTTGATTATCAACGGAAGAAGCATGAAACATATCCACCAGGATCAAAGACATAGTTTTCGTCCATCAAATAGCAGAGGCTGAAGGCGAACAAGGCAAGCCAAAGAAGAGTATGCAAGGTTCCCTTAAGTGATGGAGCATGGTGGAAGCAAGGGTGAAGTGGTGCAAGCAGATTTCCATAAGTTCCAAAGATATTTCCTTTTATTTCATTAGGTGGATACTGAGATGGCTTAAAGATTTCAATACCGGGGTCGAACACCTTTTCCTTTAAGGGAAAATAGCACTCAGGCTCAGCAGAGTGTGAAGAAGATCCGTGAAGAAGCACAACCTCGTCCTCAGAAGGGGGACAAAGAGGTGTTAACTCATACGTGCTGCGGATATTGGTGTCGACCGGTTTCTTCTCCTTTGAAAGAATGTTCTTCAAATCCAAAGTAGGATCAAGACGATAATCTTCAAAGTCCAAAGGAGGAGCATTACTCTCATGAGGGAAGTATGTGTTAAGAAATGCAGAGAAGTCTTCCTCAAATGAGTGATCGTCCAAAGTAGGATCGAGTGATGGCGGACGATCCTTATCATGTGAAGAATCGCTCGAAAGAGTATCAGCCTCATCGAAATCATCATATGTGGGCAGCTCGGGATACTCAAAAGTAAGGTCATCATAATCATCCGAATCTGAGCTAGAATCATCATCATCAAAAGCATCAAAGATCGATGGAGAATCATATATGGGAGAAGGTTCCAAGGTAGGGAGAGAATCATCCACATCATCATGAAAAAGTGGATTATCGATGCAAGAGTCGAATAGAGGATTGTTGTAGACAACAAAGTCATCATGCACATTAATCATATTCACTGATTCTCGTCCTCCAAAGGATTTACTTGTAAGCTTCCCCATTTTAAAAACTTGTGCATCATCCCCGACTCTTAAGATTAACTCGCCTTCGGCCACATCAACTAAAGCTCGTCCGGTTCTCAAGAATGGCCGACCAAGTATTAAAGGAATACGAGGGTCCATTTCATAATCAACGACGACAAAATCGACCGGGAAAGTAAATGTGCCAACTTTGATGAACACATCTTCGGCTATACCAACGGGGTAAGCGAGAGTGCGATTTGCAAGTTCAAGAGTTATCTTCGTTGGAGTAAGGTCGGGCAATGATAGTGTTTTCCAAACACTCAAACGCATCAAATTAATACTGGCCCCGAGATCAGCAAGGGCAGTAAATTCTTTAGTTTTGTTGAAAACGCAAGGCAACACAAAACGACCGGGATCTCCAAGCTTTTCCGGAAGTTATTTAAGAATAACTGCAGAGCAGTTTTAATTTAAACGTGTGTTGGCGAGTTCAATCAGCTTCTCCTTCTTGTTAAGCAATTCCTTAAATGCTTTGACAAATTTGGGCATGTGGACAAGTGCTTCAAGAAAGCTAATGTTGAAGTTCATTTGAGAAATCATCTTCATATAGCGTGTCACTTCGCAGTCCTCCTTGGTTAGCAGTTTGGTCTTGCCTAAACGAGAAGGATAAGGGATATTGGGTTTGGGTGGTGAAGGTGCAGGTGTAGCAGGTAGAGGTTGAGATGTTGAAGGGTCCTTCCTAGGTACATCGTCATGACGAGGCGGAGAAGGTAATGGTGCACTAATACTAGGTGTAGGAGGAGTAGGGATAAATGGTGGTGGAGGAGGTGTAATTGATGGGGGCGGGATTGGTGGATCGACAATGGTAATTCCACTACGAGTAGTAATAGCACTCACATTTGCTCGTGGATTGGTGACGGTGTTTGAAGGTAGAGAACTCGAAGAAGAAGGTTGAGCGGCGGGCAAGAAACTAGCAAGCATATTCTTCAAATCAATGGTTTGATTGCTGAAGGAGGATTGAATTTTATCTCGAAGCTCGGATCTAATCTCATTTCCTTGCTTGGTGATATCTCCTTTCAAGTTAATAATTTGGCTCTGCAGATTCTTGATTTGCTCACCTTGGGTTCTCATGATGGCTTCAACATCGGGATTAATGGGTGGGGTTTGTTGAGCGGGTGGGTGATAAGGATTAGAAGCTCTTGGTGGGATTTGGTTGCTTCTATTGTAGTTGTTAGCGGGGTTTTGGTTTTGAGGATAAAAACCGGGTGAAAGGTAATTGTTGGATCGGTAACTCAGCAAATTTCTATCCCCTTGAGGTCGAGCTTGGTAATTTTCCGGTGAATAATTACCGTAAGCTGCATACACATTTTCCGGATTTCCTTGTGTCGAAGGACAATCGGTGTATGAGTGAGGACCGCCGCATGTTTCACAAGGATTGGCAACCGCTTTAACTTGTTGTTGTTGTTGGTTTGAAGCTAGAAGCGTGATACTTTTGCTCATTTCGGTCATCATGCGGGTGAGTTCGGTCATATCAGGGTTTGCTGAGGTAGAAGAAACATTGACTCTTGGGTTGTTCCTTGACGAAGCAGAGGAATCCTAATTTTTGTGGTGAGTAGTCATGTTCTCAATTAGCTCTCTACACTCCTCGGGTCTCCTTTTCATGAATGTGCCACCGGCGGCTGCATTAATCGTATCACGATCTCGAAGAGTCAAACCGTTGTAGAAAGTATCAATTAATGTGACGGGAAGCATGTTGTGGTTTGGACAACGATCAATCAAGACATTATATCTTTCCCAAGCATCAAAGAGAGATTCATCGGGTTCTTGCATGAAACCGCTGATTTGATTGCGAAGGCTCGTGACCATGGATGGTGGAAAGTAGCGCGACAAAAAGCGTTGAGTCATGTCATCCCAAGTGTGAATAGAATTCTTCGGGAGACGATCAAACCATTTCTCAGCATGATGTGATAAAGTGTGTGGGAAGAGTTGTAGGCGAAGAACATCCATTGTGGCACCAGGCAACTTCATGCTTTGGGTGATTGTAATGAACTTGTCGAGGTGTTTGTTGGCATCATCATCAGGCATTCCGGCGAATGGATTAGTTTGCACTTGCTGAATCATGTGGTGCTTCAACGAAAACTCCGGAGCGTTGATTTGCATCGGCGCAATCGGTCCTCCTCGTCCAAACATGGTAGGTTGACAAAGCTCCTCCATGGTCCGAAGATCGGGCTGTGGAAGAACATTGTTGTTATTGTTGAGGTGCGGTGGATGATTATTATTGTTAACACCTGACATACTTAAATCTTCTTGAGTCTCGGGCTCTTGATAATTAGAAGATCTAGTACGCATACACCTGAAAATGCAAAAGAAAAAGAAACCAAATACAAAGACAATATATATATACAATAAAGATAAAATCTTTTTGGATTTTTGAAATTTTTAATTTTAATGGATTTTTATCAATTTTTAATTTTTATGGTTTTTGAATTTTTTATGCAAGAAAAATAACGCTCACAAGTGAACGGATCCCAAAAAGCAACGCGTCTCTAACAGAAAACCGTTAATCTTTACGAAAAGAGCCGGCAGCGGCGCCATTTGATAACTAGGTTTTACTTAGTTAAAAAGTTCTTAGATGTGTGTCTAATCGAATTGATCTAGGTTCTATGTATGACTCAGCTGTCTTTGGTGGAAACAAAAATTGTGTCGTTGTAGTATTAATAAAATGTGCAAAACTTTAAAGAAAAAGGGCAGGTATTAAAAATCGTGACGAGAAATTAAAAGGGCACTAAACGTAAATGACGCAAACTTAAAACTATCTAAGGTAATCTTAAAACGCAACTAAAACTTAAACTAAGGCAAGGCTAAAATAAAGCTAAGGCAAATAAACTTAAAGTGCGAGTAAGGAAAAAGGCGGGAAAAATAAAGCTTGAAAATAGAAATCAAAGACAAAAACTAAAAAGAACCTGAATACAGCTCATTCGGAATAATCCTTCGTGTGGAACAATCACTCATCAGGAATGTCACCTTCGTTTGGAATGATTCTTCTTCGCTAGGAATATTACCAAAATCCTTGATCCGGAACAAATTATTCTGAATATGTCACTTATCCAAAACAATCCTTCGTTCGGAACTTACTGATTCGGAACTTAACTGAAAGAAATCCTTGATTCGGAACTCTTCCGAAAGAGTTGGCTTGATTCGGAAGTTCCTGGTTACCCCTTGGTTCGGAAGTTCTTGAGTTCCGAATGAACCTTTCTTGATCCGGAACTTTGGTTCAGAAGTTTCCTGATTCGAAAGTTCTTGTTGATTCGGAACTCTTCCGGATGAACAAGATGTTGATCCGGAACTTCTTGATCCGGAACACTTCCGAATGAACCCTCCTTGACTCGGAAGTTCTTGGTTCAGAAGATGTTGATTCGGAACTCTTCCGAATGAGTTGCTTGATTCGGAAGTTTCTGGTTACCCCTTTGGTTCGGAAGTTCTTGAGTTCCGAATGAACCACCCTTGAGTCGGAACTCCTTATGCCAAATCCTTGACTCGGAACTTTGGTTCGGAAGTCTTTGATCCGGAACTCTTCCGAATGAATCCCTCTGGTTCGGAACTTTTGCTCGTTCAGAAGTTTCCTGATTCGGAAGTTCTTAATCCCAAGCCTTCGTTCGGAACTTCTTGGTTCGGAACTTTTGAATGTTCAGAATGAAGCTCAAAGCCTTGATTCGGAAGTCTTATTCGGAAATCTTCCGAATGAACAAGAAACCTTGGTTCGAAAGTTTTCCTTGTGAAAAAAATGTTGATCCGGAACTTTCCTGGGAATCACAGTAACAGAAACAAACTCCCCCGAAGAACAGGGAATTACAGTAACACAAATCTAACCATAAATTAACCAAAATCAAATACAAGATTAGACTAAACTAATAACAAAACATCCAATAATCATAAACAAACTATCCAAATCAATAAAACTAACAAATCTAACCACAATAATCACAACCCACTTTGATCAAAATAAGAACATGAACATGAACACAAAAATAAACATAAAAATCAAAGATCAAGAAAGGTAGATAGGAGATTAACAAGATAAAGTAAAGATTGACAAGAATTAAATGGAAACTTACTTGAAATTAAATGAATTTAAGGTGCAAGACAAGGTATTTAAATTTGACAAGTATTTAAATGACATGAACTTAAAGGTGCAAGGTAAATAAATGGTGGAAGACTAATTGTCACACTTAGCCAACAAAGAAAAATAATTAATAGCCTAATCTATATATAGGGGAGGATTAGGAAGCTTCCTCCCCTCCTTCCTTTCTTCTTAATTGCGTCATTAGGTCCTTAAGCCTTTAATCTTCATTAATTGCACCATTAGTCCTTTATTCTTTTAATCTTCTTTAAACTTGGACTCTAATGACTTGTGGCTCGGGATTTCTTTTGAACTCGTCTTTTAATTCTTCAATAAAATAGACTTGAGTTCCTCGGCTTTTAGTAAACTTCCGTCTTTTGACCTTTTTCTTTGATAAATCTTCAGAATTGGTCTTGGACTTCCGTTCTTTTTGAACTCTTGACTTCTTGACTTCGTCTTTCATCTTTTTGTTCAACAAAAGCCAGTGAATGCCCGTGTTTTCTCCACTTTTCACCTTTTCGTCCTAAATCACAACAAAAACACAAACCACGCATAATTCCGACATAAAAGACATATGGCTCGGTTATTATTGTAATTAAGTGGTAGAAAGGATGGGTGTTTACACACCTATCACATACACACCCCCACCGAGAACGAACTCGCATTTTTCGCCTTTACGGTTTTCCTAAACCGTATCGATTAATAATTGCCAATTATACGGCATTTTCCTAAAAGCGTATAGATTTACCTACATCAATTTTGGTGCCGCTGTCGGGGAGGTGTGTTTAGCCATTATTCATATCGTGTTTGCGTATATAACGTACATACTCATTTTTGTTATTTTCCTCTACTATATTATAATAGCCAAATAAATCGTGTTTAATTTTCCTAAATTAAACACAAAACAATCATTTTACTATATTATAGATATATTGTTTTCGTTTTTTCTTGTGAATAGTATTAATATATTGTATACGTATCACAATAAATTTACAATATATCCAAAAGCGTGAAAACGCAACCTTAATTGGTATTTCATCACTAAATTATTGTAATCGAACCTAAAGCAAAAATAAAAGGAAAAAGAGATAAATAATTTCGTGAATCTTAATTTAGATTAACACAAACTATAAGGTGTGTATAAGGCGGTTGTATTTCACGACCTAAGGGGAAAAGGCTCTTAAGTGCTTAGCACCGCCTCGTTTCCCCCGCTTGCTTGTGCGTGTTTTGAGAAAGAGGGCTAATCGAGGGTTTGCCACAAATGTATTATCTACATATACTACATTTTCTTGTGTTTCAAATATTAAATCCTCTTGAACGTTTTAGTGTTTCACCAACGTTCTAAAGTCATCGAAGGCGTTCACCCCAAATGATCATTTTCATTCCTCGAGGCTCCTATAATCGAGAAATTGATTCAAAGAAAGATTTATAGATTTGAGTTTACGAAATACACCAAAATCCAAAAAACTAAAAACAATCAAAAACCAAAAAAATTGGAAAAACGAAAAACCGCAAAAAGAATCTTCTTTGCTACCCCCCATTCTACGCTTAGTGCATACGCACTCGATCGAAGGATTATTCTAATTCTAGCGACGCTTCAAATCGACGCAATCGAAATCGAAGGAATCGATGACGTAGACAAGAATTAGAAACTGACATTCCTAATATCGTTTTTGAAGAGACCGTAGACGAGATGACCGACTATCGTTCGATGAAGGTGGGGGGGGGGGGCAAGTGTTCTTCGGAATGACTGGGCGTAAAGGGCACGTAGGCGGTGAATCGGGTTGAAAGTGAAAGTCTCCAAAAAGTGGCAGAATGCTCTCGAAACCAATTCACTTGACTGAGACAGGAATTGCTCCAAGCGCCCACCGAGGGTTATGGAGACGCGATCGTAATTCCCGCTATCGAAGAGAATAATTTTAGATTAAGAGCGGAATGCTTTCGTTGATACAAGCTACGAAGTTTCGAGGTCGTGAGGCGTATAATCCTCACGATCATATTCGGATTTTTGATCGTCTTTTGGCCACGAGCAAGTTTAAGAACGTCGACACCGATGTCGTCAAGCTTATGTTTTTTCCGTACTCGCTCGATAGTGCCGCCAAGGATTGGTACGAGAAAGAGCCACCTAATTCCATAATTACATGGAAGGATCTCATTTCCAAGTTCGTTAATCATTTTTTCCCACAGTCTAAGACAACGTTTTTCAAAAACGAGATTACGAGATTTTCTGAGTTGCACCAAATCGATACATTTTACAACGGTCTTAGTTTTCAAGAACAAGATTCATTGAATTTCGCCGCCGGTGGTAAATTTTTGTGTAAGACTCCGAAAGATGCATTAATGATTATCGAGAATAGATCCAAGGTTTACCAACTCCGCAACACACCAAGTGTTTCCAATGTCGCTAATGTTAGTAATTATAATCGCGACATTGAGAGAGTTCATGCGAAAGTCGACAAGTTGACGAATGTGTTTACGTCATTCTTAATCGAGATGCAAAAGAAAGACGCTCCCGCTACGGTGAAAGCGGTTGAGGCATCGTGTACATTGTGTGGTGGACCTTATAATTATTACAAGTGTGCGACTACAGATGGCCAAACGTCGAGTGTTAACGCGTTAAACAGCGATTTTCAAAATCAAAATAACGCGGGTCCATCACAAGGAAATTATAACAAAGGCAACAGTTTTAATCAAAACCAAAACAATTTTCATGGAAATAATCAACAAGGAAATTTTTCGAATCAAGGTTATAATCAAGGTCTTAATTTGAGTTGGCAAAATCGAGATAACAACAACAATCAAAACTCGAATTTTCAAAACAAGGCTAATCAAGGAAACAATTTTTTGAGTGGTAATCAAGGGAATTTTCAAAGAAGTAATCAAAACCAAGGGAACTTTAATGCTAATCAAAATAGTTCGTCAGACGATTTTCAAGAATATATGAAAACGAATGAGGCTAATATGAGACGTTTAGAGGGACAAGTTGGTACTTTGGAAAACAATTTTCCAATACTTTGAAAAATCAAAATACAAAGATTTAACTAGGACAAATCGACATAAAAAAGATGTTTTCGGCTATTATGAACAAGGCCTCGGGTGCGTCATCGAGTTCATTACCTAGTGACACCGTTGCTAATCCAAAGGAACAATGTAAAGCCGCCTCGTCTCGTGAGAAAAGTCGTGTGATTACCCCTAACCTTGATGGATTAGAGTTGTTCCTTCTTCTCAACCCTCGACTTCTAAGACGCCTTCATGTTCTAAAGTCGATGGGGTGAACGTGGCGACCAAGGAAAAGAGTGCACACTCTCGTGTACCTCGAATTCCATCCACGGTTCAAAAAGAGAGCTTCATAGACCTTACCCAAGTAACCCTTGAAGAAACTTGTGCTTTGATCCTTCTTAAAAAAACCCAAAAGGCATATGCCGAGAAAGGAAGAGGATCCGGGCCAATTTCTACTACCTTGTGATGTTTCCGAGATTGAGGGATGTTTATCCCTTGTCGATTTAGGTGCTAGCATCAATATCATGCCTCATTCTCTTTGGAAATTGATGAGATTCCCTAGACATACCCTCACGAACATGACAATCGAGCTAGCAAATTTTACACCACTTAAACCAATTGGAATAGCCGAGGATGTCTATGTTAGGATTGGAAAGTTTGTTTTTCTCGCGGACTTCGTCATATCCGATTATGAGTGTGATCTTAAATGTCCCATTATTTTAGGTCGACCCTCTTTATCGACGCCTCGAGCCATAATCGACGTCCACGGTGGGAAACTCACGAGTAGATCCCAAATTTCAAACCATCATGATAAAACCGAGATTTCAACTACTAATGATTTCAAAATGTTAACTTTAGCGGAAAATATGAGGCTTGATGCATGTTTTGAAAGGATGAAAATGAACGATTTTAAAGATGAGGATTTTAATGAGAAAGAATACGTTTACTTAATTCAAAAGGGTATTCGTAAATTTATGGATGAAAAATCATTCTGGGATATATTCAGTGAAAAAAGTGAACAACCAATTCCGAAGGGCGACGTTAGTGCCATCACGATGACAAAAATGGACTCGTCTTCACCACCTTCGAAGGACCACGTCTTTGAGGCATCAACTTCTAATTCATTGAAGTGCCTCCAATTCCTAGCCCAACACCCGTTGAGGCTAAAGGTTTCATCGACATCGATCCTCTCGTCCTTGAAAAGTCACCTAAGCATTGTCATTCGACTTGTAAGACCATGGTTGTGAGTGCTCACATCGACTCTTTATTTGACAATGACGATGGCGATTTTGTCGAGATTGATCACGTGCTTAAAAAATCCACATGCAATTTTTGATTCTCCTAAAAAGAATTCTAAGTGTGGTAAGTACGATGATTATGAGTTTTATCCCGAGATTGAGTAAATTATCGAACGAGAGCTAGCTCTTTTACCTCCATTTCAACCAACGAGTGAGGTTGATTTTTCCAAAATCGAGGATGAACTTAATGAGTTGGAACGTCTTATTTTTATGACGAACAAACTCACGTGACCCAAAATCCCATTCACGAGGAGTTACCTAATCAACACTCCTCCCTTATGAATGATGATTTTGTGCTTGATCGTGATCTCTTCGAGAGAATTTCAAATATCATTCATGAGGATTATGAAGAACTTTGGTTCGATAAGCCTATTTAAGATGAAGAATCGATGAGATTCACGGTCATGAGGATGACGAATATGTTGACCTCGACGGGGCGGTGTTTTTTGTTTGATCAACGTTTTGAGAACTTATACAATCCATCACCCCCTAACCGCGAA
Source organism: Glebionis coronaria (assembly GCA_025667525.1). Lineage (NCBI taxonomy): Eukaryota > Viridiplantae > Streptophyta > Magnoliopsida > Asterales > Asteraceae > Glebionis > Glebionis coronaria. The sequence continues at coordinate 266,337,782 of CM046882.1, read as the reverse complement.
TTAAATGTGAGCATTTTAGCGTGACTAATATCTAGTTTGAAACGCCAAATATTTTCGACATAATTCAATCGGGTTTTCATGAAGAGTTTTTAAACGATGAAAAAGGAAAGGATTTTAAAATTGATTTAAAAGAATTTTCTACATGTCTAACTACGTCATCACATCGTTATTTGAGTGCTACCACCTCGTCTACTCCTTTTGACGAGTGTGTGTGTGGTTTTAGTGTGGGGGAAGCCCCTTATGTTCCCTCACATTTCTCCCCCGAGGACGAGATATTCAATCCCGGAATTGCTTGTAAAGGGAATTCTTGGTCTTCCACAGATGCAATAAATGGAAATCATATCTATTTGCTTGGTATGAGTCTACCTCGAGTAGCTCATTGTGTTGCCTTACCCATTGTCACACCCTTCTACTTCTCTCCTCTTTTCTTCAAACCCTTTGGGTTTTTAGCACATGTTGAAGTGACGTTGGTTCGTTTATCCCATGAAAACAAGGACAACATCTTCGATCCCGGTATTTTGCATCATCAAAGGACTTAGTCCTTAATACCGGTTGCTTTTGAGCATTGTTTATCATGTAAGCCCCACTAAAAATGACCAAACCGTGATTATCCCTAAATGATCACATTTATGGGGATTCGAGTCGAGCTTTTGACTCAGTTATCAAAAACAAGGTGCCTCGTGGTGGATTCTCTTGCTTATCCTTATAAATATTATCGTTTTTCTAATAGTGTAACAAGGGGACTTGTGCTCTTCCAACCATTGTTCCGTGGTTGTTTGTGATTGTGATTTATTAGGTTCATCGTCATCATTGAAGCCTCTTGTTTTCGTTTTACGGATCACTCGCTTCGATCGTTGCCTTTGGAGATTCCGATATCCGATGATATCCTTTTATGTTCAAACGTTTATCTTATTAGCATAATTCATAAACGGCTTTTACGTTATTCATTTTACCCTTTCCATGCTCGAGATTAAGCATTCGATTTTCGTGTCTAGTATGGGGGTGTTTCACCCCTAGACTCGAAACATTGAGGACAATGTTTGTTTTAGTATGGGGTGAGTAGATACTTCACCATTCTTACGTCACCACGCAATCTAATTTTCATCTTTTTGTTTTCGTTTGATGCAAAATAAGGATAAAAATGGCCAAATTTTAAAATTTTTCTTGTTTTCATAAGTGTTTAAGACACGAATGTAGGTTTTCCGATGGTGAGAATAAGAGTAATCTTTTACTCGACTGTGCGTGTTGAGCACTTAGCTTTGATTCCTTAACTTTTTTAGGTAAGTCTCTTAAATGAGGACGAGAAATGATAGAGTTAATTATAAGTTACGTAATCTTTCACGATCTCATGTGTAGTAATTATTAGCTTATTCTCCCAACACTTTTGTTTAAATAAATTCAATAAGTAAGATTGTACGATTTAAAAGGTTACTTAGCTTCTAGTCCAAGATCGTTTAAAAGTTGCTCGTGTTCGAATAGAGTTCATAGCCATGGCATAACTTATTCAAGCGGGATGTGAAGATTGGCAAAGTTCCAAAAAGGCCCTAACAAGGCATGAGGACTCCATTTTGTAGCTAAAGATCCAAGATGATGTGAAGTATCATTATTCTAAAATCAATATGAACGATCGAGACTCACGACAAAAAGCAATATACTCCCCTAAAGATTATGGAGAAGTCTATCCAAAAGAACCTAACAAGGATGCGCGGGTTCCACTACTCGTTGTTGACTATTTCGATTCCTACGAGGAATGTTTTCAAGTCTATCGTGATTAATCAAAATTCGATTAGAACGTAATTGCATATACCAAAATGACGAGAATTTAGAGGGTTAAAGAAAATAAAATAGATTAGAAGAAGATTATTTTTGTTATTTTTTCACAAATCGATCAAAGATTGATAAAAACAAGGAGTGAGAGTATCTACAATGGAAGCAGACTACCCTCGTTCGACTTTAAGCGTAGGTGAAAACCTAAACGTTTCGAGGTGCAATAAGTAAAAAACGACAACAATAAGGTTAATTATTACTTGAGGTGGCAAACCAATAATCAGTCGTCCCTCTCAATATACACACAAGCAAGCAGGGAAACGAGGTGGCACAAAGCACTTAAAAACCTTTTTCCTTAGACGGCATTTTATAGCTCGTCGCCTTATACCCACCTTATAGTTTGTATAAATCGAGTTCAATTTATTAGTATTTATCTATTTTGCCTTTATTCTTTGTTATGGATTCGAATACAATACTTGATTGATGAAATCCCAACTAAGGTTTGCGTTTTCACGCTTTTGGTGGTAGGTAAATTTATTGTTCTACGTAGTATAATATATTAGCAACAAAAAACACAAAAAAACGATATTTATATTATATATATATAGAAAATAACAAAAGTTTTCAAGGATTGAAAGGGTCTTCAAATCAACGGTCAACAAATCGCCACGAAAGAATCGTACACAATTTTCCCGGCAGCGGCGCTAAAATTTTTTATGTGTGGAAACGTGTCGGTGTATTTTAATGTAATACGTTATAGAGCAAGTTATAGAAATTACCTTTAGGAAAAAGTAATAATCCAAAACTCGCTAAAGATGGATCAATTAAACACGACAGTGATCCCGGTTCGTTGTACATGAAGAAATTGTGAATTTGAGACTTTCGTTTTGATTTGGACAATCATTTTGAATGGTTTCGATTTTTATCTAAAAATCCTACCTTTTTTTAATTAAAAGTGCATGAACCTTTAAAATAAATCTAAAAGACGAATTTAATTCTATATTATTTTTATTACTATATTTATTTTAAACTTTATTTATTTATTTTATTAAACTAACTTATTTAAATTATATTTTAGCAAATGTGGTTATATAAATTTTTAACTTTAAAACTAAATGTATGAAAAAATGTTTATTAACTATAATGCCAATAAAAGTTAAAGTATAATAATAACTTTTAGTAGTGATTTAACAAAAAGAAAGGTTAGATCAGCTGGTTAGATCGTTGGACCTATGAAGTGCAGGTCTCGAGTTCGAGACCTACTGTGGACAATTTTTTTTAAGTTCTACTTTACATAATATTACTACCAAACGTCCCATATAAAAAACAGTAAAGAATATTACTACAAATATGCTCAACTGGCCAAATTTATCAAGTACTAAACTGATATAACAAACTTTTTTTTAACTACAAGAAACAAATCTTCATCTTAATATACTAAGAGTCTTAAACAATATTATAGCATGCAGATTTATCAAACAACAATGAAAAATTAACAAAATCAGCAATCAATATCTAAACAAAATTAGCTAACACAGAAATAGAAATCATCTAACAGCAGATTAATATCAGCAGGCAGTGAGCAAAACACACGTTCTAGCCAACAACATCAATCGTATTCCAAATCAAACATAACAACGTCTATCCAACAATGCTATGATCAAGTGAAGCAACAAAGCTAACACAGACTTTTCTATTATAACCAAACTCATAAAACTAAATGCATAAAATATGAAACTTAAATGACAGAAGTGAAATACCAGCAGCTTTTAAAATCAGTACACACCAGTTACAAACAGGAGCATAGACAATGCATAATCAACCTTACTGATTAACAAACATTCAGCAATCATTAACCAATCTAATCAAAGTCAGCAGCAAAAACTATATATCAATATCAACTAAGCAACAACAGATTCTCTTATAAACTCATGAAAGCAACTGTTACACTACACCTCATCTTTTTAAAATCCAAACACAAATTAAGCAATCAAATCAGCAGCTCGCTTAAAAAAACAAGAAAAATATACAAAATCACTTTTCAAACAGAATACAATGAAGATTAAACCGTTTAAAACCTAGATTGAAAGTAAACAAACTAGCAGTGAAGTAAATGAAATCAAGTTCAACGACCAAACAGTTAACAAATTAGCAACCAATGAACACAGATAATACGTGACAAAGGTAACAAAGCAACAACATATTTACGTTAACACTAATATCTCAGCTCTCTTACTTCATTTTTCCTTGATTAATTAACATCAAACTCAATACTACAAACGAATCAGGTTTTAAGGAAAATTAACTAGTGACTGATTCATTCACAACTTCATAACCAAATCATAAATCTAAACATATGATCGAAGATCTAACGAAACGACATGATATGAACTACTACTTAATCCATTTAATTAATCGTATAAGCATGTTAAAACTAAGCAGATTACAACACATAATCTCTACAAAATATGTAACACAACCAAGCAAGTAATGATAATCTACTTCAACTGATTCATATTCTCATTAAACAAAGCAGATTATACTAAAAATTTGAAAGTAAAATGAGTTTAACCATATTAAAAGTAGATAATCCGTTGATGATGAAGGTGAAGCGCTAAGCTACCTTATCTAACTCGACTCCAAATAATTCGAACTCCAACCTAACTCAACAACTTAGCCACATCAATATTGTATACGAACATTATCTCGAACCACAATCAAGATCTCGATCTAGCAGATTTATTTGGCTTAATCACTAGGACAAGCTTATTCCCTTAATATAAAAAAATCATTCATATGAGCTATTGATTTAGCTTATATGAACAATCCGCACATATAATATCAATTTAAAGATGAGATTGCAAAAAGTTTATTCCAACAATAATATTTATAAATTTTCAAAATAGAAAGTGATTTAAAACTGAACTCAAATTTTTGTTAAACAAACAGAGGTTACAATAAATTTTAAAAGTAAATACAAATCTATCTATAAACTAACATTATAACGACAAGTAAGAAAAGGAATGAAAAATACAGAATAAATGGGGGGTATTTATACTTGAACCTGAGGTGTTGTGGGTGAGGAGTTTGTTGGTGATGAACGATATTTTGATCTTAGATCATCTTTTCATTCCTCTATGTCCTGTTTGTTTTGATCAAACGGTGGATATATGCTCACCCTCACATGGATTTCCAGCGTGGCTAAATCTGTGCTAGTTTGATGGCTGATGTGGCAAGATATCATTGGCCCTTTGTCAAAATAGCAGTCATCAACCAATCAGAGTGAAGCTGTGACGCATCCAAGTGCCACGTGGAGCTTGGCACTTGGTATCGCGCGTGCACACACGCTCCCAATCTTCCAATTTTATCTGGTTAGCTCGCGTGTTAGTCAATTGCTGGAAGAATTAAGAAACCCCTAGTTTTTAGGGTTCATAGTTGCTACTCGTTTTTCCCCCTTTTGGTTATAACTAGTCTCTTTTATTTTATTTTATTTTCTTTCTTTGTTTCTTTTGACCGTTTATGTTGACCAAAAAGTAAATAAACCTTCAGTCGTCTATTCTTTTCCTTCTTGGGCTTTTGATGGACCCTAGACCAAGTATATAAACATCCACCGTCTCATATATTCACGAGCTTTGACCCAATATTTTAACTTGGACACATTTTTATACTCCTTGGGCCCAATAAGCACATGTGGGACCCACTTGGCCTAATAATCTTCATAAATCCGTGAATAAAATGATCATGTCTTTTTGCTTTTGATAAACTCTTCAATTCTCGTGTCGGTTTTACCGGTTTTGTGATCTTGGTACCTACACACATGAAAAGAACAAAACAAGCATATACAATACTATATTCATGTGAAATATGCATTTTATGTCTATTTTGTGATATAAATGATATGAGGAATTACACTCATATCAATGAACCTTGTTCAGGCATATCTGTAGCCGATCCTTCAACTCTTCTAGTTCAAGAAGGCCGTGCGATGAAGAGCCTTGGAAACTGGTTCTGCTCCCTAATCTGCTTGATCTTATATTCCACCTGACAGATAGGAAGTATATTCGGAGGTTCTTCTGAAGTATTATCTGGAAATTTTGAAATCATCAGCTAATTCTGGATAAAAGGAGTTTCAGAAGTCATGTCATAATGATAGCTAGAAAAATCTTCGCAGCCATGAAATGACAATCACATGTTTGTAAAACATAAATGACTAGTACAGATTTTCTTGGTAGAAAACCATGATGAATGAATTCAGGAGCCTGAACATAGCTATACATAATCTGAGATGAATGGCGGTCCATTGCAGCGTGGGTTGCTGTTCATAGTCCATAACAAAAATCATATTTAACTCAAATCTGCCCGAGGGAAATGCGTTAGCAGATTGGATCTTATCGTCACACTAAAATAAATTCCTTCGTACACATGGATGATACAAATGGTGTCTTTATGGTCATGGATATATGAATTATGATATCAAGCAATGAAAGTGGTTTGGTAATATATGAGGTAAAACGTTGTAGGTTCCTACCGGATGTGCTTCACCTGCCTCCTATAGAACGAACACTGCATGTTCAAACGTGAACCACACTCTGGTGATGAGGGTGAAGTTCTTATAGCCTGATTTATTCATGGCACAACAAAATGGTTACACCCCTCGGATGTATTCTGAATTACGTAGAGCTATTCCAGATGGTAAATGTGAGCCATATGTCTTGACTCGTGTCATGAGAAGATATGTGTAAGACATGTGTCTTGACTGGTGTCTTGACATGGGTCTAGAGATGTGAAACAAAGAAATTTAAATTCTTAGGTCATCATGCCAGAATTTGGCGGATTGGTTGGACTTCCAGTCTTTTGTATTTCTAATCATGTCTGTAACCGATCTTTCATCGTTATAGTCAGAGTGTTTGCTGTCACAGTAGCTGTTACTACCTGATGATTGTGATTCATATAACTTTTCAGCTGAGTGGCCGGCTGGTACCGGTCTCCACTCCTATGCTGGAAAGACCACTGAGTAACATGTGACATACCATCTGAAAAGGTATGAATAAGGAATGAAACGGTACGTCTGATGGGTTAATGAAATTCTAGTTGGGTTGCACCGATCTATCGCCTTCTTCTTTGCTCTGTGAAAATCTCCGAGCTAGGAACGGTATCATCTTTTAAGCAACATTGGATAAGGAAAAAAAATGTCTGGGAAAATTGAAAATGGATTAGTATCACACATGGAGTGCGGTAACTAGAATAAGTCTGGAGCATGATACATGAAGTAAACATGGAACATGGTACATGGAGTACACATGTGATTCACATCTTATAATCGATAAGGTATCAACCATCAGACATGATTAAGGAACACGTAATGGCCTAGCTAATTTAACGTAGACACCATTCTAGTTGCATAAGAGGCACAAAACACGATTAAATGGAATCGAATGATTGCCAACATGAAAACATGATTAATGCAAAACCAACCATGACTATCATGAAAGCATGATTTAAATATGGTCCGTTAATGGCTAACATAAGGGCGAATTCAACACGAGGAAACATGAAACCAAAATTTTAATATTGGAACCTGAATCATAATCTGCATGAAAACAAGGTTAACCATGATAGGATGACAACGTAATCGACGTAAGGAAACGTAACAATAAATAAGATTACATGAAAAAGTTATGACTGTAATGACAAAAATCTTTAGAAATGACGGTGTGGACGACTAGGAGTCGTTTCACAATGCAAAACAATGCAACTTAAATAATAATTCTGATATAACAAGAAATGATCACAAAAGATGTATGAATAATGTATAAAGCATGAAACAGTTTATAATGCATAAAAAACGGTTTAAAATGCATGAAACATTTTAAAATGCATGGTTAATAACTATGATGATATGTACATGAGTGAACGCCTATGAGTCGGTTTACAAAACAAAAGACAAGTGTGGACGCTTATGGGTAGATCCACTAATCAATAAAAGTTATGATAAAAGCACATGCGACTAAATAGGGTCAGTCCTGTACCAACCATTACTTAGTCATAGTTCCTGCGGCAATGAGATGAATGCATGAAATGAATACATGGAATGAAAATGAAATGAGTGCATGAAAACCAAATGTCTAAACCTAACAGAAACGTACGACTAAGTATGAACTATTCTGATTCAGTTCATACTAGTCAACATTCACAAATAACATCATACATAAAACAATGACATGTAACTAAGTATGGATGACGGTTGTTCACTCCATATTAGTAAACTAATTCCGAAGAAAACATCATGGTTAAAACAACGAGGTTCTGAAAATACCAATACGTAGAATATCACAAGATAATTATGGCGTTTTAGAGCCTACAGGTGGAAACCTTGGTCTCTAATACCATAACTGTAACACCCCATTTTGATAAATGGAATATCATAGGATAATTATGGCGTATCATCAAAGCATACAAGGTAACTGTACTAAAATATATATGACCAAGGGAAAACTAAAATCAAACATCGGTTCCCAACATAAGCCCAAAACATAAATAAAGTAAATGAAATAAAGTAAGACTGAACAAGCATAAACATATGAAAAGGAAGTTCCAATCCTATGCTTGCCCTCCAAATGCTCAAGTCTAACCTTGGGTACCTCTCGTTTTAGGACATGGAAGAAAAGTAACGGCTGACCAATACGCTCAGTGAACGGATATATAACATAGCATGATAAGAGTAACGTAATGAAGATACAATAAGCATGGAAAGCATGGATAGCAACGGAAATGATTAAGGCCTGGAAAACATGGAACATCTATGACTGGTTTTAATATTCTGAAAATATAGCTTATGTTTACTTATGAAAATCGGTATCAGTTTAATATACCAAAAGCCAATATAGGTCATGAGGTCAACAACTTGCATGAATACTTGGAGGTGTGACCACCTCATGCAGTTAGAGGGGATGCCTCTAATTAATATGGTAATGGGTAGGAGGGATTAGCTCCTTGTGAAGGATGCAAGGCACACACCACATTCACCATGAAATCCTGACTGACACTGTAACTAGGATACACCCATACACCCCATGTGATAATATAATAATAAAGACCAAATAAACTGAAAGGGACGCCACGAGCTATCACTCTGCCATGGTGAAGTCATAACACTATTGCCTCTAGTGTTATGGTTATGGTACCTCCATAACTAGGTGAAATTTGCATGCATGTATATGGCTAAGGTAATTAATAAAACATAAGCATTTAAATCTATAACTACTGGGGAAAATAGTTTGATGCATACGGGAAATCCTAATAAAAGAAGAGATTGTCCTTACTGAAGGACGAGAAATCTGTACCTTATGTCCAGCAAAAGCTAACGGAAACGATGAAGAACCTACTCCGCCTTGACGGATAGTACTACATAAGAATAAGGACGTGTATGAGTTGTCTAAGATACTGTATTTTACTGGTTTTGTGTGTTCTTAACTTATTGTTCATGTTATGACATATTTTACTGTTTCATGTGTTATCTGTGTTTACTCATGTATTCTGATTATATAAGTAATGTATTCTTGTATTAGAGTTATCCGTATTTAAAGTGATGGTCATTTAATATCCGTTGCGAAGCTCGTGGAAAATGATATTCAACGGTTTAGAGAGTTCTTAGTTTATGTTATGTATGTAACGGGAATTAGTCCCGAACACATAAATGAAGAAGGCCTTCTATACATTACACTTGTAGTATATGTTGGAGCATAGTTTGGCTGGGCCGGTTCGACGACTCTCCTGGGCCGTTCGTCGTCTTCCCGAGTCCTGAATAATGATGCAAACAAAGGTAAACCGGTTAGACGTGGACCCGAGGCCGGAGCCCCGTGGTCCACCTCCGACGGTCAAGTTAGTATTTCATCGATAAGTTGTATAAGAGGTGTATTTAAGAGAGTTAACCTGATGTAGAATGAGACCCATAGCCTTGTTTATATAGTGCTAGGGTTTCTTGAAGGATAAGTTAGGTGTGTGTGGGCCGCGGGCCTGTTGGGCCGGGCTGAATACCGACTGTACGTTGACATGTCCCCTCGTCTAGTATGACATGATCCATGATCATGTTATGCTAGACTCATTCGTGTATCATGCTCACTAAACAACCGCGTGCGACTTGTTGCTAGGATATCCTCGTGGGTCAACCGTAACATATTGCTCCACTCGTAATGGGCTTCCTTTAGCAAAAAGATGATGGGCTGGGTTGCGAATAGTGAGCATAGCCACTATACGCCATCATGTCCCCCCAGTCTAGTATGCGAGGTTGTCACCAAGGTTACTAGACTTTACACCATATCCGCTACCTGTAAGCATATCCACGTCGAAAGAAATGGGAAAACATGTATACGGAAGACGGGTGGTTGTGCTCGAATGTTTGGTTTCCCGTTACTTGACGGTAAAGACCCCGTAAGAAGAAAACGTGTTCTATAGCCGCGGTAACACTGGCATTGGCAAGGTATCATTCTTATTCATCTCTCACGTGAGGATGATAAGAAGGTTTTGTGAAGGTGGAGGTGGAACCCGTATGTTGCATTGTGAATATTTTGAAGGCGTACTTCTTGTACCACTCATGAAGCCACATAATGCGAATATTGCATTCGTCTTAAGGCCAACAAAATTCATACTTCTTTGGCAAAGTGATGCGGATATCACATCCTTCTTATGGCCACGACATTTGATAACGACTTCTAAAATTTGTCATGGTTTTCCCTGGATTAAACGATATACATTTTGGAAATTCCCTCAGTAGCCGGGCCAAGTAATGCGTCACGGAAGGTGTACTTCCACAACAAAGATATGTGTCAACGAAAGAAGTACTTTCATGGTGAAAATAATGAGTCGGTGGAAGACGTACTTCCACGGCGAAAAATAATGCGCCAACGAAAGAAGTAGTTTCGCGGCGAAAATAGTGAGCCAGTGGAAGTATTCACGGCGAAGACAATAAGCCAGTGGAAGGAGTACTTCCACGACGAAGATAATGAGCATGTGGAAGGAATACTTCCACGGGCACGTGGAAGGATACTTCCACGGCAAATGATAAGGAGCACGTGGAAGAATACCTCCACGACAAAAGATAACGAGCCCGTGGAAGAATACTTCCACGACGAATGATAATGAGCACGTGGAAGGATTACTTTCACGGCGAAGATAATGAGCACATGGAAGGATACTTCCACAGCGAATGATAAGGAGCACGTGGAAGAATACTTCCACGGCAAAAGATAACGAGCCCGTGGAAAAGTCCTTCCACGGCGAATGATAATGATTCCTTCCACGGCAAATGATAATGAGCACGTGGAAGGAATACTTCCACGGCGAAAGATAATGAGCCCGTGGAAGGATTCTTCCACGGCGAAAGCAATGAGCCCGTGGAAAGATTCTTCCATGGCAAAAACAATGGGCCCATGGAAGGATTGTTCCACGGCAAAAGCAATGCACCAGTGGATGGAATACTTCCACGGGGAAGATAATGAGCTCGGGGAAGAGTACTTCCATAGTGAAAACAATAAGCACATGGAAGAGATACTTATACGGCGAAGATAACAAGCACGTGGAAGAGATACTTCCACGGAAAATGATAATGAGCACGTGGAAGAATACTTCCACGGCGAAAGATAACGAGCACGTGGAAGAATACTTCCACGACGCATGAATAAGCCAACGGAAGAGATACTTCCGTGGCTAAGGCATAAGCCAATGGAAGAAATACTTCCATGGTAAAGGAATAAGCGCGCGGAAGGAGGACTTCCGCGGCGAAGGAAAAAGCCAATGGAAGAGATACTTCCATGGCGCAGAAACAAGCACGCGGAAGGAGTACTTCCACGGCGAAGGAATAAGCCAACGGAAGAGATACATTCATGGCAAAGGAATAAGCGCGCGGAAGGAGGACTTCTGCGGCAAAGGAATATATCCAAAGATATTTGTGTGACGTGCACATAAATAGTAGTATTATTATACCCTAGTAGCCCCCCAATGATTAAACTTAGTAGTATTAAACTTAATACGATCACGTAAATGGTGCTACACTCGATTAGTAGTATTAAACTTAATCAAGTATTCAAAAAAATTACGATCACGTAGACCAGCGCGAATGGACGTACCATAGCCGCGTACAAAAGATAGAAATTAGGTTCGAACGTGTGAACCAACACGGATGGGTCTTGCCATAACCGCGAATTTTCACATGGTATAAGACGTATCTTAACTAACTTATGGGATGAGCTATGCCACTGCGTGTGGTGTACTGTATTTACCATAAGGACTGTCAATTTTTTGACAAAATGTTGTTAGACGTGCACAGTGTGTCTTTTGCAAGTCCATCATGAGGCATGTGGTTTGTGTAACTAACTACAACGTCTTGATAGCAAGGTGTCTAACAAGGATACATGATCCGTGGTCGTTGGTTTGCAACCCTCTTACACGACAAGTTGAATTATTAGGTTCACTCAATCCTCTTATTCCGCCTGGGAACGATGTGTACATGTACGCCCGTAGGCTAAAGATGTCCGAATGTATGGACTAGCATATATATAAGTATCATAGGCAATCACTTAATACTAGACATGAAAATATGTATCTAGATATGTATTGAAAGATGCAAACATTTATCGTAATAAAAAGAAATCGAACAAAGCTAAAGGATATATATAATATCTTGTTACCAAGTTAAGAAATATACGTAATATCTTATTAATATAAATATCATGATTTTTTTAATATAAAAGATATAGAAAATATCTATTAGCATATTAAAAAAGTATAGGCAATATCCTGTTACACCTTGAAAAAGATATAAATAATATTTTTTTATAATTTCGAAAGATATCGGAATATATCTTTATCAAATTTTAAAGATAGATAATATCTTTTATTAATTGAAAAAATAAGTGTAATATCATTTAATAATATAAATAATCATGCGGACCAGCGCGAAAGGGTGCGGCTCACGACCACAGTTAATAAATAAAATATGCACAAACATGCGGACGAGCGCGGCTGGATATGCCATGATCGCATATAAAAAATAAAATATTTGTTGAATGTGCAAACAAGCGTTGATGAACGAATCATAACCGCGGATACAAAAAAGAAAAAAAAACAAATATTTGGTGACGAGTGGGGCATCAAATAATTTTTTGCATCAAAGATCATATATGCGCATCAAGTATAACAACGGACGTTTCAAGATTTACCCGAAGACAAACTATCTCAAAAAAATATAAGAATACGAATATCCGTTGCATAGCAAAATCTTGCATGAATATTGTTCTAAAATACAATTGGGTGGAATTCCACCAAAAAATGCATGATACATGCATGTTTTTAATATTTGTTACAATTGATTTATTAATCAAAAGTAGCTATGTAGTTTATCATTGTTATAATATAAAACTTGTTTAACAGGCAACATCTTTACCGTAAATACGTTCAAATGTACGAATTATCGCGGATAATCGGGCCATGATCGTCGGGGAAAACAAAATATTTTCGTAGAGGCATACATAATCACGAATAAGAGATAAATATGCAAATAATAGATAATCTTAGCAAATACTTGATAAAATATTTTCAAAACATTTAAAAATATTAGCAACATCGTTTTACCTAAAACATATATATATAATATCTTTATTCATTTAAAAGATACTGGTAAATCTTTCTACCGATTTGTAAAAAATTCAATTTTCAAACGATTGGATGGAAAGGAAAGCCAGCGAGTTAATATGCATGGTAGCTGTACCTTTTTTAGTATACAATGTAAGCATAGCTGATTTTTTGAGATGAAAAATTGGTGGTCAGTGAGTCGATTTTTGATGCATAACATGATGCATAATACAGTTAGCCGGGAAAAAAACGAAGGTTTGAGATTTATTGACTTTTTTTTCGGCAATATGAGGATACAAACCTAGTTTATTCGGAGTCCCACTGATGAAAATAATTATTCATATATGTTAAATAATTATCCATGTGAAACTAAATACGTAATCAAATAGTAATCAAATAGCATCATGCGTATTGATAGAAAACTATTTGGCAACATTTTGGCTAGAGCCGTGCAAACATACATATACGTACAAATCATTTATCGCACTTCGTTTTTAAAGAATGTTTGACATATCTCCTTTTTTTTAAGATGATATGTGTATATACAAACAAAAGATGGTGGTGTTGCATGGTATACTGTATCCTTTGTTAATTTTGTGTCGATAAAGTAAGTAGGTTAAAGCCGAATATTTGTTGCACAGAGGCAATCCATTAAACTGAAGCAGTATTCTAATGGATCATTAATTATGACTAATCATCAAATTAGTTTTAATGCGCCTTAGTAGCAGAAAACATAACACATAATGTAATTAGTACGAAAGTTTAAGATTACCGATTTTCGAAACCAATTTTGTTTTTCGGTGATATGAGAACACAACACATGGTTTAGTCATGGTCCCACGGATGGCGCCAACTTGTTGGAGCATAGTTTGGTTGGGCCGGTTCGACGACTCTCCTGGGCCGTTCGTCGTCTTCCCGAGTCCTGAGTAATGCTACTAACAAAGGTAAATCGGTTAGACGTGGACCCGAGGCCGGAGCCCCGGGGTCCACCTCCGACGGTCAAGTTAGTATTTCATCGATAAGTTTTATAAGAGGTGTATTTAAGAGAGTTAACCTGATGTTGAATGAGACCCATAGCCTTGTTTATATAGTGCTAGGGTTTCTTGAAGGATAAGTTAGGTGTGTGTGGGCTGCGGGCCTGTTGGGCCGGGCTGAATACCGACTGTACGTCGACAGTATAAAAGGCCCCTAGCACCTCATTTGTGTGTGTGTGATTTTCATTTTCATAGTTGGTAGAGAGAGAAACATCATGTATTTCTCTCACTAGGAAATCACAACTCTTTGTTTTTCTCTTTTATTCTTCATCTTAATCTAATCTTTATTTTTTGGTTTAATCCATCATGTTATTCGTGTTTGGTTAGTCGTGTGTACACATCCTACAAGTGGTATCATTCGCCAAGGGATTCGTGGATAGATCTTTGGTGTTGGTTTTTTCATATTGTCTTTCGTGAGTTTTTTGATAAAAAACCCTAAGATTCCAAATCTTTTTTTCGTGTTTTTGTTATTCCAAGTGTTTCACATATCTTCTACATAGTTGTGGTAGAGATTTGGTCACTTTTGTTTGGTTAAAATCACGTTTTTCTAGGAAAAAATCTCAATTTTTACCTCAAGTTTCGGAACAGTATCACTTATTGCGACGAATTTGGTTTGATTTCATTGCAAAGGCTAGGGTTTATGGATTGCGACGAGTATTGCGATCAGTATTGTGATAGGGTTTTGGTTTGCGATCAATATTGCGATAGATTCTATTGTGTGATTGCGAAATAATTCCTTGTTTCTATTGCGAGAGAATCTTTAGATATTGCGACAGATTTTTGTTTGGGTATTGCGACAGGATTTTGTTTGAGACATTGCGACAGACATTTGTGGACACTGCGACGACTTGTTTTTAAACAATGCGACATATATGCTTTTTGTCATTGCGAAATCTTTACAATATTATTCTGAAAAAATTTCGTGAGCCTTTGTTGGTATTGATGAATTTTTGGTTTCTCGAGATCACATTCTTAGGGGAATTACTCATTTTAGGGGATTTTAACTACAACACTTTTCTTTCTACGAATTGAGATCTTGTTTTACAAACGACTTCTACGATGACGTCTCAACAAGATATTTATGTTGTGGGTACTTAGATTTGTCCACCCATGCTTACCAAGGAGAATTACACTACATGGGCTAGTCGTCTCCTTCGTTATGCAAAATGTAAAACTTTGGGAAAGTTGATTGTTAACTCGATTCAAAAAGGTCCGTATGTTAGAAGAACAATTCTTGTGCCTGGGGACCCCACGAATGTTAACCCAATAGCGGACTCAAGTCATGAGCAAACGGATGAAGAATTTACTGAAGCTGAATCTAAACAACTCGACGATGATGATCAAGAAAATCAAGTCATTCTTATGGGACTCCCTGAAGATGTTTATGCTGCTATCGATAGTTGTGAAACCGCACACGAGATGTGGCTTAGGATCCAGAAAATGATGAAGAGGAGTGAAATCGGTCTACAAGAAAAGGAAACTAAGTTTCTTCATGAATGGGAGAAATTTACGTCTACTGAAGGGGAACAAATTGAACCTTACTATCATCGATTTTCAACTCTTATGAATCATCTTAGAAGAAACAAACATGAACCTGCACAAATTGCTGCCAACATCAAAGTTCTTGATAATCTTCCTCTGAATGGTCACGATTTGTCACTCTTGTCAATCAAACCAAGGATCTTCATGTCATGTACTATACTCAAGTATATGATTATTTAAAGATGAACCAAGATAAAGCTAACGACGTGCCAAAACACAAGATCCATTGGCTTTTATGGCAAACTCTCTGATAACTAGGATTTTACTTAGTAAGAAAATTATCGTTCTAGTGGTCTAATCGAATTGATCTAGGTTCTCTATGTGACTCAGTTTTATTTTGGTGGAACAAAAATGTGTCGTTGTAGTGTTATAAATAAAATGTGCAAAACTTTAAAAGTAAAAGTGCGTTAATTTAAATCTAAGTCTAATTAAAGTGAGTGCAAGTATTTAAAAATGTGACTGAAATTAAAGGGCGCTAAAGTAAATGACGCAAACTTAAATCTAACTAAGGCAATCTTAAAACGCAACTAAAACTTAAACTAAGGCAAGGCTAAAATAAGTCTAAGACAAGTAATCTTAAAGTGCAATTTAAATAAAAAGGCAGGAAAAATAAGCTTAAAAATAAAAGACAAAAATTTAAAAAGAAAGACTAAAAGAAATGAAAGAAACCTTGATTCGGAAGTTCAAAACTTCCGAATGAACTGGCTTGACTCGGAACTTTTGAGTTCCGAGTGAAACAATCTTGAGTCAGAACTTCCCAAACCCCAAAACCTTGATTCGGAACTTTTAAGTTGATCCGGAACTTTTTGAGTTCCGAATGAACCTCTTGACCCGGAACTTTGGTTCGGAAGTATTGATCCCGAAGATTTCGTCCGGAAGTCTTGACTCGGAAGTTTTGGTGTTGATCCGGAACTTTTTCCTTCCCTTGATCCGGAACTTCGTTCAGAAGACTTGATCCGGAACTTTTTGAGTTCCGAATGAATTGCTTGATCCGGAACTTTTTAAGTTCCGAATGAAACCTCTTGATCCGTAACTTTTGAGTTCCGAATGAAAGCCACTGGTTCGGAACTTTGAAAGTTCCGAGTGAACAGGTTTTCTTGTCTTGGCTCGAAAGTTTTCCTGGGAACAAAGAAACAGAAACAAACACCCCGAAGAACAAGGGAATCACAGAAACAAGAATATAACACATATTTAACAAAAATCAAGCTAACGATTAAGCTAAACTAATAACAAGACAACAGTAAATCATAAACAAACAACTTAAATCAACAAAACAAACAAATTTAACCACAATAATCAAAAACCCACTTAATCAAAATAAGAACATGAACATGAACACAAACATAAACATAAAAATCAAAGATCAAGAAAGGTAGATAGGAGATTAACAAGATAAAATAAAGATTGACAAGAATTAAATGGAAACTTACTTGAAATTAAAGGAATTTAATGTGCAAGACAAGGTAATTAAATTGACAAGTATTTAAAATGACAAGGAAATAAAGGTGCAAGGAAGGTAAATGGTGGAAGACTAATTGTCACACTTAGCCAACAAGAAAGAAAATTAACTAGTCCTAACTATATATAGAGGAGGATTAGGAAGCTTCATCCCCTCCTTCATTTCTTCTTAATTGCGAGATTAAGTCCCTCCTTCTTTTAATCTTCATTAATTTCATCATTAGTCCTTTATTCTTCTAATCTTCTTTAAACTTGAACTTTTTGGCTTCGGGGTTTCTTTGAACTTGTCTTTAAATTCTTCAATAAATTAGACTTGAGTTCTTCGGCTTTTGATAAACTTCCGTCTTTTGACTTTTTCTTCGATAAATCTCCAGAATTGGTCTTGGACTTCCGTTCTTTTCGCACTCTTGACTTCGTCTTTCATCTTTTTCTTCAATAAAAGCCCGTAAATGCCCGTGAATATCCGTGTTTTCTCCACTTTTCACAATTTCGTCCTAAATCACAACAAAAACACAAACCACGCATAATTCCAACATAAAAGACATAAATACACGTTTTGGTCAGGTTATTATTGTAATTAAGTGGTAGAAAAGATGTGTGTTTACACACATATCACTCTCCGTCATCTATGTCATATTCCATGGTACCCTACCATCAACCCTCCTCAAGTAACTTCATGACACAACAACCACAACAACAACTCACCTCTCATGGATATCAACTTCCTGCTACTGTGAACTACTTACAACAACCCATTGCTTGTTTTGATGACATCACCGATCCTACTCATGCGATAAATACTGGTCTTTCACTTCTTGCAAAGGCGTTCAAATTTACCATTAACCCCACCAACAACAATCAGAGAATCTCCTCGAACACTAGAAATAGGCAGATTGCTCAACCTTTCATGAATGTGAATCAAGATCGCCAATTGGTAGTTGTTGGGAACACGGGGACACAATTTCAACAATATGGTCATAATGTTGGGCAAACTGTTGGGAATGCAGGAAATCAGTATGGACAAAACCGTGGTCAGAATCCGAGTGTTTCGAATGTGGGTAATCATAATGGGTTAATTGTTGTGCCAGCGGTTAGTAATCAGATGGGAAATATTGTGGCTGCAAGGGCTGTACTGGTACGAGAAATGGAAACAACAATCCTCAAGTTCAGTGCTACAACTGTAGCGGATTTGGTCATTATTATCTAGATTGCATAGCTAAAAAGAAGAGGGATGCTGCTTATCTTCAGACTCAGCTTCTTATAGCACAAAAGGAAGAGGCACGGATTCCACTTCAAGCTAAGGAATTTGATCTTATGGCTTCTGCAGCGTAATATGATGAGGAAGAAGAAGTGAATGCCAACTACATCTTGATGGCAAACTTACATCAAGCATCTACCTCAGGAATGCATGATGACAGCGCTCCCGTCTATGATTCAGACGGTCCCTCTGAGGTACAGCCACGTTTCAATGATAATGATATATATAGTATGTCTAATCAGGAGGAAGAGTATACTCAAATGCTTGAACCCTACATTGAGACACACGGGGATCAAACGAATAATAGTAATATTATTTCGAATGAGCCCAGTGTGGACCTTAGTGTAGATGAAGTCGCCTAGCTTACAACCCTTCCCCATGCGACACATGCTTGTTATAAATATTTATTTGATAAGCTTGCTAAGGATGTTGACCATGCTAAGGTGGTTAATAAGTTTAGAGAAACTAATGGCAAATTGACCACTGAGCTTGCGGGATATAAGGAACGGGAGAAAAGTTTTGAAATTCATCATGCTAAAATTACAGAACTTGAACAAGCTTATGCTACATCGATTTATCAAGAAAATGCACAACTAAGAAATTAAATGCCTTACATTTAAGTAGTGCTTGATGAGACGGAAATTATACATAGTATCATCATCAAAAACGAGCTTAAAACGGTCAAAATATCATAAAAAGTGCCATATATATGCTTGTGTTTGCTCAATGTGTATTTTAGGTACGGATATCGAGAAAAAGACAAAAAGATCACAAGAATCAATCAAAAACGAACACGGGAAACGAAGCCGCACAAAGAACCGGACCCGAATCATGAATTTCCTTTGAAGTCCTTGAATTTTGAAGATTGTACAAGTTTTGTCCCTCAATAATTGAAGATTGTCACTTTACACCCCTAAAAGATATTCAAATATGCAAAGGAGTACCTAAACTTTCAAGACTTGTCAAGAATAGTCCTCCAATATTGAAGAAAACACACATTAAGCCCTTTTAATGTGTTTGTTAACCATAAGGACTAACTGTGCAAAAGGAAAAGGACCTGGCGTGAAAGACTATTAAAGAATGCTGTTACGTGGAGGGGGTGAATTTGCCAATAGCCTAAACTGATTAAACCTGTCACCCATTTAATAAAACCCATTTACCCAGTCAAACCCATTTGACCTCATTCCACCTATACTCACTCGCCACGTCACCCACATAACCCATATACCACTACCCGGTTATTACCCATTAACCCAGTTTGATATAACCTAAAATCCACCAGCCATTATGGAAACCAAAGCATTTATACCCCATGTTTATTTAATTGAGCTGGGTCAACATGGTCAAACCTCTAATTCGATGTGGGAAACAACTACTATGCTGATTATCCACCCCTAATCACTCTCATTCATAATCTCTTTCACCCAGAAATCACCAAGGCCAAAAACAAAGGGTTTTATGAAATTACCCAGTCCAAAAGGTAATTTACACTAAGGTAAACAAACCCACATAGGTTTGTCCTTCCGAGTCAAGGTATAAGACAAAGAAGACCAGCTGTGATGATGAACAAGACAAGGAGCTTGACCAAATCAATGATTGAGATGATTCTCCTTACCCTCCACTCAAATCCAACGGGTATTCAAGCTTTCAAGGACAATGTTGACATGTGAAGACAAATCTCAGCCGTGGATTTGTTTTATGAAGATTCTAGAACTGTATCTATGGCCAAGATCAAAAAGAAAGGGAGAACTATGTCGACATCCTGTGTTTTTGGTTTATCTCCTCTAAGTTGCATTATATATAGTTTACATTTTTTAGTTTATTACTTTGTTCCAATTTTGCTACGATTTTTGTAATATACAAATTCTAATAGAAGATTGAGTTCCAGTTTTTTCTCGCAATTTAAATACCTGCACACTATAAATATTTTGTCCAATTTACATTTTCTTGCAACATTCAATTTTCCAAAGTTCGTTTATCACTCAAACACACTTTTTGTTTGAGCAGTTGCTGTAGCATCAGCCTTGTTAAGCTTATCCGACAGATAAGTTTATATCAGGGTGGTTTTCTTATTTGGTTTTAGAAGTGTTAAGCTGTGAAAGAAGCTTATGTGGATGCTAGTGGTTCGAGGTGTAAAACATGACCTAGAATCAAGATCAGTGGTTATCTCTTTTAATTTGAAGATATTTCAGAATTGCTCTTTTGGTTTGGAGGGGAGATAAGCGGGATAATAAGCTCATTAAGCTTATTGGTGTGGTTTTGATTTGAAATAGGTTGAGAGGGCCTGTGAGGTTGAGTGATTGGAGTGTGCAAGCTCTGGACTCCCTTGTAAGTTTCTTTCCCATTGAGAAGCTTAAAATCTGCCTATGCTTATTGAACTGCTTATCTTGGCTTATTTGTTTGATCTTTTTGTGTATTTTTACTAGTTCTTTGCTACTTTTCATATTCCTGTCTTTGTTTGTTGATTACTTGTCCTATATTCCATTTTTTTATGCTTAGAATTTGCTTTACTAAATCTAAGTTGTTTGGATTAAGTTAATTTGTTGTCTCAGCTTAGGAGTTAGTTTCAGGTTTTAATTGCATCTTTATTTGAGGATAAGTTTAGTAAAAATAAATGTTTACTTTTCATGAAATCAAAAGAAAAAAAAACAAAAAAAATATAGAAGTTCTTAAGTTTCTGTCCAAATCTCACTGATTATTTTTTTTAGATCTTGTAGAGGGGTTAAATGTTCTTGATCATTGTTTAAATTCACTTATTTTATGTATTTTGAGGTATCTAGTGTTTTGTCATAGGTCTTTATCACTTTAGCACTGAACCTGCTCACTTTAAGTTTATAAAATGCCCATTTTCATGTATTATACATCAGCATGTGTAGTATCCTTGCTTGAAGATTTTAAGTGCTAATATTTGAGATTCTTATAGTTCAATTATATATTTAAATTTCTTTTTAACAATGTTTAGGTTAGGAGCGTATTAGGTAGCTTTTACTGAAGGTTGAAATTAGCTTAAATCAGCTCTATTGCACTTAGTTTGTCACAGCTACTGTTCATAATATTCACTTTCTGTGTTGCTTTGATTTTGAGCTTTGATTTTGAATCATGTGCTTTTCCTTTGAGTTCTATCGTTGTTATCAACCAAGGACTAACCAATCGTTGGTCCTTGGCTTTTAGCTTACTCCAAAAGTTGAAAAGCAAATAAAAAAATAATAGCAAAAAGAAGGCAGCTTATTCTTAATTTAGAAGGTAGCCTTAGAGCACCTTTGAGTTCACTTTGTATTTGCTACTGTTTTTAGATCATCCTTAAATGCACTTTCTGCTTGGTGGTGCTTATTGTTCACTACTGATCCAAAAGCCCCCACAACAAACAATAACAAAAAAAACCAGAAAAGTGACTGCAGGTGGGTATTGAACCCCTGACCACAACATCAACAGTCAGACGGAACACCACCACAGGCCATAGCCATCTGCTCTCTTGAGCTGTTTTGGTTATTCATCCTTTTCTTTTTCTTTTATATTTCTCTTGTGCTTCCTGTCTAGAAAAAAAAAGATATCAATGGGGGAGGAGCAAGGCTCGAACTCTTGACCTCTGCTCTCCAACAAGACGTAGCAGCAACACAACGAACCAACTCCTCTGTTAAGCTTTTGGTTTAACATTTCCTTTATTTTATTTTTATATGTTTTTTTTTCTTTATTTTCATAATTGTTGTAGCTTATTCATAACTTTTAGAGCTTATTGGGTCGCGTTTTTACGTTCGTACGTTCACGCGTTTTCTTCTGTTTTGAGCGTAATTCGTCTCCATTTCCCTTTCTTTCTTTCTTCCCAAAAACGTAATCACTCAATTAAATAACGTCTATAATTGTTGGCTAAACACCATACCTCCTCGAGAACGAACTCGACGACGAGTATTCGCGTTTTTCACAAAACGTGATACTTAATACTTACCCACTTTTGTCGCTTTGTTTTTCCTAAAATAAAGTGTACAAAAATACCCGCAACATCAGTGCTAAATAGATAAGTGAATTGAATGATGAAATAACCTCTCTTAATAAACAGCTTTCAACTTAAAAAATCTATTATTTCGGATAAAAAAGAAGAACGAAAAAAGCTGAAACATGATTTCAAAATTCGAGAAGATGGGCTTCTTGAGGATTTTTTCAACGCTCAGGATAGGATCATGGAATTAGACAACCTTTTGGTAAAACGTGTTCAACCTATGTAGACGATAAACATGATCGCACCAAAAGTGAATGAGATTGATTGCACCCGTTACAATTTGGCTTTAGGTTGTCCTCTTCCTCCCAATCCCAAATATCTTAAGCATGCTCAGACCACCCATCAAAGTTTATATAATGGTAATGTGTTTCTAGATAAGCATGATCCTCCCGTTATGTGTGATTGGAAGAAACTGTTGAACTTGCCGAAGAGAGTCGTTTACGATTGCAGAAGCTTAATAGAGAAATCACACCGGTTTATTATCTAATAGTTAATCCTCCAACAATTTTTGTTCGGTCTAAAACTAACACTGAAATATCTTTGTTACAAAGTAAGGAAGTGTCAGATGATCCTCCTAAACCGAGTGTTGCACGCAGATTTCCAAACGCTCTAAAAGATAACTTTGCCATTCTTAAACGTGTTGTAAATTCCAAAATCACTGGAGGAATTTTTCATCACCCGTTCAGATTGAGGTACAAAAAATTCTTCAAAACGATATTAATCCAATTTATAATCAAGTTGATGCTAGGATAAGCAATTTACAAAACGCTTTTCTTAATGAACTAGCCAACTTTGTTAAAGATTTTAAATCATTGGCTAAGGAGGCTGATGAATCTCTTGATAAAATCAAAGTTTTGGAAAACAATCTTGAACGTCTCTCTAAAGCAAGTGACAGTAGTGATAGTAGTCCCATTGCGTTAAATGTCTCTGTGTCGGATCATGAAACCCTCCAAACTGAGCTTGAACGTACGAAAGCGCAAATGGAATCTTATGTCATTAAAAAGGATAACGAATTCACCGATCTTTGGAATAAATTTGTCAAAAAATGTGATGAATGCAAATATGACAAGATTTTGTACGATAAAGCTTACAATGAAATGCAACAAAAAATCGTACGGTTGACAACTCAGTTGGGAGGTGCTCAGGGAAAAAATCTGGCTTCTTCTGGGTCAGAGAAGGCCAGTGATGGGAATGTTCAAAAGCCTAAGGCTAAGATTGCATATTTAGAATCTGAAGTTGTTTCATATAAGCGGGCTGTAGAACAAAGTAAGTCTGTCTATCAGAAACTAATCGATAAAATCTGTGAGAACTGTAAGTTAAAGGCCTTTTTAAAAGATAAGACTTCTTAGCTTAGCTCTAGTGTGGATACGATGATCCAGAAACCAGCAACCTCGGGAACTACTCATATTGTTGTAACACCTTTTCCTAAGGTTGCTGGAACGAAAGCTGCTGTGATTGCCCCAGGAATGTTTCGTGTTAGTCCTCCCTCTCAACCTAGGGTCGATACCTTTGTGCCTAGAAAACAACGTAAAGCAAACGTTAGGACAAAACCGACCACTATCTCTCAACCACAAGTCATTGATTTAAAAAGTGTTAATTCTAATAAACGTGTGTCATCTTCTACAGGAAATAAACAACTACACTAAGAGAAAAAGGCCATAGCCTACGAGCAATACAAGGAATGATAGGGTCCCTTCTGTCTCTAGAAGTAGTCGCCCCAAGATCAATAATGTGGAAGTAGAAGAACACCCTAGGAATTCACCGTTTTTTAATCATAATCAGAAACGCAATTCATCTGAATGTAATGACTTTAAGCTTGCTATTCAAAATGAAAAATCTAAAGTTATTTTTGTTAAATGTAATAAATGTTTCTTTACTTTTAGTCATGATGCTTGTGGCTTGATTATGAATGGGTTGAATTATGGGGGTTACACTCGAATTGACAAGCTGTCAATCAGTGAAAAACATAGCACTCCTAAGGCTAAGCATAGTAGCCCTAGATTCACCTCTAAATGGTTGCCTACTGGTATAAATTTTGACTGTAGTGGCAAAATTATCGACTCTAGTAGATCTCATAGTGACAGTGAAATGTCGGTATGTGATAAGGCTTAATTATCATCTAACCCTACAGGAACCTATTTCATCGGTTGCCAAAACATTTTTTTCTCATATCATTGGCAGGCTGTTGAAATTTGTCTCTGGTGCGTGTACCCGGGCTGTTCCAAACATATGACTGGGAATCGAAGCCTTCTCAAGAACTTTGTATGGCGTTTCATGGGAACTGTTTGATTTGGAAATGATCATGTTGCTGCAATTCTATGCTATGGTGATCTTCATTGGGTAAATATAATCATCACCAGAGTCTCTTTTGTTGATGGCTTGGGACACAATTTGTTCTCGGTTGGGCATTTTTGTGATTCAGACTTGGAGGTTGCTTTCAGAAGTCATACATGTTTTGTAAGAGATCTTGAAGGAATTGATTTATTGAAAGGAAATCATACCACCAAACTCTACACTATTGATCTTTTTCAAATGTTTGTTGCTTCTCCAATTTATCTCATGGCCCGAGCCACATCAACAAAGTCATGGTTATAGCATCAAAGGTTATCTCATCTCAATTTCGATGCCATCACCTAACTCGCGAAATATGATCTCGTTACCGGTCTTCCAAAGTTCAAATATACAAAAGACCATCTTTGTCCTTCATGTGAGCAAGGTAAGAGAAAGAAGAAGCCTCACAATCCTAAACATGTTCCAAACTCCACGAATAGGTTACATCTCCTACATATGGATTTGTGTGGTCAAATGAGCATCAAAAGCATTAATGGAAAGCGGTATGTCCTTGTGATTGTGGATGATTATTCTCGTTACACATGGGTTTATTATCTTGCTTCAAAAAATGAAGCCCCTAGTGTAATTATTAATTTCTTGTAGAAAACATCAGTGCTACTTCAATCCCCTATCATCATTGTAAGAACGAATAATGACACAGAATTCACCAATCAGCAACTGAAAGCTTATTTTGACGAAGTTGGGATTTCTCATCAAACTTCGGCTGTTCAAACTCCAGAGCAGAATGGAGTTGTGGAACGGAGGAATCATACGTTAGTTGATGCTGCTCGGACGATGCTTCTCTCCTCCAGTGCACCGTTATTTCTTTGGGTCGACGCTATAGCAACTGCATGTTATACTCAAAACCGTTCGATTATTCACACCCGCTTCTACAAAACACCTTATGAGATCATTAATGGAAGAAAACCGGATATTTCATTTCTTCATGTCTTCGGTGCATTATGTTATCCGAAAACCGATCGTGAAGATATCAGTAAACTTGAACCTAAAGGTGATATTTGTTTTTTCATAGGTTATTCTTCAACTGCTTATGCTTACAAGGTTTATAATAGCAGGACAAGAAAGGTAATGGAGACTATGAATGTTACATTTGATGAACTCTCGGGTATGGCCTCTCAACATAGAAGTTCACATCCTGAGCTTCAAGGTCAGACTTCTGGACACGTAAGTTCAGGACTCGCGCTTTAATTTACACCGTCAGCAATATCATCATTACAACCTTCAGAACATGACTTGGAAGTTTTATTTGGGCCAATTTATGATGAATATATGGAGCGTCCTTCGTTATTTGGTGCTACTCAAAATGCCCTGGCTGCACCTGCTACGGTAGTTCAAGAACCTCCAATTGCATCTACACCAACGGCATCTTCTTCTACACCATCTACGTCAACCTCAAACTTATTGACTCCAAATATTCCAACCACTTCTCCGACTGATGACGCGACTCAACAACATTCTCAGCAAATTCCTAATCATGTTCATCTTCAGAATGAAATAGTTGCTGAAAATGCAAACAATGTGATTCTTAACGAACATGAGTTTGTTAATCCATTTACGGCTTCCACAAGTACTACTCAGCCTTCAACACCATATGTGGATCCGTCAAACTCGCATCAAGTTTCTCATACACTTCCACATGAACACAAATGGACTAAGGATCATCCTTTCGTTCAAGTGATTGGCAATCTCTCACGACTAGTCTCGACACAAAATCAGCTGCGTATCGATGGTGATATGTGTATTTATGCACTATCAGTAAGCACATTGGAACCAGAAAGTGTTAATGAAGCAATGACCGACGCATCTTGGATTGAGTCTATGCAAGAAGAGCTCAATCAATTCATCCGGCTTGATGTATGAGAGTTAGTAGCACGCCCGGACAATATCGATCCCCTCACCCTGAAATGGTTATATAAAAACAAGATGGATGAAGAGAAAACGGTAATTAGAAACAAGACTTGGTTAGTTGTGAGAGGTTATAAATAGAAGGAGGGAATTGATTTCGCAGAATCCTTCGCCCCGGTTGCTCGAATGGAAGCTATTAGGATTTTCTTGGCATACACTGCACACAAATCGTTCACTGTGTATCAAATCGACGTGAAGACGGCTTTCTTTCATGGGCTATTAAAAGTAGATATGTATGTATGTCAACCTGAAGGTTTCATCAACACCGAACATCCAAGCCATGTCTACAAGTTGAAAAAGGCAATTTATGGTTTGAAACAAGCACCGAGGACTTACGTGAATAATTTAGCATTTTTTACGATTAGACCAGAAACACTAGGTTTATGTATTTACGTTTTTGAACTCCGTTTTTTATGAGACAATTTTCATTAGATTCGTTTTGTGCCGTTGATTCATAATTTATAAAAAAGTTTTTCGTAAAACGAACCGAGGGCACACAAATCGAGGAAACTAGAATCGAGGAGTACCCGTAAACTAGTGGAGATGAGACAAGTGGGACACTTGTCACACCCTCACGAATAAACGAAAAAAATAAGCCACCCCACTCCCTTGGTGGCAAAGTTTTACACTTCATGTGGACACTTGTCCATAAACTTTACCAAAACAACTTAAGCTAACAAAAACTAACAACACATACCACTTCCTTCATTTTACAACATGCAAAACCACAAATCTCTCTCTCTACTCTCTCCTATGCCATCTCATATACCACCATAAACCACCACTGATAAAAAATTCAACCATGAATCATGTGTTTAACTTGCACAAGATGAATACCCTTTGAAGACTTTTTGATTTGAGGTGATCCTAACATCCAAAAAGGAGTTTACATGGAGTTCAAGGGCTGATTTCATGGAGGTGTTCATCCATTTGAAGGACCTAACGAGTTCTCTTGAAAGGTTGAAGATTTGGTGGCAAGATCAAGCTTTGTTCATCCAATATCTCATCCTTTCCATCATATAGATTGGTATAGAGATCAATTTCTTTCCATCACCCTATTGTTTAGAATATGTAATTATGTATTTTCCTTCTAAATGTATATGTATATGATGATAAATGATGATCAAATTATTATGTGGGGATCTTGTGTTGATAAATTTGGTTAAAAAGATTAAAATCTACATGTAAAAATGTTGAAATCATGACTAAAATTGTAGGCTGTATAAAACAGTAAAGAACCATATGATAACTTGTTAAAACGACTTGGATAATTTAATTTACAGCAAGATATATGACTTTTACATATGTGAGAGTTTGTCACTCAATGGAATCCATAAAATGAGTGAGATATGATCAAAACATTATTAAAGTTCAAATCTGTATAGTCTGTTTTGACGAAATATTAGAGACACTTAGAAGATGAATGAGCAGTAGCTAAACAGGAGTTAATTGTAGCACATATTATGTGGTTTGTGCTGCCCAAAATTGAGCTTCTATCTTCTCGTAGAACTAAAGATATGGTAAAAATGGTGAAAGTGAGTTTCATAATCAGATTTGGAAAATAAAAGTATATTATAAAATTAGCACTCAAGTAAAACTAATATAAATTACCTACCTAAAACCCACTAACTTATATATTACTTATAAATAAGTTATATACTTTTATAAGTAAATGTGACATTTTATAAAAATTACAACATGATATGTTTTATAAGTTATAAAACTATATACATAAGTTTTACGTCTTTTCGGCTAAAACCGAAAGATTAACGTTTTCGTCAACTAAAACTTAGACGGTCTGTTAAGTTGGATTCACTAATAACACGGGTAAAAGATCTGGAGGTCGGGGAGGATAGAATTGGTGTTTAGCCATTTTAGTGAGAGAAACAAGTAAGAATAAAAGTGTGTTTATTCTAGTGAGAAAAAGAGAAGAAAGAACTGATAAGCCTCACCCCTCCATGGAAGTATGGAGGGGTTTATATAGCCCGGGACTTGGACTTTACATATGACAATATTAGTCCCTGCAAGTCCCGGCTATGAAACTAATGTAATTCCGTTAGTCGCACACATTTTAAGGACAACACGGTCGGACCCGTCTAATGTAAACTTTTTATAACTCATATACTAATGTATAAGTACATTTGACAAGTAAAAACCGATAAAACCCGAGCTTTATAACATATGGCATTAACAGGCCAAAGTAGCCTTATTGGACTATTGACCCAACTAGTTTGGATAAACACTAATGAACTTACTCATTGGGTTAACCCACTTGGGCCCAACATATGAGTATAGGCCTGATATTAAAAGTATAAAATGGGTTGATATAATGTATTAGGCTAATAATCGGCTTATTGGGCCTCAATGTGTAAATAAGTTGAAACTAGTATAACTAGTCAAAAATTTGACTAACACATAACACTATAATGTATATGAGGAGATAAAATCCCACTTGATCATCATCATACTTATAATGTCTTCATGTATATACATAGCAATTGTTTTTATAAATTCACTGGACACGAGTCTAAGACGAGTATTATTTGTCTAGGTTTTCGTGATTGAAGCACGTACCGTACATCCAAATCGCCGATAACCCGCCTTTCCCAATCAACGTGAGTTCATAGCCTCGCACTCTTTTAAATGTTTAATGAAATGTTTTATAAACCCGCGGGGGAGATAACATGCTAGTTTTAATAAAAAAAGGACACCAATTGTCCCGATTGTTTGCTTATTGATATGGACCCGAATGATTATATGACCCAATGAATGATTATATGACCCGATGAATGAAATGAAATAGATTATTATTATTTAGGTTATGTCACTAAAAGTCCCATTAGCATGAATTGTGAACTACCTAGATTTGGTAGACGGTTATGCATATAATAGTACTATTTGGGGAAGATCACCCCAGTTCGCGCCGTGACGGTTGATCCACGTCGTACCACCTTGAGTGGTAAGCGAATTTATGTATGAGAAGCTTTATATAAGCATGATTATTGTGACGACACGCTATTTTTAGATGGGCAAAGAAATTACGGGTTAGCTACACGTTGTTTGTTATAGTAAGGTACCAATGTCATGCGGCTTATAATGTTCGTGTTTTGGATTTATATAATGGTTTTTATTAAACTCTATACAACGTTATAAAGCGTATAGTATGATGTTTTTACGACATTGGTTCGTATAATGGTTTTGAAGGCAAAAGCCTATATTATGATTTAAAACAAAGATTTGTACAAAATGATTTTTGGTAATAATTATATACCGATGATATACTAATGGTTTTTATTAAACTCTATGAATTCACTCGGCGTTTTAGCTGACCTTTTTAACATGATTTATCTCAGGTACTTGAAGGTAATTCTCGGGATGACGACAAGAATTTATGGCCCACACTTAAATAACAATTTCCATTCAAATGATTTGTAAAATTGTATGAAATACTATGACTTGGGACCTATGTAATTTGATATGATTTGAGTACTGTGCTATCCCGTAACACCAGTGACTCTTCCGCTGAACTAACGTATGAATATTTGGGGGTGTTACAGTTTGGTATCAGAGCTTTCGTTATAGAGAACAAAAGATTTTTAAAACAAACGTTTTGAATAAAACATTTCAAAATCTTTTAACCATAAATACTTTTAAATAAATATTTTGAATAAAATGTTTAAAAACCTTTTGACTATAACGATGCCGAAGAATTCCCGAGTTACCGACAAGGCCAGACTGAGAAGTGTTGTTTTAATATATATATATATATATATATATATATATATAACCTGGATTATATATATATGTTGAAATTTGATTACATGATTGTTTGATGATTATTTTAATATTTATACGAGGTATTTATACGACGTAGATTGTCACAAGAAACCCTAACTCCCCCAGCAAATGAATCGAAGCTATTTCCGTAGGAATTCTAGATCTGAACCAAGTTGTGGATATTTATGATCCCAAAAAATGGTTGATATTCGTAGAAATGTTGATATTAGTTGATTATGATCTTGAAGAAGAATTGGCGAGATTAAATCTGATATCGATGTCATGACGATCTTTCCTTATAGAGTGGAGTGACAAAACCTCACCACCTGGAAAGGTGTCATCTAATTCGGTGTCACCCAATTCTTAAATATGAAATCGAGAAGGTAAATTTTGCACTTGAGGCTGTCATTGGAACCATTACCCAAAAGCCTCATGCCACTAGTATCTTTCCGAGAAGTCTAATTGAATGTGTGAGTCATTTCATACTAGTGACTCATTTGATAACTATTGTTGAAAGAGCTATAGGATTGGAAATTAAGTGTTGTTCATATCGAACTTCTATTCCCCTATCAAGGTCTAAGAATAAGGTTGAAAGTATTGGAAAATGAGGTAGGATATCACATTGAGTATGTAACACCCCACTTTGATAAGGGGACGGTTACGCGTAATTATGGCGTGTCATCAAAGCATACAAGGATAAATGTCTAAACATT
This sequence comes from Glebionis coronaria, assembly GCA_025667525.1. Classification (NCBI taxonomy): domain Eukaryota; kingdom Viridiplantae; phylum Streptophyta; class Magnoliopsida; order Asterales; family Asteraceae; genus Glebionis; species Glebionis coronaria. The sequence continues at coordinate 266,306,354 of CM046882.1, read as the reverse complement.
ACATGACCATAAAGGAAATACCGGAATCAAACATCGGTACCCCAAAAGTAGAACTCATCACACAAAAACATAAGTAGTGTAAACTAAAGGACTAAACAATGTCATTGGTAATGAGTATCAAAGTATAGAGAAATGCATAAAGTAAAGAAGGCTAGGAACCTTCCAATCCATATGCACGTACGCTTAAAGTCTACGAGCGTCCCTGAGTACCTGCCGTTTTGGGAACAAGAAAAGGAAAACGGCTGAGCATAACGCTCAGTGCACGGATATACAAGTAAAGCATGAATAATATAAGCATATAAGCATGAAGCAGCGAAAAAGACTATGTCCTGAATAACCTGGTTATATCTTAGTAAAATTGGTTTTATAGTTTGAAAAGCCTTATGTTTATCTTGTAAAAACTGTTTAACATGTTTACCATTAGCCAATATAGGTCATGAATTATCCACGTGCATGAATACTTGGATGGGTGACCTCGTCATGAAAATTAGAGGGGCTGCCTCTAATTTAATATACTGGTTTGGGTAGGAGGGATCAACTCCTTGTGAAGGATGCAAGGAACACACCACATCACACTGAATAATCTGCTGAAAACATGTAAACTAGGTGCACCCATACGCCCCACCTGATAATAATAATATGGCCAAAAGCTGAAGGGACGCCACGAGCTATCACTCCGTCGTGGTGAAGTCATAGCACTGGTGCTTCCAGTGTTATGGTTATAGTACCTCCATAACTAGGTGAAACTGGTCATGCATGTATACGGATTTAGGTATTCTAACTAAACATAAGCAATTCAAAAACATATAAAACATATACTGGGGAAAATAGTTAGCTGCATACGGGAAATCCTAATAAGGAAGAATGTCCATACTGAAAGGACGGAGAATCCGTACCTTGTATCCAATGAACGAAAAAGATGAACGAAGGAATCCTACTCCGATCTCACTAATGCTACATAGAAGGATACGTGTATAAGTATACAGTTACTGCATACGTAATCTGATTATAATATGTCTTGACTTGTTTTATATGTTTTAGTCTTGTTTTACTGATTTAAGCTTTATATTGTGTTTATCATGTATTATGTCTATTCTGATTAAGTATTACTTGTATTTCATGTATTATTATACTTGTTATGTAATAATAAGTAACTTTCTAAAAATAGCAGGTTTCCTAAAATAGAAAGTTTTAAAAATAGAAACTTTCCAAAAGTAGAAATTTTTCAAAAATAGAAAGTTTCCAAAAATAGAAAGTTTCTAAAAATAGATTTACTGCTTAAAATAGATAGGTTTCTAAAAATAGAAAGTTTTCATAATTAGATTAGCTTCCTTAATTAAATAAGTTAAAAATTGAAAGTTTCCATAATTAGATATAAGCTGGATTATTAAGCTAATTATATAAGCTTAAGTGTTTACTGATTAATATTCTAAGTCATGTAATTAAATAGTATAATTTATTAATTATTTCATGTGAATTAAATAAACTATAGGTTAAAGTATTTAATTAAATATAACATGATTTAATTAAATAAAGGTAAAAATACTTAGCTTAAACATGTATTATTATCTATTAATAATATAACCTAGGTCATGTAAATTAATTAATTATAAGTCATGATATTAATAATTAATTAATTATATAGTCCAAATAAGATAATAATTACTTAGGTTAAAACTCATGTATTAATAATAATATTAATAACCTAAGTCATGTATAAATTAAATTAATCATGTACATGTTGTAATTAATTTAATTTAATTCTTGTTAAAATAAACTTGTAAGAATAATTAACCTTGTAAACACAACCCATGAACCGAACCGTGTTTTAATCTAAACATATGTGAACCGGACCCGTGAACCGGTCACAAACGCACTCTTGGTCAATACCTAGCCGCCGACTAGCCAAAAGTTCCCACCGATTAGCCGGTGGTTACCCTTGCTGATGCGGCATGGGGGTTCCCCCTGCTTTCCTTATTTAGCCACCGGAATAAGCCGGTGGTTGTCCTTTGTCCTAGCCGAGACCCACCCAAGCCAAGACATACCCTGACCGAGGTCGGGGTCTCTTTCCTTCCTGCTGCCGAGACACAAGACCACCACACCGAGACCTTGAGGTCTCGGTGGTGCGAATAAAAAACAAACGAGTCCCCCTTGGGGCTCGGTTCATGCGTCAGCCATAAACAAACACCCCTTAAACCCTTAATTAATTTTACCCCCATGTTTAATTAACATGTATTACTTGTTTTATACCATTCGTGATTCATGTGTTCTTGATTTAAATAAAAACATAAAAAGAAAAAGGTTTAGGGTTATACCGATCACGTGAATCAAAGGAGGATGAACACACTAACACACTTGCAATAGATCGAACACCAAAAATCAACCAATCACACCTTTGATGTGAGTAATACCCGGTGGCCAAAGGAGAGGAAGAAAAAGAGATTTAGGGTTTTTCTTGTTTTCTAATTTTTTTATTATGAAAAATAATCTTTTCTCCTTAATTCTTGTTTAGTAAAATTAAATGGGCTTGGCCCTTGTTTCTTGTTTCTAGCCGTGGGTAGGGGTCCCACATGGGGGTAACTCATATGTTTTCCGTGTCTAATATTTAGTGTGTTCTCGTGTTCGTGTTTTACGTGATTAAACTAGTTATCGTTCGTGTCTTATTATATTTATTGGTGATCGTAATAAATATACATACATACGTAATACTAAGCTCGTGATTATTTACGTTCATGATTTCATGTTCGTGTGTTCGTGATTATAATTATTATTGAATAATTATCGTGTCTTAATACGTAATAAATACTTATCGTGTTATAACACGTACGTAATACTTGTAATTCTTGTTCGTGAAACGTAAACATGCTATAAAAAGGAAAGTTCTAATCATGTACGTATGATCGTAAGGGTACTATTCATGGTCAAAGCAAGCGGGTTTTACAACTCTTCCCCCCTAAAAAGAATAATTCGTCCCCGAATTATAGATAAAGTAATCTGGAAAAGAAAACATACCCGAATTCAAAATATGAAATGAGGGTAAGAAGCCCGGATAGACTCCTCTGTTTCCCAAGTGGCTTCCCGCTCGGTATGATCCCTCCAAAGGGTTTTGACGAATGGAATCGTCTTCCTTCTCATGAATCGTTCTTGTCTGTCAAGAACTCGTTCGGGTTCTTCTATGAAAGTGAGATCTTCAGGAGTCTATTCCAGTGGATACTGAACCATGTGAAGGGGATGATACCGGTACCCTTTGAGTAAGGACACATTGCAAACGTCGTGGACATGAGAAAGCTGCGGAGGTAACGCTAAATGGTAAGATACTGTACCGACTCGTTCAATGACATCAAACGGTCCGATAAATCGAGGACTGAGCTTCCCTTTGATTCCAAAACGTCTAACACCATGTGCCGACGAAACCTTAAGGAAAACGTGATCTCCTACGTTAAAATGTAAGTCCCTACGATGCTTGTCTGTGTAACTCTTCTGACGTGATCGTGCTTCTTGTTGTTTCTGCTTCGCTACTGCGACCTTCTCATTAGTCAACTCTATCATTTCTGGTCATTCAAGTGTTCGCTCACCAACCTGATCCCAGCAGATTGGGACGCGACACTTTCTGCCATATAACATTTCAAAAGGAGCACACTTGATACTTGCGTGCCAACTATTGTTGTATGAAAACTCCACCAAACAGATATAATCGTCCCAATCACCCGTCCATTCCAACGCACATGAACTCAACATGTCTTCCAATGTCTGAATCGTTCGCTCTGACTGCCCGTCTGTTTGAGGATATAAAGTCGTGCTAAGCTTTAGTTATGTACCCCAAGCTTTCTGCAGACTTCTCTAGAATCGCGAAGTGAAACGAGGATCTCTGTCTGAGACGATGCTGGATGGAGCACCGTGAAGTCTCATGATCTCCCTTCTATAAGTATCGGCGAGTTTATTGACCGAATCTTCCTTGCGGATCGGTAAGAAATGAGCTGATTTGGTAAGTCGATCAACGATAACCCAAATTGCATCGTGCTTCTTCTTTGTCAACGGAAGACCAATAACAAAATCCATGGTGATTTTGTCCCACTTCCACTCTGGAATATCAAACGGTTGAAGAAGACCGCTAGATCGCTGATGCTCGATCTTAACCTGCTGGCAGGTAAGACATTTGGAGACGTAAGTAGCAACATCCTGTTTCATACCACTCCACCAAAAGTACTGCTTGATGTCATGGTACATCTTGGTCGAACCAGGATGGATAGAGAATGGGGAGCTATGAGCCTCAGCTAACAATGCTTCCCTTAGTTCTTGGTCATCAAGAACACAATGTCTCGTGCGCTACCATAAGATACCATCTGCATCTACTCGAAATTCTGTCTGCTTCTCCATATTCTGAATTATCGCCGAGATTTCTCCATCGTCTTTCTAAGCTTCCTTGATCTTAGAGAGTAACTCGGGTTCCACTCTAAGATTAGCCCAGTAACCATGTTATCCACGTACCATGATCTCTATGTCTAGTCTCTCCAAGTCTTTTATGATTTCCTGCTAAGTGCATCTGCCACTACATTCGCCTTGTCGGGATGATACTGTAGATTATTGTCATAATCCTTCAACAGCTCTAACCATCTCCCCTGTCTCATGTTCAATTCACGCTGAGTGAGGATATACTTCAAGCTCTTGTAGCCCGTGAAAATGTCACATGATTCTCCATATAAGTAGTGCCTCCATATCTTCAAAGCAAACACGACTGCTGCAAGTTCCAAGTCATTCGTAGGGTAATTTTCCTCATAAGGCTTATGCTGCCGTGAAGCGTACGGGATCACTTTCCAATGTTGCATGAGAACACAGCCAAGTCCCTTCCCCGATGCATCACTGTAGATCTGAAATCCACCTGTACCAGATGGGAGAGTAAGAATCGGTGTAGATACTAACTTCTGCATTAGGTCTTCAAAGCTCTTCTCTCGTTCTTCAGTCCAGACGAATTTCTCCCCTTTCCGCATCAGTTTAGTCAATGGTAGTGGTAAGCGGGAAAGTTCTCCATGAACCTACGGTAATATCCAGCTAAGCCTAGGAAACTACGGACTTTTGTCGCTCATGTCGGCCTTGGCCATTTGGTAATAGCCTCAACCTTTGCTGGATCCATCATGATTCCTTATGCTGATACAATGTGACCTAAGAATGACACTTTGTCTAACCAGAATTCACACTTGTAGAATTTATCATACAACTGCTTCTGGCGAAGAATCTGTAGTACTGTACGAAGATGGTCTTCGTGTTCCTCCTTGGACTTAGAAAAAATCAGCATGCCATCGATGAAGACAATGACGAACTTGTCCAGAAATTCATTGAATATTATGTTCATCAAATGCATAAACACTACTGGAGCATTGGTAAGGCCAAATGGCATGACTACAAATTCGTAGTGGCCATAGCGTGTACGGAAAGCATTCTTGGCGATGTCCTACTCCTTAACACGTAGCTGATGATAGCCCGACCTTAGATCAATCTTGGAGAAATGTTTGGCCCCTTGGAGTTGGTCAAACATATCATCTATACGTGGTAGTGGATATCTATTCCTGATGGAAATCTTGTTGAGCTCACGTAGTCTATGCAAAGACGCATACTGTCGTCCTTCTTCTTAACGAATAGGACCGGTGCGCCCCATGGAGATGCGCTCGTTCGAATAAAGCCTCGTTCCAGAAGTTCTTGCAATTGATCTTTCAGCTCCTTCAACTCTATGGGAGTCATGCGATAAGGATCCTTGGAATCGGCTCAGCTCCTGGGATGAGCTCGATATTAAATTCTACTTCACGTGCAGGTGGTATGCTTGGAAGTTCTTCTGAAAATACATCTGGAAATTCTGACACTATCGGCTGATCCTGAATTGATTAGGATTCAGCATCCATTTCATGAACAGTAACTAGATAACCCTCACAACCATGTTAAAGTAAAGCACGTGCTTGCAGGGTTGATATGATTTGTACCGACCTGTCGCGTACGAACCCGTTTTGAATGTACTCTGGCGCATTAACATCATCGAAGATGACTCGATATGTATGGCTGTAACACCCTATTTTAATAATGGAATGTCACGCGTACTTATGGCGTGTCATCAAAGCATACAAGGAAAAATGTATAAACATTACATGACCATAAAAAAAGAATACCTGAATCAAACATCGGTAGTCCAAAAGTAAAGCTCATCACACACAAACATAAATACTGTAACGGAAAGGACTAAACAATGTCCATAGCAAGTGTATCAAAGTAAAGATAATGCATAAAGTAAAGAAAGGCTAGAAAGCTTCCAGTCCATATGCACGTACGCTTAAAGTCTACGAGCTTCCCTGAGTACCTGCCGTTTTGGGAACATAGAAAAGGAAAACGGCTGAGCAGTACGCTCAGTGCACGGATGTACAATAAAACATGAATAGGATAAGCATATAACATATAACAGCGGAAGAAACTAAGTCCTGAATAACCTGGTTAAGTCTTGGTAAAACTGGTTTTATAGTTTGAAAATCCTTATGTTTATCTTATAAAAACTGTTTAAATATTCTACCATTAGCCAATATAGGTCATGGAAATCCATCGTGCATGAATACTTGGAGGGGTGACCTCAGCATGAAAATTAGAGGGGCTGCCTCTAATTTAATATACTGGTTTGGGTAGGAGGGATCAGCTCCTTGTGAAGGATGCAAGGCACACACCACATTCACACTGAGTAATCTGCTGAAAAACATGTAACTAGGATGCACCCATACGCCCCACATGATAAATATAATAATATGGCCAAAAGCTGAAGGGACGCCACGAGCAATCACTCCGCCGTGGTGAAGTCATAACATCAGTTCCTCTAATGTTATGGTTATGGTACCTCCATAACTAGGTGAAACTGGTCATGCATGTATATGGCTATAGGTATTCTAAATTAAACATAAGCAAATCAAACATATAAACTTATACTACGGGAAAACATTTGACTGCAACGGGGAATCCTAATAGGGAAAGAATGTCCATACTGAAAAGACGGGAATCCGTACCTTATGTCCAGTGAACGAAGAAGACGAACTGAGGAGAGTCCTACTTCGGTATCACTAATGCTACATAAATACATACATGAATAAGTATCTGATTACTAAATACGTAACTAGTTTTATGTCATGTCTTAGCTTATTTTATATGTTCATATCATGTTGTACTGTTTTAAGCCCTAAACTGTGTTTGTCTTATATTCTGTCTATTCTGATTAAGTATTTCTTGTATTCCATGTATTGTTATACTTACTGTGTAATAATAAGTAACTTTCTAAAAATAGCAGGTTTCCTAAAATAGAAAGTTTCCAAAAATAGAAAGTTACCAAAAACTGAAAGTTTCCAAAAATAGAAAGTTTCAGAAAATAGAAAGTTTCCAAAAATAGAATTACTGCTTAAAATAGATAAGTTTCTAAAAATAGAAAGTTTCCATAAATAGATTAGCTGCCTTAATTAAATAAGTTTCTAAAAATAGAAAGTTTCCATAAATAGATTAGCTTCCTTAATTAAATAAGTTTCTAAAAATAGAAAGTTTCCATAATTAGATATAAGCTGGTTAAATAAGCTAAGTATATAAGCTTAAGTGTTTTCTGATTATTTTTCTAAGTCATAATGATATAAGGTATAGTTTATTAATTATTACATGTAATTTAAATAAACTATAGGTTAAAAGTATTTAATTAAATATATCATGTTTTTAATTAAATAAGGTTAAATACTTAGGTTAAACATGTATTATTAATTATTAATAATATAACCTAAGTCATGTTAATCAATTAATTATAACCATGGTTTTTAAATAATTAATTAATTAAAAGTCTAGAAAAATATAAATACTTAGGTTAATAATTCCATGATCTAATAATTAAATTATAACCTAAGTCATGTTTATTAAATTAATCATGTCATATAATTATTAATTTAATTTTAGTATATGGTCATTAAAATATACCCATAACATAAACCATGAACCGGATCGTGACTAGAAACCATGAACCAGACTCGAAATCAACACTATACCCCAAACCACATCGGGGTTCCCCCTTGTTTGCTGCTGCCGTGGGACCCACACAACCAAACCGAGACCTTGTGGTCTCGGTGGTGGTCTATAAGCCAAACCGAGACCCCCTTGGGGTTCGGTTTAGGCGCCGGCCACACATAAACACCCCTAAAACCCCCTTTTTGATTTACCCCATAACCTTTTCCTGTTTAGTTTATGTTTTTAATTAGGCTTTTTGAAAACATCATGTTCTTAATTAATTTTTGATTGTGGTAAAATACTTCTTTTAGGAAAAAGAGCGTATATGAGCGGTATGTATTAAGTGATGATTTCGGAAAATCAAGCACTAATGACCCAATGAAGTTCGTTTCCCAAGGAGGTATATGTGTGTGAATAATTCGTAATTGGTTTGAGATTAATATTGGTTAGAAGGGGATGAGAAAAGAGAATGACGAAGACGTGAAATGAATTACTACTACGACTACACGTAAAACCGTAAAAAGTACAAAAATAAAAATTAATTCTAAAAATTACCAAAAATTCACCAAAAATCTAAATAAATAAACTAAGAGTTTACCAATGATCAAAAGTTTTTCAAACCTTTTAATTAATTAAATATTAAATTTTAAATGCTAATTAAAGCCCTAAAAATCAAATTAATTATCAAAAAGCCCAAATAAAGATTTTTCAATTGGTAAACCTCTAAAATGACCTAAAAAGATTAAAAACTATTTTTAGAAATTTTTAAACTAATAAAAACTATTTAAAATGATTTATAAACTATTAAAATTAAATATAATTATAAAAATTAATCTAAAGGTGATAAAATTAATCTAAAAGTTGAAAAATTCCCATTTTAATGTATTTAAGCTAAGAAAATATAAAAAGTGCAAAAATGTGAAATTTGAAAAATAATAATAAAATAATATTAAAATAATATTAAAAATCCAAAAATTATAAAAAATTCTAAAAACTTGCAAACTAGTTTATTTAAACCTAAATAATCAGAAAATGAAAGTGAAATGCCCAGAATACCCCTATTGGGCCCCCAAATGGGCTAAAAGTAAAATCAGTCAAGCTTAATGGGCTTTTTAGCCCAAAAAGTCAAAATAAGCCCAAATGACTTGGAAAAGCCCTATCTGACTCAAAATTTAGTTCTAAACACAAAACTCTGAAGGCCCAAAAGCTGAAAGTGAGCTTATCACGGTTTAATGAACAAACAGCTTATCCTTATTGGGCCATTAAGCCCATTAAGCAATAAGCTAATGCCATAAGCTCTAATTTGACACACAACCTTCTTTTGGGATACCAAAGAGATCTGTAAAAAGAAATTTTGAAAAAGCACACTCAATAAGCTAGAAATAAGCCAAGTACAAATCCACTAAAAGACAAAATAGTCGAGTTTTAGTTCTAGGGCACCTCAGGACTGGATTCAACTTGCAAAATGTTACAAATGACTTCAATAAGCCAAATAAATCAACAAAAATCCAATAAGCAAAACCAATAAGCTGGAATAAGCCAATAAGCACTTATGAAAAAGTCAATTAAGTTGGTTTTCTAGTCAAACCCTAAAGTCAACCCACCAAATGCTCTAGTATGAACAAATGGGTCAAATAATGAGCACCTATTACAAAATCCAAGTTGTTGCTGGTTAAAATAAACTAGAATAGCTTATTGATAAGCTGATGTCCAATTAACACTAGTAGGGGAACTTTCAGTAGGAACTGGTTCCCACTGCCTTGACTATTTGACATGGCTTTTTAGAGAGATTCTGTATGTTTTACTGGAAGACAAGGACACCCAAGTGATCAGTTAATCACAAGGAGTCATAATCAAGCACAAAAACACACTTTAGTATCACCAATTAGCACAGAAAAATCAAACAATGCTCAGATCTAGCACAGACATGGATATTAAACAGTTATGAACACTTAAGCAGTTTTAAGCAAGAATAAGCACTCCAAATTCAACCAGATGCATACACAAGCTATGTAAACTATGATTAAGCACAAACAAACTTAAATCAATCACTGAAACAAGATCAAAGCAGATTAACTTGCTGATATAAACTTCAAGAACACATGCAAACTTTTCTGATATAAATGACCAAGGATCCAATTTCAACACTCAAATCCTACTTCCCTGGTGTAACTAACTAGGTTTAATCACTTGTTAACCCTAGTCTATGATTAAAACTAGGTGTCCCTTAAACCACAACCAATTTCAACAAGTAAACAAGATTTTAGAGCCTATTTTAGGATCTAGGTGTTTATATGCTCAAAGCTTGCAGATAAAAGTAACTTAGCACTTATGAGATATGTTCCAACACAAAGCAACACAAAGCACCGACTCAAAATAGCACAAATCCAAAACAGGCTGTTATACCAAACAACCTTTAATCTACCATTTTTCAAAGCAACTTGTGATTTTAACTAATAACCTACTGATTTTATGAATCAAAAACACTTCCTAGGTGACAACTAACAGATTCAAACACTAAAATCACAACCTCAAACACAAGAACAAAAAATCAAAGCTCAAAATCAAAAACAGGCAATAACATGAAATTTTTAGGGGAAACTTAAACAAGGGATTATACCTGTCCTCCAAAACATCCTAGGAGGACCAGCTATGCTCCTTGGACCTTGTTCAACAACTAGAACAAGACCAAGGTTCTTCAAAAAGGAATATCAAAACCTGCTGATGTTCAAAGCAGAACAAGGTTTTGATTATGATATTTCTTCAACACAAATGAGCAAACAACTCAACCAAGAGCTTAAAAATCTTCTCATGCTTGGTGTCAACAAGCTTGAAAGAGCTTGAGGCCTTTGGCTAAGGGTTAGTACAAGAGAATAACCAAATCAGAAACAAGGATTTCAAGGTTTTGAACCTTTCAAAACCTTCAAGCATAGACGTGCCTTAACCACAAGATTAAGGAAGGTCTAAAAGATCAAGTGGAACACAGATTTCAGCTATTCAAACACCAACTTTTAATAAACACAAAAGAGATTTCTCAAATTTTTGGAAATTCAAATTTTATTTAAATAAAAAGGAATTACAAAGATTATAGCCAAAATCTGGAGCCAAGGGACTCTCACAGGTTGAGGTCTCCTTTTATAGGCAAATGCTAACATAACACTATTCATAAACCCTATATGTGAATTTCCCAAATTATCCTTGAGTGATTCTAGACGAATCCTTGATATGAGCTGTCCAAAATGATCAAGGACGTTCATTTTAGCTTTGGAGTTAAGCTATGACTCTTAGCTGTTGATCTTGACACGTCATTTGCCTTGGGGAGAAAGTTGCGTTTTCATTGGTGTATGAGGTTGAGTGTGGGGTCCAAAGGTGAGTGGAGAAGAGGGATTTTATTGTTGGGATGGGTTTCTGCATGTGTGAATCACACATGTGCCAAGGTAATTTCATTTTACCCTTTGGTTAAGTGAGTGGTAATTCTGGGTTCATCACGTGCTACAGTGGTAACTTTGATCCGGTTTTGGTGGATTGATTTGTTATTTGGCGCATTTTATTTTCAAATGTTTCACTTGCACATGTTTGGCCCTTGTGTTTTCAGAAAGATGGTAAAACAAGTTTTTAAGCCTTCAAAACCGTTTTCCTTTGTTAATAAACTTTCCAAGTTTATAGTTTTGCCACAAAACATTGGTGAAAGGGCTTAAAGGCTTGTTTTTGCCATTTTTCCATAAATGAGGGACTGAATTTGGACTTTCTTGATCTTCAAAGGTCTTTATTGTATCTTTGACTCCATGAGGGACCATATTTGACAATGCTGAATAGTTGAGGGACTAATCTTGTCATTTCTTCAAAGTCGAAGGACCTTTTTGCAATTTTGACAATCTTAAGGGACCAAACTTGTAATTATGAATTCACAAGGGTTTTTAAGTGTCATTTCTTCATTGTTTGAGGATCAATCTTGCATATCTTCAAGTCTTCAAGGGTAATTTTGGATAATTCATGAACTAGGGTCCGGTTCTTTGTACGGCTTCGTTTCTCGTGTCCGTTTTTCCTTGTTTCTTGTGATCTGTTGTCTTTTTCACGATATCCATGCCTAAAATACACAAGTAAACAAACACAAGCATATATATGGTATTTTATGACATTTTAGTTCATTTAAAGCCCGAAAAGAACGATGAGATCATGTAAAATGCCATCTCATCACTCCCTGAGTTCCTCCTTTGGTCGGGGAGCTACTAGCATAGGGAGAGATGCAAGATGCTGCTTGAGTTGGCAAAAAGCTTCCTCGGCTTCCTTTGTCCACCAGAAGTCTCCCTTCCTAATGCACTTCTTGAGTGTCTTAAATAGGGGTAATGACTTCTCTGCGGATTTGGATAGGAACCTATTTAGCCCGGCCAGCTTCCCATTTAAGGATTGCACCTCCTTCCGTGTCTGAGGGGATGGCAGCTGTATTACTGCGTCCGTCTTCTCTGGGCAAGGTTTGATTCCATTTGGATCAATCATATATCCAAGGAACATTCCCTCCGCTGCCCCAAACATGCATTTCTTTGGGTTTAGCTTCATGTTAATCCTCCTTAGCGTGTCAAATGTCTCTTGGACATCCCGGAGAAGTGCATCCTCCGTATGACTTTTTATGACTAAGTCATCCACATAGACCTCCAGGTTGCGGCCTATCTGCGAGTCAAAGGCTTTGTCCACAAGCCGCTGGTATGTCGTACCGGCGTTCTTTAGTCCAAACGACATTTTCGTATAACAATATACGCCCTGACTAGTATGGAACGCCGTCTTTTCCGCGTCCTCCTCCGCCATCTGGATCTGGTGGTATCCCTTATATGCGTCTAAGAAGCACTTAAAGGGATATACACATAGGGATTCCACCTTCCAGTCAATCTCTGGTAATGGGTAACAATCCTGTGGGCAGGCTTTGTTCAGATCCGTGAAATCCACACACATGCGCCCACTCCCGTCATGTTTTTTGACCATGACTGGATTGGATAACCACTCGGGGTAGTATACCTCGCGCATGATACCTGCGTCCACTAGTTTCCATACTTCCTCCAATATCACTCGGCTGCGCTCAGGCGCCTGGCCGCGCTTCTTTTGCTTGACGGGTTGGTACCCCTGGCGGATTTGGAGCTTATGTTCTGCTATCGCGCATGGTACGCCTGTCATATGCTTTGGCTCCCATGCGAATATATCTAGATTTGCACTTAGAAGAGAGCACATGGCCCTTTTGCCGTTATCCGAGAGCCCCCCCCCCTAAGGATATCTCCTGTTCCGGATAGTCAGGATGGATTGCCACCTTCCAATTGGGAGGTGGTGATCCATCCTTGGGTGGAACAGGTGGAGTCGGTGTTGTCACGGTATGACACTCGGATGCTGGTACGATTGTGTTGTAAATGGTGACGATTCCTCCCTCAACAGGGAACTTGATCATTCCTTGTGCCGTGGAAGGTACTGCTCGTATAGCCAGAATACCTGGTCTGCCTATGATCCCATTGTACGGAGAATGTGAGCGTATCACCATGAAGTTCATCCACGCCGTAGTGGAGTGTTCCTCATTCCCAATGGTTACAAGTAGACGTAGTTGCCCTATCGGCCAGATGGTGTCCCCACTAAAGCCAGTGAGCGGCACCGTGGCCGGTACTAATTGGCTTCTTATTTCTGGTCGTAACTGCACAAAACAGTGTTCGTACAGTACTTCTGTTGATGACCCTCCGTCCACATACATGCGACGAACATTGTGTGTTCCAATGCTTATCTCAATAGTGAGAGGCGCATCAGTCACATCGCTTGCTGTGATGGGAGGGAATGAGATTTCCCTGCCGCGTGAAAAATTTTGGCCAATTTTCTGCCTAGTGCAGTGTTGTCTGGATTGGATCATGTATATGGTCGAAGGTTTTTCCTTTTGGGGATCCTTCTTGTCATACTTCTTGTTGTCCTTTCCGTCCTTCCAATCCTTAACCAAATGCTTGAGTTTACCTGATTTGATCAGTGACTCAATGTGCTTCTTGAGCTGGATACACTCCTCCGTACCATGGCCCTTGTCATTATGGAACTCGCAGAAGCGATTTCCTTGCCGACGGTCCGGCGGAGTTGTCATTGGGGGAGGCCTCGGAAAATTTGCCCCTTCCGTCAGCAAGATCTCCCGGTAGGACATCTTTAGGGGGTTAAACTTATCGTTCGTCCGTCCTCCTTTGTTTTGGCTCTTATAGTCTGAGACCTTGCTATTGTTCTGATTGCTTTGACCGCCCGACTGTCTCCGGGACTGGTCGTTTGACCGGTAGCCGTTTCCTTTGGAAGGGTAAGCCGCGGCCACCGCTGTTTCTCCTTCTATGAAATTTCTGACCCTTTCCATGAGGTCATCATATCTCTCTGGATGCTTGTCATTGAGACGCCTGATCAATTCCCTGTCTGTTATGGCGTGCATATAGTCAGAGATTTTCAGGAGTTCCGACATTGTCTTTGTACGCGTGCATTCGTCATTGATGCGTTCAGTAAAGGCTTCTGTAGACACCCCCGGCCGTTGCTTGACAGTTGCCAATGAGACTGGATCCCTATTATACTTCTTCCGCTGAGTATAATTATTCTTGAATGCAGTGCGTAGTTCAGTGAAACTATCAATGCTTCGTAGAGGGATTCCCTCGAACCAGTCACGGGCATTGCCGATCAAAGTCGAATTGAACATTTGGCACCATATAGGCTTGGGCCATCGCTCAATTTTAGCCTGTGTATCAAATATTTTGAGGTGATCATCCGGATCACCTGTTCCATCATAGGTCTTGACACACGCCGGCATGCGACGTTTTGTGTCCTCGGAGTAGTTCCGTATACGGAGAGTAAAAGGATCTTCCCTGGGATCCGCCCATGGACGGGTGAGCCTAGGGTCATCCCATGGGTCACACCACGGGCGGGAGAGATCCTCCGCTTCTGCCTCTCGATAATAAGGGCCACCATAATACTCATCATTGTTTGGTGGTGGTGGAGGGGTACGCCTTGGTCGGCGACGCTTGGGCGGATGGTCATCCGAGTGCTCTCTCGACGGATCTGGAGACGGGGGTAGTGCCCCCTCCCTTGGGCGAGGTCCACTCTTTTGAGAAGAGCCGGGAGCCTTCTTCCCAGCGTCCATCCTATCCCACACACTTGTGCGGCGAACGGCTCTAGTCAGCTCTTGGTCTGGTCGCTCGGGTGCACCGTCGGACTTCTCTCTCCCCTCTCGAGACCGCGTTAGCTCCTCTATGAGGCAATCTCCTATGCGCTCGAACACATTCCTAGGTTGAGGAGTTTCCTCGAAGATGCTCTGCTCCTGGGGCCGAGTCTTCCTTTTCCCCTGATTTTGGGAAGAGGTGATTGGTCCGGCATTGCCAAAGTTAAGTCTAGATTAGAGGTTACTCCCTAGATTCAACCTTGATGCAATCCCTGGGACGATCCTATCAAAGTTCTGCGTGAGAACTCGAGTGAGATCCTCCTCGCTAAGTGGTTGGACTTCTACTTCCTCCTCAATCGTTGGTCTGCGCGGCTCCTTGTTAGGGGGATTGGGCGCACTCCCTGGATCAGAGTTGTCCAGGGTTGAAGTAGGTGGGGGAGTTATGGAGATCGTGCTCGTCACCCCCATGGACTGAAAACCACCACGGTTACCAGGTCCGCCCGCTGGGCGGCTAGGGGATTGATTGGAGATGAGTATCCCTTCCCCTTGGGACTTCCGATTTCCAGGATTTGTGTTCCTGGGATTAGCTTGCGGATGCCCCTTCGTTATTGGAAATTCAAGATGAAGTTTCGCTCTAGCTTAGTGTAATGGGTCCCACGGATGGCGCCAACTTGTTGATGCAAAAGTTGGATGATCCTTGCTAGACCCGAATTAGGCTTAATTCGGGTTGGCTGGGCTCCGGCTCCTGCACCAAGTGAACTGTTTGGTTGAGATCCTGCACACTAAACAACACGCGTTATGCTTACCGTGGGAATGTTTCCCACGATTAGACTCCGGCGTGAGAGTAAGTAATCGGTTAGGGTTTGTGTGAGTTGAGAGTATAGAACGTAATACCTTTGTGGAACCTTTGAGGGTTCCTTTTATAGGAATTGAAACCCTAGTGGGTTGTCACTGATGTTTCGGCCCCAAGGAAGAGATAAGCACCAGAATTAGATTGGTTGTTATCTTCTAATTATGGTGAGTGAATATCCTCTTCTTTGGAGTGAATCATATTCAGAGATAGAATATGATTCTGTCTAACCCTGTACCGGTCACGCCGGGCCGTGGGCCACACACATGTGTGCGGTTACTGTTCATCCAAGCCCGTAAGCTCAAATGACATTATTCCCACCCATCCGTGATGGGCCGGACACGGGTAGTACCCGTGGGTCGGGTTCATGACCCGGCTGGTGACTATACGTCATCAGGGCAGTTTAGGAAAATTATAGCTAGGGTTATGATTCTAGACTCTTCTTGTAGCCATTATATAAGGCTATAGGCATTTTCAATTTTCGTTGGTTCCAGCTTTGTAAAAGTTTTCTTATTAATGAAATTTTTAAAGCTTTTGTATAAATGCTGAGTTCCTTTTTAAATACCTGTTTGTAGTTTAAAATTATTTACTTTTCTGCATTAGTTCTTATTCTATCAAAACGTTTTGTTCAAATATTACTTTGGTCGAAATCTTTTTGAGATCCAAAAGCTTGAAGTTGCTTATGTTAGGTTTGACAAGCCAAACATAAGCATACTGAAGTTCTTGTTATTTTAAAAGCTTGTATGATTGGTTGGTTTCAAAGTAGTGGATTTTCAAGTGTTTGTTTTTAGTTGGTTATTTCAAAGTTTCAAGAAAAATCTATTTCAGTTTTTTCTGTTTATCAAGCTATAAGCTATAAGCTACTTATTCCAAAAGCCAGACTTATAGCTTATCAGCTATTTCATCAGTTCACCTCCTTTTGATCTTTTTCTTGGCAGGTTCAAGTTTTCAGCAAGTAAAGATATATTAGGGTTGTTTGACTGCAGTAGTCACCTTCTAGCATCTCCTACTTTCAAACAGCCTTTTTCCACAAGCCAATAGCCCAGCTATAAGCTGATGGGAGATGGCTTTGCTGCCATAGTGGGGCCTGGATGTGGGTCCCACAAGGTATAAACCTTGAACCCTCCTAATCTGATAAATTGTTGCTTGTTGATTTGTGGGAAATTGTTGTTAGTAGCTAGTTTAAGGGTTGTATCCTGTTTGTTTAATGCTTATATGAATGATAGGGTAGCTTAGAATCAGTTTCAAGTATTATTGCTACAAATCTGTTGGTTAAATTTCAATTTCAATATATAAAGGGGTGTTTGGGTTTGGGTTTTAAAAAATCTTTGAGTGACACAAGGCTTTTGAAAACCAGTTAATCACACCTAGTAAGATAGTAATAGGTGTAATTAGACTTTATTTCAGTTTGGTATGATAAGAAGTGAGATTGCATGTTAAAAAACTTGGGCAACATAGCATAAAAATCAGCAAACTACCATTCTGCCTTGTTTTTTAGCTTAATTTTCTTTGTAATTTGTGGAAGCTGTTCGAAGATTGTATGATCTAGGGTTTTATTAACGTTGTGTGTGAATTGGTTAGATTGTGTGCAAGTATTTGGCCAGTAAAATTCACTTTTGTGCACCTTGATTCAGTACACTGTTCATCAGAAACCTATAAGCCTTAACAGTCCCCTATTTGTGCCCTATGTGTTAGATTTGTGTAAGTGACCTGGTGTTTTTCTTGTATAATTGACTCCCCACAACCCAACTGGTTGTGGGGGTGCCTTTGGATCCACAAGAAACCAAGAATCAAGCAATTTACAAGCACATTTGTGCCCAGACCAAATATTTGCACTATCAGTGGGAACAAAATTCCCACTGCTAGTATTAAAGTTACCACTGCTGAGCTACTGGACAAAAGTTCTCCACATGTCACTATCACCTTTGACTTTTTTTGTCTTTTGTGGGTCAAATTAGGATTTAGGACCTCAAACCAGTTTCTTTATTTTTCTTATTTAATTTTTGATTTTTCAGTTTATTTTAATTTTCAGTTACTGTTCATTTAGTATTTTTTAGGTTTAATTGCTATTTTAATTAACTTTTTAAATTTCTGTTTTTGTCTTTTAGTGGTAAAATTCATTATTTTTAGTTTTAAAATTTTTGGATAGATTAAGAAAAACATTTTAAGATTTTTAGTTTAAAAAGATTTTACTATTCACTGTTTTAATTAATTTTTATAATTAAATTTAGTT
This sequence comes from Glebionis coronaria, assembly GCA_025667525.1. Classification (NCBI taxonomy): domain Eukaryota; kingdom Viridiplantae; phylum Streptophyta; class Magnoliopsida; order Asterales; family Asteraceae; genus Glebionis; species Glebionis coronaria. Next base: position 266,288,129 of record CM046882.1, on the reverse strand, counting down.
TAATTAGGTTTTAATATTAATCAGTTTTGTCTTTTAGTGAAAAATTTTACATTTTTCAAAATTTTTAATTTTTCTACTGTTCTTTAGTATAAATTAGGATTTTTAAAATTGTCAAATTATTTTTGGCATTATTTTATTATTTTTTTATGATTATTTTAGTTTAAAATAGTTTTAAGTGTTTTAAAAAATAGAAAAATAGTTTTTAAAATTTAGGAAAAATACTTTTTAGTCTTTAAATAATATAAGTAACTTATTAGTTCAATAAAATAATATTTTGGGCTTTTTCTTAATTATATTTAATTTTAGGGCTTTAATTAGCATTTAAAATTGAATATTTAATTAATAAAAGGTTTTAAAATATATTTGTTGGATTTTTATTCTTATTTATATTATTTTAGACTTAGTTTTAACTTTTAATTAGTTTTTAGGTTAAAATTTTTAATTTGGTGCTTTTTACGGTTTTACGTGATCGACCTTTTCGTCTTATTGTAATCCGTCATCGTAACCGTCATTCTCTTCTTACCCCATTTCTATTTTCTTTTCTCTCAATCATATAATTACAAAAAGTTAATCATCTCTTAACACATCGCACTTGACTCCTTGGGAAACGAACTTGAACTTATTTGGTCATTAGTGCTCGGTTTTCCTAAACCGACACTTAATACTTGCCACTTTTGCTCTCTTTTCCTAAAGAGTAGTAAAAACACTACATCATCGGCATTCAACTACGTTGACAATGTTTCTCCATCTTTCCTAAGGACTACTAATTCTATCTAGGGAATTGTCCTTGGGAAGATTCCATCGGTCCTGATGAATCATTGGACTAATACCTAATCCTACCACCCTTTTGTCACCACATCCGCCGTGAATTAAGTGTGTCTTGGGTATGTATTGTCACCATGAAAAAATCCTTGAAAAATCACTTAAAGCACTTATGGTATTATATTCAAAGTTTTTGTGCCTTAAGTGTTTTTTTCATCAAAAACGCTCCCCCTTAACATGTGCATTGCACATGTTAAGTTGGTTTATCTTTTACGTCTTTTTCATTTTTTAGCCAAATATCATTAAGTCTCCTTAATCCCATTTTCTCCCCTTTTCCAAAATGTTAACCATCAATATTTTGGATATTAATGGATTAACCGGTCTTTGGGTAATAAAATGAAATTAGATGCTGGCCAAAGAACATATTAATGCTCCCCCTCAAATTAATGAGGGTTAGTTGTAGTGCTCGAGTACGATATGTTTGAATGATTTAGAATCTCGAGAGAAATTCTTGAAAAATATCATACTTTCACACTACAACATGCCACAAAAGCTGATTATACATAAATTGACATATTCACAGTAATAGACATATGGAGTTGACCTGATAGTAGACGATCTATAAATAAATAGATCGTTCCGTGAACCTATGGTGAGCTCCATATGGTCTTCCACCTACGAATCGTTCCACACTTCGTAGCAATGACGCTTCCTTAAAAGTTCCTCGATCTTTTTGATCGCGTACTTAGCTCCCTTTTGGCACTGGCTCGTCCAGGTGTACTTGACTGCTAGAAGCGGTAGGTCGGCATTGAGAATAATTAGATCAACACGAACATGCTTGAGCGTACCATCGCTGAATTTGTCTAGTTCGGAGAATCGCATAAACTGCATGATGCCAGTCTCATTTGGATAAAATATCCCTGCTTCCGGTGTCGTGGTCCCCATGTAAGGTTTCTTGTTCTTGTGAAAATTACTGAGCGGAGTTGTATGGGGACGTTGCAAGTTTAGCTGCTTTTGATAGCTCTCCACTCCAAGTTGAAAATCTTCCACCCGGTTTTGGATGATCATTTTTCTTGCATATTGATGAAGGTTGGAGCTCAACGCAATGACAATCTCAGGTAGTAAATGGTCTACTTTTTCCTGAACCAATAACAACATAAGATCTTCGATGTCTTCAAGGCGAAGGTACTAGAGATCACTTTCGTCAATTCGGTATTATTTCTCATAAGTACGTTTGAACACGATTACATTCAAGTAATCATAACCGAATACAGTCTGAGTGGATGCTCCTTGTATGCTTTTCATTCAATGAGCGGAAACAATAGAAGAACCTCTCTTTGGACGAGGAAATGATTGTAAGCTAACCTTTTCTTTGCATTCCAGTGAGATATGCCAAGTGATGCAAAAGTATCATAAAACTTGAGAAATTTCCTTCTCCATAACGCATCAGGTACTTTATCTTCGATCCATGGTACGTTCTCCAGATTGATAGCCTTGAGCATAGTAAGTGATGTGGCATATTTCTTCACGCCTTTTTCAAGATACTCTAGATCATGAGATACGAAGGGCTCTATTGGAATCGTTGTAGAACTGGCGATGACTGTGGGTGTAAGAGGTCGTAACACTGGAGTCTGAATTCCCGTAGTCGTCGCTCTTATTGCCTTTGTAAGCTTATTTAAGTGATATTCTGCCTCATTATGGCTGATCTTCAAGGTATCAAAGAAGTCCACATCTGTGGCTGCCATTTTAATAAGATCCGGAGTCATTGTCGGTTTCCCATGATGATACCTTAGAATGGTCGATAAATCGATAGGATTGTTTAGGTATTGAGTGAGCTCCATTTCAGTTACTGTGGCGAAAGGATGTTGTGGTACTGCATTTGTAAGCCAGAGTTGCTCCTGTACCGTGTCATCGATGATAAGAGATTCAGCAAGTTGGTTTTGGCACATTTAAGTCTTCAACTTAGTTGTGCTGATCTTTAGATGGTGTTGAAGGTTGTTCTTGTGTCACCGGTATATCATCATTAGGCATAGAGACTGTAATTTCGTCTTCTAGCATTGACCCTATGGGTTCTTCTTTATACGTAGACACAAGAATTTCGTCTTCTTGCATATGTTCTACTGATTCATTATGAGAAGCAGTAGTAGAAACTGGTTCAGTAGATATACCTGTGTCAATATGCTGAGATTCTCGTACAGTAGAGTCCACCGTCTTTTCTGCGGTTTCAACAACGCTTTCTTCAGCTTCCTCAATACCTTTCTTAGTTGCCTTATCACCTTCATCCTTATTTGACTCGTCGGCATTCGTACCTGTTTTGTCATTCTTGTCACCCTCTTTGGTTCCATTCCCGTCGTCATTATTATCATCATCATTGTCATCCTCATCTGTATCCTCGTCCTCATCTTCATCTTTATCCTTATCCTTTTCTTCCTCATCATCTTCTTCCTTATCCTCTTACTCATGTCATTATAACCATCATACTCATCACCGTTACCCTCGTTATCTTCCTCCTCGAGCTCTTGTTCATCCTCAGACTCAGAGTCTTCAGTGTCTACAGGTGTATCTTTAATGATTGCTTTGTTGAGATATTGTAGAACTTTGCGTTTATATTTCGATTTACTAGTTCTCATATATTTCAGTCGTGTCTGCAACAATTTCATTAGTTGAAGGGTAGATATACCAGTACCGAAAAGAGTTGGTAGTTCCTGATCAACATATGACTTTACTTCTCGTCGAATGATGTTGGTCATCTTCTCATTAATCGACCCAAGAAACGCATCATTCTCTTTGTCACGAGTTTTCTTCTCTCGAAGAAATGTTTTGTGTTGTTCTTTAAGTTTAGACACGTTGTCGGATATATTCTTAATTGTAGGCTCATCAAGTTGCGGTTCCTTAAGAGTTTGTGTGTCAGGAGTGGTAAATCTTTCAGTCAGTGCAGCTATTTGTTTAGCTTGAGCCTCCAGCTATTGTTGAAGAGACTGAATCAGTGGATCACTGACTATCAGGAATGGGTTGGAGGTGGATGATACTTGTTGTACTGATGGTGGAGGTGTAACCATGAGTGTTAAAGTGGTGGTGGATGATACGGATTGTTCAAGGATAGGTGATGGTGTAGATTAAGTGATTGGGGCGGTAGTTGATACCCGTTGTTCAACAGGTACTGGTGTGATAGCTGGTGTTATGACATCAGTGATGACTGGGGTGGATAGTGGTTGAATGGTAGTTGATGTAACAGAAGTTATAGGAACATCCACCATGTTTTCATTTTTCGATGGATCAGTATTTGTAACCTCGACACCCTCCCCTTCAAAATTAAGATATTTCATAACATCACCAGAGCCGGAAGTAGACTTAGTTTGAAGTAGAGTTCCTGGAATGAGAGTTGCGTAAGCATCGTCGTTAATTACAGTGTTAGTTGGTTCCGGTAAAGATGTGGTGATATTGACATCATGATACAACAAATTTGTATCTGTGTTTTCACTGCTAGCACCCTCTTCACTCTGCTCACGACTTTCAAAATGGAAGTTATCAGCATCTTCATCGTTAGGATCTTCATAAAAGGCAATATCGGCATCAGGATTACCAAATTCCTCTAAGTCCTCAAACAGTCTTGAGCCTGATCCTGTGGATGTTACAAAAGCCTCCTCTCTGCTTTGCTGAAGAGTAATACGCAGTCGTTTTGCTTCAGAAATGGTTTGTTGAGCTGGTTCATCTGAATCAACAATTGCTTCTTTACCTTTGGTTTGGTTTGCTTTCTTTGGCCTTCTGAGTGGTACTTCTTCCTGTTCATCCTCAGTATGGATCATCTCATCTTCATCATCATCTTCATCAACTATTTGCATTTTCCCTGTGCCTTTATCTTTGGAGGAAGCAGTCGATTGGCGCTTTGAAACTCTTTTCTGTCCTCTACCTTTTTGCTTCTCTAAGGGAAGTGAATTTGCTCGTCGAAACTGTGTGTCAATATCGTGGAGCATCTCTTGATATTTATCACTTTCCTTGATTCCTTCATTGATCATTGTGTCAGGTACTAGAGCTGGACGTAATGAATAGTTTGTGGATTGAGTATCCGCATTCATTTGTAGAATCACATAGTCATCATCTTTTGTGTGGTAGAAGAAATTCCCGCGAGTATCAATGTTTGGGTCACTCTTCATAAAGTGATTGATGATGAGCTTGGTGAATCTTGGGAATGGAAGATGCATGGATTTCTTCTTGGTTCTAGTAAACTGATAACAAAATTCTTGCCAGATAAGGAGTGCATAGTCCACTTTAGATGCCGTGTAAAGTCCTCAAAATATGAGAGCCTGAGGTGGTCTCATTAAGTCGGAGCCCCGAGTCTTTGGAGTAAGACATTTGACAATGATGGTGATAAGTGCTTTCCAGGGTTGCCCTATGTGTGATGTATTGAACTGCGATAGGTTGTGGATTTCACATTCATAATTTAGAGCACGAATGACTCGAAACAATTCATCGTTGTTTGGGTTAGCCACAAAGTGTTCACCTTTTGCTAACTTAGGAAAGTTAAACATTTTCCTAAAGATGCTCAAGTTAAGTACCATTGGCGTTTTGTTTAGTTGGAATGAGACAGTCTTTTTAGACAGTGGACTCTGTGAAAGTGTTGCAGTGGTCCAGAACTCGTGCATGTAGAGTTCGGGAACAGAGGCAGTAAGTTTGAATACATCTTTGATAGGTGAAATGTCAAGGATATCCGTGGTGATTTTGAAAGATGCTAATGAAGGATCAAAATCCTCTTGCAAACGAGAGTAGTTCTCAGCATATGGTAGCCTGTTGCTGAGTGAAACAAGTTCGAGATCACGTTTCCGCTGTTGTTCTTATGTGATCGACATCTTCATGCTTAGATGACATAAACACAAGTGATATACACAACCATATATATCTTAAATCCATGTCAAGTTGTAGCATTAACAGTAACACACGACAAGCATTAGCGCATTACATTAATTGAACAACTATAACTTGATCACAACACATGTCTATAGGTGCCACCTATCGTAATACTAGCATATCAATCCTGTAACTCATCACAATCTTATAGTGTTAACATAATACTATAAGCTATCACAATGTTTACCAAGACTACTCATCTCAAGCTTTCAAGTCATCGGAATTATAAGTTCATCACAATCCTAAATCCATCGCAATCTAAACATCCATCGTAATCCTACAACCATCGCAATGTGTAACCATCGCAATCCAATCGCAATCCTGTCCTATCGCAATCACACGGCCATCGCAATATTTCTGTTTCCATCGCAATGTTGAAAAACTATCGCAATATGTCCCCATCGCAATACCATTACGATGCCATCACAATGATCCGTCGGAATGCACCATCGCCATATGCCATCGCAATGTGTCATCGTAATGACCCGTCGCGATGAGCCATCGCTGTAACACCCCCAATTTTACATGTTTCAATACAGCGGAAGACTAGTTGGTGTTACGGGATAGCACATTACTCACATCATAGACAACACTTTAAAAATCGCGTCGTTTAATAATAAAGCATTTCCGTTCATAAATATCAAGTTTACATAGGTCCCAAGTCATAGAATTTCATACAATTTATACAAAACATTTGAATGGAAATTGTTATTTAAGTGCGGGCCATGAATTCTTGTCGTCTTCCCGAGACTTACCTTCAAGTACCTAAGATAAAACATGTTAAAAGAAAAGGTCGGCGAAAACGCCGAGTGAATTCATAGAATTTAATAAAACCATTAATATATCATCGGTATATAATTATTACCGAAAATCATTTTATACAAATCTTTGTAATAGGCCATAAAATAGCCAAAGTCATTTTATACAAATCCTTATCAAAAATCATGATATAGGCTTTTGCCTTCAAAATCATTATACGAACCATTATCGTAAAAACATCATACAATACGTTTTATAACTGATAACTAAATTTTACTCAGTTAAAAAGTTCTTTGTCGTATGTGTAATCGAATTGATTACTGGTTTAAGTTTGACTCAATTGTTTTTGGTTAAGAAAAATACTTGTCGTTGTTGAAAAATAAAAGTGCGAGACTTTAAAATAAAATGGCGGGTAAAATAAATCTAAATCTAATTGAAAATAATTGACAAGAAATTAAAGCGTGACGAGAAATTAAAAGGCACTTAAAGTAAATAACGCAAAATTAAAACTATCCTAAAGGCAAACTTAAAACGCAACTAAAACTTTAACTAAGGCAAGACTTAAACTAAATCTAAGGCAAGGCTTAAACTAAATCTAAGGCAAGGCTTAAAATAAATCTAAGACAAGTAATCTTAAAGTACAACTAAGTAAAAAGGCGGGAAAAGTAAAGCTTGAAAATTAAAATTTTAAACTTAAAAACAGAAACTTAAAATAACCTAAAAACAGCTCATTCGGAATAATCCTTCGTTCGGAATAAATCACTCGTTCGGAATGTCACCTTCGTTCGGAATAATTCTTCTTCACTCGGAATATTTACCTCATGCGGAATAAAGCTTCATCCGGAATAATCAAGCCAAAAACACTCATCCGGAATAATCTTGATTCGGAATAACAAAGACACTCATGCGGAATATTACTGATTCGGAATAAGGTTGCTTCATCCCGAATAATTTGTTGATCCGGAATATACAACCTTGATTCGGAATATTCCGAATGAACTCCTTTGATTCGGAATACTGCTTATTCTGAATGAACAACCCTTGATTCTGAATAACTGGTTGGTTCGGAATATGGCACTGAACCGGAATAACTAGAACAACCCCTTCATTCGGAATGTTCCGAATGAACAACCTTGATCCGGAATGATAAGATGGTTCAGAATATCCACTGATCCGGAATATTGTGTTTATCCGGAATAACAAACTGATCCGAAATATGTCACTTATCCGGAATGATTGCTTGGTTCGGAATAATCACAACACCACCTAGATCCGGAATAACCTGGGAAATCAGAAAGCGAAGAACAAGGGAAACAAAAGCATACGAATCTAAACCAATCTAACCAAAATCAACCAAACGATTAAACCAAAATAACACAAATGATTAACTAAACAATAACCAATCAATCCAAATCAATAAAACTAACAATCATAACCAAAATAATCAAAACCCACTTAATCAATTTAATAAAAACTCAAGAACATGAACATGAACATAAAGCATAAAGATTAAAGATTAAATAAAAAGGAAGATAGAAGATTAACAATAAAAGTAAAGATTAACAACAATAAAAGGAAACTTACTTTAATTTAAATGAATTTAAGGTGCAAGACAATTAAATAAATGACATGTATTTAAATGTGTAAGTAATTAAAATGGAAGAGCTAATTGTCACACTTAGCCAACAAAAACAAATGAAAGGAAATGGATCCTATTTATAGGAGATTAGGGAGGTGTTTAGTGGAAGCTTCCTCCCCTATTTCTTCTTTCTTTAATTGCTATTTAGTCCTTGTCTTCTTAATTGTTCGACTTTAACGACTTTGTCTCGGGATTTCTTTAAACTCGTCTTGAAATTTCTTCATAAATAAGACTTGAGTTCTTCGGCTTTAAGTAAACTTACGTCTTTTGACTTTTTCTTCGATAAATCTTCAGAATTGGTCTTGGACTTCCGTTCTTTTCGCACTCTTGATTTCTTGACTTCGTCTTTTGTCTTTTTCTTCGATAAAAGCCCGTGAATGCCCGTGTTTTCTCCCCTTTTCACATTTTCGTCCTAAATCACAACAAAACACAAACCACGCATAATTCCGACATTTACGACATAAAATACACGTTTTGGCTTGGTTATTATTGTAGTTAAATGGTAAAAAGAATGGGTGTTTACACACCTATCAAATCCCCTACACTTGACTATTGCAATGTCCTCATGCAATGCATTATTTAAAAAGCACGTTTTACATTTTCCATCATAATCAATCCATATTGGCCTTTATTAAAGAGATAGAAAATTATAAACATTCAAAGGAAGAAAGTAAGTAAAGAAATCAAAGACATACCTTAGGGTTTTGGAAATGTCATGAATGATCATCATCCTCAAGTTTTCACATTCTCCAAACCAAGCTTAAAAATGAGATCATTGTTATTATAAGTTAGCAAACTAACATGAACTCATGTGGGCCAATTATTTACTTAGACTCCCTTATTCATAGGTGTATCTCTTATATTTTATTGTTGTCTTGAATGATCACGAGGATGCATTGTTGACTTATTTCGATAGTTATTTAGGCTGAAAATAAAGTGGGACGATTTAATCAATAGTTAGCTAAAGGACAAAATCTTTTAAAACTGCTTCTCAGGACCTCAAAAAGTTCATATCTTGGCATAACTCGCTTCGCGATTTGAGACCTTTCTTGGACCGATATTTTGCAGCGACTTCATACTTCAAATCTTGAGAGACGTTCATGAAATTATGGCCTTCTCTTCATAATAGGAATTTGTTCACTTGAAGTTTTGAGAGATTCTTCATACTTGGACCACGACTTCTTCATTTTTCTCCAGTCTTTATTTGGGATTTTGATATACAACGATCCGCCTCCTTTTTGGACTTGGATCTATTTATCCTCATACCTTGTTAGGGCCTTTTTGGATAGACTTCTCCATGATCTTTACTGGAGTATTTTCTTTTCGTCGTGTGTCTCGATCCTTCATATTGATCTTTGATAAATGATTCTTCACATCACTTGGGATCTTTAGCAACAAAATGTAGCCCTCATGCCTTGTTAGGACCTTTTCGGACTCGCCAATCTTCGCGTCCCGCTTCAATAAGTTATGCCTTGGCTATGAACTCTAATTAATACCGAGCAACTTTTAATCGATCTTGGGCTAGAAGCTAAGTAACTTTTCAAACCGTACAACCTTATTTATTGCAGATAAATTTATTAACAAGCGAGGGGAGAATAGGCTGATAATTAACTCACATAAATTCACGAAAGAATACCAAACTTATAATTGACTCTATCATCTCTCGTTCTCCATAGTTTAAAATCTCAAGGAATGAGACTCGTGGATGCTTAGCCTATTAAATCAATGATTTGGGTTTTCGAGTCATCTATAGGATGTTGCAAATTCTTAGACTTTTTCAAGTTTAGAAATCGCATTTTAAAGTTCCCTTGATAAACGACTCTTTAGGATCAATTATAGGAACTTGCGAAAAGTTCTTGTTCTTAACCCGTGAGAGTTAAGACTTTCGCGTTTTATAGCTCCCTATATAAAAGCCTAGCAAAACTTGACTAAAAACACGTTAAGGATACTAGATAGAGTAAACTTAGATAAGTAAACTCGGGTTGAGTTAAAAGATTCACAACGTTTGAATATTTAAAACCACTTTATTAAAATTTATTCTAGTAAAGAAAGGAAAATAACTATACAAAGGGAAAAAACTAATAGGCCAAAATAGATCAAAATTTTTGAAAAATGTCGAAAAATTGATTTTCTGGTTAAAATGAGGACAAATACAAGGAAAATACCACTTGATTTCATACGAGGATTTTGCCTGTATAAAAATATTAAATTCGTTGTTCCAGTCTCTTCGAATTGAAAAAATGGATTAATGTGCGACTCAGCTGTTTTTGGTTAAGAAAAATATTTTGTCGTTGTAGTAAAATTAGAAGTGCAAAAACTTTAAAGTAAAAGAAGGTAATTTAAATTTAAACTTAATTTAAAATAAATGACGGGAAATTAAAGCGTGACGAGAAATTAAAAGGCACTAAAAGTAAATAAAGCAAACTTAAAACTACCCTAAAGGCAAACTTAAAACGCAACTAAAACTTAAAACTAAGGCAAGGCTTATAAATCTAAGGCAAGTAATCTTAAAGTGCAACTAAGTAAAAAGGCGGGAAAACTAAAGCTTGAAAATTAAAAATTTAAACTTAAAAACAGAAACTTAAAATAACCTGAAAACAACTCATTTGGAATAATCCTTCGTTCGGAATAAATCACTCGTTCGGAATGTCACCTTCTTTCGGAATAATTCTTCTTCACTCGGAATATTTACCTCATGCGGAATAAAGCTTCATCCAGAATAATCAAACCAAAAACATTCATCCGGAATAATCTTGATTCAGAATAACAAAGACACTCATGCGGAATATTACTGATTCGGAATAAGGTTACTTCATCCGGAATAAATTGTTGATCTGGAATATTGCTTTATTCGGAAAACAGGTTGATCCGGAATAAACATCCTTGATTCGGAATATTCCGAATGAACTCCTTTGATTCGGAATACTGCTTATTCCGAATGAACGACCCTTGATTCGGAATAACTAGTTGGTTCGGAATATGGCACTGATCCGGAATATTATAACAAACCCTTCATTCGGAATGTTCCGAAAGAACAACCTTGATCCGGAATGATAAGCTGGTTCGGAATATCCACTGATCCGGAATATTGTGTTTATCCGGAATAACAAACTGATCCAGAATATGTCACTTATCCAGAATGATTTCTTGGTTCGGAATAATCACAACACCACCTTGATCCGGAATAACCTGGGAAATCAGAAAGCGAAGAACAAGGGAAATAAAAGCATACGAATCTAAACCAATATAACCAAAATCAACCAAACGATTAAACCAAAATAACACAAATGATTAACTAAACAATAACCAATCAATCCAAATCAATGAAACTAACAATCATAACCAAAATAATCAAAACCTACTTAATCAATTTAATAAAAACTCAAGAACATGAACATGAACATAAAGCATAAAGATTAAAGATTAAATAAGAAAGGAAGATAGAAGATTAACAATAAAAGTAAAGATTAACAACAATAAAAGGAAACTTACTTGAATTTAAATGAATTTAAGGTGCAAGACAATTAAATAAATGACATGTATTTAAATGTGCAAGTAATTAAAATGGAAGAGCTAATTGTCACACATAGCCAACAAAAACAAATGAAAGGAAATGGATCCTATTTAAAGGAGATTAGGGAGGTGCTTAGTGGAAGCTTCCTCCCCTCTTTCTTCTTTCTTTAATTGCCATTTAGTCCTTGTCTTCTTAATTCTTCGACTTTAACGACATTGTCTCGGGATTTCTTTAAACTCGTCTTGAAATTTCATCATAAATAAGACTTGAGTTCTTCGGCTTTAAGTAAACTTCCGTCTTTTGACTTTTTCTTCGATAAATCTTCAGAATTGGTCTTGGACTTCCGTTCTTTTCGCACTCTTGATTTCTTGACTTCGTCTTTTGTCTTTTTCTTCGATAAAAGCCCATGAATGCCCGTGTTTTCTCCCCTTCTCACATTTTCGTCCTAAATCACAACAAAACACAAACCACGCATAATTCCGACATTTACGACATAAAATACACGTTTTGGCTTGGTTATTATTGTAGTTAAGTGGTAAAAAGGATGGGTGTTTACACACCTATCAAATCCCCTACACTTGACTATTGCAATGTCCTCATGCAATGCATTAGCTACAAAGCACGTTTTACATTTTCCATCATAATCAATCCATATTGGCCTTTATTAAAGAGATAGAAAATTATAAACATTCAAAGGAAGAAAGTAAGTAAAGAAATCAAAGACATACCTTAGGGTTTTGGAAATGTCATGAATGATCATCATCCTCAAGTTTTCACATTCTCGAAACCAAGCTTAAAAACGAGATCATTGTTATTATAAGTTAGCAAACTAACACGAACTCATGTGGGCCAATTATTTACTTAGACTCCTTTATTCCTAGTTGTATCTCTTATATTTTATTGTTGTCTTGAATGATCACGAAGATGCATTGTTGACTTATTTCGATAGTTATTTAGGCTGAAAATAAAGTGGGACGATTTAATCAATAGTTAGCTAAAGGACAAAATCTTTTAAAACTGCTTCTCGGGACCTCAAAAAGTTCATATCTTGGCATAACTCGCTTCGCGATTTGAGACCTTTCTCGGACCGATATTTGGCAGCGACTTCATACTTCAAATCTTGAGAGACGTTCATGAAATAATGGCCTTCTCTTCATAATAGGAATTTGTTCACTTGAATTTTTGAGAGATTCTTCATACTTGGACCACGACTTCTTCATTTTTCTCCAATCTTTATTTGGGATTTTGATATACAACGATCCGCCTCCTTTTTGGACTTGGATCTATTTATCCTCATACCTAGTTAGGGCCTTTTTGGATAGACTTCTCCATGATCTTTACGGGAGTATTTGCTTTTCGTCGTGTGTCTCGATCCTTCATATTGATCTTTGATAAATGATTCTTCACATCACTTGGGATCTTTAGCAACAAAATGTAGCCCTCATGCCTTGTTAGGACCTTTTCGGACTCGCCAATCTTCGCGTCCCGCTTCAATAAGTTATGCCTTGGCTATGAACTCTAATTAATACCGAGCAACTTTTAAACGATCTTGGGCTAGAAGCTAAGTAACTTTTCAACCCGTACAACCTTATTTATTGCAGATAAATTTATTAACAAGCGATGGGAGAATAGGCTTATAATTAACTCACATAAATTCACGAAATATTACCAAACTTATAACTGACTCTATCATCTCTCGTTCTCCACAGTTTAAAATTTCAAGGAATGAGACTCGTGGATGCTTAGCCTATTAAATAAAAGTTTTGGGTTTTCGAGTCATCTATAGGATCTTGCAAATTCTTAGACTTTTTCAAGTTTAGAAATCGCATTTTAAAGTTCCCTTGATAAACGACTCTCTAGGATCAATTATAGGAACTTACGAAAAGTTCTTGTTCTTAACCCGTGAGAGTTAAGACTTTCGCTTTTTATAGCTCCCTATATAAAAACCTAGCAAAACTTGACTTAAACACGTTAAGGATACTAGCTAGAGTAAACTTAGATAAGTAAACTCGGGTTGAGTCAAAAGATTCACAACGTTTGAAAATTTAAAACCACTTTATTAAAATTTATTCTAGTAAAGAAAGGAAAATAACTATACAAAGGGAAAAAACTAATAGGCCAAAATAGATCAAAAATTTTGAAAAATGTCGAAAAATTGATTTTCCAGTTAAAATGAGGACAAATACAAGGAAAAGACCACTTAACTTCAATAGAAGTCCCCCTACACTTGATATAAACATTGTCCTCAATGTTTAAGCATGTGGGAGTAAACTCCCCTACACTTAGGACATTGTGCACGTTGTTTAAATCTTGCTAAGGAAGAGACAACTAAAGAGATTCCTATTTAATATTGGAAAATATAAAATAGTGAATCGAAAAGAGTTTAGGATAGAACCGGGAAGACGGAAACATGGAATCACGGGTCGTCAAAAATCATCAAGAGTGGATCATTGAACGCTTGAATCACTGAATATGAGAAGTGAGGAAATAGCAAACACCAACGGGTCTCCCCTACACTTAGGATAAAGATAGCTAAAAGATAGATACTTGGGTTGCCTCCCACGAAGCGCTTGATTTTTGTTCACCGAGTCGTGAGCCTGACTCGACCTTGATTAGCATAGGAAGAAGCATGAAACACATCCACCGGGATGAAATACATAGTTTTTGTCCATCAAATAGCACAAGCTTAAGGCGAACAAGGCAAGCCAAAGAAGAGTAGGCAAGGTTCCCTTAAGCAAAGACGGAGCACGGTGGGAGCAAGGGTGAAGAGGTGCAAGCATATCATCATAAGTTCCAAAAATCTTTCCTTTTATTTCATCAGATGGATACTGAGATGGCTGAAGAATATCGATACCGGGGCCGAACACCTTTTCCTTTAGGGGAAAATAGCACTCAGGCTCAGCAGAATTTGAAGAAGATCCGCTAAGAAAATGCACAACCTCGTCCTCAGAAGGTGGACAAAGAGGTGTCAAAACATACGTGTTGCGGATGTTGGTGTCGTCCGGTTTCTTCTCCTTTGAAAGAATTTTCTTCAAATACGAAGTAGGATCAAGACCATAATTATCAAAGCTAAAGGAGGGGCATCACTCTCATGAGGGAAGTATGTATTAAGGAAAGTAGAAAAGTCTTCCTCAAATGAGTAGTCATCCAAAGTAGGATTAAGCGTGGTTGCCGGAGGATCTTTGTCATTTGAAGAATCACTCGAAAGAGTATCGGCCTCATCAAAATCATCATAAGTGGGCATGTCGGGATACTCGGAAGTAAAATCATCATAATCATCTCCATTAGAACTAGAATCATCATCATAAGCATCATAGATCGGTGGAGAATCATATATTGGTGAAGGTTCCAATTTGGATAGAGAATCATCCACATCATCTTGAAACAGTGGATTATCATTGCAAGAATCGAATAGAGGATTGTTGTAGATGACAAAATCATCAAGCACATTAATCATATTCGCTGACTCTCTTCCATAAGATTTGCTTGTAAGCTTCCCCATTTCAAAAACTTGTGCATCATCCCCGACTCTTAAGATGAGTTCACATTTATCCACATCTATTAAAGCTCTACCAGTTCTCAAAAATGGGCGTCCAAGTATTAACGGAATACGAGGGTCCATTTCATAATCAACAACGACAAACTCGACCGGAAAAGTGAATGTGCTAACTTTAATGAACACATCTTCGACAATACCAACGGGGTAAGCAAGAGTGCGATTGGCAAGTTCAAGAGTCATTTTGGTGGGTGTAAGGTCGGGCAATGATAACTTTTTCCCAACACTTAAAGGCATCAAATTAATACTTGCCCCGAGATCGGCTAAGGCAGTAAATTTGTCGGTTTGGTTAAAAGTACAAGGTAGCACAAAACGACCGGGATCTCCAAGTTTTTCCGGAAGTTCTTTAAGAAGGACGGCAGAACAATTTTCATTCAATCGAGTATTAACAAACTCGGCCATCTTCTCCTTCTTGCTAAGCAATTCCTTAAATATCTTAACAAATTTAAGCATTTGTGCTAGAGCTTCAACAAGGCTAAAAGTGATGGTCATTTCCGAAACTTTCTTCAAATAGTTTGACACTTGAATGTCATCCTTGGTGTGCAGTTTGGCCTTGTCTAAGTGAGATAGATAAGGAATATTGGGTTTGGGTGGTGGAGGTGTTGAAGGTGAAGGTTGAGATGTTGAAGGGTTAAAGGTGGAAGGTGGGGTTGGTGGAGGATTAGTCTTGGGTACTTTTTCACGACGAGGCGGAGACGGTAATGGTGTACTAATACTAGGTGTGGGAGTAGTAGGGATAAATGGTGGTGGAGGAGGTGTAGATGATGGGGGCGGGATAGGTGGTCCTACTAAAGTAACTCCACTACGGGTGGTAATAGCACTCACATTCGCTCGCAGGTTGGTGACGGTGTTTGAAGGTAGAGAACCCGAAGTAGAGGGTTGAGTGGTGGGTAAGAAACTAGCCAGCATATTCTTCAAATCATTCGTTTGATTGTTGAAGGAGGATTGTATAAAATTTCGAAGCTCGGATCTAATGTCATTCCCTTGCTTAGTGATATCCCCTTTCAAATTGATAATTTGGCTTTGCAGATTCTTGATTTGCTCTCCTTAGGTTCTCATTAAGGCTTCAACATCTTGACTGATGGGTGGGGCTTGTTGAGCGGGTGGTTGATAAGGATTAGAAGCTCGAGGTGGGATTTGGTTGCTTCTATTGTAATTGTTGTTGGGGTTGTGGTTTTGAGGAGAAAAACCGGGTGAAAGGTAGTTGTTGGACCGGTAACTTAGCAAATTTCGATCCCCTTGAGGTCGGGCTTGGTAATTTTCCGGTGAATAGTTACCATAAGCCGCATATACGTTTTCCGGATTGCCGTGGGTAGAAGGACAATCAGTGTATGAATGAGGACCGCCGCATGTCTCACAAGGAATTTCTACCGGTTTAACTTGTTGTTGGTTTGAAGCGATGAGCAAGATATTTTTGTTCATTTCGGCCATCATGCGTGTGAATTCGGTCATGTCGGGGTTTGCTGAAGTGGAAGAAACATTGACTCTCGGGTTGTTCCTTGAAGAAGCGGAGAAATCCCAATTCTTGTGATGAGTAGTCATGTTCTCAATAAGCTCTCTACACTCCTCGGGTCTTCTTTTCATAAATGTGCCACCGGCGGCTGCATTAATCGTATCACGACCACGAAAAGTCAAACCGTTGTAGAAAGTACCAATTAAGATAATGGGGAGCATGTTGTGGTTTGGACAACGATCGATCAAAACATTATATCTTTCCCAAGCATCAAAGAGAGATTCATCGGGTTCTTGCATGAAACTGCTGTTTTGATTGTGAAGGCTCGTGACCATGGATAGTGGAAAGTAGCGCGACAAAAGCGTTGAGTCATGTCATCCCAAGTATGAATGGAATTCTTCGGGAGACGATCAAACCATTTCTCGGCGTGGTGTGATAAAGTATGTGGGAAGAGTTGAAGGCGAAGAACATCCATTGTAGCACTGGGCAACTTCATGCTTTGATTAATTGTAATGAATTTGTCGAGGTGTTTGTTGGCATCATCATCAGGCAATCCGCGGAATGGATTATTTTGCACTTGCTGGATCATGTGATGCTTCAACGAAAACTCCGGAGCCGTGATTTGCATCGGCGCAATCGGTCCTCCTCGTACAAACATTGTGGGTTGACAAAACTCCTCCATTGTCCGAAGATCGGGCTGTGGAAGAACATCGTTGTTGTTATTGTTGAGGTGCGGTGGATTATTGTTGTTGTTCACACCTGCCATAGCTAAATCTTCACGAGTCTCGGGCTCTTGATAATTTGAAGATCTAGTACGCATACACCTTCAAAAGCAAAAGAAAAAGATACCAAAGCAATAGAGAATATATAAACACTATAAAAATAAAATCTTTTTGGATTGTTGAAATTTTTTAATTTTTATGGATTTTAACAATTTTTAAATTTTTTGGATTTTTTTTGAAATTTTTAAGCAAGAAAATAACGCTCACGAGTGAATGGATCCCAAAAAGCAACGCGTCTCTCACAGAAAACCGTTAATCTTTACGAAAAGAGCCGGCATCGGCGCCATTTGATAACTAAATTTTACTCAGTTAAAAAGTTCTTTGTCATATGTCTAATCGAATTGATTACTGGTTTAAGTGTGACTCAATTGTTTTTGGTTAAAAAAAATATTTGTCGTTGTTGAAAAATAAAAGTGTGAGACTTTAAAATAAAATGGCGGGTAAAATAAATCTAAATCTAATTGAAAATAATTGACAAGAAATTAAAGCGTGACGAGAAATTAAAAGGCACTTAAAGTAAATAACGCAAACTTAAAACTATCCTAAAGGCAAACTTAAAACGCAACTAAAACTTAAACTAAGGCAAGGCTTAAACTAAATCTAAGGCAAGGCTTAAAATAAATCTAAGACAAGTAATCTTAAAGTGCAACTAAGTAAAAAGGCGGGAAAAGTAAAGCTTGAAAATTAAAAATTTAAACTTAAAAACAGAAACTTATAATAACCTGAAAACAGCTCATTCGGAATAATCCTTCGTTCCGAATAAATCACTCGTTCGGAATGTCACCTTCGTTCGGAATAATTCTTCTTCACTCGGAATATTTACCTCATGCGGAATAAAGCTTCATCCGGAATAAAAAAGCCAAAAACACTCATCCTGAATAATCTTGATTCGGAATAACAAAGACACTCATGCGGAATATTACTGATTCGGAAAAGTTTGCTTCATCCGGAATAATTTGTTGATCCGGAATATACAACCTTGATTCGGAATATTGCGAATGAACTCCTTTGATTCGGAATACTGCTTATTCTGAATGAACGACCCTTGATTCAGAATAACTGGTTGGTTTGGAATATGGCACTGATCCGGAATAACTAGAACAACCCCTTCATTCGGAATGTTCCGAATGAACAACCTTGATCCGGAATGATAAGCTGGTTCGGAATATCCACTGATCCGGAATATTGTGTTTATCCGGAATAACAAACAGATCCGGAATATGTCACTTATCCGGAATGATTGCTTGGTTCGGAATAATCACAACACCACCTTGATCCGGAATAACCTGGGAAATCAGAAAGCGAAGAACAAGGGAAACAAAAGCATACGAATCTAAACCAATCTAACAAAAATCAACCAAACGATTAAACCAAAATAACACAAATGATTAACTAAACAATAACCAATCAATCCAAATCAATAAAACTAACAATCATAACCAAAATAATCAAAACCCACTCAATCAATTTAATAAAAACTCAAGAACATGAACATGAACATAAAGCATAAAGATTAAAGATTAAATAAGAAAGGAAGATAGAAGATTAACAATAAAAGTAAAGATTAACAACAATAAAAGGAAACTTACTTGAATTTAAATGAATTTAAGGTGCAAGACAATTAAATAAATGACATGTATTTTAATGTGCAAGTAATTAAAATGGAAGAGCTAATTGTCACACTTAGGCAAGAAAAACAAATGAAAGGAAATGGATCCTATTTATAGGAGATTAGGAAGGTGCTTAGTGGAAGCTTCCTCCCCTCTTTCTTCTTTCTTTAATTGCCATTTAGTCCTTGTCTTCTTAATTCTTCGACTTTAACGCCTTTGTCTCGGGATTTCTTTAAACTCGTCTTGAAATTTCTTCATAAATAAGACTTGAGTTCTTCGGCTTTAAGTAAACTTCCGTCTCTTGACTTTTTCTTCGATAAATCTTCAAAATTGGTCTTGGACTTCCGTTCTTTTCGTACTCTTGATTTCTTGACTTCGTCTTTTGTCTTTTTCTTAGATAAAAGCCCGTGAATGCCCGTGTTTTCTCCCCTTTTCACATTTTCGTCCTAAATCACAACAAAACACAAACCACGCATAATTCCGACATTTACGACATAAAGTACACGTTTTGGCTTGGTTATTATTGTAGTTAAGTGGTAAAAAGGATGGGTGTTTACACACCTATCAATAACGTTGTATAAAGTTAAATAAAAACTGTTATATGAATATGTTTATGTAAGACCAAAACACGAATATAACATCAATAATAAGACCCCGTATTGCTAGTAAGGAAATATATCGTAATTCAGTGCGTATAGCAGTATTTCGTTATTTGGATTATTATAAGCCGCATGACATTTAACCTTACTACAACAAACAATGGGTAGCTAACCCGAAAATCATTTTCCCATCTAAATTAGCGTGTCGTCACAAAAATCACGCTATGGAAATCTTCTCATACATAAATTCGCTTACCAATCAATGTGGCACGACGGGGATCAACCGTCAAGGCGCGAACTGGGGTGATCGTCCCCAAATAGTACTATTATATGCATAAGCGTCTACCAAATCCCGGTAGTTCACAATTCATGCTAATGGGACTTTTAGTGACATAACCTAACTTTAATAATTCATTTTATTTCATACATCGGGTCATATAATCATTCATCGGGTCATACAATCATTCGGGTCCAAATAAATAAGCAAACAATCGGGACAGATGATGTCCTATTTTATCAAAACTAACATGTTATCTCCCTCACGGGTTTATAAAACATTTCATAAAAACATTTAAAAGAGTGCGAGGCTATGAACTCACGTTGATGTGGGAAGGCGGGTTATCGGCAATTCGGATGTACGGTACGTGCTTCAATCACGAAAACCTAGACAAATAATACTTGTCTTAGACTCTTGTCCAATGTCTTTATATAAATAACAATTATGTATACATATGATGATTTTATATATATTATGATGATCAAGTGGGTTTATACATTCTCATTTACTCATTTTAGCGTTATGTATTGGTAACTTTTATACTAGTTTACTAGTTTTACTTATTTACATGTTTTAGACCCAATAAGCCTATTATAAGCCCAATACCTTATATTAGTCCCTTTTACACATTTAATATCAGTATTATACTTTACATGTTGGGCCCAAATGGGTTAAGCCCAATAAGTAAGTTTATAAGTGTTTTACCAACTAGTCGGGTTTATAGTCCAATAAGGCTACTTTGGCCCGTTAATGTCTACATTATATGTTAAATGCTCGGGTTTTTATTGGTTTTTACTTTTATATAAGTTTATATATCAGTATGTGAGTTTATAAAAGTTTACATTAGACGGGTCCGACCGTCTAAGTTTTATTTGACAAAAACGTTAATCTTTCGGTTTTAACCGAAAAGACGTAAAACTTAAGTATATAGTTTTATAACTTGGAAAAACATTTATACTTGCAATTTATATAACATGTACCATATTAATATCAATATATATATATATATATATATATATATATATATATATATATATATATATATATATATATATATATATATATATATATATATATATATATATATATATATATATATATATATATATATATATATATATATATATATATATATATATCTTTATTTATGATTATTATCAACTAGTGGGTTTTATATATGTATATGTTATATAAATTTTTGAGTGCTTATATTATATACTATTTATTTACAAAATCAATCCTAAATTTTATGTCCACTAAAATGTCCATATCTAGAGTTCTATAATGAGATAGGACCTCAAATTTTTATGAAAGAAACTACATGATATGTGCTTCATTTTATGATACTGATGAATCAACCTCTAAATATTTTAATGAATTCGTCCAAAACAGTGTAGACAGATTTACATTCTAATCTTATTTTGATCATATCTCACTCATTTTTAGGTTTCCATTCTATGGCCAACTCTCACATGTGTACAAGACCTAATACTTACTGTATATTGATTTCACTTTACCATTCTATCAGTTTATCATTTGGTTAGTTACTGCTTTTATACAGCCATGTTATTAAGCAAGATTTAACCATTTATATGTGGTTTTCCATCTTTTTACCCATGTTTATCAAATCTATCAACACCAAATCCCCACATAATATTTTTAATCATCATTCATCATCATATACATATACATAAATAAAGAAAATACAAGATTACATAATCAAAATAACAAGAGGATAGGGAGAACAATCTCTATACCACCAAGATTGAGTAGTTTATGATCAAGGCTTGGATTTTTGATGGCAAAACTTGTGATAGATCAACACCAACTTTGAATGTTGATCCCTATAATCGTTCGACTCAATGGTTATGAACCATTATATCTAGGTTGATCATCATTCATATGATAACATAGCGGAATAAGAACAATGATCATAACAAGGTGTTTAGACACAAAGAACACGAATTAAAACAATTGGGATGTTCATTATATTAATAACAAACATCCACTAGACGTGTATACATTGAATCCCACGTCTAGTGCGACACACACTTTAGGTTTACATTGTGAATATGAGTTGTGAATAAAACCTATGACCCTTGGTTCCTTTTATAGTGTAAGGATTAGGGTTTACAAGAGATAAGAATGAATAAACAAGTAAATCTTCTATTTAAATAAACCTATGCAGAATATCTTTTGCATGTTTATCTAAATAGAAGCTTCCATTAGCTTCTTTTGTCTACGTTTTGTCAATGCTTGAATTGCATGTGACAATGCTTGGATTGCTCTTGACAATGCTTGATTCCATCAACGCCTAAATAACTCTTGTCAACGCTTGGAATGCTCTTGTCAATGCCTAGACAAATACTTCACGTTTTCTTCATTTTTGAGTTTCTCCCACATCAACTTTTTGACCCAACAATCTTCCCCTAGTTGATAGTGGCAAAACTCTATGTGTATCTCTTGTAAGTTGTACATGATCTTCAAATTGCTTCCCCTCAAATGTAGCATGCATTTCTTCCCCTTTTTGTCACATCAACAAGGAAGTAAACAATGTTGCAATGTTGAAGATTCTCCAAAAGTAGCTCTTTGTAATGATCTTGAAGAACAATTAATATAATATTTTTGATGTAGAAGTAGAATAACCCAACCTTGTGTTCCATGTCTTGTACTATCCACGTGACTAAGAACTTATAGAGGAGGATATAAGTAGACCTCGATCCCTTGTCAATATTCTCATCCTTTGTGAGACACTGAGCACGATAATGTAACTCCTTCAAATGTTATGACAAGTCTTCGTCACCAACATGTAAAGCACGAACAAGTTACCTTTAAAGTCTAGGCACTTTAAGATATGATAGAACACAAACTTGCGAAAATCTTCTTCAATCATCAAACTTCCCATAAGAATTCTTCCCCTTAAGCTAACACCTCTTCATGACAAGTCTTAATGAACCAATATTCTCATATGGAAAAGTTAGAAGTCGAATAACTCTTTCACAAGGCTATCCCGATTACATATTTGAATATCAATCAAAGTCTTCATGAATTGTGGCTAACTTACTTAAAAATCATTAATCCATTTAAATATATCCGAGCCATAAATATCAACATGATATTCTGAATTAAAATGGAGATTCCATGTACCTTTGTGTGTATTATCCTCCTTTTTGTGTGCTTAAAACGTACCAGTTTTCTCAAACAGCAGCAATCAGTTTGTTATCCGAGAACCCTTACTGTCCAATATCCACATTCATTACCCGATATCGGACAAAGCGTATCAGCGTTTGAAGAACATATCTCGGACAACACTGTCAACCTATCAGTGTTGACTTATTCTTGTCAGCGTCAAACTTCCTTCTGTCAGCGTCACATTTAAACCTGTCAGCGTTTAGATTTCAAACATCAGCGTTGATGTTAAACCTTGTCAGCGTCTTATGAAGTCTTGTCAGCGTCCACGCCCTTTTCACTTGTCAACGTTGAATTAAATATCAACGTTGAATTAAATAAGTAAATAAAGGTTCTTTTGATCATATACCGTGTGAACGCAGACTTCTAAACCAATCAATATCATCCCTTGGTCGTGTGAACATAACTTGTCATCCAATCACAATCTTTGAAATCTGTATACCACGTCAATCCTCCTTGGCTGTGTTCTCTTTTGCTGCGAGATATTATATCGTGTGAACACAATAGTTTCCACCAATAGGAATCCTTATTTGAACCGTGTATATACAAACTTAAATAGCCAATTAAAAAGTTCAAACCGTGTGAACACACCATCCTTAAACCAATAGGAACGAGAGGCTTATGGTAATACAGTGCACTAGCACTCATGAGATCACAAACCGTGTAAACACACATGGTCTTGACCAATCACGTCTGAGGATCCGTGTGAATGCAAAGCTCCTTCATTGTTTCTTGCTTTGAATATCACCACGTTACTGTATTAAACTAGCATAAAGCAAATCATGCTTTTCTTTGGAGTCGCATGTATTCGTTTCTTCCAATCACATAGTGATGATTATTCTAGGGTTTTGGAATAAAACCCTAAAATCGAATCGTAGATCTAGGGTTTTGGATGAAACCCTAAAACTTTATCACCTCCAATTCGTCATAAAACATCAGATCTTCCATTATATGCAATGATCTAGGGTTTTCAGAAACCCTAAATCATGATTTCATGTGAATATAAAAATCTGAAAATCACCTCTGCTGCCAACTTCGACGCTTAATAACTTTTGCCTGGGGATAAAACTCGACAATCCCTCCGGTGGATGTTTAGATCTATGTATGTAGAACACACATCTAAAATTTCGTGACGATCCAACGGTTCAATCAAAAGTTATGACCTTCTGAATACTGCTGCGCACACAAAAACGTCCAGAAAAATTCAATACGAATTTTTCTTCTTCACCATACACGAACACCTCGTCGGACCTAGATATCAAGAGCCTTAGGCTCTGATACCAATTGTTGATCCCTATAATCGTTCGACTCAATGGTTATGAACCATTATATCTAGGTTGATCATCATTCATATGATAACATAGCGGAATAAGAACAATGATCATAACAAGGTGTTTAGACACAAAGAACACGAATTAAAACAATTGGGATGTTCATTATATTAATAACAAACATCCACTAGACGTGTATACATTGAATCCCACGTCTAGTGCGACACACACTTTAGGTTTACATTGTGAATATGAGTTGTGAATAAAACCTATGACCCTTGGTTCCTTTTATAGTGTAAGGATTAGGGTTTACAAGAGATAAGAATGAATAAACAAGTAAATCTTCTATTTAAATAAACCTATGCAGAATATCTTTTGCATGTTTATCTAAATAGAAGCTTCCATTAGCTTCTTTTGTCTACGTTTTGTCAATGCTTGAATTGCATGTGACAATGCTTGGATTGCTCTTGACAATGCTTGATTCCATCAACGCCTAAATAACTCTTGTCAACGCTTGGAATGCTCTTGTCAACGCCTAGACAAATACTTCACGTTTTCTTCATTTTTGAGTTTCTGCCACATCAACTTTTTGACCCAACATTGAAGACCACCAATCTTTGTAAACTTCTTATAGAAATCAGCCCTAGGACATCATAAAATCACCTCCTTGGATGTTAGAATCACCTCCAATCTTCAAGGCTTCAAAGGGGCATCATCATGTGTATGAATAACACATGATTTTATGGCTAAAATAGATCAAATGAGGGTTGTTGTTGATGATTTTGGGACAAAATAGAGAGAGAGAGAGGGAGGAGAGTATGAGTGGTTTGCATGTATGTGTTTAGGAGAAAATGGTTTGAGGTGGTTGTTTTGTAAAGCTTATAGGACAAGTGTATAAGCTTGTATAAGAATTTTTGACATCTCATGGGTGTGGTGGCCTTAGTTAAACCCTCCCATGTGTGGGGTGAGGCAAAATTTGTTTTGTCTAATCCCACTAATTTAGGGGTACTCCTCGATTCTAGTTTTCTCGATTTGCGTGTCCTCGGGTCGTTTTACAAAAAAAGTTTTTATAAATTATGAATCAACGGCACAAAACGAATCTAATAAAAATTGTCTCATCAAAAACGAAGTTCAAAACGTAAATACGTAATCCTAAGGTTTCCGGTTTAGTCGTAAAGGACGTTAAATCATGAATGTAAGTCCTAATCTCTTCTCGTAAATTTGTAGGTTTATGAACAAACACAAATTTAAATTCTAATATAATATTAACGAATAAATTTATTTTTCTGAAATGTCAGACTGTCACCAAAGACGGTGTATGTAAACGTAAGCACGTAACGTAGAATCCTCCGGTTTAGACGTAGTCGATGCTACTTCAAGATGTATACCTAAATTTCTTCCCAAAAATAAGTGAGTTCATAATATAACATTAAAATAATGTTTTTAAATTATACTTGATAATAAAATATCAACCATAAATTGACGGATTGTCACAGCATTTACCCCTAAACAGGATCTTTGTCCTCAAAGATCGATTTATCTTACTACTCGCTTCTTATAGAGTTAGAACCATATGGGTATTTCCTCCACATTCGGTCTTTTCTCACAAGTGTAATTCATTACAATACGTGAGTTTCATCAAACATAACTACGGGAGTACGATCAGGCTTAATGTTGACTTACTTTCTCTATCCATGATGTTCACGGGTTTTTGATGAATGCAACTTTTCGCCGATCTAAACATCATCAAGAAGTAATCAGATTTATCACTTGATAGACATTTCATCAAGTTAGATATACGAAACATAATTCACGCAGTCCTTGAAGTCATAGGGTAGATCCAGCTTATATGCCTTTCAAAACAACTCTTTATAGTATCTCAATGGTCCCATACAACGGGGACTTATTTCCCATGATCTTTCCGATCATCAATTTACTTCTCTATGGTTAAATTTTTTGGCATAACTTCGCTACCCATCCTGCACTTCAAGATCTACACTTCATATTCACATAACCCCTTGCCCACTACCGGCAGTCAATAAACAGATCCTAATATCAACAATCAATTTAGGTCTCGCGGGTCGGGTATTTGGTAAGGTTAGGTTGGTCATCATAGGCAACCTTAAGCCTAAAATACATGTCCAACTCACAATGGGTGTAGGTCGGGTGTCTTCATCCCAACTCCTGCTTACAGATGCTCTAATATTTAGATCTTCGCAAGATTCGATCTCGATCCTAATACGATAATTATCAATGATAATCTCTCCAAAGGAAAACGATTATACGGTTTATTACCAAAGGTCAATTAGTCAAGCATAAAACAACACTTCTAGTGTTTGGTATCATTACTTTACCTCGTCCCTTCGATTGGGGTGGTAAACGGTACTCTCATCAAGGTTCGTTCCCAATGATTTCTGAGCAAATCTCTAGAAATTCGATGCGAAGCGAGGATCTTGATAGAGATGATTGATACAGGCATACTATGTTTACACAACTCCTTTAAATACAAAAGAGTCAATTTCTTCATCAAGAATCTATCATTATCAGGAATGATATTAGCAGATTTGGTCAGTTTGTCGACGATGACCCAAATCGAATCAAATTCAGATGATGACCTTTGCAATAGTTATACATTTACTAATGTATGAGGCGATGTCTGCCTTCATAATTTGCCATCGGTACAACTTCTTCAGATAAGATACATTTAATCAGAAGTGACATGAATAGAACACTTAAACTTATAACATTCCAACATGACTAAATCTCAAAATCTCCATATTTAGGCAACCATAAGCGGCCTTTTATACATTTAACGCCATAGGCTTCTCAAATCTATTGGTTCACATTAGCCGCGAACCCCTTTTATTATCTACATTATCCTTCTTACAAACATTAGTTATTTTTAAATTGTTCGATAATTTATTTTGTACCATCATTACTAAGGAAAACATCCTAATTGGTTCTTTATTGTCACACCCCACCATGGCGGAATATGGGGCGCGACGTAATGGATATCATCACAACATGGCGTGTCTATAGAGATAACTATATGAATAAGAAATGTCAAAATGGTGACACGAAACTCATGACAATATCTCAACAAATACAGGAGTCTAGGTAAGTAGGTAACAGTCATACCACTTACCCAAGACAAACAATAAACATAAACCAAACAAACATATAGGTGCCAACATGTATCACTTATCAAAAACATAAAGGTAAACTAAGAAGGAACGGGGATCTCCTTCTATATGCAATCCTAAGGCATCCAAGTCTAGCCACTTCTATCCTCAAGCTTAAACATATTCACACCTGAAAGAGACACTAAAACACGTCAACATAAAGTTGGTGAGAGTCATAGGTTTAGACTCCAACGCCAAAACAGTTATGAGCTATGAATAACAAACACCAACACAATAATATATGGACAATGTGCTACAATAACGTATTAACAACTAGCATTCAAGTTCAATCAATCATCACAATTCCAAGGCATCACGCCTTACCAACAACCACAATTTCTAAGGCATCACGCCTTACCAAACACCATAATTTCCAAGGCATCACGCCTTACCAACAACCATGGTACCATAGGCGCCCATACACCTATGTACCTTTCCCAATGCCACTACCTTGTCATTATCCATTGGTCCCATAGACAATCACGCTATGTACCTATCCCAAGGCCCCTACCTTGTCAAACCACAATAACTGAGACGGCACGTGTCCCCCGATCCAAATCATACACAATCAAGAATCACATAGCAGTTAATCACATAATGTACACACAAGTCCATCACAAACCTTAAAAACATTCACAACATCAATTTATAAAATAACTCAACACAGTGTCTCTTCCATCCCATCTGGAAGTCAATATCAATAGTAAACATGGGACTATGAAACTCACCTGATAGCTTCTCCAAAAGTCCTCGCTCTAGCAACAAGCTAACAAACCAAAAACACGCAATCAATACATGAACCAATCACTAAGATGGCTCATCAACCTATGATGGACATCTAGCCTACTCCCATATAAATACCCCATTTATATGCTATAAACACCCTATTACCCTTCCCTAACAAGTCCTTGACTTGTTTAAGTTTAATAACTATCCCATTCATATTTTACACAAAACAGTACCAATTTTAGGTCTCCAAACTTTAAGTCAACCGTCCACTTAAACATACCCATTCTTTCTGTAAAAGGAATATTCATAGCCTTACATATGTTGGCTAACACCTGCCACTTGCTCTAACCTTAAAGCTACTGTTAAGGCCCCGATATATATATATATATATATATATATATATATATATATATATATATATATATATATATATATATATATATATATATATATATATATATATATATATATATATATATATATATATATATATACTTTTGTCATTCCAGATTTCCTGATTTTGAACAAACTAAAAGATTGTTACAATTAGGGGGTCTTACCCTAAACCACAACATTATCCCAAGTGCAGATACTTAATAAAATATATAAACCATCTCTCATGTTCGTGAGAAGATCCCAATGCAACCCTAAGTACCCCAAACAACCCAAAACTTAAAAAGAAAACAGGCTGACTTCAAAACTGTATTGACCTCCGACTGTTGTAACCTGTTTTTGACCCACTTTCCGACCTCCAATTTAACTCTAGTTTCTTGAATTGGAAATCCACTTCAAATAGCTTTCCAGGGATATGCGGATCGCAAAATAAGAGTTTGTAGAACTCCCAATATGACCAAAACAATTGACTCAAAATTCTGCCCAGTTTTTATAAACGGGTTTAATCAAATTAACCTAATTAATCACCCATAACCCCAATTAATACAAGGCCTAGTTTATGTAATCATTATAACACCATTAATATAATATTAATTTACTGTTTTTAAATTAACCCTAACCTAAATCCATCATAAGATGATTAAAGAAAACATTAAACAATTTAATTGAAAAGAGTATTAAAGATTTTACCTTAGAATTTTTGAAAGAAGAAAAATTAATGAAGAACCCTAAAACCACCATTTATGCCGACCAAACCTTGATCTCCAGGGATTTTATGAGTGTTTTGATTAATAAAAAGACTTTATATACTTTCTTAACAAGTCTTTGGCCCATGTACAAAAGCCCGGTTCCCTTTTTCCCTTTTTCCCCCTATTCTTTTCTTCCTGCGTTTACAAACCGACCATAACCCTATATTTTTCGTTTTTTTTCTTTTTATTATTAATATATGTATTAATAATATTACCTTAATTTTCCTTAATTTATTTCAGCTCCTAAAGCCTCCAAAACATCAAAACCCTAAAACTAGTCAAATTTACGCGTTTTACCGTAAAAGACGTAAAATATACACTTTTAATAAAAATCTCAAATTTTGAAATAAACTTTATATTTAAGTCCTAAATGACTTAAAACCATCCCAAAAAATATCCATATGACCAATTTCCTCATCCGAGACCTCTAAACGCTAAACCGTAAATCGTAAAAATACGATTTTCTGTAATACATATACGTATACGTAAAACCACCAAATAACACCATCTCACTTGATAGTCACTACCATGTGAACTCATGAACATGAAATCATCACACATCGTTTCACTCACAAGGTACCCCGTACCGGAAATGATATCCAAACCACACTCTATACACACCAATAAGCACATAAACTCGTAAAGACACGTAACTAGCACAAAATAAAACTAAGTGACGAACCTCAAAACCAGGGTTGTCACATAACTCCCTCCTAATAGAAATCTCGTCCCGAGATTTACTCCTTAGGATCAACCACACAAACAACAAATCACATGAGGATACTTGTTCTAAACGAACTCCTCTCATATCCATGTAAACTTTAGTTCAAGTTTTCAAAATACCACATATACCAACCAAAAATAATTAAACTCATTGCCAAACTCATGACCTCACAGTCAATAAATCTCACAAATGGCTCTTTGATAAAACAAGGACTCTTATTAACACAAGTCCCGAGTAACCGTACATGCAAAATGCATTCTCAAACAACCTTTACCAATCTCAATACATGAAATGTATCATGTATACAACTCATTTCCCCAGGAAATTCTATACTCATTAGCTACTGGTCCGATCTTTCCAAAGATCATAAATGGACCTACAAAACTCTACATCAACTCTTCCATTTTACCAAAACGTACCACCCGTTACTATGGGTGAAACTTCATACACACTTTGTCACTAACTCTAGTGGTTTCCTCCATCTCTACATGGCATCCCTTGTTGCTCTCATTCTTTCCACAAACACCATTACTACATTAGTAGCCTCTTTTACCAATTCTAGTCCATAATGGGGGCAACTCACCCTATACTTTCATATAGTGCCCCAAATGGCATTTATCGACTTATAGTATAATAACTATCATTATATGAAAACTCAGCCATCGCTAATGAGTTTCCTAACTCACTCTAATCAATCACTCATGCCCTTAGTGTAACCCTTATGGTTGTATAAATATCTCAATTGCCCATCCTTTTCTAGTTAGCTGGATATACTCATATCCAATCATGTTCATCAACTCCCTTTAGTCTGTACTTCAAACTACTTAAAATTCCAATTTCCTTACAAAGTGACCTATGACGGTATTTCACATATCCATCAGTTCTTCCCTTGCCATAATCCTTCATAAGGCATTTCATACATATTAGGATAACTTTTACGCCAAAACCCTCTATTCCATCACATTCGTACATAATCCTTCCAACTTTTCAAGTACGTGACTTCTCATTCCTCTTGAATATGAGATGAATTAGTCTGTCTATCGACTATCATCCAACTCTCGGCATACTTATTCCTCCACCGCATTATGTATCCCTTTCACCAACTTCGTCCATACATCGCCCTTTCTAAGCTACTCCTATCTATGTAGGAAGTATAGTCTACGTCCCTTTTCTCCATATGATTGTCCAAGCCACGCAATATACATGTTGACGCGTTCTTTGCTTTAGACAACTCAACTCGTGCAACCTACATCCTTCATCCAAACCACCCTAATACGTCATCCATATAGTCTTAGCTTCACTTCATTCTTCTTATTCCAGGTCTTATCAACCATGCTTGCCTTTCCCAGATGGTACTTGGCCTTGCAATTTTCTTTCACCACTTAACTTCACCCATCACCTTTGCCAAATGTTCAATCAAGATGATTAAATATGTGTTGGAGACGTTCATGATCCGTATAGATCATTCTCTACGTCTCGTACACCAAATGCCTCTAGCATTCTAGGCAGATATAACAGTCCAGCTCCACTAACTAAGTCTATCCAGTTCTTCCAAATTTTCAGTTCATGCAACGTATAAGCGATCGCCTTTCTTTGTCATCCTCGTACTCGTCTAAATCCTTGCTCCACGTATCGTCATGCTTCGCGAATTCATCCAGTCCTTCCGATAATGCCAAGATCGGCTCATTATCCAATCCACTTCTTCAGCCTCCAAAATGCTTCCTCATCCTTCTTTACTTTGTCCCTTGCTGGTTCCATGATATGCCATCATCTCTAACTACACAGCATAGTACAGTTAATCCTAAAACTCACACTTGAAAATCTCATGTATAATTCCCTTTCCCAACAACTCCAAACCAACTCATAATTTGCCTCACTCTCTTTCTAAGATTTGAGTAGATCAAGATGTCGTCGATGCTCCCGATGACAACTCGTTTATACCCGTTCATGCACACTCGGTTCATTGACTCCATGAAAACCGCTAGTGCTTTGGCGAAGCCAAATGCATAACCGTAAAACCAAGGCGTTCATACAACATCCTTAGCAGTTTCAATTACGTCCTCATTGCATCCTCTCTCAGCGGCAATACGAATGAATTTCTACCTCGTTCTACTCGCGAAAATCTACACGTATTCTATAAGGCCAATACTTCCTCTAATCAGACCACTCAACCGCTTCCACATCACATTTACTACCAGGCAACTCAACCTTTATCCGACATTCCTTGCAATTTCTAACAACTCTTGTTTTTAAATCACTCCATCAACGATTGCCTTGGAAAGGCACTAACTACAACTCCTCTCACCTCCCCTACTTGCTCTATTTATGGTTCTACCTCACAGTAATAGACAAACCTACTAAATTTCAGGAAATTTTCAGAAAACTTACATGCCCTACGAACAATCATAAATACCTTTGAGGTATTATATCCCCTTCCAACACTCTCTATGGCGCGTTACTTGTGCTAGTATCCCACAAATCTCTATTCATCTCCTTGGTACTCCTAAGAGACCTCATGACCACACTAGTTCGTCTACGAACTTCTTTCCTCCCCACTAAGGGTATTCCGACCGTTCTCTCATGGTCACCTACTTAAGCGTGTAGGCGCGACCAAGTCTTTCATATGACTACCTCAACGCTCCCGAACAATACGAAACCAAAACTACATCCTGAATCCATCAGATACAATCAACGAATCAAGCCCACGGATAACTAACGACATTTCACGTGCACCAATTAAAACAAGTCAAAAAAACCACGAGACTCAAAAGAAAACTCAAACCCAGAACATGTATTAATCCAAAATGACCCATGACAACGAAAAATAATCCAAGAAACACCCAATGGCAACCAAACATATTACGCCCCGCGACATATTATTTAAACCGTGCAAAAGATCGATTTTTCCAAAAGAATATATATCTTATATTTTTTACTTATTATTACCTCCCACATCTATGTGACTCAAACAATCTACAAACAACCCTCTTGACGAACTCAAAACTCAACTCAAAAACTAGGTATCCCGTGCATCCCAAATCATAAAAATAAACTACTATTCAACTCAACCTTGAACCCTACACTTGTACAACAATTTCGACCAGGATACTGACCTCCCATGACTATACATTCTGAATATTTGAAAAGTACGTTCCGAGTACATAAATTTTGGCTCTTGAATCACTCAAAAAGCTCTAAAAACGAACAAGTTATGACCAAATCAGTTTTATACTAGTTGTTTTAAAAAGACTAAAGATTAAACTTAGTGATTAATGTAATCCTTTTAAATGACAGATATAATTGTATGTGAAATCTTCATAAACTCAATTTAACCTTGTATAAATAATTATAAATGACGTAAATTGGTCAAACCTAATTATATGAACTATGTAAGTAGAAAGAAATTTTTACTTCGCTTTATTTCAAAGAAAGTCTTTTAGAATTTGAAATAAATAAGTGTTGATTAAAAAGAAATCATATGCTACATCTTGTTTCAAACACGACTCCAACACCTTACCCTTATTTTACCGAATACAACCAACCATCTAACTCAATATATACCGACCAAAAGAAATGCAAGACCCACCACAAAAGATTTCATTATCTCAAAAGAAATACCAAGTTATTTCAATAGACTTAAAACCAAGAACACCATTTTAAAACGTACACGTGAAATATGAAACTCAAAGAATACTCTACAAGACACACTTCAAAAGATTCAAAACGTCGTTGGAACTCCAACAAACTCCAGCACCATAAAACACGAACAAACACAAGGTACGTTCAAGTTATAATAACTAGTGAACGACCGTATACCATAACCTAACACGTAGTAGTATATATACATCCACATATATATACCTATCGAATCTCCCAAACATACTCGTTATCATACATGTCAGATCAATCAATCGCTTTATACACTCGTTTTTTCATACGAGTAATCACCATCTCATTGTGTCACAACAAGGCATAAAGCCCACCTCCAAAACCAAACCATATCGTGTGACCTCATAATCACACAACACAACTATAATCCAAAACATATAACACAAAAAGAACAATAGCCATATCATAGACAGCCATTACATAAACTCATGTATAATACGTATACCCAAATTCTACATCTCACCATATACAAGCATGTACTAACCCTCTTTCATGCAATCATACTTGAGAACCCATTGAAGTTGTGGTACTTGTATAACTATGTTTGCCACCATACTTATACAATTACCCTTTCCCCAATGCACTCCCTCCTATGATGACACTTATAAGAATCAATACAACATATAACACATAAATCCATCTACTCACATAAGCTCATAACCACATAACCAAATAGGTCTAAAACCCCATCTATTAAAATAACATAGTAAAACTCTTGGAATACCGAAATCCATAGTCTAGCTAAAACAACATAGACTAAATCCAAAACGAAAACATAATCAGTTATAAGTCATGTCGCCCGTAAGAGTGGAAACAACTTAAAACCCTTCCTATCTACCTACTCCTAGTAACTCGAACCACCACACAATTCTTAGGGAACATGACTTAAACATCAAAAGAAAAATAACATACCTCAGGTATGTAAAATAACTCGATAAAAGATAGAAACTACCTTGTACTAAATTATGTACTATAATGTACAATTTAAGTAAAATACAACAGTGACTAGCGTGGACGATTAGGGTTCAACCCGCACTAGTCACAAACCCGAAAAGAAAATAACATGTGACTAAGTATGAACATACTACGGTTCAATCCATACTAGTCAAAACATCGCAATAAATAACATCCAAACACATCAATTAATATAAAATGCACACGTACTCCTATGACGCCTATTTGCAGGGACCCTTAAGCTATAGACTAGGCTACGCGACTAGGCAACCTAATTCTCTATAACCATTGTCTCTGATACCATTCTGTCACACCCCACCATGGCAGAATATGGGGCGCGACGTAATGGATATCATCACAACATGGTGTGGCTATAGAGATAACTATATGAATAAGAAATGTCAAAATGGTGACACGAAAGTCATGACAATATCTCAACAAATACAGGAGTCTAGGTAAGTAGGTAACAGTCCTACCACTTACCCAAGAGAAACAATAAACATAAACCAAACAAACATATAGGTGCCAACATGTATCACTTATCAAAAACATAAAGGTAAACTAAGAAGGAACGGGGATCTCCTTCTATATGCAATCCTAAGGCATCCAAGTCTAGCCACTTCTATCCTCAAGCTTAAACATATTCACACCTGAAAGAGACACTAAAACACGTCAACATAAAGTTGGTGAGAGTCATAGGTTTAGACTCCAACGCCAAAACAGTTATAAGCTATGAATAACAAACACTAACACAATAACATATGGACAATGTGCTACAATAACGTATTAACAACTAGCATTCAAGTTCAATCAATCATCACAATTCCAAGGCATCACGCCTTACCAACAACCACAATTTCTAAGGCATCACGCCTTACCAAACACCATAATTTCCAAGGCATCACGCCTTACCAACAACCATGGTACCATAGGCGCCCATACACCTATGTACCTTTCCCAAGGCCACTACCTTGTTATTATCCATTGGTCCCATAGACAATCACGCTATGTACCTATCCCAAGGCCCCTACCTTGTCAAACCACAATAACTGAGACGGCACGTGTCCCCCGATCCAAATCATACACAATCAAGAATCACATAGCAGTTAATCACATAATGTACACACAAGTCCATCACAAACCTTAAAAACATTCACAACATCAATTTATAAAATAACTCAACACAGTGTCTCTTCCATCCCATCTGGAAGTCAATATCAATAGTAAACATGGGACTATGAAACTCACCTGATAGCTTCTCCAAAAGTCCTCGCTCTAGCAACAAGCTAACAAACCAAAAACACGCAATAAATACATGAACCATTCACTAAGATGGCTCATCAACCTATGATGGACATCTAGCCTACTCCCATATAAATACCCTATTTATATGCTATAAACACCCTATTACCCTTCCCTAACAAGTCCTTGACTTGTTTAAGTTTAATAACTATCCCATTCATATTTTACACAAAACAGTCCCAATTTTAGGTCTCCAAACTTTAAGTCAACCGTTCACTTAAACATACCCATTGTTTCTGTAAAAGGAATATTCATACCCTTACATATGCTGACTTCAAAACTGTATTGACCTCTGACTGTTGTAACCTGTTTTTGACCCACTTCCCGACCTCCAATTTAACTCTAGTTTCTTGCATTGGAAAACCACTTCAAATAGCTTTCCAGGGATATGCGGATCGCAAAATAAGAGTTTGTAGAACTCCCAATATGACCAAAATAATTGACTCAAAATTCTGCCCAGTTTTTAAAAACGGGTTTAATCAAATTAACCTAATTAATCACCCATAACCCCAATTAATACAAGCCCTAGTTTATGTAATCATTATAACACCATTAATATAACATTAATTTACTGTTTTTAAATTAACCCTAACCTAAATCCATCATAAGATGATTAAAGAAAACATTAAACAATTTAATTGAAAAAAGTATTAAAGATTTTACCTTAGAATTTTTGAAAGAAGAAAAATTAATGAAGAACCCTAAAACCACCATTTATGCCGACCAAACCTTGATCTCCATGGATTTTATGAGTGTTTTGATTAATAAAAAGACTTTATATACTTTCTTAACAAGTCTTTGGCCCATGTACAAAAGCCCGGTTCCCTTTTTCCCTTTTCCACCTATTCTTTTCTTCCTGCGTTTACAAACCGACCATAACCCTATATTTTTCGTTTTTTTTATTATTAATATATGTATTCATAATATTACCTCAATTTTCCTTAATTTATTTCAGCTCCTAAAGCCTCCAAAACCTCAAAACCGTAAAACTAGTCAAATTTACGCGTTTTACCGTAAAAGACGTAAAATGTACACTTTTAATAAAAATCTCAAATTTTGAAATAAACTTTATATTTAAGTCCTAAATGACTTAAAACCATCCTAAAAAATATCCATATGACCAATTTCCTCATCCGAGACCTCTAAACGCTAAACCGTAAATCGTAAAAATACTATTTTCTGTAATACATATACGTATACGTAAAACCACCAAATAACACCATCTCACTTCATAGTCACTACCATGTGAACTCATGAACATGAAATCATCACACATCGTTTCACTCACAAGGTACCCCGTACCGGAAATGATATCCAAACCACACTCTATACACACCAATAAGCACATAAACTCGTATAGACACGTAACTAGCACAAAATAAAACTAAGTGACGAACCTCAAAACCAGGGTTGTCACATCACTCCCTCCTAATAGAAATCTCGTCCCGAGATTTACTCCTTAGGATCAACCACACAAACAACAAATCACATGAGGATACTTGTTCTAAACGAACTCCTCTCATATCCATGTAAACTTTAGTTCAAGTTTTCAAAATACCACATATACCAACCAAAAATAATTAAACTCATTGCCAAAATCATGACCTCACAGTCAATAAATCTCACAAATGGCTCTTTGATAAAACAAGGACTCTTATTAACACAAGTCCCGAGTAACCGTACATGCAAAATGCATTCTCAAACAACCTTTA
Source organism: Glebionis coronaria (assembly GCA_025667525.1). NCBI lineage: Eukaryota > Viridiplantae > Streptophyta > Magnoliopsida > Asterales > Asteraceae > Glebionis > Glebionis coronaria. The sequence goes on along the minus strand of CM046882.1, from coordinate 266,250,399 downwards.
CCAATCTCAATACATGAAATGTATCATGTATGCAACTCAGTTCCCCAGGAAATTCTATACTCATTAGCTACTGGTCCGATCTTTCCAAAGATCATAAATGGACCTACAAAACTCTACATCAACTCTTCCATTTTACCAAAACGTACCACCCGTTACTATGGGTGAAACTTCATACACACTTTGTCACTAACTCTAGTGGTTTCCTCCATCTCTACATAGCATCCCTTGTTGCTCTCATCCTTTCCACAAACACCATTACTACATTAGTAGCCTCTTTTACCAATTGTAGTCCTTAATGGGGACAACTCACCCTATACTTTCATATAGTGCCCCAAATGGCATTTATCGACTTCTAGTATAATAACTATCATTATATGAAAACTCAGCAATCGCTAATGAGTTTCCTAACTCCCTCTAATCAATCACTCATGCCCTCAGTGTAACCCTTAAGGTTGTATAAATATCTTAATTGCCCATCCTTTTCTAGTTAGCTGGATATACTCATATCCAATCATGTTCATCAACTCCCTTTAGTCTGTACTTCAAACTACTTAAAATTCCAATTTCCTTACAAAGTGACCTATGAGGGTATTTCACATATCCATCAGTTCTTCCCTTGCCATAATCCTTCATAAGGAATTTCATACATATTAGGATAACTTTTACGCCAAAACCCTCTATTCCATCACATTCGTACACAATCCTTCCAACTTCTCAACTACGTGACTTCTCATTCCTCTTGAATATGAGATGAATTAGTCTGTCTATCGACTATCATCCAACTCTCGGCATACTTATTCCTCCACCGCATTATGTATCCCTTTCACCAACTTCGTCCTTACATCGCCCTTTCTAAGCTACTCCTATCTATGTAGGAAGTATAGTCTACGTCCCTTTTCTCCATATGATTGTCCAAGCCACGCAATATACATGTTGACGCGTTCTCTGCTTTAGACAACTCAACTCGTGCAACCTACATCCTTCATCCACACCACCCTAATACGTCATCCATATAGTCTTAGCTTCACTTCATTCTTCTTATTCCAGGTCTTATCAACCATGCTTGCCTTTCCCAGATGGTACTTGGCCTTGCAATTTTCTTTCACCGCTTAACTCCACCCATCACCTTTGCCAAATGTTCAATCAAGATGATTAAATATGTGTTGGAGACATTCATGATCCGTATAGATCATTCTCTACGTCTCGTACACCAAATGCCTCTAGCATTCTAGGCAGATATAACAGTCCAGCTCCACTAACTAAGTCTATCCAGTTCTTCCAAATTTTCAGTTCCTGCAACGTATAAGCGATCGCCTTTCTTTGTCATCCTCGTACGCGTCTAAATCCTTGCTCCACGTATCGTCATGCTTCGCGAATTCATCCAGTCCTTCCGATAATGCCAAGATCGGCTCATTATCCAATCCACTTCTTCAGCCTCCAAAATGCTTCCTCATCCTTCTTCACTTTGTCCCTTGCTGGTTCCATGATATGCCATCATCTCTAACTACTCAGCATAGTACACTTAATCCTAAAACTCACACTTGAAAATCTCACGTATAATTCCCTTTCCCAACAACTCCAAACCAACTCATAATTTGCCTCACTCTCTTTCTAAGATTTGAGTAGATCAAGATGTCGTCGATGCTCCCGATGAAAACTTGTTTATACCCGTTCATGCACACTCGGTTCATTGACTCCATGAAAACCGCTAGTGCTTTGGCGAAGCAAAATGCATAACCGTAAACCCAAGGCGTTCATACAACATCCTTAGCAGTTTCAATTACGTCCTCATTGCATCCTCTCTCAGCGGCAATACGAATGAATTTCTACCTTGTTCTACTCGCGAAAATCTACACGTATTCTATAAGGCCAATACTTCCTCTAATCAGACCACTCAACCGCTTCCACATCACATTTACTACCAGGCAACTCAACCTTTATCCGACATTCCTTGCAATTTCTAACAACTCTTGTTTTTAAATCACTCCATCAACGATTTGCCTTGGAAAGGCACTAACTACAACTCCTCTCACCTCCCCTACTTGCTCTATTTATGGTTCTACCTCACAGTAATAGGTAAACCTACTAAATTTCAGGAAATTTTCAGAAAACTTACATGCCCTACGAACAATCATAAATACCTTTGAGGTATTATATCCCCTTCCAACACTCTCTATGGCGCGTTACTTGTGCTAGTATCCCACAAATCTCTATTCATCTCCTTGGTACTCCTAAGAGACCTCATGACCACACTAGTTCGTCTACGAACTTCTTTCCTCCCCACTAAGGGTATTCCGACCGTTCTCTCATGGTCACCTACTTAAGCGTGTAGGGGCGACCAAATCTTTCATATGACTACCTCAACGCTCCCGAACAATATGAAACCAAAACTACATCCTGAATCCATCAGATACGATCAACGAATCAAGCCCACTGATAACTAACGACATTTCACATGCACCAATTAAAACAAGTCAAAAAAACCACGAGACTCAAAAGAAAACTCAAACCCAGAACATGTATCAATCCAAAATGACCCATGACAACGAAAAATAATCCAAGAAACACCCAATGGCAACCAAACATATTACGCCCCGCGACATATTATTTAAACCGTGCAAAAGATCGACTTTTCCAAAAGAATATATATCTTATATTTTTTACTTATTATTACCTCCCACATCTATGTGACTCAAACAATCTACAAACAACCCTCTTGACGAACTCAAAACTCAACTCAAAAACTAGGTATCCCGTGCATCCCAAATCATAAAAATAAACTACTATTCAACTCAACCTTGAACCCTACACTTGTACAACAATTTCGACCAGGATACTGACCTACCATGACTATACATTCTGAATATTTGAAAAGTACGTTCCGAGTACATAATTTTTTGCTCTTGAATCACTCAAAAAGCTCTAAAAACGAACAAGTTATGACCAAATCAGTTTTATACTAGTTGTTTTAAAAAGACTAAAGATTAAACTTAGTGATTAATGTAATCCTTTTAAATGACAGATATAATTGTATGTGAAATCTTCATAAACTCAATTTAACCTTGTATAAATAATTATAAATGACGTAAATCGGTCAAACCTAATTATATGAACTATGTAAGTAGAAAGAAATTTTTACTTCGCTTTATTTCAAAGAAAGTCTTTTAGAATTTGAAATAAATAAGTGTTGATTAAAAAGAAATCCTATGTTACATCTTGTTTCAAACACGACTCCAACACCTTACCCTTATTTTACCGAATACAACCAACCATCTAACTCAATATATACCGACCAAAAGAAATGCAAGACCCAACACAAAAGATTTCATTATCTCAAAAGAAATACCAAGTTATTTCAATAGACTTAAAACCAAGAACACCATTTTAAAACGTACACGTGAAATATGAAACTCAAAGAATACTCTACAAGACACACTTCAAAAGATTCAAAACGTCGTTGGAACTCCAACAAACTCCAGCACCATAAAACACGAACAAACACAAGGTACGTTCAAGTTATAATAACTAGTGAACGACCATATACCATAACCTAACACGTAGTAGTATATATACATCCGCATATATATACCTATCGAATCTCCCAAACATACTCGTTATCATACATGTCAAGTCAATCAATCGCTTTATACGCTCGTTTTTTCCATACGAGTAATCACCATCTCACTGTGCCACAACAAGGCATAAAGCCCACCTCCAAAACCAAACCATATCGTGTGACCCCATAATCACACAACACAACTATAATCCAAAACATATAACACAAAAAGAACAATAGCCATATCATAGACAGCCATTACATAAACTCATGTATAATACGTATACCCAAATTCTACATCTCACCATATACAAGCATGTACTAACCCTCTTTCATGCAATCATACTTGAGAACCCATTGAAGTTGTGGTACTTGTATAACTATGTTGGCCACCATACTTATACAATTACCCTTTCCCCAATGCATCCCTCCTATGATGACACTTATAAGAATCAATACAACATATAACACATAAATCCATCTACTCACATAAGCTCATAACCACATAACCAAATAGGTCTAAAACCCCATCTATTAAAATAACATAGTAAAACTCTTGGAATACCGAAATCCATAGTCTAGCTAAAATAACATAGACTAAATCCAAAACGAAAACATAATCAGTTATAAGTCATGTCGCCCGTAAGAGTGGAAACAACTTAAAACCCTTCTTATCCACCTACTCCTAGTAACTCGAACCACCACACAATTCTTAGGGAACATGACTTAAACATCAAAAGAAAAATAACATACCTCAGGTATGTAAAATAACTCGATAAAAGATAGAAACTACCTTGTACTAAATTATGTACTATAATGTACAATTTAAGTAAAATACAACAGTGACTAGCGTGGACGATTAGGGTTCAACCCGCACTAGTCACAAACCCGAAAAGAAAATAACATGTGGCAGAATATGGGGCGCGACGTAATGGATATCATCACAACATGGCGTGTCTATAGAGATAACTATATGAATAAGAAATGTCAAAATGGTGACACGAAAGTCATGACAATATCTCAACAAATACAGGAGTCTAGGTAAGTAGGTAACAGTCCTACCACTTACCCAAGACAAACAATAAACATAAACCAAACAAACATATAGGTGCCAACATGTATCACTTATCAAAAACATAAAGGTAAACTAAGAAGGAACGGGGATCTCCTTCTATATGCAATCCTAAGGCATCCAAGTCTAGCCACTTCTATCCTCAAGCTTAAACATATTCACACCTGAAAGAGACACTAAAACACGTCAACATAAAGTTGGTGAGAGTCATAGGTTTAGACTCCAACGCCAAAACAGTTATAAGCTATGAATAACAAACACCAACACAATAACATATGGACAATGTGCTACAATAACGTATTAACAACTAGCATTCAAGTTCAATCAATCATCACAATTCCAAGGCATCACGCCTTACCAACAACCACAATTTCTAAGGCATCACGCCTTACCAAACACCATAATTTCCAAGGCATCACGCCTTACCAACAACCATGGTACCATAGGCGCCCATACACCTATGTACCTTTCCCAAGGCCACTACCTTGTCATTATCCATTGGTCCCATAGACAATCACGCTATGTACCTATCCCAAGGCCCCTACCTTGTCAAACCACAATAACTGAGACGACACGTGTCCCCCGATCCAAATCATACACAATCAAGAATCACATAGCAGTTAATCACATAATGTACAAACAAGTCCATCACAAACCTTAAAAACATTCACAACATCAATTTATAAAATAACTCAACACAGTGTCTCTTCCATCCCATCTGGAAGTCAATATCAATAGTAAACATGGGACTATGAAACTCACCTGATAGCTTCTCCAAAAGTCCTCGCTCTAGCAACAAGCTAACAAACCAAAAACACGCAATCAATACATGAACCAATCACTAAGATGGCTCATCAACCTATGATGGACATCTAGCCTACTCCCATATAAATACCCCATTTATATGCTATAAACACCCTATTACCCTTCCCTAACAAGTCCTTGACTTGTTTAAGTTTAATAACTATCCCATTCATATTTTACACAAAACAGTCCCAATTTTAGGTCTCCAAACTTTAAGTCAACCGTCCACTTAAACATACCCATTGTTTCTATAAAAGGAATATTCATACCCTTACATATGCTGACTTCAAAACTATATTGACCTTCGACTGTTGTAACCTGTTTTTGACCCACTTCCAGACCTCCAATTTAACTCTAGTTTCTTGCATTGGAAAGCCACTTCAAATAGCTTTCCAGGGATATGCGGATCGCAAAATAAGAGTTTGTATAACTCCCAATATGACCAAACAATTGACTCAAAATTTTGCCCAGTTTTTAAAAACGGGTTTAATCAAATTAACCTAATTAATCACCCATAACCCCAATTAATACAAGCCCTAGTTTATGTAATCATTATAACACCATTAATATAACATTAATTTACTGTTTTTAAATTAACCCTAACCTAAATCCATCATAACATGATTAAAGAAAACATTAAACAATTTAATTGAAAAGAGTATTAAAGATTTTACCTTAGAATTTTTGAAAGAAGAAAAATTAATGAAGAACCCTAAAACCACCATTTATGCCGACCAAACCTTGATCTCCAGGGATTTTATGAGTGTTTTGATTAATAAAAAGACTTTATATACTTTCTTAACAAGTCTTTGGCCCATGTACAAAAGCCCGGTTCCCTTTTTCCCTTTTTCCCCCTATTCTTTTCTTCCTGCGTTTACAAACCGACCATAACCCTATATTTTCGTTTTTTTTCTTTTTATTATTAATATATGTATTAATAATATTACCTTAATTTTCCTTAATTTATTTCAGCTCCTAAAGCCTCCGAAACCTTAAAACCGTAAAACTAGTCAAATTTACGCGTTTTACCGTAAAAGACGTAAAATATACACGTTTAATAAAAATCTCAAATTTTGAAATAAACATTATATTTAAGTTCTAAATGACTTAAAACCATCCCAAAAAATATCCATATGACCAATTTCCTCATCCGAGACCTCTAAACGCTAAACCGTAAATCGTAAAAATACGATTTTCTGTAATACATATACGTATACGTAAAACCACAAAATAACACCATCTCACTTCATAGTCACTACCATGTGAACTCATGAACATGAAATCATCACACATCGTTTCACTCACAAGGTACCCCGTACCGGAAATGATATCCAAACCACACTCTATACACACCAATAAGCACATAAACTCGTAAAGACACGTGACTAGCACAAAATAAAACTAAGTGACGAACCTCAAAACCAGGGTTGTCACATCACTCCCTCCTAATAGAAATCTCGTCCCGAGATTTACTCCTTAGGATCAACAACACAAACAACAAATCACATGAGGATACTTGTTCTAAACGAACTCCTCTCATATCCATGTAAACTTTAGTTCAAGTTTTCAAAATACCACATATACCAACCAAAAATAATTAAACTCATTGCCAAACTCATGACCTCACAGTCAATAAATCTCACAAATGGCTCTTTGATAAAACAAGGACTCTTATTAACACAAGTCCCGAGTAATCGTACATGCAAAATGCATTCTCAAACAACCTTTACCAATCTCAATACATGAAATGTATCATGTATACAACTCATTTCCCCGGGAAATTCTATACTCATTAGCTACTAGTCCGATCTTTCCAAAGATCATAAATGGACCTACAAAACTCTACATCAACTCTTCCATTTTACCAAAACGTACCACCCGTTACTATGGGTGAAACTTCATACACACTTTGTCACTAACTCTAGTGGTTTCCTCCATCTCTACATAGCATCCCTTGTTGCTCTCATCCTTTCCACAAACACCATTACTACATTAGTAGCCTCTTTTACCAATTCTAGTCCATAATGGGGACAACTCACCCTATACTTTCATATAGTGCCCCAAATGGCATTTATCGACTTCTAGTATAATAACTATCATTATATGAAAACTCAGCCATCGCTAATGAGTTTCCTAACTCCCTCTAATCAATCACTCATGCCCTCAGTGTAACCCTTAAGGTTGTATAAATATCTCAATTGCCCATCCTTTTCTAGTTAGCTGGATATACTCATATCCAATCATGTTCATCAACTCCCTTTAGTCTGTACTTCAAACTACTTAAAATTCCAATTTCCTTACAAAGTGACCTATGACGGTATTTCACATATCCATCAGTTCTTCCCTTGCCATAATCCTTCATAAGGCATTTCATACATATTAGGATAACTTTTACGCCAAAACCCTCTATTCCATCACATTCGTACACAATCCTTCCAACTTCTCAACTACGTGACTTCTCATTCCTCTTGAATATGAGATGAATTAGTCTGTCTATCGACTATCATCCAACTCTCGGCATACTTATTCCTCCACCGCATTATGTATCCCTTTCACCAACTTCGTCCTTACATCGCCCTTTCTAAGATACTCCTATCTATGTAGGAAGTATAGTCTACGTCCCTTTTCTCCATATGATTGTCCAAGCCACGCAATATACATGTTGACGCGTTCTCTGCTTTAGACAACTCAACTCGTGCAACCTACATCCTTCATCCAAACCACCCTAATACGTCATCCATATAGTCTTAGCTTCACTTCATTCTTCTTATTCCAGGTCTTATCAACCATGCTTGCCTTTCCCAGATGGTACTTGGCCTTGCAATTTTCTTTCACCACTTAACTCCACCCATCACCTTTACCAAATGTTCAATCAAGATGATTAAATATGTGTTGGAGACGTTCATGATCCATATAGATCATTCTCTACGTCTCGTACACCAAATGCCTCTAGCATTCTAGGCAGATATAACAGTCCAGCTCCACTAACTAAGTCTATCCAGTTCTTCCAAATTTTCAGTTCCTGCAACGTATAAGCGATCGCCTTTCTTTGTCATCCTTGTACGCGTCTAAATCCTTGCTCCACGTATCGTCATGCTTCGCGAATTCATCCAGTCCTTCCGATAATGCCAAGATCGGCTCATTATCCAATCCACTTCTTCAGCCTCCAAAATGCTTCCTCATCCTTCTTCACTTTGTCCCTTGCTGGTTTCATGATGTGCCATCATCTCTAACTACTCAGCATAGTACACTTAATCCTAAAACTCACACTTGAAAATCTCACGTATAATTCCCTTTCCCAACAACTCCAAACCAACTCATAATTTGCCTCACTCTCTTTCTAAGATTTGAGTAGATCAAGATGTCGTCGATGCTCCCGATGACAACTCGTTTATACCCGTTCATGCACACTCGGTTCATTGACTCCATGAAAACCGCTAGTGCTTTGGCGAGGCCAAATGCATAACCGTAAACCCAAGGCGTTCATACAACATCCTTAGCAGTTTCAATTACGTCCTCATTGCATCCTCTCTCAGCGACAATACGAATGAATTTCTACCTCGTTCTACTCGCGAAAATCTACACGTATTCTATAAGGCCAATACTTCCTCTAATCAGACCACTGAACCGCTTCCACATCACATTTACTACTAGGCAACTCAACCTTTATCCGACATTCCTTGCAATTTCTAACAACTCTTGTTTTTAAATCACTCCATCAACGATTTGCCTTGGAAAGGCACTAACTACAACTCCTCTCACCTTCCCTACTTGCTCTATTTATGGTTCTACCTCACAGTAATAGGCAAACCTACTAAATTTCAGGAAATTTTCAGAAAACTTACATGCCCTACGAACAATCATAAATACCTTTGAGGTATTATATCCCCTTCCAACACTCTCTATGGCGCGTTACTTGTGCTAGTATCCCACAAATCTCTATTCATCTCCTTGGTACTCCTAAGAGACCTCATGACCACACTAGTTCGTCTACGAACTTCTTTCCTCCCCACTAAGGGTATTCCGACCGTTCTTTCATGGTCACCTACTTAAGCGTGTAGGCGCGACCAAGTCTTTCATATGAACTACATCCTGAATCCATCAGATACGATCAACGAATCAAGCCCACAGATAACTAATGACATTTCACGTGCACCAATTAAAACAAGTCAAAAAAACCACGAGACTCAAAAGAAAACACAAACCCAGAACATGTATCAATCCAAAATGACCCATGACAACGAAAAATAATCCAAGAAACACCCAATGGCAACCAAACATATTACGCCCCGCGACATATTATTTAAACCATGCAAAAGATCGACTTTTCCAAAAGAATATATATCTTATCTTTTTTACTTATTATTACCTCCCACATCTATGTGACTCAAACAATCTACAAACAACCCTCTTGACGAACTCAAAACTCAACTCAAAAACTAGGTATCCCGTGCATCCCAAATCATAAAAATAAACTACTATTCAACTCAACCTTGAACCCTACACTTGTACAACAATTTCGACCAGGATACTGACCTCCCATGACTATACATTCTGAATATTTGAAAAGTACGTTCCGAGTACATAATTTTTGGCTCTTGAATCACTCAAAAAGCTCTAAAAACGAACAAGTTATGACCAAATCAGTTTTATACTAGTTGTTTTAAAAAGACTAAAGATTAAACTTAGTGATTAATGTAATCCTTTTAAATGACAGATATAATTGTATGTGAAATCTTCATAAACTCAATTTAACCTTGTATAAATAATTATAAGTGACGTAAATCGGTCAAACCTAATTATATGAACAATGTAACTAGAAAGAAATTTTTACATCGCTTTATTTCAAAGAAAGTCTTTTAGAATTTGAAATAAATAAGTGTTGATTAAAAAGAAATCCTATGTTACATCTTGTTTCAAACACGACTCCAACACCTTACCCTTATTTTACAGAATACAACCAACCATCTAACTCAATATATACCGACCAAACGAAATGCAAGACCCAACACAAAAGATTTCATTATCTCAAAAGAAATACCAAGTTATTTCAATAGACTTAAAACCAAGAACACCATTTTAAAATGTACACGTGAAATATGAAACTCAAAGAATACGCTACAAGACACACTTCAAAAGATTCAAAACGTCGTTGGAACTCCAACAAACTCCAGCACCATAAAACACGAACAAACACAAGGTACGTTCAAGTTATAATAACTAGTGAACGACCATATACCATAACCTAACACGTAGTAGTATATATACATCCGCATATATATACCTATCGAATCTCCCAAACATACTCGTTATCATACATGTCAAGTCAATCAATCGCTTTATACACTCTTTTTTTCCATACGAGTAATCACCATCTCACTGTGCCATAACAAGGCATAAAGCCCACCTCCAAAACCAAACCATATCGTGTGACCCCATAATCACACAACACAACTATAATCCAAAACATATAACACAAAAAGAACAATAGCCATATCATAGACAGCCATTACATAAACTCATGTATAATACGTATACCCAAATTCTACATCTCACCATATACAAGCATGTACTAACCCTCTTTCATGCAATCATACTTGAGAACCCATTGAAGTTGTGGTACTTGTATAACTATGTTGGCCACCATACTTATACAATTACCCTTTCCCCAATGCACTCCCTCCTATGATGACACTTATAAGAATCAATACAACATATAACACATAAATCCATCTACTCACATAAGCTCATAACCACATAACCAAATAGGTCTAAAACCCCATCTATTAAAATAACATAGTAAAACTCTTGGAATACCGAAATCCATAGTCTAGCTAAAACAACATAGACTAAATCCAAAACGAAAACATAATCAGTTATAAGTCATGTCGCCCGTAAGAGTGGAAACAACTTAAAACCCTTCCTATCCACCTACTCCTAGTAACTCGAACCACCACACAATTCTTAGGGAACATGACTTAAACATCAAAAGAAAAATAACATACCTCAGGTATGTAAAATAACTCGATAAAAGATAGAAACTACCTTGTACTAAATTATGTACTATAATGTACAATTTAAGTAAAATACAACAGTGACTAGCGTGGACGATTAGGGTTCAACCCGCACTAGTCACAAACCCGAAAAGAAAATAACATGTGACTAAGTATGAACATACTACGGTTCAATCCATACTAGTCAAAACATCGCAATAAATAACATCCAAACACATCAATTATTATAAAATGCACACGTAATCCTATAACGCCTATATGCAGGGACCCTTAAGCTATAGAATAGGCTACGCGACTAGGCAACCTAATTCTCTATAACCATTGTCTCTGATACCATTCTGTCACACCTCACCATGGTGGAATATGGGGCGCGACGTAATGGATATCATCACAACATGGCGTGTCTGTAGAGATAACTATATGAATAAGAAATGTCAAAATGGTGACACGAAAGTCATGACAATATCTCAACAAATACAGGAGTCTAGGTAAGTAGGTAACAGTCCTACCACTTACCCAAGACAAACAATAAACATAAACCAAACAAACATATAGGTGCCAACATGTATCACTTATCAAAAACATAAAGGTAAACTAAGAAGGAACGGGGATCTCCTTCTATATGCAATCCTAAGGCATCCAAGTCTAGCCACTTCTATCCTCTAGCTTAAACATTTTCACACCTGAAAGAGACACTAAAACACGTCAACATAAAGTTGGTGAGAGTCATAGGTTTAGACTCCAACGCCAAAACAGTTATAAGCTATGAATAACAAACACCAACACAATAACATATGGACAATGTGTTACAATAACGTATTAACAACTAGCATTCAAGTTCAATCAATCATCACAATTCCAAGGCATCACGCCTTACCAACAACCACAATTTCTAAGGCATCACGCCTTACCAAACACCATAATTTCCAAGGCATCACGCCTTACCAACAACCATGGTACCATAGGCGCCCATACACCTATGTACCTTTCCCAAGGCCACTACCTTGTCATTATCCATTGGTCCCATAGACAATCACGCTATGTACCTATCCCAAGGCCCCTACCTTTTCAAACCACAATAACTGAGACGGCACGTGTCCCCCGATCCAAATCATACACAATCAAGAATCACATAGAAGTTAATCACATAATGTACACACAAGTCCATCACAAACCTTTAAAACATTCACAACATCAATTTATAAAATAACTCAACACAGTGTCTCTTCCATCCCATCTGGAAGTCAATATCAATAGTAAACATGGGACTATGAAACTCACCTGATAGCTTCTCCAAAAGTCCTCGCTCTAGCAACAAGCTAACAAACCAAAAACACGCAATCAATACATGAACCAATCACTAAGATGGATCATCAACCTATGATGGACATCTAGCCTACTCCCATATAAATACCCCATTTATATGCTATAAACACCCTATTACCCTTCCCTAACAAGTCCTTGACTTGTTTAAGTTTAATAACTATCCCATTCATATTTTACACAAAACAATCCCAATTTTAGGTCTCCAAACTTTAAGTCAACCGTCCACTTAAACATACCCATTGTTTATGTAAAAGGAATATTCATACCCTTACATATGTTGGCTAACACCTTCCACTTGCCCTAACATTAAAGCTACTGTTAAGGCCCCGATATATATATACATACTTTTGTCATTCCAGATTTCCTGATTTTAAACATACTAAAAGTTTGTTACAATTAGGGGGTCTTACCCTAAACCACAACATTATCCCAAGTTCAGATACTTAATACAATATATAAAACATCTCTCATGTTCGTGAGAAGATCCCAATGCAACCCTAAGTACCCCAAACAATCCAAACCTTAAAAAGAAAACAGGCTGACTTCAAAACTGTATTGACCTCCGACTATTGTAACCTGTTTTTGACCCACTTCCCGACCTCCAATTTAACTCTAGTTTCTTGAATTGGAAAGCCACTTCAAATAGCTTTCCAGGGATATGCGGATCGCAAAATAAGAGTTTGTAGAACTCCCAATATGACCAAAACAATTGACTCAAAATTCTGCCCAGTTTTTAAAAACGGGTTTAATCAAATTAACCTAATTAATCACCCATAACCCCAATTAATACAAGCCCTAGTTTATGTAATCATTATAACACCATTAATATAACATTAATTTACTGTTTTTAAATTAACCCTAACCTAAATCCGTCATAAGATGATTAAAGAAAACATTAAACAATTTAATTGAAAAGAGTATTAAAGATTTTACCTTAGAATTTTTGAAAGAAGAAAAATTAATGAAGAACCCTAAAACCACCATTTATGCCGAGCAAACCTTGATCTCCAGGGATTTTATGAGTGTTTTGATTAATAAAGAGACTTTATATACTTTCTTAACAAGTCTTTGGCCCATGTACAAAAGCCCGGTTCCGTTTTTTCCTTTTCCCCCTATTCTTTTCTTCCTGCGTTTACAAACTGACCATAACCCTATATTTTTCGTTTTTTTTCTTTTTATTATTAATATATGTATTAATAATATTACCTTAATTTTCCTTAATTTATTTCAGCTCCTAAAGCCTCCAAACCTCAAAACCGTAAAACTAGTTAAATTTACGCGTTTTACCGTAAAAGACGTAAAATATACACTTTTAATAAAAATCTCAAATTTTGAAATAAACTTTATATTTAAGTCCTAAATGACTTAAAACCATCCCAAAAAATATCCATATGACCAATTTCCTCATCCGAGACCTCTAAACGCTAAACCGTAAATCGTAAAAATACGATTTTCTGTAATACATATACGTATACGTAAAACCACCAAATAACACCATCTCACTTCATAGTCACTACCATGTGAACTCATGAACATGAAATCATCACACATCGTTTCACTCACAAGGTACCACGTACCGGAAATGATATCCAAACCACACTCTATACACACCAATAAGCACATAAACTCGTAAAGACACGTAACTAGCACAAAATAAAACTAAGTGACGAACCTCAAAACCAGGGTTGTCACATTTATCCTTTCTACATAATGCGTCTTTATCTAAATTCACCTTTCCTGATGAAATAATTATCATGACCGTATTCATTAAAAATTTCTTTCTTCACATTTTCTAAGTTTTAGTTTCTTCTCAACTATCATCTTTATTAGTTTTGCTCAATCCGACATTTAAAGCATCTATAATCATTAAAAGTAATTAAATAATAAATATTCAATTTTTATGAAACGTAAACGTAAAAAATTTTAAATTTCTTAGTTCGACCAATTATATAAAAATGTTCAAAATAAATTTGAATTTTATTAACAAGATTTTGGTTGATTTATCGAAAATAATTAAAATAATTAATAAGATCCGTAAATGTTCGAAAAATATTTTTTTATAATTTTGTCAAAATTTTCTTAGTTAAAAAGCAAAAATTATCGTTTCAAAGTTCAAGTCATGGTTTAAAAGGTTTCCTCAATCCCTCTTAGGTTGTCTGGAGGTATACACAAATATTTACCCCTAAACAGGAGTTTAGTTAAATGATTTGGGTATAAGGGAATAATCCCTTAAAATTTCCTTTGATAAAAAATATCTGTCAAAACAGTTTTGCACTTTCTTTTTGGTTAAACCCAAAGTCTTAAATGGCTTCTAATTTTTGAAGAGTCAATTTGGATTTCACTACCATTAATCACACGGTCAAATAATGTAAATGATTTAGTCTTTAATACATGTTAAATACTCAAGGTATAGGTTTTCACTACTCGGTCAATTCAGGGCAGTTTATAAATGATTATTAACTCCTTCCTATTCTTATAAACAAACAGATGGTCCTTAATGATCACAAGCATGAATTTATAAAATTACAGCCTACACACGTGATTCACCAAATTTATGGATGCTACATGTGCATTGGTCAATCCAAACGACATAACATGAAACTCATAATGGTCATTACAAGTTCTGGATGTAGTGATTGGAATATATAATCTTTTCCGCAGATGCGAAGTTGATGATAACCATGTCATGGATCAAATCTATAGAACATACGCTAGAACCTTGTAAATGATCGAACAAATCTATCATCTTGGGTAGTGGATATAGATTTTTTTAATCGTCAATTTACCTAGTTCACGGTAATCAATAAATATAAGAAATAATAACACCATAGCTCTTCATGATGACGAGCTTGGTAGAATAAAAGCTTTCTCTGACAACTCTCTAAGTTGCACGGTAGTTCTTTCGATTCAGATGGTGTTGATGTACAGTGCACATGTCACAGGTGCAACACCAGGAATATAATCAATACCAAATTCAACTTGCCTTAATGGCGAAAGTCTAGGTAATTCACCAACAAATACCTCCTAAAGTTTTAGATAACGGAAACATCTTTTAATAATTTTCTTTAAGTTCTTTCTAGATTATAATATCTATGACTAATTCACAACCATTCACGGTATAATTTCAAGTCTAAATGCAGGATATGGTCATCCATAAAAAATTATTTAGATCACATTTGATAATCAACATCTTATCATTTAGGGGAATTTTACTCGAGTTCCATCAATTAAGACAATGTCGTCATGTCATAATCAATCAATCTATTCTACTGGCACTATCAACTTTCCAGTTTCATTACCGTTGATAAGATGTGAACTTCTCAAAAGACTAATAATAACTCATAATCCTTAACATATTCAAGGATATATGGAGACACAACTACCATTAAAAGAGTAAGGTCAACGCATAATCTACGCGAGAGAATTTCAAATCAGATACAGCCGAAAACATTTAATGAATATGAATATATCTCATGTTTTCATAATTTGAGTACGCATTCGAAAGCTCCTCGGATCGTTAACCAGGTCATTCAAATGAAATCTAATCAAAAGAAATGATAGGAAGGTCGATACATCCAATCGGATATCAACACTCGGTAATCAGATATTTTTCCAAAGAATCTCGCCACGGGAGAATTGGACAAGAAGGTAATTGTGACAATCGTGGTTTTGGGTTTGTCACTTGGTCTTACTTTTAGGTTATTTTATGTGTGCTTACTTGAATTTTGTATTTACGTGTTTATTTTGTTTGAACGAGGTTGGTGTGGTTATCGTTTATGAGTATAGAGTACTCATATGTAAATCGAGTAACGGTTATTTCATGTTCATGAGCTCACAAGTGGTGACTTTGAAATGAAAATGGTGATATTGTGGTGTTTAGGTATACGTATAAGTATTATAGTAATAGTATTTTTTTTTAGGATTTACGGTTTAGCATTTAGAGGTCTCGGGTGAGGTAATTATCCATATGAATATTTTTCGGGATGGTTTTAAGTCATTTAGGACTTAGTTATAAAGTTTATTTCAAAATTTGAGATTTTTTATAAAAGTGTATATTTTACGACTTTTACGGTAAAACGCGTAAAATTTGACTAGTTTTACGGTTTTGAGGTTTTAGAGGCTTTAGGAGCTGAAATAAATTAAGGTAAATTAAGTTAATGTTAATAACATAATATTAAATAATAAAAATAAAAAAAAACGAAATTAGGGGTGTTTGGGTCGGTTTAGACGCACCAAAGAAAAGAATAGGGGAAAAAAGAGAAAAAGGGAACCGGGCTTTTGTATATGGGCCAAGGACTTGTTAGAAAAGTATAGAAAGCCTTATTTTTATCAAAACACTTCATAAAATCCCTGGAGATCAAGAATAGGTTGACATCCATGGAGAAAATTAGGGTTCTTCATCAAAAATCTTGTTTTCCAAAAAAAATCTAAGGTAAAATCTTCAAACCCTTTTCAATTAAATTGTTTTTATGATTTCTTTAATCATCTTATGATGGAATTAGGTTAGAGTTTAATTTAAAAACTGTAAATTAGTGTTTTATTAATCATAATATGATTATTACATAAGTTAGGGCTTGTAATTAGAGGGATTAGGGTTAATTAATGAGGTTGATTTTGTTAAACCCGTTTTTAAAAACTGGGCAGATTTTGAGTCAATTGTTTTGATCATATCGGGAGTTCTATAAACTCTTATTTTACGATCCAAGTACCCCTGGAAAGATATTTGAAGTGGCTTTCCAATGAAAGAAACGATAACTAAATTGGAGGTAGGGAAGTGGGTCAAAACAGGTTACAACAGTCGGAGGTCAAAATAGTTTTGAATTCAGCCTGTTTTCTTTTTAAGTTTTGGGTTGTTTGGGGTACTTAGGTTTGCATTGGGATCTTCTCACGAACGTGAGAGATGGTTTATATATTGTAGTAAGGATCTGCACTTGGGCTAAGATTGTGGTTTAGGGTAAGACCCTCTAATGCTAATGAACTTTTCATACGTTTAAAATCAGTGAATTCTTGATAGGTAGCAATATATACACATATATCTGGGCCTTAACAGTAGCTTTAAGGTTAGGTCAAGTGGGAGGTTTTAGCTAACATGTATAAAAGTGTGAATATTCCTTTTATAGAAACCATGGGTATGTTTAAGTGGACGTTTGACTTAAAGTTTTGAGACCTAAAAACTGGGACTGTTTTGTGTAAAATATGAACGGGATAGTTATTAAACTTAACCAAGTTAAGGACTTGTTAAGGAAGTGTAATGGGGTGATTAGAGCTTAACAATGAGGTAATTATACGGGAATAGGCTAGATGTCCATCATAGGTTGATGAGCCATCTTAGTGATTGGTTCGTGTATTGATTGTGTGTTTTTGGTTTGTTAGCTTGTTGCTAGTGCAAGGACTTGTGAAGGAGCTATCAGGTGAGTTTCATAGTCCCATGTATACTATTGTTTTTTACTTCCAGATGGGATGGAAGAGACACTGTGTGGAGTTATTTATAAATTGAAGTTGTGTATGTTTTTAAGGTTTGAGATGGACTTGTGTGTACATTTATATGATTAACTGCTATGTGATTCTTATTTGTGTGTGATCTGGATTGGAAAGGTACATAGGTGTATGGGCGCCTATGGGACCTATGGTTAATGATAAGGCGTAATGCCTTGGAAATTGTGATTGTTGGTAAGGCGTGATGCCTTGGAAATTGTGATTGTTGGTAAGGCGTGATGCCTTAGAAATTGTGATTATTGGTAAGGCGTGATGCCTTGGAAATTGTGATTGTTGGTAAGGCGTGTTGCCTTGTTAATTGTGATTGTTGGTAAGGCGCGATGCCTTGGAATTGTAATGATTGATTTAACTTGAATGCTAGTTGTTAGTACATGATTGTAGCGCATTGTCCATATGTTTATTGGTTTATGGTATTCACAGCTTATGACTTATCTTGTGTTGGAGTCTAAACCTATGACTCTCACCAACTTTATGTTGACGTGTTTTAGTGTCTCTTTCAGGTGATACTATGGTTAAGCATGAGCACATAAGTGGCTAGGATTGGAGAAGCTTAGGAATGCATATAGAAGGAGAATCCTCGTTTCCTTCTTAGTTTTTATTTGTTCTTTTAATAAGTGATACTGTGGCACACATATATTTGTTTGGTTATGTTATTTGTTTGTCTTGGGTAAGCGGTAGGACTGTTACCTACTTACCTAGACTCCTGAGTCTGATGAGATATTGTCATGACTTTGTGTCTTCATTTTATGACATTTCTTATTTCATATAGTTATCTCTATAGACACGCCATGTTGTGATGATATCCATACGTCGCGCCTCATATTCCGCCATGGTGGGGTGTGACAGAATGATATCAGAGCCAATGGTTATAGAGAATTAGGTTGCCTAGTCTATAGCTTAAGGGTCCCTGCATATAGGCGTCATAGGAGTATGTGTGCATTTTATAGTAATTGATGTGTTTGAATATTATTTTCGCAGTATTTGTTAGGTTATGAACTATTATGGTTCATACTTAACTACATGTTATTTTCTTTACGAGTTTTGATTAGTGCGGGTGGAACCATGGTCGTATACGCTAGTCATTGTTGGATTTCGCTTAATTATGTTTTCATGTTCTTTATACATTTTGAATTTTGTCTACGCTGGTTCAGCTGGACTACGAGTTTATGTGTTTCGTGCATTGGCTATGTTATTTTAATACATGGGGTTTTGGATCTTATCTTGTGTGGTTATGTGCTTGTGAGTTGTTGGATTATGTGTTATGTGTAGTATTAATTTCTTATAAGTGTTATCATAGGAGGGAATACATTGGTGAAAGGGAACATGTATAATTATGGAGGCCTACATAATTATATATGTGCCACAACACCACTGGACTTTCAAGTATGATTGCGTGAAAGAGAGTTAATACATGCTTGCATAGTATATGTTGGATGGATTTGAGTGTATGTACGCTTATGCCTATGTATGTAAAATTATTTTCTACTTACCGGTTGTATTCTTGGGATGGTTGCTAGCTCGTTTCTCTTTGAGATGTTCAACTTCTGTAGTAGCGCATTTCTCGGGTCCTCATTTCACGTGTTTGTTTGTACGGTACTTCTGGTGTGAAGGATTTTGAGATGGTGGAGATTTCCTTTTGGGGTAACGATGTCTTTTGTTTCGAGTTATACATGGTAAAAAAATAGAACTTGCAAATGGAAAAAAATAGTTGTTGGTAGTCGATGAAATAAGGAAGTGTCGGAAACATGTTTCAAATCAGGTGGAATATATATTCTTTAACATATAAGCATGACTTGGTTATTTTAAAATATTTTGGTTTTGAGCACCTAAAGCTATTGTTCTTAAGTTAAAATTTTGTTCTTATTTAGTGAAATATGTTAAAATCATGTAATTAATAGAGTTTTAATTTTCTGGAATTAAAATAAATTAGGTTCTAGTTTTGGTAATTAACGGGGGGTTTTAGGGTTTAAAAATAGTTTTTTTTTTGGTATAAATCGGAGTAGGCAGAAACTGTCGCTAAACTGTTAAAATATGTCGCTAACTGTCAAAAACTGTCGCTAATGCCTAGGCAGATTTTGAGAAAAATCGTTTTGGTCATAACTTATTCGTTTTTAAAGCTTTTTGGGTGATTCAAAAGCCTAAAATTATGTACTCGGAACATACTTTTCAAATATTCAGAAAGTTTCGTAATTGGAAGTCAGTAGCTTGGTCGAATTAATTGTACAAGTGTTGAGTTCGAGGTTAATTTTCGGACAACATGGTTTAAACTCGTGTTTTGGGTATTTTGCGGTAATGAACACTTGGAGGGTTAACATAGAGATGAGTTGGGAAGGAATTTGAGAGTTCTTTAGACCTTATTATACGTGGTTATATTTTGATGAGTTTTGATTTATGGTATTTATGAGTCAGACTGAAATCGGGGTGACAATTTTAAACCCGTTGAGTTATGTGACGGCTCCTAACTTGGTTTCAAGACAGTTCTTGTTTGATGAGTTGTGAGATTTAGTTAGGTTGGTTACATAACTTTATGGTTTTGATAAGTTTCCTCGCGGACGGTTAAGGCTCATGTGTTGTTGGTTGAGATTATTTTCGTGTAAACTGAGTTCACGTTTGAACGTGAAGGTTTTATCAGGGATATGCATCCTCGTTTGTTTGCTGAGAATAAGTTTGAGTATGGGAGTGAATCTCGGGACGAGATTTCTATTAGGAGGGAGTGATGTGACAACCGTGGTTTTGGGTTTGTCACTTGGTCTTACATTTAGGTTATTTTATGTGTGCTTACTTGAATTTTGTGTTTACGTGTTTATTTTGTGTGAACGAGGTTGGAGTGGTTATCGTTTATGAGTATAGAGTACTCATAAGTAAATCAAGGAACGGTTATTTCATGTTCATGAGCTCACAAGTGGTGACTATGAAATGAAAATGGTGATATTGTGGTGTTTAGGTATACGTATAAGTATTATAGTAATAGTATTTTTTTTAGGATTTACGGTTTAGCATTTAGAGGTCTCGGGTGAGGTAATTATCCATATGAATATTTTTCGGGATGGTTTTAAGTCATTTAGGACTTAGTTATAAAGTTTATTTCAAAAATTGAGATTTTTTATAAAAGTGTATATTTTACGACTTTTACGGTAAAACGCGTAAAATTTGACTAGTTTTACGGTTTTGAGGTTTTAGAGGCTTTAGGAGCTGAAATAAATTAAGGTAAATTAAGTTAATGTTAATAACATAATATTAAATAATAAAAATAAAAAAAACGAAATTAGGGGTGTTTGGGTCGGTTTAGACGCACCAAAGAAAAGAAAAGGGGAAAAAAGGGAAAAAGGGAACCGGACTTTTGTATATGGGCCAAGGACTTGTTAGGAAAGTATAGAAAGCCTTATTTTTATCAAAACACTTCATAAAATCCCTGGAGATCAAGTATAGGTCGACATCCATGGAGAAAATTAGGGTTCTTCATCCTAAATCTTGTTTTCCAAAAAAAATCTAAGGTAAAATCTTCAAACACTTTTAATTAAATTGTTTTTATGATTTCTTTAATCATCTTATGATGGAATTAGGTTAGAGTTTAATTTAAAAACAGTAACTTAATGTTGTATTAATCATAATATGATGATTACATAAGTTAGGGATTGTAATTAGAGGGATTAGGGTTAATTAATGAGGTTGATTTTGTTAAACCCGTTTTTAAAAACTGGGCAGATTTTGAGTCAATTGTTTTAATCATATCGGGAGTTATATAAACTCTTATTTTACGATCCAAGTACCCCTGGAAAGATATTTGAAGTGGCTTTCCAATGCAAGAAACTAGAACTAAATTGGAGGTGGGGAAGTGGGTCAAAAACAGGTTACAACAGTCGGAGGTCAAAACAGTTTTGAATTCAGCCTGTTTTCTTTTTAAGTTTTGGGTTGTTTGGGGTACTTAGGGTTGCATTGGGATCTTCTCATGAACGTGAGAGATGTTTTATATATTGTAGTAAGGATCTGCACTTGGGCTAAGATTGTGGTTTAGGGTAAGACCCTCTAATGGTAATGAACTTTTCATACGTTTAAAATCAGTGAATTCTGGAAAGGTAGCAATATATACACATATATCTGGGCCTTAACAGTAGCTTTAAGGTTAGGTCAAGTGGGAGGTTTTAGCTAACATGTATAAAAGTGTGAATATTCCTTTTACAGAAACCATGGGTATGTTTAAGTGGACGTTTGACTTAAAGTTTTGAGACCTAAAAACTGGGACTGTTTTCTGTAAAATATGAACGAGATAGTTATTAAACTTAACCAAGTTAAGGACTTGTTAAGGAAGGGTAATGGGGTGATTAGAGCTTAACAATGAGGTAATTATACGGGAATAGGCTAGATGTCCATCATAGGTTGATGAGCCATCTTAGTGATTGGTTCGTGTATTGATTGTGTGTTTTTGGTTTGTTAGCTTGTTGCTAGTGCAAGGACTTGTGAAGGAGCTATCAGGTGAGTTTCATAGTCCCATGTTTACTATTGTTTTTGACTTCCAGATGGGATGGAAGAGACACTGTGTGGAGTTATTTATAAATTGAAGCTGTGTATGTTTTTAAGGTTTGAGATGGACTTGTGTGTACATTTATGTGATTAACTGCTATGTGATTCTTGTTTGTGTGTGATCTGGATTGGAAAGGTACATAGGTGTATGGGCGCCTATGGGACCTATGGTTAATGATAAGGCGTGATGCCTTGGAAATTGTGATTGTTGGTAAGGCGTGATGCCTTGGAAATTGTGATTGTTGGTAAAGCGTGATGCCTTGGAATTGTAATGATTGATTTAACTTGAATGCTAGTTGTTAGTACATGATTGTAGCGCATTGTCCATATGTTTATTGGTTTATGGTATTCACATCTTATGACTTGTCTTGTGTTGGAGTCTAAACCTATGAGTCTCACCAACTTTATGTTGACGTGTTTTAGTGTCTCTTTCAGGTGATACTATGGTTAAGCATGAGAACATAAGTGGCTAGGATTGGAGAAGCTTAGGAATGCATATAGAAGGAGAATCCTCGTTTCCTTCTTAGTTTTTATTTGTTCTTTTAATAAGTGATACGGTGGCACACATATATTTGTTTGGTTATGTTATTTGTTTGTCTTGGGTAAGCGGTAGGACTGTTACCTACTTACCTAGACTCCTGAGTCTGATGAGATATTGTCATGACTTTGTGTCTCCATTTTATGACATTTCTTATTTCAAATAGTTATCTCTATATACACGCCATGTTGTGATGATATCCATACGTCGCGCCACATATTCTTCCATGGTGGGGTGTGACAGTAATATCAATTGTCAAATAAGACAAGTTCCACATATGAGTAAATTCAACTCAGAAGAATAAATATTACGGGCACATATGTAGGTGTCCCTATCAATATGTCCCTATTTTTCACTTCTTGTAGATCTCATAAAATTTAATCTTTCACAATCTTCAAAGAAAATTTAGTGTTTATTAATAATTTCATGGTGACTACTAATCAGCCTTGCATGGTGACTTCCAAATTGTATGTAGGCACGCAATTATATACAATTTCAAGATTAACGATGAAATACTCAGTTCGTCAAAATTTTATCATCATGTTTATAATAAAAATATTTTCATGCTTAATTCTTAAATAAGAATCAAAAATAAATTTACAAAGATTTTCTTTGTTATGAAAACAATTAAGTTTTCCAAGGTGTTTTCTAAACAACTTCATTTCGATAACGATGACTTATAACTCTCACTTTGAATAATCCTTATAGTGATGAAAATTCAATTTTTCTCAGGGATACTGTTTTATCTTATAAAAACAATGAGTGATCTGCAAAAGAGTGATGAAAAGTTGTTCACCAATAACTAACTACAATATGTTAGGAAATGAGATTTAGCCAAATAATCATGAGGTTCATGGCCTCGATGGCACTTAGGAATACAAAGAGAATAATCCACAAAGTAACTCAATTCGAGATGAGTACTTGTTCAATGGTTGCATCACCAATGAGAACATTAGGATGAAGCAATAAAGGATAGGTAACATCGATACATGTAGGATTTAGCAATCAAAGGTAGTCTTTTCATTAATCACAAACAAGTCAAAATTGTACCGTAACACATTACGTGTCACTATGTCATACAATTCCAAGAACTCATCCTACCAACTGATGTCTCAATTAAGTTAGGGATTTTTAAAAGATGCTACAATGAACACTAATCTACAAGAGTCATTAGGTGTCCCACCTGTCCCGGAAGATCCATCGGTCCCAATTCAGAAGAAGATTTCTTCAATTTATTTATTGGACACTGGGCATCCTCGTCATTGGACAATGGCCTAGGAACAACCCTTAACACGAATCAACAATCAATTAAAACCTTATAATTCAATCACAGAACTTAACAACTTCCTCTTAACAATCTCATATGCCATAAGAGTTAAATTTTTACTTCATTTAAGTTTTAAATCAACTTATACTCAATACGACATCCTACCTCATTCGCCAATACTTTCAATCCTTATTCTTAGACCTTGAAAGGGCAATAAAATCTCAATATGAACAACACTTAATTTCCAATCCTATAGCTCTTTCATCAATAGTTATCAAATGAGTCACTAGTATGAAATGACTCACACATTCAATTAGACTTCTCGGAAAGGTACTAGTGGCATGAGGCTGTTGGGTAATGGTTCCAATGACAGCCTCAAGTGCAACATTCACCCTTTCGATTTCAATTTAAGAATTAGGTTACACCGAATCAGATGACAACTTTCTAGGTGGTAAAGTTTTGTCAAACTCCACTATATAAGGAAAGATCGTCATGACATCGACATCAGATTTAATCTCGCCAATTTTTCTTTAATATAACAATCAACTAATATCAACATTCCTACGAATATCAACCATTTTGTTGGGATCATAAATATCCACAACTTGGTTTAGATCTAGAATAGCTAGAATTCCCACGGGAATAGCTTCGATTGATTTGCTAGGGGAGTTAGGGTTCTTTGTGATAATCTACGTCATATAAATACCTCGTATAAATATTATAATAATCATTAAACAATCATGTAATCAAATTACAACATATATATATAATCGAAGTTATATATATATATATATATATATATATATATATATATATATATATATATATATATATATATATATATATATATAAAATAAAACTTCTCAGTCTGGCCTTGTCGGTAACTCGGGAATTCTTCGGCACCGTTATAGTCAAAAGATTTTTAGACATTTTGAGAAAAATGTTTACAGTTAAAAATTTTTGAAATATTTTATTCAAAACCATGGTTTAAAAATCTTTCGTTATCTATAACGAGAGCTCTGGTACGAAACTGTAACACCCCCAAATTTACATGTTTCAATACAACGGAAGACTCGTTGGTGTTACGGGATAGCATATTACTCACATCATAGACAACGCTTTAAAAATCGTGTCGTTTAATAATAAAGCATTTCCATTCATAAATATCAAGTTTACATAGGTCCCAAGTCATAGAATTTCATACAATTTATACAAAACATTTGAATGGAAATTGTTATTTAAGTGCGGGCCATGAATTCTTGTCATCTTCCCGAGAATTACCTTCTAGTACCTGAGATAAAACATGTTAAAAGAAAAGGTCAGCGAAAATGCCGAGTGAATTCATAGAGTTTAATAAAACCATTAATATATCATCCGTATATAATTATTACCGAAAATCATTTTGTACAAATCTTTGCAATAGGCCATAAAATAGCCAAAGTCATTTTATAGAAATCCTTTTCAAAAATCATGATATAGGCTTTTGCCTTCAAAATCATTATACAAACCATTGTCGTAAAAACATCATACAATACATTTTATAACGTTGTATAAAGTTAAATAAAAACCGTTATATGAATATGGTTATGTAAAACCAAAACACGAACATAACATCAATAATAAGACCCCGTATTGCTAGTCAGGCAATATATCGTAATTCAGTGCGTATAGCAGTATTTCGTTATTTGGATTATTATAAGCCACATGACATTGTTACCTTACTACAACAAAGAACATGTAGCTAACCCGAAACTCATTTGCCCATCTAAATTAGCGTGTCATCACAAAAATCACGCTATGGAAATCTTCTCATACATAAATTCGCTTACCAATCAATGTGGCACGACGGGGATCAACCGTCAAGGCGCGAACTGGGGTGATCGTCCCCAGATAGTACTCTTATATGCATAAGCGTCTACCAAATCCTGGTAGTTCACAATTCATGCTAATGGGACTTTTAGTGACATAACCTAACTTTAATAATCCATTTTATTTCATACATCGGGTCATATAATCATTCATCGGGTCATACAATCATTCGTGTCCAAATAAATAAGCAAACAATCGGGACAAATGATGTCCTATTTTATCAAAACTAACAAGTTATCTCCCTCGCGGGTTTATAAAACATTTCATAAAAACATTTAAAAGAGTGTGAGGCTATGAACTCGCGTTGATGTGGGATGGCGGGTTATCGGCAATTCGGATGTACGGTACGTGCTTCAATCACGGAAACCTAGACAAATAATACCTGTCTTAGATTCTTGTCCAATGACTTTATTAAAATAACAATTATGTATACATATGATGATTTTATATATATTATGATGATCAAGTGGGTTTATACATTCTCATTTACTCATTAGACGGGTCCGACCGACTAAGTTTTATTTGACAAAAACGTTAATCTTTCGGTTTTAGCCGAAAAGACGTAAAACTTAAGTATATAGATTTATAACTTGGAAAAACATTTATACTTGAAATTTATATAACATGTCCCATTTTTATATCAATATATATATATATATATATATATATATATATATATATATATATATATATATATATATATATATATATATATATATATATATATATATATATATATATATATATATATATATATATATATATATTTATATATATATATAAATATATATTTATGATTATTATCAACTAGTGGGTTTTATATATGTATATTTTATATAAATTTTTGATTGCTTATATTATATACTATTTATTTACAAAATCAGTCCTAAATTTTAAGTCCACTAAAATGTCCATATCTAGAGTTCTATAATGAGATAGGACCTCAAATTTTTATGACAGAAACTACATGATATGTGCTTCATTTTATTCCTTATAGATACTGATGAATCAACCTCTAAATATTTTAATAAATTCGTCCAAAACAGTGTAGGCAGATTTGCACTCTAATCTTGTTTTGATCATATTTCACTCATTTTTAGGTTTCCATTGTATGGCCCACTCTCACATGTGTACAAGACCTAATAATTACTGTATATTGATTCCACTTTGCCATTTTATCAGTTTATCATTTGGTTAGTTACTGCTTTTATACAACCATCTTATTAAGCAAGATTTAACCATTTTACATGTGGTTTTCCATCTTTTTACCCATGTTTATCAAATCTATCAACACCAAATCCCCACATAATATTTTTAATCATCATTCATCATCATATAAATATACATAAATATAGAAAATACAAGATTACATAATCAAAATAACAATAGGATAGGAAGAATAATCTCTATACCACCAAGATTGAGTAGTTTTTGATCAAGGCTTGGATTTTTGATGGAAAAACTTGTGATAGATCAACACCAACTTTGAAGACCACCAATATTTGTAAACTTATTATAGAAATCAGCCCTAGGACATCATCAAATCATCTCCTTGGATGTTAGAATCACCTCCAATCTTCAAGGCTTCAAAGGGGCCTCATCATGTGTATGAATAACACATGATTTTATGGCTAAAATAGATCAAATGAGGGTTGTTGTTGATGATTTTGGGACGAAATAGAGAGAGAGAGGGAGGAGAGTATGAGTGGTTTGCATGTATGTGTTTAGGAGAATATTGTTTGAGGTGGTTGTTTTGTAAAGCTTATAGGACAAGTGTATAAGCTTGTATAAGAATTTTTGAAACCTCATGGGTGGGGTGAGGCAAAACTTGTTTTCTCTCATCCCACTAATTTATGGGTACTCCTCGATTCTAGTTTCCTCGATTCGCATGTCCTCGGGTCGTTTTACGAAAAACGTTTTTATAAATTATGAATCAACGACACAAAACGAATCTAATAAAAATTGTCTCATCAAAAACGGAGTTCAAAAACGTAAATACGTAATCCTAAGGTTTCCGGTTTAGTCGTAAAGGACGTTAAATCATGAACGTAAGTCCTAATCTCTTCTCTTAAATTTGTGGGTTTATGAACCAACACAAATTTAATTTCCAAAATAATATTCACGCATAAATTTATTTTTCTGAAATATCGGACTGTCACTAAAGACGGTGTATGTAAACCTAAGCACGTAACGTAGAATCCTCCGGTTTAGACGTAGTCGATGCTACTTCAAGATGTAAACCCAAATTTCTTCCCAAAAATAAGTGAGTTCATAATATAACATTAAAATAATGTTTTTAAATTATTCCTGAGAATAAAATATCAACCATAAATTGACAGATTATCACAGCTGCAGTGAGCCATCGGAATGACCCATCGCAATAGCCCATCGCAATGAGCCATCAGAATGACTCATCGCAATGACCATGCATCGCAATGTTTGTCGCAATATTCATCGCAATCTGAGACATGGATTCGATTTGAAGTTTGACTTCGCGATTACGGGAGATTGGAAGTGTTTAAGGCAAAACTGGGCAAAACCTATGTTTATCTAAGCAATAACAACAAATCCCACCAATCAATTGACATTTTTATCGCAAAAAGTCTAAAACCCTAATCTTGATTAACGCATGATTTTGAGGTTTATGTGCTAAGTTAAGATTAGAATCATGATAAACATAGAGTTAAACAACAGATACCTAGATAGATGGACGATTTGCACAAAAACATAGAGTCCCCCAGTTAGTAAGGCTTGTTAAGAACACTAGGATTAACTGAATGACTTAACGAGGTACTAACCCGCACAAAAACACGAACACTTACACTTAACGCTTAATTGCAAACAACCTATACCTCAAACCATATACCACATAAAGCACACAAAGCATATAATGATGAAAATGGTCGGTTTATATTTTCTGAAAACCCTTTTTGAAGACCAATTTTAATTCCAAGATGATTTAATATTTTCTCCCCCTTAAACACGGACCCAATTTCTATTTAAAGAGCTGTAGTCATTGATTTTAAAGAAGAAAATATTCATGAAGACATTTTCCGGTTAAGTGATTGGTTGGAAACGATTCTGGTGGAAATAAGATTTTTCTTATTTTAACAAAATAATTGCACTAAAACGTACACTAATTTGTGTCAGACCAAGTTATAAAGTAAACTTGATCCCTTACAAGGTTTTTAAGTAAACCTTGCCGGAGAAAATTAATTCCCATTGTGAGCCAACATTTTCAAAAGAAATACAAGACTTTAATGCGAAAAGCGGGTTGCAGTATGAAATAACTACAAGCCATATGGACATGTTTTAAGATATGTACAACTTTTATACGGACTCTATTTATGGCGCCGTGTCAATTTTAATCGACATTTCTAAGGCCGTAAATATTACCGTACTAAAAGACATGCCCGTTTTAAAATGAAAAATATTTTTGGATTTTCTTGATTTTATATATTTTATGGTTTTTGTATGTTTTATATTTTTGTATTTTTCTTTTGGTGGTTTAAATATATACGATAAAAAACATGATCACGATCAAAGGATACTCTAGAGTAGTTTACCACCACTATTCTTCAGATTCTTCTGCCAACTCCTTAAGTGTCGCTGGTGAGAATGATTTAATGCCTAGCTTTTCGATTAAAAACTCGATACGTCCTCGATCTAAGGCCTTTGTGAATATATTTTCCAGCTGATACTCAGTGTTGACGAAGTACAATTCGATCACTCCATTTTCCACTTGCTCTTTGATGAAGTGGTAGCGTATGTCAATGTGCTTCGCCCGGGAATGTTGAACGTAGTTGCAGCACAGAGCAATTGCACTTTTGTTATCACAGTACATCAAGATTTTGTTGAATCCAAGACCATAGTCAGTTAATTGTGATCTCATCCAAAGAACTTGAGCACAACAACCAGACATAACAATGTATTCAGCCTCTGTACTTGATATCGCAGCGCTTTTCTGCCTTTTAGATACCCAACTAGCAAGTCTATCTCCAAGAAGTTGCACACTGCCAGAAGTGCTACGTCTAGAATCTTGACACCCAGCATAATCCGCATCTGCATACGAGATTAGTGCAATAGAGGAATCCTTCGGATACCACAAACCACGATTGAGTGTTCCTTTAAGATACCGAAAGATTCTTTTCACAACATGTAAGTGCTTTTCGGTAGGCCGAGCCTGATAACGGGCACACATGCATATAGCAAATTGCATATCAGGCCTGCTAGCAGTCAGATAGAGAAGGGTGCCGATCATTCCACGGTAAAGTTTAGGATCAACAGCTATCACTTCCTTATCTTCATCTAACTTGGATCTCTCCACCATTAGAGTATCCACGGTGTCACAATTTTCAAAATGATACTTCTTTAATGATACAATAGCAAATTTGGATTGATTAATGAAGATGCCTCTGGGATTTTGAGAAATTTGCAACCCTAAGAAAAATGAAATTTCTCCATCATCGACATCTTAAAACATGTGGACATAACTTTTTCAAAATGGTCAGACAGTCTTTGAGTAGTGGCCGCAAATACTATATCATCAACATAAATTTGTACCAGAATCATGTCATTGTCCTCCTTGAGAATAAATAATGTTGGGTCGACTTTGCCTTTGGAGAAGCCTTTCGAGATGAGATACGACGATAGGAGATCGTACCACGCGCGTGGAGCTTGTTTCAACCCGTAAAGAGCCTTCTTGAGCTTGTACACGTGATTAGGATACTCCGAGTTGACGAATCCATTCGTCTAGCTTACATATACATCTTCCCTTAATTCACCATTGAGAAATGTCGTCTTAACATCCATTTGGGAGACGATCATGTTCATGTGAGCAGCATAAGCAAGGAAAAGTATAATTGCCTCCAATCGTGCAACAGGAGCAAAGGATTCTTCAAAGTCAATATCCAAAGCTTGTTTGTAACCTCTAGCAACCAATCTAGCTTTGTTTTTTAGCACTCCACCTAACTCATCGAGTTTAACCTTATATAACCACAATAATGTAAGGATTTCAACGTTGTTGGGTAAAGGAACTAATTCCCACACTTCAAGATGTTGAAATTCATTAAGTTCCTCTTGCATGGCTTCAATACAAGATGATTTTGTCATGGCTTGTTGCCAATATTTGGGTTCAGTATCGGAAAGAAATGCATCAAAGTAGCAATATAATGCATGTTCTTGGAGTTAGTGGCGTGTTAAGACTGGTCGATCGATGTCACCAATAATATTGCGGATTGGGTGATCCTTTGTCCATTTAGTGTTGTGAGTTTCAATCTGTGGTGGTCGGGAGTGAACGATTGTAGGAGCTTCCTCTGAGGTAGACGCACCGTTAGGGTTTTCAGGTATTTGTGAACCAAAGAAAGGAAGCTCTTGTAAGTGAGCAATTTCCAAATCGTGATCATAGTGATCCTCTTCAACATCATTAGGAACAATTGGGGGTGATGATTCAGGTGTAGTTTGTGAATTGGTAGGGGATGATACATCTGGTTCAATAGTAACAGTAGATGTCTCGGACTAATTTCCATTATCTTGAGCAACAACTTCGGGAAACAGAGCTACTGCTGCAGGTGCTGGAGAATCCTTACTAGGTGGATCAAAGAATTCATCAAACATAGGTTGAAATAACTCATCCCACTCGGGCCTTCTAGGTGGTATAAATGATAGAGAAGTAGGAGTGTTGGGAGTTAATCCGGAACTAATCGTACCGGTTCCCATCTCATGTAATGCGGGTTCAGAGCTGTGTTGCTCAGAAGCCATCGTTGTCAGCTCATCAAAATCGGCATCCAAAGTTTCTACTATCTTGCCAAGACGATGGTTATAAATTCGGTAAGCTTTTTTTGCGGGCGAGTAACCAATGAAAATTCCAATATCGGCCTTTGGTTGAAGTTTGCCCAAATTCTCACTATTAGTATTTGGATAGCATAGTGCCCCAAACACATGAAGAAATGAAATATCGGGTTTGTGTCCATGAAGTAGCTCATATGGAGTTTTACCATGGTGTTTACAGATGATGGAGCGGTTTTGGGTATAACATGCGGTTGCCACTGCTTCAGCCCATAAGAATAAAGGAGCATTCGCATAAATCAACATAGTTCTAGCAGCTTCCATAAGTGTACGGTTACGTCTTTCCACGACACCGTTTTGTTGTGGAGTGCGAGCAACAGAAGTTTCATGTGAAATACCGACCTTTTCATAATAGTCTCGTAGAGTTTGATTAACGAACTCAATTACATTATTAGTGTGAATGCGGTGAACAGTAGCATTAAGACGTACTTGGATCATCTTTAGGAAAGGAATAATATACTTTGGTGCTTGATCCTTAGATGCTAAAAATTTTACCCATGTAAACCTTGAGAAATCATCCACCATGACGAGGATGTATTTTCTACCACTCACACTAGCCGTACGCATTGGTTCGCAAAGATCTATGTGTAAAAGATACAGTGGTTCTTGGTTGGTGTCTTCAGCTTTAGGTTTGTATGATTTCTTGGTGCTTTTCCCCAAAGAAACACGCGGAACATAAATGATCCTTGTCGAACTTATGTTTTGGAAGACCACGAAAAAGTTCGTTTTTAGCCAAATGGTTTATAGCATCAAAGTTAAGATGAGATAACCGACGATGCCACAACCATGACTTGGTCTTAGATGCTTTGGAAACAAGGCATACAGGAGAGGCGACCATCATGTTTTGAATGGACAGTGTGTAGAGATTATCCCCTCGAAAACCCTTTAACAAATCATATCCTGCAAGATCGCGAATAAAGCAAGTATGCTGTCAAAAAGCCACCTCAAGGTTTGAATCGCAAAATTGTCCCACTGAAAATAGATTGTGACCAAGTCCCTCCACTTAATATACCCTTGAAATCGTAACATTCCCTATTTGGTATTCACCATAACCCATAATCTTTGCAATATGGTCGTTGCCGAATTTAACCGTTCCTAGAAACTTGCTGACGAAATTTCTGAGCATCGAGCGATCTCCGGTCATATGCTTTGAGCATCCAGAGTCCAAGTACCAGAGGATGATTTGGACCACTTGAAAATATCACCAGACAAAGACGATGTATCGGAATCTAGTACTTCCTCTGTGTTAGCAGGTACATATATATTTATCTTAGATTTGCTAACCGAAGAATTCTTAGGCTTCCAAATTTGATTCCTAAAGGCCGGCTTAGATTCTTGTTGTCTAAGATCCTGAGGTACTTCTTCACTGGTAGGCACAATAGTGGGGCAGACCTAGTTAAAGGGCGCTTTTTCCATTTCTTAGTGCTAGTGTTTCTATTTAAAGGATGTTGAGACCTAACTTCCGTGGATGTGATCCTAGTTAAAGGACACATAGTTCCATTAGCAGTGAATGTCCTACCAGTGGGTTTCCATTGCCAACCAACTTGGGTGAATTTCTTCCCCGTTGGAATCCATTCAAGATTGTTCCTAATTGCATACATTTCATTCACGTGATCAACAAGGCATAAATCATGACGCTGAGAAAACATGCATTCATTACAATTCCAACATCACAAATTTAAATTCACATTTTGCTTAGGCTTCTGCACAGATGCAGATCCTTTTGGCTTAGATACATGATTCTTTTTATTTGAAACTGAAATAACATTCTTAGGGTGAACTTCTACTTTCTTCTTGGCAGTCCTACTAGTGAAAGGCTTGATCATATCTTTCTTGTCTTGAGATCCTTTAGCCTTAGTATACATAATTACTCCTGTAGAAGCCATGGGAACATTAGTGACAGATTTTGATTTAGCCTTGATGGGTGTGTTTAATATAGGCTTAGATCCTGGATTCTTATTAAATGGAGTAATGGCAATGGTGGGGGTTTTTGTTTCAGTGGTGCAGAACCCGGTTGTCCTATGTACTTCAAGTGCTCTAAGCATTGTTGTAACCTCTCAATGTAAGCATGAGCAAAGTAATAGTGACTATTCATAGGATCAATTTCATAGAAATCATCTACCACATCCCTAGCAAGCTTCGCGTGCTTAACTGCATCATCCATATACCACTTATATAATAGTGGGTTGTGCTTATTGTACGGGTTCTTAGTGATCACCACCTTGTTGGTTTTTGGGGCATAGAGGTCGGGGCAGAGATTGTAGCTGAATTATCAACAACTTCTTGTCCTTTAAGTTGAAGTGTCTCCTTTAATTCAGACAAAACCATGTTTTTGTCTATGAGTTGAATATTTAAGTCAGAGATTTCCTCATACTTATGGTTCAGTTGGTCAATGAATGACTTTTGCTCTGCCGCATTAGAAGCGAAGCGATCTTCTAATGAACCATAAATTTGTGAAAAACACTGCTTTACTTTATCAAAATCCCCTAGCATAGAATTAATTCTATCTACTAGGGCATGATTTTTAATCTTTGTAGCCTCTAGGTCCAATTTCTCTTCTACGGATTCTCTCTTAAGTCTGATAATTTCTTCCTCTAATGGCTGAACCACCTGAATCATCTTGTCACCTGTCTCAACGGAGTTTTCACAATCATTTGTTTTTGAAAGAGTTTCATTTTTAGATTGATTTTCAATTTCAAGAGATATACAATGTTGTTGAAGCTCATTAAAACGTTTTGAAAGTGAGTTATAAGAATCTTGAAGCTTTAAAAATTCAGCGTTAGATTCATGACAAGAATGATTATCTACGTTATTCACAGCTTCAACAATATTCACAGACATATCAAGCACATCATCACATTTATTCATAGCAGATGTCATCACAAAAGCAAATTCTATAGTAACAACTTGCATCACTTCGAGAGACACTATATGTTCTAAGAATCGGTCATATTCGGACAAAATATGTTCTTTCTCAATTAAATGTTGTTCATAAGCATCATCCATTTCATAGAAAACTTTTCGAACTTCACCCATTTCGAAACTAAGATTTTCCGCAAGATCGTAAAATCCCTCTTTAATATTGTCTACAAACGGAACGATCTCTTTCCCAAACACCGTTTTCATGTGTTCGAAAGCCCATTCTCCAGCGGTTTGAGCCGTTGAAGTCGTGCATTCCAGGATGACCTTGTCAAATTCGGTAAGGTATCGCTGAATCTCTTCCAAGCTTAGCAATACCGTACTTACCGGTGGAATATTCTTAGGAATTTCCTTAGGTTCGTCCAAATTAACAAGTGTAGGAAGTATACTAAGGCTTTCTCTAGTATGCGTGTAAGCTGGTGTATGGATAAATTCCTTTTGCATATTAAAGCAAGTTCTAAAATCTATTTTTGCATATGTTGCATTAAGTTGTGCATAATCATACTCAGGATATGTAAAAATTACTTTTGACCGATTCTCTTCATGTAGCAACATTCTCTAAGATTCATTTACAAACACAATCGGATCTAAGACCAATCCTAACTTGGTTGCATCATAAAGTCGTGGGTTGTGATTAAATGCTTGCTTTGCATACCCCGGGTTAGGTGGTAGGTCTATTAGACGCGATAGATTGAACTCTTGAAAAGAAGAATGAAACAAGTGTACTAAATGTGAAGCAGAGTATTATTTTAAAAGAAAAATTTCAGTCTTTTTAACTTTCTCAGACGCCATAATTTTCGTTTCAACACTTTTAGACTCGAGAATTTCGAAATTCGTTTGTAGTTTTTGAAAATTATTAACGACTGACTCTTTTTCTTTAAGTTCTTTCGAATGATTTGCTCTTAAACTCTCAATTTCTAACAAATTATCTATTTGGACTTTCCTAAACCTATCAAATTCAGGATTGGTTAAGGTAGTGGTCACTGGAGTTAATTCTAAGGTTTTAACCATTTCCTTATGCAAAGCAAGCTCGGCAGATAAAGTCTCATTAACACTGAGGGTTTCAAGGGCCGCATTATTCATTTGGCTAAGCATAGATGCCGACACCATAACCAAATCGGGTTGAGCAAACGAATTTGTAGTCGTAATAGCTCCCGGTTGTGGTTCACTGAAAGTTTGGGGACTTGCATTGATATTGCTATCATTGTTTGTCTCCTCGATTGAGTTACTAACCACCGGAGGCTGTTTCGGATACTCAGACACTTCCTCAACTTGATAAGGTACAATACTAGTATCCGTGGAAGTATTTGGTACCTCAAAAATTGTATCAGCTTCATAAAGTGAAAGATTTTTCATGAGAGCTTCCTTGGCGGTATTGAAATCATCACTGTCAGAGTCGTATGCATCCAGATCATCACATTGATATGCGGCATTGTTTGTGATGGCTGATGTGAGACCGTCAGTGTCCGCGACTCTCGGATCTGTGAGAAATGCTAACTCTTCTTCATCGAGCTCACGTCCTTGGGCTTGAGGATTCACCAAGTAGATCTTCTCCTGAAACCATGTGCTATCCCTTTTCCTCTTGGGCTTCTTACACTCTCGAGCCATGTGCCTTTCCCCTTTGAAGTTATAACATATAATCATCTTCATTTTGCCAGTGTTATTACCCCTTGTAGCAGCAGTGTTAGATGAACGTGCACCAGCAGTATATGAACTGGGTCTCCCCTTAAGTGGTTGCACCATTACTCTGTCATCTTGAATTATAGCTTGTTGTCGAGAGTTAGAAGAGTTCCTTAACTGATTGTTTGTTGGAGCTGGTCCTATGTAACCTCGTTTGTTCAATGTTTGAGTGAGATAAGCAAACATTTGAGCAAGTATATCAGTAGGACTATCCCCTTGTCTAAACTCAGGGACATGAATGTCATCATCATAATAGAATGCTGGTGCAGATTGAGCTACAAGCTGATTTGAGGGAACACTAACATGTTGTGAGTAATGGGGTTGAGGAGCCTCAAGTTGTTGATAGGTAATAGCAGGGTTTGTTGGAGGTTGATAAGGTGAATACTGTTGTGAAGCATAAGGTAACTGATGTGAGACTCCTTGTGATGATGTGGCTGGTTGCTTGTATTGTTGGCGATAAGATGTAGGCGGTTGTGGCAAGATCGAATACCGTGGGAAGCTTGGTGTTTGATAAAATGGTTGATAGGAAGATTGGTGTCCCGAAGCAAACTGAGAGTTGTGATATGACAATGTTGGATGGTTTGCCATTAATGCCAATGGTTCTTGATAAGATCCCTGAGATATGCATTTTTTGATCACGTGCTTCTCGTGTTGTTGCAAGAAAGCATAGAGTTGATCTAAATTTGACTTGTGCAAATCTCGAATCATCTTAACATCGGTGACATATTGACTCCATTCTTGGGGTAACGTGTTCAAGAACTTTATGTTTAGTTGAAACTGGGCAATCCTTAGATTATACACGTTCATATCATTCATCAAAGTAGTGAAACGCCAGTAGTAATCGTGAAGAGTTTCCCCTGGAATGTATGTAAACCTATCAAACAAATCATACAATTGACACTCTCGTTCATGCTTAGTTAGAGAGGTCCTTTGTATCAAAATAGCTAATCAATCCCAAAGATCCTTTGCCACTGTGTGTTCACATACCATTGTATAGATATCAGGTGGAAGGGCTTGAAGTATTGTCTGGACGGCCCTTTCATCAGCATCGGCAATGAGTTTGTTAGCATCTGGTAACTCATGATACAACCTTGTCCGCGTCACATTGTTGACAGTAACTTCTCCCCAATCTAGTGGACCTTTTTCAATGGATTGAAGCATAAGTCAACCATTGGTTTGCCCATGATGTAAGTTTTCATGCGACTTTGCCATGCTTCAAATAAATCTTTGATGAGCAACGGTGGGCGAGTGTCGGTACCCGATATGATTGAGATATTGGTAAGCGATGTTATTGTTAGCATATATGAATTTGAATTCATTTTATGATCCCTTGAATAAAGATTATCAAAAATGATCGAGCAATGAAATAAGGTTATGTGTTTTTTTATTGTTAAATGAAAGATGTTGTTATCTTTTTGTTGTGTGTGTTTTTGAAAATTACCAAATTAATGCACAATAGAAAAATCCTCTAAGTTATGCAAATTTTATCCCAAAAAGCAAATTCTATCGGAATGTCTCAAGTATCGGAATGTAGGATCTGTCGGAATACCCCTTCTATAGGAATGTCTCAAGTATCGGAATGTAGGATATGTTAGAATACCCCTTCTATCGGAATGTCTACTGTCTGAATATGAGATATGTCGGAATGCTTCAAGTATCGGAATGTGACACTATCGGAATCCACGATCGCAATATGGCCAATAAAATTTTGACAGAGTGACTTTTCAATAAACCTTAAAACTGTCGCAATCCACGATGTAATGAGCGATCGCAATAAGCGTCGGAATAAGGGTATCTGAATATCTGTGATCGTAAAGTAAAACCCTTGGGTTATTGCGCGATCGAGCCGTACTTACCTGTACTTTTCCGATGGAATCAGTTGCAATGAATTTCGCAAAGTTGAAGAAAGAGAATTCTTAACTTTAGAGCCAAAATATATGTGTTTTAATCGAAACCAAGATACCCAAATCACTAATACAACAATGAAGAAGGTATACAACTATGAAGAACACTAAAAACCCAAAAAAAAATAGAAGCATTGGTAAAAACAATCAAAAAACTCACGAAATGCTTAAATAAGCATGAACAACACAAAGACCAACCTATATTTCATCACATAGCTCTTGATACCAATTGTAGAATCATAATAATCTTTGTATTTCAAGAGGGTTGATGTTTTTCTAGAGAGAGAAACTAGAGAGAGAAGTGAAAGAAAAGTATGTGTATTACTAGAGAAATAAAACAACCAACACCCCTTTCCATGGTGGAAAGGGGTTTATATACCCAAGTCCTTAAATGGACTTGGGCCTCCGGCCCATGAACATTCTCATGGGTCGGGCTTAACATAAACATTAGTTAAACAATAATACGAGCCTATAACTATATTGTTGGAGTGACCGAGACTTTCTTTATACCTAAAACGTATTTCCAACATATGTGAATATGAAATGTAGATCTGGAAGTGCAGGATCGGTAGCGAAGTTATGCCAAAAAATTTCACCATGGAAAAATGAATTGATGATCTGAAAGATCATGGGAAATAATTCCCCGTTGTATGGGACCATTGAGATAATGTAAAAAGTTGGTTTGAAAGGCATATAAGCTGTATCTACCCTAGGACTTCAAGGGATGCGTGAATTATGTTTCGTATATCGGACTTGATAAAATGTCTATCAAGTGAAAATCTGATTATTTCTTGATGAAATTTAGATCGGCGAAAGGTTGCATTCATCAAAAACCCGTGGACATCATGGATAGAGAAAGTAAGTCAACTTAAGCTTGATCGTATTCCCGTAGTTATGTTTGATGAAACTCGCGTATTGTAATGAATTACACTTGAGAGAAAGGACTGAATGTGGAGGAAATACCCACATGGCTCTAACTCTATAAGAAGCGAGTATGAAGATAAATTGATCTTTCAGGACAAATATCCTGTTTAGGGGTAAATGCTGTGACAATCCGTCTATAAGAAGCAGCATCGACTACGTCTAAATCGGAGGACTCTACGTTACGTGCTTACGTTTACATACACGGTTTTTGGTGACAGTCCGACATTTCAGGAAATAAATTTATTCTTGAATATTATTTTGGAATTTTATTTTGTGTTGGTTCATAAACCCACAAATTTACGAGAAGAAATTAGGACTTACGTGAATAATTTAGTGTCTTTTATGATTAAACCGGAAACCCTAGGTTTACGTATTTACGTTTTTGAACTCCGTTTTTGATGAGACAATTTTTATTAGATTCATTTTGTGCCGTTGATTCATAATTTTTTTTGTTTTTTTTTTGTTTTTTTATAACGACCCGAGGGCACACAAATCGAGGAAACTAGAATCAAGGAGTACCCTTAAATTAGTGGAGATGAGACAAGTGGGACACTTGTCCCACCCTTACTAATAAACGGCCAAAATAAGCCACCCCACTCCCTTGGTGGAAAAGTTTTACACTTCATATGGACACTTGTCCATAAACTTTACCAAAACAACTTAAGCTAACAAAAACCAGCAACACATAGCACTTCCTTCATTTTACAACATGAAAAACCACAAATCTCTCTCTCTCTACTCTCTCCTATGACGTCCCATATACCACCATAAACCACCATTTATCAAAAATTTCAACCATGAATCACGTGTTTAACTTGCACAAGATGAATACCCTTTGAAGACTTGTTGATTTGAGGTGATCCTAACATCCAAAAAGGAGTTTACATGAAGTTCAAGGGCTGATTTCATGGAGGTGTTCATCCATTTGAAGGACCCAAGGAGTTGTCTTGAAAGGTTGAAGATTTGGTGGCAAGATCAAGCTTTGTTCATCCAATATCTCATCCTTTCCATCATATAGATTGGTATAGAGATCAATTTCTTTCCATCACCCTATTGTTTTGAATATGTAATTATGTATTTTCTTTCTAAATGTATATGTATATGATGATAAATTATGATCAAAGTATTATGTGGGGATCTTGTGTTGATAAATTTGGTTAAAAATATTAAAATCTACATGTTAAAATGTTGAAATCATGTCTAAAATTGTAGGCTATATAAAACAGTAAATAACCATATTATAACTTGTTAAAATGACTTGGATAAATTAATATACAGCAAGATATATGACATTTACATATGTGAGAGTTGGCCACTCAATGGAATCCATAAAATGAGTGAGATATGATCAAAACATTATTAAAGTTCAAATCTGTATAGCCTGTTTTGGACGATATGTTAGAGACACTTAGAGGATGAATGAGAAGTAGCTAAAAGTGTTAATTGTAGCACATATTATTTAGTTTGTGCTGCCCAAAATTGAGCTTCTATCTCCTTGTAGAACTCAAGATATGGTAAAAATGGTGAAAGTGAGTTTCATAATCAGATTTGAAAAATAAAAGTATATATTATAAAATTAGCACTCAAGTAAAACAAATATAAAATACCTACCTAAAATCCATTAAATTATATATTACTTACAAATAAGTTATATACTTTGATAAGTAAATGTGACATTTTATAAAAATTAAAATTGATATGTTTTATAAGTTATAAAACTATATACATAAGTTTTACGTGTTTTCGGCTAAAACCGAAAGATTAACCCTTTCGTCAATTAAAACTTAGACGGTCGGACCCGTCTAATCTAAACTTTTTATAGCTCATATACTGATGTATAAGTACATTTGACAAGTAAAAACCGATAAAACCCGAGCATTATAACATATGGGCATTAACGGGCCAAAGTAGCCTTATTGGACTATTGACCCAACTAGTTTGGATAAACACTAATGGACTTACTCATTGGTCTTAACCCACTTGGGCCCAACATATGAGTATAGGCCTGATATTAAAAGTATAAAATGGGCTAATATAATGTATTAGGCTTATAATGGGCTTATTGGGCCTCAATGTGTAAATAAGTTGAAACTAGTATAACTAGTCTAAAATTTGACTAACACATAACACTATAATGTGTATGAAGAGATAAAATTCCACTTGATCATCATCATACTTATAATTTCATCATGTATATATAGCCATTGTTTTTGCAAAGTCATTGGACAAGAGTCTAAGACGAGTATTATTTGTCTAGGTTTCCGTGATTGAAGTACGTACCGTATATCCAAATCACCGATAACCCGCCTTTCCCAATCAACGTGAGTTCATATCCTCGCACACTTTTGAATGTTTAATGATTGTTTTATAAAACCGTGAGGGAGAGATAACATGCTAGTTTTAAAAAAATAGGACACCAGTTGTCCCAATTGTTTGCTTATTGATATGGACCCGAATGATTATATGACCCGATGAATGATTATATGACCCGATGAATGAAATGAAATGGATTATTATTAGTTAGGTTATGTTAATAAAAGTCCCATTAGCATGAATTGTGAACTACCGGGATTTGGTAGACGCTTATGCATATAATAGTACTATTTGGGGAAGATCACCCCAGTTCGCGCCGTGGCGGTTGATCCCTGTCGTGCCACCTTGAGTGGTAAGACAATTTATGTATGAGAAGATTTATATAAGCGTGATTATTGTGAAGACATGCTATTTTATATGGGAAAAGGAATTACGGGTTAGCTACCCGTTGTTTGTTATAGTAAGGTAGCAATGTCATGCGGATTATAATAATCCAATAACGAAAATACTGATATACGCATTGAATTACAATATATATTGATTGACTAGCAATACAGGGTCTTATTACTGATATTTTGTTCGTGATTTGGATTCATATAATGGTTTTTATTAAACTCTATACAACATTATAAAACGTATAGTATGATGTTTTTACGATATTGGTTCGTATGATGGTTTTGAAGGCAAAAGCCTATATTATGATTTACAACAAAGATTTGTACAAAATGATTTTCGATAATAATTATATATCGATGATATACTAATGGTTTTTTATTAAACTCTATGAATTCACTCGGTGTTTTCGCTGACCTTTTTAACATGTTTTATCTCAGGTACTTGAAGGTAATTCTCGGGAAGACGACAAGAATTTATGGCCCGCACTTAAATAACAATTTTCATTCAATTGATTTGTAAAATTGTATGAAATACTATGACTTGGGACCTATGTATTTTGACATGATTTGAGTACTGTGCTATCCCGTAACACCAATGACTCTTCCGCTGAACTAAAGTATGAATATTTGGGGGTGTTAAAAATTATCAACATTTCTTCTCCAAAATGACTTCAATAAAGGAACCATTGATCCAACGTTGTTTATCAAGCACTATGGCAACGATATCTTGGTGGCTCAGGTCTATGTAGATGATATAATATTTGGCACTACAAACCCAAAATATTCCATTTTATTTGTGACCATATGAAAAGACGATTCGAAATGTCCATGATGGGGGAAATGACGTTTTTTATTGGTCTCAAAGTTCACCAATCCCCCCGTGGTATTTTTATAAATCAGTCCAAATATGTGCTCGGGATTCTAATGAAATTTGGAATGGAAAACTGTGATCCTATTGGTACTCTAATGTACACTAAACACAAGCTTGATTTGGATAAGAAAGGGACATTTGTAGATGCTACAAAATACCGAAATATGATCGGGTCCTTTACGTATTTAACCTCAAGCAGGCCGGACATTGTGCATGCTACTTGTTTATGTGCTCGGTACCAGACTAAGCCAACCGAGAAGCACCTCAAGGAGGTTAAACGGATCTTTCGTTATCTCCGGGGAACCATTCACATGGGTCTCTGGTATACGAAGGATTATGGTTTTAATCTAACTGGTTTTTCAGATGTCGACCATGTAGGGTGTCATGATACATTCAAGAGCACTTCCGGTGGAGCACAATTCTTAGGCGAGAAGCTAGTGATCTGGTCCTCAAGAAAACAAGATTACACGGCGTTGTCCACCGCAGAAGCAGAATATGTGTCTCTATCCGTGTGTATTGCTCAAGTTCTTTGGATGAGAACACAACTAACGGATTATGGCTTTCACTTTAACAAAGTTCCTATTTATTGTGATTCACAATCAACCATATCCATATCCTGCAACCCGGTCCAACCCTCCAAGACCAAGCACATTGTTTTCCGATTCTATTTCATAAAGGAGAATGTGGAAAGTGGAACGATCGAACTGTATTTTGTCAAGATGGACTACCAACTAGTCGACATCTTCACCAAAGCTCTTTCTCAAGACAAATTTGAATTATTGGTTCGTCGACTTGGTATGCGTAGTTTCACTCCAGATGAACTTGAACGTCTTGCACATTCGTAGTAACCTTGTATATATCTATCAAAAAATCCAAATACAAAATATAAAAACCTATAAAAACAAAATAAAAAATGAAAAAATCTTTCAAAAATACCAAAAATATTCTTCTTCGACATGTCTCTCAGCAGCGATAATATGGACGTACTTAGAATTGTCGCTCACTAACGACACGGGTATGTACATAAAGTTCGAATGTGAGTTCAAATGTTTTGAAAACATGTCTTTTCTATTTTTCTTCTCATAATGGCTTATAGTCAAATGTCAGACTATAACCGGGTCCCCAAAGAAAGGAAAGTCTATGACTTATCCTCAACAACGGGAAATTAATTTTTCTCGGTCATGGGCTTATGTTAAAACATTCAAAGTTTTAAGCTCACGAACTCAAGGAAAATGTTCATTTATGTATATTTTTCCT
This sequence comes from Glebionis coronaria, assembly GCA_025667525.1. NCBI lineage: Eukaryota > Viridiplantae > Streptophyta > Magnoliopsida > Asterales > Asteraceae > Glebionis > Glebionis coronaria. Next base: position 266,205,826 of record CM046882.1, on the reverse strand, counting down.
CAACAACGGGAAATTCAGTTTTCTCAGTTTTGAGCACAATTTTTCAAGATATTTTCAAAAGATATTTTTCAATGTCTTTCAAATAGTGTGCTCATATACTCCTCTCTTTTATCGGATTATTTTTTCGAGGGGGAGTATAAAAATCTCATAAAATATAGTTCCAAATTTTCATGAAGTCTAGCTCAGTTGTATGGATGCATTTGCTTATAGTCTCCATCTGGGGGAGGCCAGGGGTTCGACTCCTGCCATTCCCCATATGGGGGATTTTCCCATAATTGGCAGTCGTGTTTGAATCCCATCACAATGCCTTGAAGCTCCTTAATGGAAAACTGGATGGCTAGCATGTGGGATGATATTCTCTTTGTGAGATGATTCGAACTCGTGTCGAGAGACTTAGTGCCTCGGTGGCACACAAGATACTCCGTTTCACCAAACTTCCGTTAAAAAAATATCAAAAATTTCACAAACACATGCAATTTTAGAGGGGGAGAATAGTGATAAAATGTTCAAAATGTGTCATCTTGGATAAGATCTTTGATATATGTTGATGCAAAAGTTGGTTGATCCTTGTTAGACCCGAATTAGGCTTAATTCGGGTTGGCTGGGTACCGGCTCCTGCACCAAGTGAATCTTCTGGTTGGGATCCTGCACACTAAACAACACGCGTTAGGCTTACCGTGGGAAGGTTTACCACGATTAGACTCCGGCGTGAGAGTAAGTAATCGATTTAGGGTTATATGTGAGTTTAGAGAGAATTGTGATACCTTTGTGGAACCCTTGGGGGTTCCTTTTATAGGCAGTGAAACCCTAGTGGGCTTTCACTGATCCTTCGGCCCCGGAAGAGATAAACACCAGAATTAGAATGATTGTAATCTTCTAATTCTGGTAGTGAATATCCTCTCTTATTGGGGTAAAGATATCCCTAGACAGGATATTATTCTGTCTAACCCTATGTCGGCCGTATCGGCCATACCGGGCCGTGGGCCGCACACGTGTGTGCGGTTACTATTCATTCAGGCCCATAAGCCTGACTGACATCAGCCCACCCATACGTGATGGGCCGGATACGGGTAGTACCCTTGGGCCGGGTTCATGACCCGGCTGGGGACTATACGTCATCATGTCCCCCCAGTCTAGTTGTTACAGCCGTAGGTGGAACCTCTAGACTACAAATATGCTTCCGGACGTACCAAGGAATTCATAACAAAGGACAATGATGCTCGATTCATAGTCGCCGAGACAAATTAAATATATCATTAAATGTCAAGTCTTACGTTAGAGCCGCATAACCCGACATGAACGACTGTTCATCTGACTTGTTTGACTGACAAAAGTGCAGACAGTCAGACCATTGAGCAGTCCAAACGTGTGGGTCAGATATGACCCGTGGGTCCCATCTGACGTTTCACTTGCCTCTTGCCCCCTAGCCACACGATTAAGAATAGTGGCCAACACGTGTCACATATCCAACAGGCTGTGACCCTCAAGGTAACCCTATTAATAAGCCACCCCTACGGCTGTGTGAAACACACAGTTCACAACCTCCATTTCTGCCATTAAAGCTTTCCTTTTATCTTGAACCAAGTACGCACGGATCCCTTCACACGCAGGTTAGAATACCACGTCCTTACACTCTTTTTTAGTAATGGCCAATAGAAACAGCCCTACCATCGGATCCGTGCTAAATGTCATGTCCCAAGACCAGTTAAACCATTTTTGTACAAATTACTTCATCCCTTCCAACCTACACCCCTCACTCCCTGGCGTTGGGGACCTCATAACTGAGGCTCCAGCGGGTAAGATAGGCCTCTATACTCGCCTGTTTGATGCGGATAATTACCGCATCCCTTTCACCCACTTTCTCGTAGATCTGTTAGGATATTATAATGTACACATTAGTCAGCTCCACTGCATAGGTGCCTGTAAAATTAGCCAATTCGAAATCCTTTGCCGTGCTAGGAGAATCCCCCCAACCGTAGAGTTATTTAGGTTGTTTTACACCCCAAACTTAGTGAACGGTTGGGTATCTTTCAAAAAACGAGCCTCCAACAGCCCACAATCACACAACAAACCGATGGATTCACTGAAAAACTGGTATGACCATTATTTTTTCATTGACGAAGTTGTATGGCCGGGTGATTTCATCATTAGGACCAGACTACCGCACGACCCTAAGCCGCACGCCAGTACATACAATCCCCTTCACTCGCAAGAGTTAGATCTAAATAGGACTGGATTCCATAGAAACCTACCGGAATCATTCTTATGCTTGCTAGGAATTAGCCGCAATTACTTTGGTCCCTCCAATAGGTATCCTGTATTTTGGAGAAGGCAGGGCGAAGGTAGGCTAATCATCCGTACGTCAATAAGAATGCATACATGTGTTTGTATGATAACTAACATCTATTGTTTTGTGCTGGACAGAGATGAACTTTTTTGGACTGTTGCGCCAGGGCGATCCAAAGCTTGTGCCGGAAGGTCTCCGCCCTCTCCATGAAAATGAACAGCCCCTCCTTGAGCACACCCGACCAGTGACGGTTGCCTTGGAAGCCGTGCCTGATCCCCATTCTGATGAAGAACATGGAGATCATGGTGATGGTAATGACCAGATGAACCAAGGGGGAGCCGGGCCTTCCTCACCTCATAGAGAACAACAGGGAGACAATATCGAAACCGACTCCACCATTCGTCGACTGATGGGCGATGATGATGATGATGAAGTGCAACAGCATGTTAACTTGGACGAAGATGAGGAGGCCGAAGAGGAGATTGCTGAAATCACAGCACAGCCCCTCACTAGGCGCACCCGGAAGAGGGGGAACCGTGCAGGCGAGACTGCATCGGCCGAGATTGGTGAACACAATGCTCCCCGCAAGAAGCTTCGAGAAGACCACCCTATGTATCAATCTGTTGGGAGTGCCACCCAGGGTTCCGAGGCTAACCGGGTCACTCATGTCGATCCCGTCACCCAAATTGCCCCAACTGCTTCCGAAGGAGCAAGAAGCAATATGTAAGAAACCATCCGAACATGCAAGAATGTCTTCTCTTTTTTTTTTTTTTTTTAGCCATACTTAAGATACTCCATGATACTCATGTCGCAGGGACAACCAAGCTGAGGCCGCACCGCCTTCTGACACCCAAGTGAATAAGGAGAAAGGTAAAGCTGTCGAAGAAAATCCTGCGGTCCCCACAAAGTCCGGCCCTGTTTTTGAAGATGGTTCACCCCTGCTTTCCCAAGACTTCCCCACATCCGGTGCTCCCCAACCTTTTAACCCTATATGGACCATTACCACAGCGTCGCGATTGAGGAGTGCTGAGGAGTGTCGTGAGTACCTTAACAACTGCATACCACCAAGCTTGGTGCAAGAGGTAAACTCACTAAATCATGCGGATTTGGCTGATGAGTATAATGGGACGCTTGTACATCAAATGGCGATGGGAACCGCGATGAGAGTCAGGTTTGAAGCTGCCCTTGGGCACGTCGAATCCCTCAAGAGGAAAGTTGGACGGAGGGAAAAAATGATTGAAGATAATGAAGCCCTGATTGCTGACCTCCAATCCAAACTGGCGAATGCTGAGGCAACTATCAAGACACAATCGGCCCGTGCGAGTGAACACGATCAGCAAGTAGCCCACCTTGAGTCTCAACTAGATGCTGCAAACATCAAGGTACATATCCGTACCGCACCACCCATATATACCAAACAATGAATGTACTAACACGTCTTTTACTATAGGTGACCACGGCCGAAGCTTCTGCCCATTCTTACGCCAGCCAAGTAGATGATCTGAACCAGAAGCTGAAGGACGCGCATTTGGCCGTCCAAAACATGGAAAAAATGCAGACAGAACTTGCTGAGGAAAGGGCCATCACCCAAGAGCTGAAAGAGGCAATTGCCCAAAAAGAATTGGTGACGGATGCCCTGACCGCTGAGCGTGACAATGTACTGTGCCCTCAACTGCTAACAGCCATTGCGGGCCGTAGGTGGATGGTTGGGCATGGAGCACGCCTGGCCGTGACGAAGGTGCTAGAGGCCCCATCCTTTGTACAACAATTTGCCAACCTTGTATCTGATGGCATCGACCATGGCCGGCACGAAGGAATGGTTGAGGCTGCTGAACTGATCACCAAAGGTGGGGACATCGCCCATCACACCTTTTTTAAGCCCGAAGCCGCCAGCAAGATGACTGCCTCCATGGCCGCGATGCAGGATCTGCATTACCCATTCCTGGATGAGCTAGAGGCCACCAAAGATGCCCCGAACACTGAAATCATGGAGAAGCTCAATCCTAGCATGCCTTCCACTGCTAACTTTCCTCTAACCCTTCCTGTATATGAAGACGTAACCAGGGTCGTACTGGACGAGGAACCCTTAGACGTGGTGTTGGAAAGGACCGCAGCCCAAGCCCAGAAGCGGGGAGAGCGTGATGAATGGTTGCCGCGTCTGGTGGAAGAACAAGCAGAGATGGGTAGGTTTCTCCCCTCAATTTAGGATGCTCCTTTGTACACAATCAAACACTTGTTTTGTAATCTATGAATATGTATTGTTTCGATTCGTCCGTGTATGTACACGGCTAACAATTTTATGTTTTGTATATAAGTCCGTGGGTAACCACGGCGATTTTGATTTGTTTGGAAACTTGTGTATTTGTGCTTGTGTTTGAAATATTGTAGTTCAATACTGCATGATACCACGTCTTACTCGCAAAGAAAATACATTCAAGTCTATAATTTACTAGACGTGCGACGTGCGTCTTTATTATGCGGAGCACAGTATGGCTATAGCATATGAAGCTTACCCCAACGTCTTGTGAGTAAGGTGTCTAGTAAGGATACGTGATCCGTGCGGCTGGGGTTGCATCCCTCTTACGCGGCAAGTTGAATTAGTAGGTTCACTTAATCCTCTTACCCCACCTGGAGGCGTATGGTACATGTACGGTATTTCGAGAGAATGCATATGAAAGAAACATGGCATATTATAACACAAATAAAATTCATACGTCGTAACAAAGAATCTAACAAAGATGACAATAATTTGCACGAAACAGGGCCGTGGAGCTAGCTAGGCACCACGGCATTTTATTAGAACATTTACATTTTTGTTTGAATAATGACAAGTCCTAAAAAAAAAGGTCCATAAAGGAAACTAGAACAAACATAAGAAAAACAAGTAGGACAAATAAACCCGCATGGTTTTTATTGAGACCGCTTAGAGCGAAGTATCCATGCGGGAGCCATAGCTTTCAAAGATAGCACCTTTTTAGATTGGCGATGTTCCATGTGCGCTCTAGGTCGCGGCCATCCATGTCGCGTAACTTGTACGCGCCTCGTCCCAAGGTTTCGATGACTTCATACGGTCCTTCCCATTTAGTGCCCAGTTTTCCTGTATTTTCCACTCGACTTGCTTCGTTAGCACGATAGACGTAGTCTCCCGGTCGAAAAGAAACACCCTTGACCTTGGCATCGTAATAAGCCTTCATCTTAGCCTTGGACTTAGCTTCATTGATGGCTTCTATTTCCCTTTTTTCTTCCAACAGATCCAGGTTGATTCGCAGTTGTTCATCGTTTGTGACTGCATTAACCTCCGCCGTGCGGATAGTAGGCATCCCTATTTCTGTTGGTATAACGGCTTCAGTGCCGTAAGCCAATGCAAACGGAGTATCTCCATTGGCTGTTTTTATCATCGTTCTATGTGCCCATAGCACGTGCGACAATTCATCGACCCATTTGCCCTGTCGTTCATCCAGCCGCGCCTTGATCCCATTCCCCAAGCTCCTATTTGCTCGTTCGACAAGGCCGTTCGTTTGTGGATGCTTGACAGACGCGAAGCGCCGCTTGATGTTCAATGATGCACACCAGTCTTTGAATGGGTTATCCGTGAACTGTTTGCCGTTGTCTGATATAATTTCTCCAGGTAGACCGAAACGGCATACGATGTGTTCCCACACAAACTTCTTGACCTGCTTACCCGTGATAGATTTTACTGCCTTGGCTTCTATCCATCGTGTAAAGTAATCCATTGCAACAATCAAGAATTTAACCCCTCCCGCAGCTACAGGAAATGGTCCTGCAATGTCAATTCCCCATTTGTAAAATGGCCATGGGGACATGATAGGTGTAAGCTCCTGCTGCGGGTGCCGCGGTACTGGCCTATGCACTTGGCAATCATTGCACCTGCGAATCATGTCGCGCGCGTCTCTGTGCATAGTGGGCCAATAGTATCCTGTTCGTAAGGCTCGGGCTACCACGGATCGTGGACCTGCATGCATGCCGCACAATCCTTCGTGTATGTCGCTGATCACATAGGCCGCCTGGCGTGGTCCAACACACCGCAGCCACGGCTGCAAGAAAGAGCGTTTGTAAAGGATGCCTTCCCGGAGTTCGAAATGTTGTGACTTCCTTTTAACGCGCCTTGCTGCTTTTTCCTCGTCTGGGAGGGTTTCACTAGCCAGATAGTTGATGATTGGGGTCATCCACGTAGGTCCCTCCTCTTCAACTATAGCAGTCACTTCCCCTTCCGTAATAGACTTTTCTTTGAGTATTTCCACCAAAACCTGTTTAGACAAGTGGGCGAAGCTTGTGGATGCGATTTTACTGAGGGCGTCCGCTTTCTTGTTCTCGCCCCTTGGCACCTGCTTGATGGAAAACTTACTGAAAGTTGCGATTAACGTCTTGACTTTTTCCAAATACCTGACCATGTTGTCCTCCTTAGCCACATACCCACCTAGAATATGGTTCGCGACAAGCCGTGAGTCCACGTAGGCCTCAAGGTTGCGGACTCCCATTCTAGCGGCGATTTTTAAACCCGCAATTAATGCTTCATATTCCGCTTCGTTATTGGTGGCCGTGAACTCAAAACGGAGGGCGTACGTGAATTCCATGCCTTCTGGATTTGTGAGGATGAGGCCTGCCCCGGACCCGTCTGTGCATGAGGATCCGTCCGTGAATAGCACCCAAGGTTCCGCTGGGACCTCCTCTTGCTTAATGATTGGTTCTTCCTCATCCGGCTTTTCAATCAGGAAATCTGCCAAGATCTGGCCTTTAACAGTCGTCCTTGGTCTGTAAGATATATTATGCCCTCCCAGTAGGATGCTCCACTTTTCTAGTCTCCCTGCCACGTCTGGTTTAGATATAACCTGCTTGATTGGCTGATCCGTGATCACGACAATCGGGTGCGCCTGAAAGTACCGGCGCAGCCGCTTTGTAGCAAATACTAGTGCTAGCACCAATTTTTCCATGGGGGAATAATTCAGTTCCGCTCCTTGTAATGTTCTACTTATAAAGTAGACCGGGGTCTGTATTGTGTCTCTATCCGTCATCAGTACCGCGCTTATTGCGCCATGGGTAGCCGAGAGATACATAACAAGCTCCTCCTTTGGGCGGGGAGCTACCAACATGGGGAGAGATGCGAGATGCTGCTTGAGTTGGCCAAAGGCTTCCTCAGCTTCCTTCGTCCAACGGAAGTCTCCCTTTCTAATACACTTCTTTAGTGTCTTAAATAAGGGCAGTGACTTCTCTGCGGATTTGGATAGAAATCTATTTAGTCCGGCTAACTTCCCATTCAGGGACTGCACCTCCTTCCGTGTCTGCGGGGACGGTAGCCGTATCACTGCGTCTGTCTTCTCTGGACAAGGTTTGATGCCGTTTGGGTCAATCAAATATCCCAAGAACATTCCTTCTGTTGCACCAAACGTACATTTCTTTGGATTTAACTTCATATTAATCCTTCTCAGCGTGTCGAATGTCTCCTGGACATCCCGGAGGAGTGCCTCCTCCGAGTGGCTTTTTATCACCAAGTCATCAACATATACCTCCAAGTTGCGTCCTATTTGTGATTCGAAAGCTTTATCCACCAACCGCTGATACGTAGCGCCGGCGTTCTTTAATCCAAACGGCATTTTCGTATAGCAATATACGCCCTGGCTTGTGTGGAACGCCGTTTTTTCTTCATCCTCCTCCGCCATCTGGATTTGGTGATACCCTTTATATGCATCCAAGAAGCATTTGAAAGGATATCCACACAAGGATTCCACTTTCCAGTCAATTTCTGGAAGCGGGTAACAGTCTTGTGGGCAGGCCTTGTTCAGGTCCGTGAAATCCACGCACATGCGCCAACTTCCGTCATGTTTCTTGACCATGACTGGATTGGATAACCACTCGTGGTAGTATACCTCGCGCATAATGCCTGCGTCCACCAGTTTCCGCACTTCCTCCAATATAACTTGGCTTCTTTCGGGCGCCTGGCCGCGCTTCTTTTGCTTGATGGGTTGGTACCCTTGGCGGATCTGGAGCTTATGCTCTGCTATCGTACGTGGCACACCCGTCATATGTTTTGGCTCCCATGCGAATATGTCCAGATTTGCACTTAAAAGTGCACACATGGCCCTTTTGCCGCTATCTGAGAGTGTCCCTCCTATGGATACCTCCTGTTCCGGGTAGTCAGGGTGAATGGCCACCTTCCAATTGGGTGGTGGTGCCCCATCCTTGGGTGGTACAGGTGGTGCCGGTGTTGTCACGGTGTGACACTCGGATGTCGGCACGACTGTGTTATAAATAGTAACGATTCCCCCATCAACGGGGAACTTAATCATTCCGTGTGCCGTAGAGGGTACTGCTCGGATGGCCAAAATGCCTGGTCGGCCTATGATTCCATTATAAGGGGAATGTGAACGTATCACCATGAAGTTCATCCACGTTGTAGTGGAATGTTCCTCATTCCCAATGGTGACAAGCAGACGCAACTGCCCTATTGGCCAGATAGTATCTCCACTAAAGCCAGTAAGCGGCGACGTGGCCGGTACTAATTGGCTTCTTATTTCTGGGCATAACTGCACAAAGCAGTGTTCATATAATACCTCTGCTGACGATCCTCCATCCACATACATGCGGCGGACATTGTGTGTTCCAATGCTTATCTCAATGGTGAGAGGCGCATCAACCACGTCACTTGCTGTGATGAGAGGGAATGAGATTTCCTTGCCGCGGGAAAATTTTTGGCCAATTTTCTGTCTCGTGCGGCGCTGTCTGGATTGGATCATGTATATGGTAGAAGGCTTGTCCTTTTGGGGGTCCTTCTTATCATACTTCTTGTTGTTGTCCTTTCCGTCTTTCCAATCCTTAACCAGGTGCTTGAGCTTGCCTGATTTGATTAGCGACTCAATATGCTTCTTCAGCTGGATACACTCCTCCGTGCCGTGTCCTTTGTCATTATGGAATTCGCAGAAGCGACTTCCCTGCCGACGTTCCGGGGGTGTGGTCATTGGGGGAGGCCTTGGAAAATTCGCCCCTTCAGTCAACAAGATCTCCCGGTAGGACATCTTTAGGGGGGTGAACTTGTCGTCCGACCGTCCGCCTTTGCTCTGGCTCTTATAGTCCGAGCCCTTGTTATTGTTCTGGTTGCCTTGACCACCCGACTGTCTCCGGGACTGGTCATTTGAGCGGTACCCATTTCCTCGGGATGGGTAGGCTGCGGCCACCGCTGTCTCTCCCTCTATGAAATTCCTCACTCTCTCCATGAGGTCATCATATCTTTCTGGGCGCTTGTCGTTGAGACGCCTAATCAGTTCTCTGTCTGTTATGGCATGCATATAGTCAGAGATTTTCAGGAGCTCTAGCATGGTTCTCGTGCGTGTGCACTCATCGTTGAAGCGCTCAGTGAAGGCTTCTGTGGACTCCCCCGGCCGTTGCTTGACAGTTGCCAATGAGACCGGATCCCTATTATACTTCTTCCTTTGAGTATAATTGTTCTCAAACGCAGTGCGTAGTTCCGTGAAACTATCAATGCTGCGTGGGGGAAGTGCCTCGAACCAGTCACGAGCGTTTCCAATCAAGGTCGAATTAAACATTTGGCACCATATAGGCATGGGCCATCGTTCAATTTTAGCCTGAGTATCGAATATTTTGAGGTGATCGACCGGATCACCGGACCCATCATACGTCTTGATACATGCCGGCATGCGACGTTTTGTGTCCTCAGAATAATTCCGTATGCGGAGGGTAAACGGATCTTCCCTGGGATCCGCCCATGGTCGTGTGAGTCTAGGGTCATCCCACGGCTCACACCACGGACGCGAGAGGTCCTCTGCTTCCGTATCCCGATAGTAGGGGCCACCATAATATTCATCATTGTTTGGTGGTGGAGGCGTGCGCCTAGGCCGGCGGCGCTTGGGTGGATGGTCATCCGAGTCGTCCCCAGACGGGTCTGGGGACGGTGGTGGTGCCCGACCTTTTGAATAGGGACCACTTTTCTGAGATGAACCAGGAGCCTCTCTCCCTGTGTTCATCCTATCCCACACACTTGGGCGGCGTGTGGTTCTGGTCAGCTCTCGATCTGGCCGCTCGGGGGAGCCCTCCGGCCTTTCTCCATCTTGAGACTGCGTTAATTCTTGCATAATGCGATCCCCTATGCGTTCAAACACATTCCGGGGTTGAGGGTCTTCCTCAAAGGTTTCCTGCTCCCGAGGCTGAGTCCTCCTTTTCTTCCGATTCCGGGAAGGGGTGGATGGTCCACTGTCGCCAAAGTTGAGTCGGGCTGAAAGGTTCCTCCCCAGGCTCAATCTTGATGCGATCCCCGGGACGATCCTTTCAAAATTCTGAGTGAGGACTCGAGTGAGCTCATCCTCGCTGAGTGGTTGAGCTTCATGTTCTTCCTCCATTAAGGGTCTACGTGGATCCTTGTTAGGAGGGTCTGGCGCACTTCCCGGGTCGGGGTTATCCAGGGTCGAAGTGGGCGGAGGTGTCACCGAGATCGTGCTCGTCACTCCTGCGGACTGAAGACCGCTACGGTTACCTGGCCCGCCTGCGAGGCGGCTAGGTGATTGGTTGGGAATAAGAATCCCTTCCCCTGGGGACTTCCGGTTCCCAGGATTCACGTTCCTGGGGTTAACTGGCGGATGCCCCTTCGTCATTGAAAAAGATCGAGATGAGGTTTTTGTTCTAGCTTAGTGTTAGGGTCCCACGGATGGCGCCAACTTGTTGATGCAAAAGTTGGTTGATCCTTGTTAGACCCAAATTAGGCTTAATTCGGGTTGGCTGGGTACCGGCTCCTGCACCAAGTGAATATTCTGGTTGGGATCCTGCACACTAAACAACACGCGTTAGGCTTACCGTGGGAAGGTTTCCCACGATTAGACTCCGGCGTGAGAGTAAGTAATCGATTTAGGGTTATATGTGAGTTTAGAGAGAATTGTGATACCTTTGTGGAACCCTTGGGGGTTCCTTTTATAGGCAGTGAAACCCTAGTGGGCTTTCACTGATCCTTCGGCCCCAAGGAAGAGATAAACACCAGAATTAGAATGATTGTAATCTTCTAATTCTGGTAGTGAATATCCTCTCTTATTGGGGTAAAGATATCCCTAGACAGGATATTATTCTGTCTAACCCTATGTCGGCCGTATCGGCCATACCGGGCCGTGGGTCGCACACGTGTGTGCGGTTACTATTCATTCAGGCCCATAAGCCTGACTGACATCAGCCCACCCATACGTGATGGGCCGGATACGGGTAGTACCCTTGGGCCGGGTTCATGACCCAGCTGGGGACTATACGTCATCAATATAAGTGCTTTCTCTTCCTAATATGTGCAAAAACCATTCCTTTTATGATGCACATATGTAGGGGGAGTGTTTTGGTGATATGGAAAACTTTCAAGGTGTAAACATTGATTTCATCAACACCTTGATTACCTTTTCAATAGCTTTTTCTGGTTATGATATCTATACCCTTCAACACATTAATTAATGACGGTATTAGTATCAAAGGGTGGTTAGGTATTCGTCCTATGATCCAACCAGAACCGGAGGGATCTTCCCAGGGACAATCCATTAGAATTTAGAAGTCCTTATGAAAGATGGAGTAGTTGAGTTTACGGGAAAAATGCCGACTAATGACTTAAGCTAGCACTAGAACAATCACAACAAAGTGCTAGTTATGACATCTTGGTAAGCATCGAAGGGGTTGAATAATTAAAAAGAAGTGTAAGGATAAAGGGTGAAAAGAAAATAGCCTTCCAAACAACTTAGGCAGAAACCGGGTCAATACATCTACTATGAGAATCACTTTGATGATTTCTGGTATTGAAGACAATGCATCATGGACCCAGTGATGCAAAGCACAACCCTTCCCAGCCTACTCAAGCTTCTCTCAAAAGAAGTTTTTTTATTGTCGCGGAGTTCAACTCATTTCTATCAACTTTCTCACTCCGAGATAGTAGATATTGAGAAGTTGGCAGTCTGCTCCAGCCTTCGATCACCAAATAAACGTTCACTTATAGAGTCTATAGCCAAAGAGATTCATCAAAAATATCATTAGGACACTTATTCCATATATCAATCATTGTTCATCATTAGAACACAAGCGATAATTTACAGAGTCCTATGCTCTATCCTTGTGGTATTGCTAGAACATTCAGAGTGATACTCTCTAGTATTCACAGTGATGAATGGAAATCCTTCCAGTGCTAACATCTAACGGCAATGCGGTAGGTCATATGTAAGATTCACTTGAATTAAACATATGCTAACTGGAAAGCAACAGCGGTTTTATTATTTTTTTATTCAAACTCTTTCTACCCAATATCTTTATGATCTTGCTAGAACGTTCAGGGTAATACTCATTAGTATTTATAGTGACAAATGGAAATCCTTCCAGTGTCATCATCAAACAGCACTGCGGTAGGTAACTTGTGAGATTCTAAATGAATCAAACTTGTGACAATTGGAAAGCAACAATGGTTTGATTCTTAATTGATTCAAACTTGTTCCAGGAAATGAATTGACGACTTAATCAGTAGAATGGAACTGTATGATTCACTCTCCACTATGAATTATCTTTCGAGATATTGAAGTATTGAGAACGGCTACCACTGCCGGAAACCATGTCAAGGAAGTTCTTTGAACTTACCTAATCACAGGTACATTATTCGTACTGTATAACGGGAAACCGGATGAATGCAAACGGTGGCGTAACCTCAAGAGTCGTGACTCAAGACAACATACTCAAGTAAGTGAAGAAAGCTCAAGAACATCTAAAGAAAAAGACTTCCGCTACTCTGATCATCAAGGGAGATTGTTAACAAGCTTTCAAGACAACACAAAATATGAGTATGTGGGGAAAGATACAAGAACACTAGTTGGCAAAGTTTCATGATCAAGTCAAGGAAAAGATCAAAGATCTATGATCACAAGTCATGAAAGGAACTATGAAGGAACTCTCAAGACAACAAGCTTCAAAGTCTGCAACATCAAAGAAGTGAAGTTACATATTACATGACCACCCCTTAGGGGGAGATTGTTAGCCGTATTTAAAGTGATGGTCATATAATATACCGTTGTGAAGCTCGTGGAGAATGCTATTCAACGGTGTCGAGAGTTCTTAGTTTATGTCATGTATGTAACGGGAATTAGTCCAGAACACACAAATGAAGAAGGCCTTCAATACATTACACTTGTAGTATAAATGGCCCCTAGCACCTCATTTGTGTGTGTATGTTTTTCATTTTCATAGTTGGTAGAGAGAGACACATCATGTCTTTCCCTCACTAGGAATCACAACTCTTTGTTTTTCTCTTTTATTCTTCATATTAATCTAATCTTTCTTTTTTGGTTTAATCCATCATGTTATTCGTGTTTGGTTAGTCGTGTATACACATCCTACAATTACTAAACTTGTATTGTAATACTGGGTAACTTTCCTAAAATAGAAAGTTTCCAAAGATAGTAAGGGACGGGAAATCCATACCTTATGTCCAGCAAAAGCTAAAGGAAACGATGAAGAACCTACTCCGCCTTGACGGATAGAACTACATAAGAATAAGGACGTGTATGAGTCGTCTGAGATACGTGTATTTTACTGGTTCTGTGTGTTCTTAACTTATTGTTCATGTTTTGACATATTTTACTATTTCATGTGTTATCTGTGTATACTCATGTATTCTGATTATATAAGTAATGTATTCTTGTATTACTATACTTGTATTATAATACTAGGTATCTTTCTAAAAATAGCAGATTTCCTAAAATAGAAAGTATCTAAAAATAGTAAGTTTAAAAGAAAATAGCATAATCTGGATTAAAAAGATAAACTAGTGCTTATTGGTTAAAAATATAAGTCATGAAATAATTACAGTGAAGTTTATTTATCAAATACTATAGGTTATATCTGATTATTAATTAATAATGGTATTAAATGTTTTATTAATTTAATAACATATCATGGCTAGTTAAATAAACTTTAGGTTATATCAATTTAATTAGATTTAGACATGGTTTAAATAAATTAATACGATTAAAATACTTAGGTTTAACATGAATAACAAAATTTAATAATCATAACCTAAGTCCTGTTTTTAATTAAATTATTTAGTCATGGAATAATTTTATTAAAATAAAATAAAAATGATTTAACAATTTTACCGAACCAGAACCCTTGTTTTAAATATAGCCGAACCATATAAGCTAACCAAACTTCCTTTTACAGTGGCTACCCGGCCTAGCCGGTTGCCACTGTCCGAGTAAAATTCCCACCGGCTGTAGCCGGTGGTTCCCCCTGCTTTCACTCGGCTACCCACTACCCGAGTCAAGTACACCCCGGCTCAAGTCGGGGTTCCCACTGCCTAAACAAACAGTCCCACCAAGACCCTATAGGTCTCGGTTGACACTCAAAACCAAACCAAATGTTACCCCGACTCAAGTCGGGGGTTCCCTTGTGTGTGACCGAAACAACCAGCCCACACCGAGACTTAGTGTCTCGGTTGGTGGTGCGAACAAAACCAAGCGGATAGCTTGGGCTCTCGGTTGTGAATCGGCCGAACCAAAAACAAACCAACCAAACCTTAATCTTGATTCTTGGATTAACTAACATGTTTTAATTTTGTTTTTAATATAACATTAACATGAACATAATAAAAGGTAAATAATTATAAAAAGATCAAGGTAATGGGGTTACCGAATGCGTGATTAATAAGGTTAAAGAACATGAACACTATTACGTAAAAACCAAGGACCAAAATCAAATAAACATATCTTAGTGTTCTTGTTTGGTCGGCGACAAGAGAGAGGAGGGCTAGGGTTTCTTGTTATTTTGCTAAAATAAATATTATGATAATTCTCCTGATGTTTTATTAGTTTAGGACTTGTATTGGTTCATGGGCCAAAGGCCCTCTTTTTTTCTTTTCCTTTTATGTTGCGGCCCTTTATAGCTCATCCAGTAAACTTGTAGTTTTTCTATGTTAAATACTGTTCGTGTATTATCGTGTTTAATTGTCGTGAATTTAATGTCGTGTTCTTGATACATTTATAATATATGTAATTACTTGTTATTTATTGTCGTGACACGTGTTACATATTATAAATGGAAAGTTTTATTTTATTCGTGTTTTCGCGTGTGTACTGTTCGTAGTTACTGTTCATGGTATTTTAATGCGTGTTTTACAACTCTTCCCCTCTAAAAGGATAATTCGTCCTTGAATTAGGGTCGTGATGTAACACCCCCAAATTTATACAACTCAATACAGCGGAAGACTCGTTGGTGTTACGGGATAGCACATTACTCACATCATAGACAACGCATAAAAATCGCGTCGTTTAATAATAAAGCATTTCCATTCATAATTATCAAAGTTACATAGGTCCCAAGTCATTGTATTTCATACAAGTTTTACAAAGCATTTGAATGGAAATTTGTTAATTAAGTGCGGGCCATGAGTTCTTGTTGTCTTCCCGAGAATTACCTTCAAGTACCTGAGATAAAACATGTTAAAAGAAAAGGTCAGCGATAACGCCGAGTGAATTCATAGAGTTTAATAAAATCCATCAATTTAACATCGGTATAAAATTATTACCGAAAATCATTTTGTACAATTCATTGTAGTAGGCCATAAAATAGCCAAAGTCATTTTATACAAATCCTTATCAAAATCATAATATAGGCTTTCGCCTTCAAAATCATTATACGAACCAATGTCGTAAAAATATCATACAATACGTTTTATAACGTTGTATGGAGTTAAATAAAAACCATTATATGATTATGGTTATGAAAACCAAAACATGAACATAATATCAGTAGTAAGACCCCGTATTGCTAGTCAGGCAATATATCGTAATTTAATGCTTAAAGCAGTATTTCGTTAATTGGATTATTACAAGCCGCATGACATTGTTACCTTACTAAACCAAACAACGGGTAGCTAGCCCGAAACTCAATTTGCCCATCTAAATTAGTGTGTCGTCACAAAGATCATGATGTAGTGTTTTTGCTACCCTTTAGGAAAAGAGCAACAAAAGTGGCAAGTATTAAGTGTCGGTTTAGGAAAACCAAGCACTAATGACCAATTAGGTTCTTTCTCAAGGAGGCTAGTGTGTTATGTGTGTAATGATATGGAATAATTTGTGATTATATTTGAGAAAGAAAAATAGAAAAGGGATTAGAAGAGAATGACGGTTATCAAGACGGATTAAACTAATTCTAAAAAGGCGTACACGTAAAGTTGTAAAAACCACCAAAATTAAACTTTTAACCTAAAAATTACCAAAAATCCCTAATAATATTCTAAGAGTTTAAAAAAATTCAAAACTTGCAAAAACCTTTTAATTAATTAGATAATGACTTTTTAATGCTAATTAAAGCCCTAAAAATCAAAATTAATTATTAAAAAGCCCTAAACAAGATTTTAAAGTTTGTAAACCTCAAAAACACTCTAATTAAGCTAAAAACTATTTTTCAAAATTTTAAAACCAATTAAAACTATTTTTAAACAATTAAAAACTCCTAAAATCAATTAAATCTTAAATTAATTCTAGAAAATAATTAAAAGACCTAAAAAATATTTGGAAAGTTGCAAAAATCCTAATTAATTGTTTAGAACCTAGGAAAAATATAAAAACCTAGAAAATCAGACTTTTAATTTTTAATAATAAAATAATATTAAAATAATATTAAAAATCCAAAAATTATAAAAAATTCTAAAAACTTGCAAACTAGCTTAATTTAACCTAAATAACTCAGAAATGAAAGTGAAATTACCTAAATACCCCTATTGGGCCTAGAAAATGGGCCAACCCCAAAATAGTCCCTTATTGGGCTAAATTAAGGCCCAATAAGAAAAAGTGTTCAAAATAAGCCCAAAAAGCACAGGTTGACTCAAAATTTGATTTTAAACAACTTTTTCCAAAGGCCCAAAAGCTAAAAATGTGAAATAAGTCAACTTATAATAAGCAGCTTATTCTTAATGGGCCTTTAAGCCCATTAAGCTATAAGCTGATGCCATAAGCTAAAATTTTACACACAAGCTTCTTTTGACCTAACAAAGACTTCTGCAAAAAGATTTTTCAAATAAGCCCTCTTAGTAAGCCAGAAACAGTTCACAAACTTATTCACAAAACGACAAAATAGTCGTTTTATGATCTAGACCACCTCAGAAGCTGATTCAAGTTGCAAAATGTTTCTTATGACCAAACTAAGCTTAATAATCAAAAACCTACTCAACAAGCACACTCAATAAGCTGGAAAATCAAATAAGCACTTATGTTAAAAGTCAAATAAGTTGGTTTTTGATCCAACCATGGTTTTTGATTAAACTTTTCTCTAACTTCTCTCTAAAAACTTCTCTCTAAAAACTCTAAAGCATTTTATTAAGAAATCATTGAATAATTTTTGATCCAACCATGGGATCTTGAATTTTGTTATAGATCCTTAATCTCCTATTCTTTATACACATTTTCATATAAGATTTCACCACAAAATCTTTCCTGTTCATCTATTTTAAATCAATTTTATTACGTTTTATCACTTTTTTTCCCACCTTAAACCGTTTCATTAAACCTCCTTCTTGAACCTTAATCCTTTCATTATTCTTTCCTTAACCCTCTTTTTTTACCATGTATCATGTCTAATCAACCAGTTAATCCTATGGTTGATCCGGTGGATTCTGTTGAACCACCTCCGGTGGGTTCTGTTGGACCACCGCCGGTGGGTTCTTTTGTGCCACCACCAAAGAGATCCGGGAGGTCGTTGAAGCCAGTGAAGACAACTAGGAATATGAATCCTAGCTCAGGTAATACCATGAAATATGTGGATAAGGATTTTTTAGATCATACTGAAGGTATTGTTGTTAAAAAAGGGGTGAGTACCCGTTCTAGTATTAAGACTGGGGATTTGGGTAGTGCTGTTGAAGATATGGATATTGTGAATGAGGTGGTAGTTGAGAAAGGTGATAAAAATGTCTCAGTACACTCAGGGGAGGATACTGAAATGTTTTGGGGTTCTAATGGTGATGGTGATAAGGGGAGTAGTACTAGTTTAGGTGTTAAAGATGTTAAGGAAAACATGAATATAGATGAGGCCAAGGGAGTAAGTGATACCAGTGTTAAGTGTAAGAAGGTGAATGTTGTTAAGAATATTGTTAGAAATTTGGATAAGGGTGGCCAAAATTTGGCTAGTGATAAGAGCTCCCCTATGCCGGTTCCTTTTGCTGAAAATCCTGTGTTTAATCCTAAGGTTAATAATGGTAGCAAGCCTAGGAGTCCACCAAAGGTTAGTTTTAGTGAAGAGAAAAGACCAGGGATGTTTAAGGTTGATACTGTGGATGCCAATAAGGTAATAAAGTCGGTGAGTAATTTTGAGGTTGGTGAAGGAAGCGGTGTGAAGGACGAACAGATGAAGGGTAGTAATGGTAGCAATGAGAAGAAGTTTTCGTTTGCTAATGTTGTAACAGGTGAGAAAGGGATTGGTAATAACAAGCTTAGATATATAGATGGAATGGTGAATAGTAAAGGGAAGAAGGTTGTCGATATGGACCCGGTGGTGGTTGAAGGTAGTTCTAAGTGGAGCAGAACTTTAATAGGGCATTTTGTGGGTTTCCAAATGCCTCATAGAGAGTTGTTAGGAAATTTACGCAGAATGTGGAGGAAATTTCATTTTAAGGATGTTATGATGAACAATAGTGGCCTTTATTTCTGTAATTTTGACTCGATTGATGGTATGCAAGCTGTGGTGGAGAGTGGTCCTTGGTTAGTGGATAATAAACCGTTTTATGTTCAGAAATGGGAACCGGGAATCTGTATGTCTAAACTGGAGCTCACTAAAGTTTCAGTATGGGCAAAGATTTTTAATGTTCCGTTGGAAGCATGGAATGTAGAAGGGATAAGTCGTATTGCTAGCAGAATTGGCTCTCCGATTATTATGGATAGAATAACTACGGAAATGTGTGAAAAAACCTATGGTAGAGCTAGTTTTGCTAGAGTGATGGTGGAAGCGGATTCTACTAAGGATCTGGTTTATGAAGTTGAGATTTATTATAAGAGTCTGGAGCGGTCTATGATTTTGGAGGTTGAGTATCCTTGGAAACCCCCGGTTTGTGAAAATTGTAAGGTGTTTGGTCATACTATCAAGAGCTGTCAGGCTAAAGTAGGGGAGGTGGCTTCTAATGTTACAAATGCTGCGAGGGTGACTAGAAACATTAATGTGGACAATATGAATGGTGATGGTTGGAGGGATGTGGTTAACAGAAGAGGTGGCTATAGTAGAGGAGGATTTAGTAATGCAGGAAGAGGGTCATTTGGTGGTGGTAGAGGTAATGCTGGTAGTAATGGTGGAAGAGGAAGCGGTGTAGCTAGGCAGTATGTTCCAGCGGCTAAGAATGCTCAACCTATTGTTAGCGTTAAACAGGTGGTTCAAGAAACTAAAGTTGAGAAGGTTAATCCAGTTAATGAAGCTAAGAAGAAGGAGGAGGTATCAAGTACTAAGAAACCTAGTCTAAATGGAAATCCTAAAAGTAATAGTGTGATTAAGGAGGTTGCTACATGTAATAGGTTTGAGGCTTTGGGCGTTGATGAAACTAATAAGGAAAATGAGAAGTGGAAGAAGTTTTGTATGAGAATTGATATTTTGTGTAATGAGGGGTTTGTTATTTCAAAGGAGGAAAAGAGTAAATGGTCGGCTAGGGAGATGGAGTATTTTTTGAGTAAGGAGAACAGTATGAAGGTAGATGCTAATTCTCAGGATAGCATTCTTAAAAGCAAGATTGAAAGTCTTCAAGATAGGATTGTAGCTGCTAATGATGGACTTCATGAAAATGCTACTAGGATTGCTAAAAAGAGGATAGTGGATGAATGTGGAGGTAAAAAGAATAATGTTGCGTATACCAAGTTTTATGAGCAAGCTATAAAGAAAGAGACAGATAAAGTGAATATGATGGAATGGGAAAGAGATAAGCTTAAGGTGGATTTGTTTGTTTATTTAGGTACGCCTTTGACTGATGAGGTTAAAGCCACGTGGTCAGAGGATATGCTTGAATATTACAATGATGCCCTAGAGAATATCTATAATGATAGGATTAATGGACACTATAATGATGTAGAGGGTGTTTCAAACGCTACTGCAGAGTTTGTGTCAAAGGATGAAGTTAGTAATATTCATGATGTAACTATGGCAGAAATGCAAGGGGGTGTGGCTGCGGATTCTTCTAGTTTCCAATGATAGGTAAAATTGCAGTGTGGAATGTACAAGGGTTGAATAGTACCCTTATGCAAAAAGAAGTGAAGGATTTTATTACTGAAAATCATGTTAGTATGTTTGGTATTGTAGAATCTAGGGTAAGAAAGAAATATGTTAAATCTGTTTGTGATGAGGTGTTTGGAAATTGGTCATGGATCTCTAATTCGATAGATAGCAGAAAGGGTTGTAGGCTCATTGTGGGTTGGGATCCTTTGGCTGTGAATGCGAGGTTGGTTTATCACATTGACCAGGTTATTCATTTTGAGGTATTTTTCGTTAATGATCAAAATAAGTTTTTCGTTTCTTTCGTTTATGGTGAGATTTTGGAGAAGTACCGTAAGCTTTTGTGGAAAAACTTAGTTGATTATAAAGCGGATATTGGTGATGACCCTTGGATTTTACTTGGGGATTTTAATGTTATGTTATCTTTTGAAGAGAGTTCTAATTGTTATAATTCTAGACTCGGGGGTATGGATGAATTTCGAGACTGTGTTCGTACTCTTGAGGTTGAAGATGTGTGTAGCAGTGGAATGTTTTACACTTGGATCGAGAAGCGTAATGACCCAAACAGTGGTATTCTTAAGATACTTGATAGGGTCATGGTTAATGAGAGTTTCACTCTTATGTTTAGAAGATGTTTTGCTCATTTCATGCCATACTTGTCATCGGATCATTGTCCAGCTCTTGTTATTTTTCCTGATGTGACTAATTTGAAGCCGAGATCATTCAGGTTCATGAATTTTTTGGCTGAGAAGGAGGGTTTTATTGATAGGGTCAAGGATAATTGGTTTGTTGATGTTAGAGGCTTTCATATGTTTGTGTTGGCCAAAAGATTGAAGAATATGAAGAAGCATTTGAGAAGATTTAATAGAGTAAACGGGAATGTTTTTGATAAAGTTAAAGTGCTTAAAGATGAATTGAAGGATGTGCAGAAAAGGCTTGATCAAGAACCTCTTAATCCGTCTCTGAGAGAAGAAGAGAGGATCTTTTCTAAAGCATATCATGATGTTGTCCTTGATGAAGAACGTGTTCTTAGACAGAAGACAAAGGTAGAATGGCTTAGAGAAGGAGACAATAACACGGCATATTTCTTTAAGTTTCTTAAAGGCAAGAAGAGTAGGAGCAGAATTGAAGCTGTTTGTGATGATGAAGGTCATACCTACTATGGGTGTGATATTTATGATCGTTCTGTAGACCATTACAAAAAATTCTTCAAGAAGGATGATGTTGTTTTCCAGATTGAAGATGTTGATATTTTGTTCACCAAGAAGCTTGATTCTTTGGTGGCTGAGCACATGATCAGACCCGTGTTAGATGAGGAAATCAAGACTGCTATGTTTGGGATTAAGGATGATAAAGCCGCAGGCCCGGATGGTTATGCTTCCAAATTTTTTAAGAAAGCGTGGAGTATTGTTTGACCGGATGTTTGTAATGCTGTGAAGGAGTTCTTTGTGTCAGGCAAATTACTAGGTGAGCTTAATACTAATCTCATTACTCTTATACCTAAGCTGAAAGTTTCTAGGAAGTTTTCTGACTATAGACCAATTGCTTGTAGTAATGTGGTTTACAAATGTCTTAGCAAGGTTTTAACTAATAGGCTTAAAGAGGGCCTTGATAGCCTTATAGATAGTAATCAGTGCGCTTTTGTTCCGGGAAGGCATATAAGTGATAATATTCTGATTATGCAAGAGCTAATGGTGGGATATGATAATTCTACTAGTTCTAAGAATTGTGCGTTTAAGGTGGATATTAAAAAAGCCTATGACACAGTCAATTGGGATTTCCTTAAGACTATTTTAGCTAAGTTTGGATTCCATAACACTATGATCAATTGGATTATGGTTTGCTTAACGACTGCTTCATTCTCTTTATGCATTAATGGAGAAGTTCATGTCTTTTTTAAGAGTGGTAGAGGTCTAAGACAGGGCGATCCAATATCACCCTATCTTTTTACCCTAGTCATGGAGGTTTTAAACCTTATGATTAAGAGGCTTATTAGGCTGGATAATAGGTTTAAGTTTCATTCCAGCTGCAAGGATCTTAACTTGACACACCTCTGTTTTGCGGATGATTTGTTATTGCTTTGTCATCCTGATGAAATCTCTGCTAGTATTCTTAGGAGGGTGTTGGATGAGTTTAGTATGTGCTCTGGTTTATACCCAAGTATGGAGAAGAGCACTGCTTATTTTAGTAATGTTCCAACTGATATTAAGATGAGAATTGGGCTTGCCCTTCCATTTGCTGAAGGAAATCTTCCCATAAGATATCTGGGAGTTCCTATGGTGACCAAAAAGCTTTGTAATAGGGACTGTATGATTTTGGTTGATAAGATCAAGTGCAGGATTTTGGACTGGAAAAACAAGTATCTCTCTTATGTAGGTAAGTTGCAATTGATTTCCTCTGTTCTTTCTTCTTTGGGCGTTTATATGGCTTCGATGTTTGTTTTGCCAAAACATATTTGTGATAGCATTGATAAAGTGTTGAAGAACTTTTTATGGGGTTTTAATGAGGGTAGGAAGGGGTTCACTAGCGTAGCTTGGAAAGATATATGTAGGCCAAAGTTTCAAGGTGGTCTCGGGCTAAAGTCGACTAGGAGTATGAATGATAGTCTTATGAATAAACATTTGTGGAATGTTTTTAGTAGGAAAGATTCGTTATGGGTGAAGTGGGTCAACAGCTATAGGCTTAAGGGTAACAGTATATAGACCTGTCCGATTAAGAGTCATGCCTCTTGGTCTTGGAGGCATATCCTTATGCTAAGAGATAAAATAAAATGTTTTGTTGGAGTCAATATTGGGGACGGTAAAGATTGTTTTTTATGGATTGATAAATGGCACGAAAAAGGCTTGCTTTGTGATGCTAGTTCTGATGTGCTTAAAAGATCCAGTGGTTATAATATTAAAGACAAAGTGGCAGATAGAATTAGTGGAAACTGTTGGTCTTGGCCTCATGATTGGAATAGGAGGGATAGGACTTCTCTCAATTTTGAAGTTCCCTCCCTTGATAACATGGATGTTGCTATTTGGTATAATAAGAAGATGGTGGCTACTAATTTTAGTGTGAGAGAAGTTAGTAAAGTATTGAGACATGATGATCCGAAAATGTTATGGTCTGAGCATGTTTGGTTTCCTCAGTGTATCCCTCGGCACTCTTTTATTTTGTGGCTTGCGGTTAGAGGAAGGCTTAAAACTCAGGATAGATTATCCAAATGGTTTCATGTTGACATGGTTATGTATCCATTGTGTAATACTGTGTTAGAAACAACCCCTCACTTGTTCTTTGATTGTGTTTTCTCTAGATGTATTTGGGACAAGATGAAAGTGTTTTCTAAGTTAGATGATCTCTCTTATGTATGGGCTGAAGTGGTGTCAGGTGTGTGTATTAGGAAAGCTAATAGGTCGGTTTGGAGTATTATCCAAAGACTCGTCTTGGGTGCTACTTTCTACTTCATATGGCAAGAGAGAAATGCAAGACTCTTTGCTAAAACTTCTAGACCTGTTGAAGCTTTGATTAGTATTGTTGTGAGTGAGGTCAGACTGAAACTTCTTGGTCTAAAGTTTAATTGGTCTACTGATATTCATATTGCTGCAAGTTTATGGAATCTCCCTGGTCTTATAGCTAAAGATGGGAGTGATGGTGTGACTGACATGGATATCGATGATAGGTAGCTCTTTCATTTTTATGGTCTACTGCATGCTGATGAGAGGCCTGCAGGTTTGTTTGCTTTTGTTTGGTGTTTCGTGTTTC
Organism: Glebionis coronaria; assembly: GCA_025667525.1. Taxonomy (NCBI): domain Eukaryota; kingdom Viridiplantae; phylum Streptophyta; class Magnoliopsida; order Asterales; family Asteraceae; genus Glebionis; species Glebionis coronaria. Next base: position 266,181,585 of record CM046882.1, on the reverse strand, counting down.
TTTTAGGTTGGCTTCTTCCTGTGGTGGAATGAGGGATTCCAAGATGATGGTTTAGAGTGAGGTGCAGCTAGGTTATTATCATGTTTGCTGCTGCGTCTTCAGGTGGTAAGGAAGGTATGAGCCTTTGTTGTACTCTTTTTTCCCTTTCTTGGTTTCCCACAGGTTTTTACTTGAAAGGGTTTTTTAAGGAGGCAATTTGGTTCATACTGCTACTCTGGCACTTCCTTTGAAGATTTTGTACTCCAGCTTGGTTGCAGGTTGTCTATTGCCTGTTTTCCGTTTATTATTTAGTCTTGGAAAGTGTCCTATGGGGGATGGATTGGTCTATTTTGGATGCTTCCTTTTGGGTTGATTCAAGTAGATCATGTATTCTGAAGTAGGCCTTTCTTTTGACTAAATAGTTGGAATTGGTTGTCCAATGGAGTGCAATGTTTTGTATTAGTTATAGTCTAGGTTTCAAGTTCTTGTTTTTACTTGTTTTCCTTAGACTGTATCTAGTTTTTGTATTATGAGCTTGGGTTTTGTCTAATGCCATATGCTTTTTGTTCATGCCTTAGTCTGTTAACAAGGGATGTGTCCTTGTTGATTTATTCTTTGTGCATTTTGAATCAAACTTGGCAACTTGCCCTTTGTCTCTTTATAAAATTTACCATTTAGAGTCAAATAAGTTGGTTTTCTAGTAAAAAGTCAAAGTCAAAGTCCAATAAGCTCCAGTCTACTTAAATGGGTCAAATAATGAAGATCTATCACAAAAAATAAGTTGTTGCAAGTCAAAATAAGCTAGAATAGCTTATTGATAAGCTGATGACAAAATTGCACTAGCAGGGGCTAGTTTTGGATGTTGAGCAGTGGAAACTTTTTCCACTGCTTGACTATTTTGACTTTTTGTCTTTAGTGACTTTTTTGGAGATTCAGATTTCACAAAGGCACCCAAATGATCTTTGGATCAAAAGGAGTCGATCACAATCAAAATAACACAATCACTAACACCCAGTTGATACAGTTTAATCAATCATTCATCAGACATGATACAGATATGAACAATAAGCAGTTAAGCACTTATGAGCAGTTTTAGCACAAATCAGCCAGCCAAATTCAACCAAATGCACACACAAGCTTTAATAAACTCCAATAAGCAATTCTAAACAGGTTTCATGCACTGGTTCAAAGAATTAAGCAAGATTCAAGCAATGAAAGTTACTGATGAACACTAACACATGCCGTTTCTACTTTTGCTGATGTATTTGACACACAAGCCAATTTCAACACCTCAAATCTTTCAAACAGGTTATATTAACTTTGTTTAAACCACTTTTATCCCTAAGCATGCATACACACTAAGTGTTCCCAAAATCCTAGGTCAAAACAAGCAGAAACAAGGTCTATATAGCAGATTGTTTAATTCAAGTGTTCAAACCCAAAAACTTGCAGCAAAACACTCTCAACAAGGTATGTATCAGATACAAAGCATAAACAACAACTTCCCTTAACACAATAACAAGTTACAAGCATAAACCAGTAGACCCAAACACCCCTTTAACTTTTCCAAATCAAAATTTTCAAAAGAAAAGTGAGATTTCAGGCCAACCAAGCATCAATTAACACTAAAACAAGTATAATAAACAGATTCAAGCAAGAACAAGCCACAAAATTCACAAGAACACAAGTTTCATACAAATATCACCAAAATTCACAATTTAAGCAGATTTTGAGATTAAGTATGCAAACCTCATGGATGTACATCCACACCCACGAATTTTGAGCTTATGTGCTAGCAAGAACAAGCACAAGCTTCCACAATAAGCCTGCTAAGATTGAACAAGGGTTAAGCACAATATCATAAAAATCAGAAACTTTGAAAAACTTGATTGATGCAAACTTGTTACCCCACACTTGATTATCCCCAAGTTATAAGCCTCACCACACCTTAACCAACTCAGTTAGGATGCTATGATCAGCCCTATAGCCCAAGAATTCCAAGATTGGAACAAGACTTAGCAAAATATCAAGAAAATGAGGAAATATGCAAACTTTTGCACACTCCTCTTTTGAAAACAGGTTTTGAACTTCAAGAACTAACAAGCATATAACAAATGAAAGCAGTAAATAAGATTGGCCAATGACTTTTCTTCAAGATTTCAAACTCAATTTCATTAAACTTTAAAAAGGGATTTACAGAAACTTGAACAAGGAAAAATCAAAAGCAGGAATAAATGTAATGAGCTAGACCCTTTATATAGAGGGTGTACATGGTCCTAGAAAGCTGAAAAATGTGAAAACCCTAGGATTGATCTTCAAAAATTGCCCTTGTGGAAATTTGAAATCTTGAGCTCATGTGACTTATCTTGGACGTTTGTGGAGTGTATAGCTATTGGAATTGCATCCAATGGCTCTTGTGAAGCTTAGAAAGTAAGCAAGTCTATGGGACGTTGGATTTGCTTTACTGTTTTGTCTTCTTCTCCAAGAGGTGGGACAAGGGTTTAACATGTGACATGGGTGATGATGTGGCATAGGGTTTAAGGATTTGGATGTGTTTATGTTGACCTTAATTATAAATCTGGACACTTTGGTGGCTTAATTTTAAGCAGTTTAGAAAAACCCAATTTGGATTATGAATGCCAAGAACATGGGTTTGATCTGTTTTAGTTTTTAAACCAAGTGTTAGGCGCCATAATTAACTTAATAAATTAAGTTAGTTATGGCTGGTGTGAGTGGATTGGTGATGTGGAAGGAAGGAGGGCTGCCATTGGTTGAAAAGAGATAGTGGGGCACGTGTCACCACTGGGTTGGTTAAGGTAAGTATTTGTGTCTGCCAGGTTAAGTCCCTCTCCTTCTTCCTTTCTTTCATTTTGTAAATAAACACATAAAATCCGATTTCCTTTGTAATCCAACTTTTCATTTTCACACTTTTGCCTCAAATACTTTTCCAAAGTATTTTTAGGGGTATTTCTTGCCATTTTTGAATTCTTCAAGGGCTGGTTTGGTATTTTCTTCAATGATAATGGTCTAGACTTGCATGATTGACATTTTGGAGGACTGAAATTGCCAAGTCTTGATGATTGAGGGACCATTTTTGCCAAATGTTGAAAGTTGAGGGTCCTTTGTGTAATTTTGGAATTTTCAAAGGACCAACTTGTCATTTCTTGTACTTTGAAGGACTTCATGATGTATTTGACTTTGTGGATGATATTGGTTGACAATTTAGCTTTGTTGAGGGGCTAAACTTGCCAAATCTTCAAAGTTAAGGGTCCTTTTTGTAATTTTGACAAACTTTAGGGACCAAACTTGTAATTATGAGGATACAAGGGTATAAAGTGTCAATTATTCATAATTGGAGGACCCTTCTTCATAATTCTTCAAATCTTCAAGGGTTGATCTTGGGCAAGTCTTCACTAGGGCTTGGTTCATTGTGCGGCTTCGTTTCCCGTGATCGTTTTTGCATGATTCTTGTGATCTTTTGTCATTTTCTCAATATCCGTACCTAAAATACACAAGAAACAAACACAAGCATATATTTGGGTATTTTTATGATATTTAATGCATTTTAAGCCCTATTTGGAAGATGAGACCATGTATAAAAGCAGTCTCATCACTCCTCCATACTAAACCATTGTCGTGCCCTCACGCAATGCTTAAAATAAAGTATCAAAGCATCTCCAAAATTTATTTTATTCATTTTATTGAATGATAAACTAGCTACACTACTACTATGGCTACCACTACTTGCGTTTTAGACATAATGTATGATTTTCATCGCAAAATGGGACGTTTAGGTTCATAGAATAAGAACACGTGAATGCTTCGTTAGAAACAATTTCTTTGTCCTCGATTTTCACTCTAATTCCATGCCAAGCGTGCAACGAGATCATTGTCATAATAAGTTAGTAATGCTAACACTACTCATATGCCCTAATCACGTGCTTATCCTCCCATTATTCCTAAGTTGTATCTCTTATATTTTATTTTGTCTTGAATGTTTCACGAGGATACATTGTTGACTTATGCGATAATAGAGATTTAGGTCTAAAAATAGAGTCCTAACGGTGTAACTAAGACCATCAAATCAATAACCCCTCCTAATAGACAACGATGTCAAAAAATTAAGTCAACAAGAAGGATAGATAAACACGGTTTTATAACGGTTTTGAACATGAGACTTATTACCAAGACTTTTATACGCCCCCTAACGGAAGGGCCTTATTATCTTTGGTTTACCTCCATCTTTTATTAAACTTCGCCATGAAGCTTTTATTATGACTTCGGTCTTGCCTTGCCTTTTATTATCCGCCTCATCGGTGGTTTTATTAGCCAAAGACGTATATCCTCACGCTAAGGCGAATTTTGGATCTTTAAAGCTTCGAAGATTAAGGCTTGATTCACTTTCAATTTTGCATAGATTTTAGGCCTTGTGGGGCTTCAAATTGTTTGCTTGATTTAGGTGAGCACTTGAAATCTTATTATTGGGTGAAGCTTTCGATTATTCGGGTGCCAATACTTCAAAACCGTGACGCTGGCGATACCTTAATGTCTTCCCAATTTAATTACACAGAAGCTACTAGAAAAGACTAGAAACCCAACAATCCTAACTAGACCGCTAAGTCAATATTTATTAAGCAAAAAATATATACATACGAAGGGAGAATAAGCAAACAACGAGAACACATGAGTTTTTTAAAGAATACGAGTACTATACGTTTAGCATAGTAACTTATAATTAACTCTATCATTTCTCGTCCTCATTTAAGAGACTTAGCCTAATGTGTAGTTAAGGAATCAAAGCTAAGTGCTCAACACGCACGGTCGAGTCAAAAATTACTCTTATTCTCGCCATTGGAAAACCTACATTCGTGTCTTCAAACACTTATAAAACATGAGATAATTTTAAAATTTGACCATTTTTAGCCTTATTTTGCAACAAAAAACGATAAACAAAAAGATAAACTTTGGAAAGCGTGAAGGTTTGGCAAGGCAAGTATCTATTCACCCCCCATACTAAAGTTAAACATTGTCCTCAATGTTTCGAGTCTAGGGGTGCAAACACCCCCATACTAGAGACGTAGTCGAATGCCTAATCTAGCATGGAAAGGGTGTAACCAATAAATTAATAGCCGTTTATGAAGTGTGTTAAAAACCTAAGGTTAGAATAATGAAGGATATATCATGGATATTTGAGAAATGTCTCCAAAGCAAACGATCGAGTGCTCCCATAAAACGAACACGAGAGGCTCCAATCGTGAAGATCATGATCTAAAAACCACAATTCACAAACGACCATGAAACAAAGGTTGGAAGGGCACAAATCCCCACACGTAAGCTACATTAGAAAGCAATAATATGTACATAGGATAAGCATGGGACTCCCCCACGAGGCTCCTCGTTTTTGATTACCGAGTCATGAGCTCGACTCGATCCCCTCAATACTAATTATCATTGGGGAAGGTGACATGGTCGAGGTAGTTCAAGGATGGAACTTCCCCACCAAAGTAGTGCTTCAACCTATGTCCATTCACCTTGAAGTTAGGACCATCATCTTGAGCTAGCTCGATGGTCCCATACGGAAACACTTGAGTCACGGTGAATGGACCGGACCAACGGGATTTCAATTTACCGGAAAAGATTTTCAATCTTGAATTAAAAAGTAAAACTTGATCCCCAATGTTAAAAACCCGGTTTTTAATTTTAGAATCATGCAACTTTTTAGTTTTCTCTTTATAAATCAATGAATTTTCATAAGCAATGTCTCTCAATTCATCTAATTCATTCAATTGCATTTTCCGGTGTTTTCCCGCGGTCTCCATATCATCATTACAATGCTTTAGGGCCCAATAAGCCTTGTGTTCTAACTCGATAGGCAAATGACAATTCTTTCCATACACAAGCTTATAGGGAGTGCACCCAATGGGCGTCTTATGAGCGGTCCTAAAGGCCCATAAAGCATCGTCTAACTTATTCGACCAAGTTTGTCGGTTCTCCCCAACGGATCTCTCCAAGATCCTCTTCAAAGCTCGGTTTGAAACCTCGACTTTCCCACTCGTTTGTGGGTGATAAGCCGTAGAAAGCCGATGTGTAACCCCATATTTCCTTAGAACCCTTTCAAATTGGTCGTTACAAAAATCGGTTCCACGATCGCTTATGATAGCACGAGGGGTTCCAAACCGAGAAAACAATTGCTTCAAAAACTTGACTACCACACGAGCATCATTGGTGGGCAAGGCCTTGGCCTCCACCCACTTAGAAAGGTAGTCAACCGCAACGAGAATGTACTTATTACCACGAGATGATGGGAATGGCCCCATAAAGTCTATGCCCCAAACGTCAAAGATCTCACACACTTGGATGATATTTTGTGGCATTTCATCTTTTTGTGAGGCCTTTCCTTGTCGTTGGCATGCATCACACGACTTCACAAGATCTTGTGCATCTCGGTAAATAGTAGGCCAAAAGAAGCCGACATCAAACACCTTCTTAGCCGTGAGATTAGCACCGTGGTGACCACCCGTGGGTCCCTCATGGCAAGCTCTAAGGATGTTAGAAGATTCGGTGCCAAATACACAACGTCGGATGATTTGATCCGCACAAGTTCGAAACAAGTAAGGGTCGTTCCAAAAGTAGAACTTGACGTCACGAAAGAATTTTCGTTTTTCTTGAGTCGTCATACCCTTAACGATGAAGTTACCCGCATGGTAATTTGCAAAATCCGCAAACCATGGGGTAGAAGAATCAAGCTTAGAATTCACTACACCAAGTGTCTCGAGCGGAAATGTTTCGGTGATTTCCTTGGGCTCGTAAACACTTTGGTGAGGATCTTCCAAACGAGAGAGATGATCGGCCGCTAGATTCTCGGCTCCTTTTTTGTCAACAATTTTGTGATCAAATTCTTGAAGGAGGAGAATCCAACGAAGTAATCTAGGCTTAGCATCTTGCTTTGCCATGAGATACTTAATAGCCGAATGGTCCGTATACACTATGAATTTCGTCAAGACGAGATAAGGTCGGAATTTCTCAAATTCATACACCACGGCAAGGAACTCCTTTTCCGTTGTAGTGTATTTAAGTTGATCCTCGTTCATCGTCTTGCTAGCATAGTGAATAGGCAATAAGTGCTTATCATGACGTTGCCCCAAAACGGCCCCAATAGCGTAATCACTAGCATCACACATAAGCTCAAAGGGGAGGTTCCAATTTGGAGCAACAAGAATGGGAGCTTCGGTAAGTTTCCTCTTAAGGATCTCAAAGGCTCGTACACAATCTTCGTCAAAGACAAAACGTGCCTCTTTTTCAAGAAGATGTGTAATGGGTCGAGAAATCTTTGAAAAATCCTTGATGAATCGACGATAAAAGCCCGCGTGGCCTAGGAAACTCCTAACTCCCTTAACGGTTTTGGGATGAGGTAATTTGGCGATGACGTCTACCTTAGCTTGATCTACCTCAATCCCCGCTTTCGAGACCTTGTGCCCTAAGACGATTCCACTCTTAACCATAAAATGACACTTTTCCCAATTGAGCACAAGGTTGGTTTCCTCACAACGTTTCAACATTCTCTCAAGGTTCGACAAACACGAAGTGAAATAATCACCAAACACGGAAAAGTCATCCATGAAGACTTCCATCGCCTTCTCGATCATATCATGAAAAATAGCCATCATGCACCTTTGAAAGGTTCCCGGTGCATTGCAATGTCCGAATGGCATTCTACGATAGGCAAACGTTCCATATGGACATGTAAACGTAGCTTTTTCTTGATCACGAGGATCGATGGGAATTTGGAAGTAACCGTAAAAACCATCTAAAAAGCAATAGAAATCGTTTCCCGCAAGACGCTCCAACATTTGGTCCATGAAGGGCAAGGGAAAATGGTCTTTTCGAGTGGCTTCATTCAACTTTCGATAGTCAATGCACACTCTCCATCCGGTCACGAGTCTAGTGGGAATCAACTCGTTGGCATCGTTTGGCACAACGGTCATTCCTCCCTTTTTAGGGACAAATGAATAGGACTCACCCAAGGGCTATCAGAAATAGGGTAAATCATTCCCGCGTCAAGGAGTTTAAGGACCTCCTTTTTGATGACGTCGTGAATTCTGGGGTTCACCCTCCTTTGATTTTGGATTGTGGGCTTGAAATCCTCCTCCATTAAGATTTTGTGGGTACAAAACTTGGGATCGATTCCCTTAATGTCGGATAACTTCCACGCAATCGCCCTTTTGTGGTCCTTTAGAACATCGACAAGTGCGGTTTTTTCATCATTCGAAAGATCCTTCGCAATAATAACCGGCAACTTGTCGTCCTCCTCAAAATAGACATATTCGAGGTGAGGAGGTAAATCTTTCAACTCAAGGATAGGTGGTTCCTCAAGTGAAGATTTGGGCTCGATACTCATAACCTCCTCGGATGGAGGAAATGGGAAATCGTTAAGAAAATCCTTGATAATCGAGAAGTCCTCATCTTTGTCGAGGTCTTCGTCACAAGTACGTGGAACATTGCATTCTTCCAACGTAAAACCACCACCTTCAAAAGGAGTGAAGGTTGGTGTCGAATTATCAAGAATTGGATCCAACATAGTGGGATTGCCACTAGTTTCTTCATCACCAAAACCTAGAACTTCTTGTGAAAATTCCTCGCAAACCACGTCGATCATGTCAACGAGGTTTATGGTTGCAACAGAATAAACATGAGAAATTTGAGAGTTTTGAGTTGCGTTTATAACAAGTTCCTCGTCATTTAAACGTAAGGTGATCTTTCTATCATGCACATCAATCAAAGCCATAGACGTATCTAAAAACGAACGACCTAAAATAAAAGGAACTTGAGGATCCGTGGGGATATCAACAACGATAAAGTCTACGGGATAGTAGAACTTCCCCACTTTCACAAAAACGTCTTCCGCCAAACCACATGCGGGAATTGTGGAATGGCCGGCCAACTCGATAGACATTAGTGAAGGAGTAAGATTAGGAAGATTGAGCGACTTGAAGATTACAAGTGGCATCAAGTTAATGCTAGCACCAAGATCGGCCAAGGCGAAGCATTCTTCCATATCTTGGATTGCACAAGGGATCAAAAATTTACCGGGATCACCGACTTTTTGAGGTATGCGATTAAGATAAACCGACGAACAACTAGACAATTGGTGCAATTTCTCCTTGTTGTTCAACATACTCTTAAAGTTAGCGGCAAATCGAGGCATCATGACCAAAGCATCGGCGAAACTCACATTAAGGTGCAAATCACGAAACATTTTCATAAAAAGCTCAAATTGGTAAATGTCGCGCTCTTGACGTTTCTCCTTCCTAAGTCTCGATGGATAGGGCAAAGGTGGTGTGGGTTGAGGCATAGTAGGCATAGCCTTTGGAATCTCGGGTTCCAATGATGGTAATGGGTCGACCGTAGGTGTGGCATGAGCGGTACTTCGTGGGATTAGGACATGCTCCTTTTGGACCACCACCTCGGGTTCTTCCTCAATTGCTTCCTCCGTAGGAGCAATTGGTTGAGGAATCGGCTCCTTAAGTGTCTTACCACTACGTGTGGTAATCACTTTCATCTCACCCTTAGGGTTGGATATGGTGTTGCTAGGAAGACCACTTGACGATGGTTTACACATTATTGCCTCAAACATAGACGAGATTTTATCTTCAAAATTAGATTGCCTAAATACGGCTTCGGGTTTCCTTTTTCGGCTTTAATCATCTCTTATTTAATCTCATGTTGCCCTTGTTCCATCTTTTGTTGGTTTTGTTGCAACCTAGTGACATTTCCTTCCATCTTGTTGGTGTGGATTTTAAGTTCATTAGCTAACTCATTTTTCAACTCTTTCTTCAAGTCGTTCTTAAACTCGGATCTTAGGCTAATGATTTCTCTTTGTATGTTGTCAAACCTAGCATCATTCCCACTAGCATATTCAACAAACTCACTTGGAAGATCTTTCAATGTTTGCAAACTTTTGTTGTTATTTTGAAAATCATTTTTGTTTGAAACTTGATTATTAGCCCCTTGATTCCCATAGTTTCCCTTGTTGTAATTGTTTTTGAAACCAACTTGATTGTTGCGATAGTTGTTGTTAGCATTTTGATTTGAACCAAAACCCGGTGGAGTCATTTGATTAGAGTGGGAAACTTGACCGTTTTGGTTGTAATTTCCCGTGGCCGCGAAGGCACTCGAAGTGTTACCACCGTTGGTAATGCACTCGGAGAAATCATGACCTCCACCACAATACATGCAAGAAACCTCAACCGCTTTAGCCGTAGCGGGAGCACTTGGTTCACCAACTTTAAACTCAATCAAAAGTCCTTTCAACTTATAAAAAATCTTGTTTTCCAAGTTCGCCTCAATTTGGCAAGCGTCGATGGTATTAGACAAAGAAGGTGAAGCCGAAGACGAAGCCTTACGAACACTAGACGTGCTACGAGGACTATACACCTTAGATCTATTTTCAATTATCACCAAAGCTTCCTCAACCGTTTTACACAAAAAATTACCACCTGCGGCGGCATTCAAATAATCCCTTTCATGATCATTAAGTCCATTGTAAAACGTGTCGATTTGATGCAAATCGGAAAAACCGTGATGAGGACATTCATGTAACATTTCCTTAAACCTATTCCAAGCCGTTGAAAAACTTTCATTAAATTCTTGTGAAAACTTTGAAATCTCGTTTTTCAAGTGCGTAGTCTTAGAGGGCGGAAAAAATTGGTTCACAAACTTAGACACGAGATCCTTCCACGTCAATATAGAATTGGGTGGCTCTTTCTCTAACCAAATTTTAGCGGGCCCCGCTAAGGAATACGGAAAAAGCATCATCTTAATCGAGTTGTTAGAGACATCCTTAAACTTGCAAGTGGCGGTAAGACGATTGAATTGGCGGATATGGTTGTGTGGATTGTCCTTCTCATCTCCACGGAATTTGTTGTTTTGAATCATGGACAACAAACCCGTTTTCACCTCAAAATTCTCCGCAAGGATTGCGGGAATCACAATAGCCTCTCCATAACCCTCGGTGGGTGCTTGAAGTAACTCCATCATAGTTCGATTCGCCATGGTTGGTGCTTCTCTTACAATGGGTTCGTCAATAGGAGACTCCACACTAGAATTGTTGGGAGTGGGAGTTTTGTTCTTTCGTTTACGTGCACGTCTTGCTTGATTTCGAGTTAGCATAAACGTCACATACAACGAGGGGACGAGCAAAGAAGATTCTTTTTGGTGTTTTGTATTTTTCAAATTTTTTTTGTGGTTTTTGATTGTATTAACCTTTTTGGAGCTTGGTGAAATGTATTAAGTAGACAAAAATATACAAATCTCCTCCTTAATCAAATCTCTTGATTAAAGAAGCCTCAAGGAATGAAAACGATCACGTTGAGTGAACGCCTTCGATGACTTTAGAACGATGGTGGAACACCAAATCGTTCAAGAGGGTTTAATCAACAGAAACCAAGATAATATATATGATACTTAGTAATACTTTGGGCGGCAAAACCCTCGATTAGCTCTCACAATCAAATACTCACAAGCAAGCGGGGAAACGAGGCGGCGCGAAGCACTTAAGAGCCTTTTTCCTTAGGATATATTTTATAATATCCGCCTTATACCCACCTTATAGTTTGTATTTTCAAGATTAAGCTTCACGAAAGTATTTATCTATTTTTGCCTTTTTCTTTGGTTTGAGATTCGAATACAATGATTGGGTAATGACCTCCCAAGTCAAGGTTGTGATTTCTCACGTATTTGGAGTATTTGTGAATTTATTGTTCTACGTATACAATATATTAATTATATTCACACAAAAACCGAAAAACGATAATACGTATTAGTAGAGTGCTACTAATACAAATACTAATTATGGTTAGTATAAAAAACAACAATGCCAAATCAAAACACAACACGCCTCCCCGGCAGCGGCGCCAAAATGATGTAGTGTTTTTGCTACCCTTTAGGAAAAGAGCAACAAAAGTGGCAAGTATTAAGTGTCGGTTTAGGAAAACCAAGCACTAATGACCAATTAGGTTCGTTCTCAAGGAGGCTAGTGTGTTATGTGTGTAATGATATGGAATAATTTGTGATTATATTTGAGAAAGAAAAATAGAAAAGGGATTAGAAGAGAATGACGGTTATCAAGACGGATTAAACTAATTCTAAAAAGGCGTACACGTAAAGTCGTAAAAACCACCAAAATTAAAATTTTAACCTATAAATTTCTAAAAATTATCAAAAATCCCTAATAATATTCTAAGAGTTTACAAAAAATCAAAACTTGCAAAAACCTTTTAAGTAATTAGATAACGACTTTTTAATGCTAATTAAAGCCCTAAAAATCAAAATTAATTATTAAAAAGCCCTAAACAAGATTTTAAAGTTTGTAAATCTCAAAAACACTCTAATTAAGCTAAAACCTATTTTTCAAAATTTTAAAACCAATTAAAACTATTTTGAAACAATTAAAAACTCCTAAAATCAATTAAATCTTAAATTAATTCTAGAAAATAATTAAAAGACTTAAAAAATATTTGGAAAGTTGCAAAAATCCTAATTAAGTGTTTAGAACCTAGGAAAAATATAAAAACCTAGAAAATCAGACTTTTAATTTTTAATAATAAAATAATATTAAAATAATATTAAAAATCCAAAAATTATAAAGAATTCTAAAAACTTGCAAACTAGCTTAATTTAACCTAAATAACTCAGAAATGAAAGTGAAATTACCTAAATACCCCTATTAGGCCTAGAAAATGGGCCAAACCCAAAACAGTCCCTTATTGGGCTAAATTAAGGCCCAATAAGAAAAAGTGTTCAAAATAAGCCCAAAAAGCACAGGTTGACTCAAAATTTGATTTTAAACAACTTTTTCCAAAGGCCCAAAAGCTGAAAATGTGAAATAAGCCAACTTATAATAAGCAGCTTATTCTTAATGGGCCTTTAAGCCCATTAAGCTATAAGCTGATGCCATAAGCTAAAATTCTACACACAAGCTTCTTTTGACCTAACAAAGACTTCTGCAAAAAGAATTTTCAAATAAGCCCACTTAATAAGCCAGAAACAGTTCACAAACTTATTCACAAAACAACAAAATAGTCGTTTTTATGATCTAGACCACCTCAGAAGCTGATTCAAGTTGCAAAATGTTTCTTATGACCAAACTAAGCTTAATAATCAAAAACCTACGCAATAAACACATTCAATAAGCTGGAAAATCAAATAAGCACTTATGTTAAAAGTCAAATAAGTTGGTTTTCTAGTAAAAAGTCAAAGTCAAAGTCCAATAAGCTCCAGTCTACTTAAATGGGTCAAATAATGAAGATCTATCACAAAACATAAGTTGTTGCAAGTCAAAATAAGCTAGAATAGCTTATTGATAAGCTGATGACAAAATTTCACTAGCAAGGGCTAGTTTTGGATGTTGAGCAGTGGAAACTTTTTCCACTGCTTGACTATTTTGACTTTTTGTCTTTAGTGACTTTTTTGGAGATTCAGATTTCACAAAGGCACCCAAATGATCTTTGGATCAAAAGGAGTCAATCACAATCAAAATAACACAATCACTAACACCCAATTGATACAGTTTAATCAATCATTCATCAGACATGATACAGATATGAACAATAAGCAGTTAAGCACTTATGAGCAGTTTTAGCACAAATCAGCCAGCCAAATTCAACCAAATGCACACACAAGCTATAATAAACTCCAATAAGCAATTCTAAACAGGTTTCATGCACTGGTTCAAAGAATTAAGCAAGATTCAAGCAATGAAAGTTACTGATGAACACTAACACATGCAGTTTCTACTTTTGCTGATGTATTTGACACACAAGCCAATTTCAACACCTCAAATCTTTCAAACAGGTTATATTAACTTTGTTTAAACCACTTTTATCCCTAAGCATGCATACACACTAAGTGTTCCCAAAATCCTAGGTCAAAACAAGCAGAAACAAGGTCTATATAGCAGATTGTTTAATTCAAGTGTTCAAACCCAAAAACTTGCAGCAAAACACTCTCAACAAGGTATGTATCAGATACAAAGCATAAACAACAACTTCCCTTAACACAATAACAAGTTACAAGCATAAACCAGTAGACCCAAACACCCCTTTAACTTTTCCAAATCAAAATTTTCAAAAGCAAAGTGAGATTTCAGGCCAACCAAGCATCAATTAACACTAAAAACAAGTATAATAAACAGATTCAAGCAAGAACAAGCCACAAAATTCACAAGAACACAAGTTTCATACAAATATCACCAAAATTTACAATTTAAGCAGATTTTGAGATTAAGTATGCAAACCTCATGGATGTACATCCACACCCACGAATTTTGAGCTTATGTGCTAGCAAGAACAAGCACAAGCTTCCACAATAAGCCTGCTAAGATTGAACAAGGGTTAAGCACAATATCATAAAAATCAGAAACTTTGAAAAACTTGATTGATGCAAACTTGTTACCCCACACTTGATTATCCCCAAGTTATAAGCCTCACCACACCTTAACCAACTCAGTTAGGATGCTATGATCAGCCCTATAGCCCAAGAATTCCAAGATTGGAACAAGACTTAGCAAAATATCAAGAAAATGAGGAAATATGCAAACTTTTGCACACTCCTCTTTTGAAAACAGGTTTTGAACTTCAAGAACTAACAAGCATATAACAAATTAAAGCAGTAAATAAGATTGGCCAATGACTTTTCTTCAAGATTTCAAACTCAATTTCATTAAACTTGAAAAAGGGATTTACAGAAACTTGAACAAGGAAAAATCAAAAGCAGGAATAAATGTAATGAGCTAGACCATTTATATAGAGGGTGTACATGGTCCTAGAAAGCTGAAAAATGTGAAAACCCTAGGCTTGATCTTCCAAAATTGCCCTTGTGGAAATTTGAAATCTTGAGCTCATGTGACTTATCTTGGACGTTTGTGGAGTGTATAGCTGTTGGAATTGCATCCAATGGCTCTTGTGAAGCTTAGAAAGTAAGCAAGTCTATGGGACGTTGGATTTGCTTTACTGTTTTGTCTTATTCTCCAAGAGGTGGGACAAGGGTTTAACATGTGACATGGGTGATGATGTGGCATAGGGTTTAAGGATTTGGATGTGTTTATGTTAACCTTAATTATAAATCTGGACACTTTGGTGGCTTAATTTTAAGCAGTTTAGAAAAACCCAATTTGGATTATGAATGCCAAGAACATGGGTTTGATCTGTTTTAGTTTTTAAACCAAGTGTTAGGCGCCATAATTAACTTAATAAATTAAGTTAGTTATGGCTGGTGTGAGTCGATTGGTGATGTGGAAGGAAGGAGGGCTGCCATTGGTTGAAAAGAGATAGTGGGGCACGTGTCACCACTGGGTTGGTTAAGGTAAGTATTTGTGTCTGCCAGGTTAAGTCCCTCTCCTTCTTCCTTTCTTTCATTTTGTAAATAAACACATAAAATCCGATTTCCTTTGTAATCCAACTTTTCATTTTCACACTTTTGCCCCAAATACTTTTCCAAAGTATTTTCAGGGGTATTTCTTGCCATTTTTGAATTCTTCAAGGGCTGGTTTGGTATTTTCTTCAATGATAATGGTCTAGACTTGCATGATTGACATTTTGGAGGACTGAAATTGCCAAGTCTTGATGATTGAGGGACCATTTTTGCCAAATGTTGAAAGTTGAGGGTCCTTTGTGTAATTTTGGAATTTTCAAAGGACCAAACTTGTCATTTCTTGTACTTTGAAGGACTTCATGATGTATTTGACTTTGTGGATGATATTGGTTGACAATTTAGCTTTGTTGAGGGGCTAAACTTGCCAAATCTTCAAAGTTAAGGGTCCTTTTTGTAATTTTGACAAACTTTAGGGACCAAACTTGTAATTATGAGGATACAAGGGTATAAAGTGTCAATTCTTCATAATTGGAGGACCCTTCTTCATAATTCTTCAAATCTTCAAGGGTTGATCTTGGGCAAGTCTTCACTAGGGCTTGGTTCATTGTGCGACTTCGTTTCCCGTGTTCGTTTTTGCATGATTCTTGTGATCTTTTGTCATTTTCTCAATATCCGTACCTAAAATACACAAGCAACAAACACAAGCATATATTTGGGTATTTTGATGATATTTAATGCATTTTAAGCCCTATTTGGAAGATGAGACCATGTATAAAAGCAGTCTCATCAGGTCACGCTATGGAAATCTTCTCATACATAAATTCACTTACCAATCAATGTGGCACGACGGGGATCAACCGTCAAGGCGCGAACTGGGGTGATCGTCCCCAAATAGTACTATTATATGCATAAGCGTCTACCAAATCCCGGTAGTTCACAATTCATGCTAATGGGACTTTTAGTGACATAACCTAACTTTAATAATCCATTTCATTTCATCTATCGGGTCATAAAATCATTCATCGGGTCATACAATCATTCGGGTCCAAATCAATAAACAAGCAATCAGGACAACTAGTGTCCTATTTCATAAAAACTAACTTGTTATCTCCCTCGCGGGTTTATAAAACATTTCATAAAAACATTTAAAAGAGTGCGAGGCTATGAACTCATGTTGATGTGGGAAGGCGGTTATCGACGATTTGGATGTACGGTACGTGCTTCAATCACGGAAACCTAGACAAATAATACTCGTCTTAGACTTTTGTCCAATGACTTTATCAAAATAATAATTATGTATACATATGATGACTTTATATATATGATGATCAGGTGGGTTTATATATTCTTATTCACTCATTTTTGTGTTTATGTATTGGTAACCTTTTACTAGTTTACTAGTTTTACCCATTTACATGTTTTAGGTTCAATAAGCCTATTATAAGTTCATTAACTTGTATTAATCCATCTCATACTTGTATTATCAGTATTTATACTTTACATGTTGGGCCCAAATGGGTTAAGCCCAATAAATAAGTTTATAAGTGTTTTAGTCCATTTTGTTGTATTATTAGTCCAATAACGTTAACTTAGCCCGTTAATGTCCGTATGTTATATAGTTTGGGTTTTATCGGTTTTTACTTGTTATATATGTTTGTATATCAGTATATGAGTTTTAAAAACTTTACACTAGACGGGTCTGATCG
Source organism: Glebionis coronaria (assembly GCA_025667525.1). NCBI lineage: Eukaryota > Viridiplantae > Streptophyta > Magnoliopsida > Asterales > Asteraceae > Glebionis > Glebionis coronaria. Next base: position 266,164,531 of record CM046882.1, on the reverse strand, counting down.
TCTAAGTTTTAATTGGCGAAAAGCGTTAATTTTACGGTAATAGCCGAAAAAGTCGTAAAAATCATGTTTATAGTTTTATAACTTATAAAACTTATTAGACTACCATTTTTATAAAATGTCCATTTATTTATCCTTATACATATTTATATAAATGTATTACATAAGTTAGTGGGTTTTAATTCACATTTTATACTATATTTATTTGAGTGCTTATATAACAATATTAAACTTTAATTTCACAAAATCAGTCCTAAAAATCTAGTTTACTAAAATGATCATATCTAGAGTTCTACATGTAGATAGAACCCCAAATTTTTATCACAGAAAGTACATGATATGTTCTCTATTTTATTCCTTTATAGCTACTGATGAATCAACTTCTAAGTATTTTATAAAATTCGTCCAATACAGTGTACTCAGATTTGCACTCTAAACTTGTTTTGATCATATCTCACTCATTTTTATGATTCCATTGTATGGCCAACTCTCACATGTGTACAAGACTCATAACTTACTGTATATTAATTTATCCAAGCCATTTTATCAGTTTATTGTAAGATTCTTTACTGTTTTATACAGCCTCCTAATTTAGCCATCATTTTAACATCCTTTTATGTAGCTTTCAATCATTTTAATCAAATCTATCAACACCAAATCCCCACATAATATTTTGATCATCATGCATCATCATATACATATACATAAATGAAGAAAATACAAGATTACATATTCAAAATAACAAGATGATAGGAAGAAGAATAATCCTTATACCACCAAAGTGATGAAATGATGAGTTTTTGATGAACAAGGTTTGGTTCCTTGTTACCAAACCTTCAATTTGGCAAATGAAATCCTTGAGATCTTCATATGCATGGATATCCTCTTGAAAATCAGCCCTTGACCTCCATGTAAACTCCTTTCTAGTTGTTATAACCACCTCCAATTTTCATCTTTTCAATGGGTTTTCATCATATGTAAATTATACATATGATTTATGGTTTATTTTTGATCAAATGGTGGTGTTTTGGGTGGATATGGGACGTTCAACATAGTGAGAGAAGAGAGAGTTGTGAAGATTTTGCTAGTTTGCTAGTTTGCATGTTAGAAATGAGAAAATGGTTTCAAGTGGTTTTGATGGTTTGGAAGGCTAGGAGGACAAGTGTCCTCTTAGCTTGTGTAAACTTGACACCAAATATGGTGTTATATCTTGTCTTTGCCACACATAGTGGGGATGGGAAAAGTGTCCCACTTGTCTCATCTCCACTAATTTACGGGTATTCCTTGATTCTAGTTTCCTCGATTTGCGTGCCCCCGGGTCGTTTTACGAAAAACGTTTTTATAAATTATGAATCAACGGCACAAAACGAATCTATTAAAAATTGTCTCATCAAAAACGGAGTTCAAAAACGGAGTTCAAAAACGTAAATACGTAGACCTAGGGTTTCCGGTTTAGTCGTAAAGGACGTTAAATTATTCACGTAAACTCTAATTTCTTCTCGTAAATTTGTGAGTTTATGAACTAACTCAAATTTATAATCCCAAAATAATATTCACGGATAAATTTATTTCCTGAAGTGTCGGACTGTCACCAAAACGGTGTATGTACACGTAAGCACGTAACGTAGAATCCTCCGGTTTAGACGTAGTCGATGCTACTTCAAGACGTAAATCCAAATTTCTTCCCAAAAATAAGTGAGTTCATAATATAACATTAAAATAATGTTTTTAAATAATATTTGAGAATAAAATATCAACCATAAATTGACGGATTGTCACGGTATTTACCCCTAAACAGGATCTTTGTCCTCAAAGATCATCTTACCTTACTACTCGCTTCTTATAGAGTTAAACCCATGTGGGTATTTCCTCCACATTCGGTCTTTTCTCACAAGTGTAATTCATTACAATACGCGAGTTTCATCAAACATAGCTACAGGAATAAGATCAGGCTTAATGTTGACTTACTTTCTCTATCCATGATGTTCACGGGTTTTTGATGAATGCAACTTTTCATCGATTTAAACTTTATCAAGAAGAATTCAGATTTTCACTTGATAGACATTTTATCAAGTTCGATATACGAAACATAATTCACGCAGCCCTTGAAGTCATAGGGTAGATCCAACTTATATGCCTTTCAAACCAACTTTTTACATCATCTCAATGGTCCCATACAACGGGGACGTAATTCCCATGAGCTTTCAGATCGTCTATTCATTTTTCCAAGGTGAAAATTTTTGGCATAACTTCGCTACCCATCTGGCACTTCAAGATCTACATTTCCTATTCACATAACCTCCTGCCCGCTACCGGCAGTCAGTAATCAGATCCTAATTTCAACAATCATTTCAGGTCTCGCGGGTCGAGTATTTTGTAAGGTTAGGTTCGCCATCATAGGAAACCTTAAACCTAAAAGACATGTCCAACTCACAATGGGTGTATGTCAGGTGTCTTCATCCCAACTCCTGCTTACAGATGCTCTAATATTTAGATTCTCACAAGATTTGATCTCGATCCTAATACGATAATTATCAATAATAATCTCTCCAAAGGAAAGCGATTATATGGTTTATTACCAAAGGTCAATCATTCAAACATAAAACAGCACTTATAGTATTTTGTATCGCTACTTTACCTCGTCCATTCGATTGGGGTGGTACAGTACTCTCATCAAGATTCGTTCTAAATGACTTCTGAGCAAATCTCTAGAAATTCGATGCGAAGCGAGGATCTTGATAGAGATGATCGATACAGGCACACCATGTTTACATAACTCCTTTAAATACAAAAGAGTCAATTTCTTCATCAAGAATCTATCATTAACATGTATGATATTAGCAGATTTCGTCAGTCTGTCGACGATGACCCAAATCGAATCAAATTCAGATGATGACCTTTGCAATAGCTAGACGTTTACTAATGTATGAGGCAATGTCTGCCTTCATAATTCGCCATCAGTACAACTTCTTCAGATAAAGATACATTTAGTCAGAAATGACATGAATAGAATACTTAATCTTACGAGATTCCAACATAATTATATCTCACAATCTTCCATATTTAGGCAACCACAAGTGGCCTTTAAAACATTTAACGCTATCGGCTTCTCAATTTTAATGGTTCACATTAGCCGCGAACCACTTTTATTATCTATACTATCCTTTTATAAGCATCGACTATATTTTAAATTGTTCGGAAATTTATTTTGTACCATCATTACTAAGGAACACATCCTAATTGGTTCTTTATCCTTTCTACATAATGTGACAGTATGTATTTTCACCTTTCCTGATGAAATAATTATCATGATAGAATTCATTCAAAATTTCTTTCTTCATATCTTCTATGTTTTTAGCTTCGTCTCAACTATTATTTTTATCTGTTTAACTCAATCCGGCGTCTAAAGCGTCGATAATTATTACAATTAATTAAATAATAATTATTAAATTTTTATGAAACTTAAACGTAAAAATTTTAAATTTCTTAGTTCGACCAATTATATAAAATGTTCAAAATAAATATGAATTTAATTAACAAGATTTTTGTTGATTTATCGAAAATAATTATTAAGATTCGTAAAGGTTCGAAAAATTTTTGTTTATACTTTGGTCAAAAATTTTCTTAGTTAAAAAGAAAAAATTATCGTTTCAAATTTTAAGTCATGGTTTAACGGTTTCCTCAATCCCTCTTAGGTTGTCTTGAGGTATACACAAACATTTACCCCTAAACAGGAGTTTAGTTAAATGTTTTGGTTATAAGGGAATGATTCCTTAAAAATTCTTTTGATAACATTTATCAAAACATAATTGCACTTTCTTTTTAGTAAAACCCAATGTCTTAAAAGGGTTCTAAATTTTTGAAGAATCAATATAGATTCCATTATCTTAATAATCACACGGTCAAATAATGTAAAGGATTAAGTCTTTAATCATATGTTAAATATTTAAGGTACAGGTTTTCATTGTTCGGCCAATTCAGGGCAATCTATAAATAATTATTAACTCATTCTTATTCTTATAAACAAACAAATAGTCCTTAAATCACAAGCATGAATTTATCAAATTACAGCCTACACACGTGATTCACGAAATTTATGAATGCTACATGTGTATTAGTCAATCCAAACGACATCACATGAAACTCATAATGTTCATTACAAGTACCGGATGTAGTGATTGGAATAGATAATCTTTTTCGCAGATGCGAAGTTGATGATAACCATGCCGTGGATCAAATTCTTGAATATACGCTAGAACCTTGAAAATGATCGAACAAATCTTACATTTCGAGTCATGGATATCGTTTTCGATTGTCAATTTACTCAGTTCACATTAATCTATAAATATAAGGAATGATAACACCATAGCTCTTCATAATGACGAGCTCGGTAGAATAAAATCTTTCTCCGACAACTTCTTAGTTGTACGGTAATTCCTTTAATTCAGATGGTGCTGACGTACAGTGCACACGCCACAAGTGCAGCGCAGAGATTATAATCATTACCAAATTCAACTTGCCTTAATGGCGAAAGTCTAGGTAATTCACCAGCAAATACCTCCTAAAGTTTCAGATAACGAAAACATCTTTTAATAAATTCATATTAGGTTCTTTTCTAAATTATAATATCTATGACTAATTCACAACCATTCACATTATAATTTCAAGTCTAAATGCAGGATATGGTCATCCATCAAGAATTATTGAGATTACTTTTGATAATCAACATCTTATCTTTTAGGGAATTTCTACTCGGGTTCCCATCAATTAAGACAATGTCGTCATGTCATAATCAATCAATCCATTCTATTGGCATTACCAACTTTTCAGTTTTGTTGCCGTCGATGAGATGTGAACTTCTCAAAAGACTAATAATAACTCATAATCTTTCACAAATTCAAGGATATATGGAGACATAACTACCCTTAAAAGAGTAAGGTCAACGCATAATCTACGCGAGAGAATTTCAAATCAGATACAGACGAAAACATTTAACGAATATGAATATATCCCGTGTTTTCATAATTTGAGTACGCATTCGAAAGCTCCTCGGATCGTTACCCAGGTCATTCAAATGAAATATAATAAAAAGAAATGATAGGAACGTCGATACATCCAATCGGGTATCAACACTCGGTAATAAGATACATTTCCAAAGAATCTCACCATGGGAGAATTGGACAAGAAGGGAATATCAATTGTCAAATAAGAAAAATTCCACAGATGAGTAAATTCGACTCAAAAGAATAGATGCTACAGGCACATATGTAGGTGTCCCTATCAATATGTCCCTGTTTTTCACTTTTTGCAGATCGCATAAATTTTAATCTTTCACAATCTTCCAAGAAAATTTAGTGTTTATTAATCAGTTTTATGGTGAATACTAATCAGCCTTGCATGGTCCATTCTAAATTGTATGTAGGCGCGCAACTATATACAATTTCAAGATTAACGATGCAATACTCAGTTCGTCAAAATTTTATCATCATGTTTATAATAAAAACATTTTCATGCTTAATTCTTAAATAAGAATCAAGAATAAATTTACAAAGATTTTCTTTGTTATGAAAACAGTTAAGTTTTCCAAGGTACTTTATAAACAACCTCATTTCGATAACAATCACTTATAAATCTTACTTTGAATAATCCTTATAGTGATGAAAATTCAATTTTTCTCAATGGACACGGTTTTATCTTATAAAAAATATGAGTGATCTGCAAAAGAGTGATGAAAGCTTGTTCACCAAGAACTAACTACAATATGGTAGGAAATGAGCTTTAGCCAAATAATCATGAGGTTCATGATCTCGATGGCACTCAAAAGAATAATTCACAACGTAACTCAATTCAAGATGAGTACTTGTTCAATGGTTGCATCACTAATGCGAACATTAGGATGAAGCAATAAAAGATAGATAACATCGATACATGTAGGATTTAGCAATCAAAGGTAGTCTTTTTCATTAATCACAAACAAGTCAAAATTGTACCGTAACACATTACGTGTCACTATATCATACAATTCTCAGAACTCATCCTACCAACTGATATCTCAGTTAAGTTAGGGATTTTTAAAAGATACCACAATGAATACTAATCTACAAGATTCATTAGGTGTTCCACATGTCCCGGAAGATCCATCGGTCCCAATTCAGAAGAAGATTTCTTCATTTTATTTCTTGGACACTGGGTATCCTCGTTAGTGGACAATGGCCTAGGAACAACCCTTAACACGAATCAACAATCGATTAAAACCTTATAATTCAATCACAGGACTTAACGACTTCCTCTTAACAATTTCATATTCCATACAGGTTAAGTTTCACTTTATTCAAGTTTTAACCAATTTTATACTCAATTCGATATCCTACCTTATTCTCCCATACTTTCAACCTTATTTATAAACCTTAATAGGGCAATAAAAGCTCGATATAATCAACACTTAATTTCCGATTCTATAACTTCTTCATCAATAGTTATCAAATGAGTCACTAGTATGAAATGACTCGATCAGTCAATTAGACTTCTCGGAAAGGTACTAGTGGCATGATGCTTTTGGGTAATGGTTCTAATGACAGCCTCAAGTGAAACATTCACCCTTTTGATTTCAAATTTAAGAATTGGGTGACAACGAATCAGATGACACCTTTCCAGGTGGTAACGTTTTGTCAACTCATGAGACCGCAATTATACATGGTCTCATCGTCCAAAACGGGCTTAAAACGGTTAAAATATCATTAAAATACCGAAAAATATACTTTTATTCATTTGTTGTATGTTTTAGGTATGGATATCGAGAAAAAGACAAAAAGATCACAAAAATCAAAGAAAAACGAACACGGGAAACGAAGCCGCACAATGAACCGTACCCGAATGATGATTTTGCAAGAACGCCCTTGAAGTTTGAAGATTGTACAATTTTAGTCCTCTAAATTTTAAGACTTGTCATATTTGGTCCTTGATGTTTGATGAATTGTCAAAAACGGCCCTCGAAGATGTTCACAAGACCGAATCCGTGATTGAACTAAACGGATCAAAATGGGTATATTCGGTTCGACTCGACAAAGTTTAAAGATTTTACAAGTCAAGACGAAGCCAAAGTCAAACCCGAGACCCGACAATGAAGTGGGCATGAAAAACCGATTCCGAGACCCAAATTATTATTTTACCGACCAACCCGCACCCGTTTAATGGGCCGAGTGAGCCCGTAATAATAATAATAAAAATATATCAAACACAAAGATTAATATTCATTTTTTGAAACTTGTCCATATATATGTGTGGCCCAAATATTTAGTTACCTCAGCCTACCAAAATGGTCTAGCCCTTGTTTTGAGACATAAACAAACGAAGAACAAAAAAATCATCTGGTCATTTTTGTATTAACAAAAGCATTTAGGGTTCATCTTATTTCACAGCCACCATCTAATCTTAACCAACCAAAACCTAATCCTTTTCCTATCACTTTTATCTCCTACCCCACCTCAAAACCCATCACGTGAAGAGTGAAGACCAAAGATCAGACAAGAACATGTGATATGGCAGAGTCAAGATCAAGACCAAGACCAAAATCAATGGTGTATATTCATTCCTTAGGCTCCAATCTCATCTAAAGGCTACAAATCATGGATCTCGAATCTTCCTCACATCAAGACAAAGATGATGACATTAAGGTTTTTACTTTTTTATTCTAGATTAATTTTGTAGCCATTATATAAGGCCTAGTGTTTTTCATTTTCAGTTGTTCCAGATTTTTAACTGTAATTCCTTTTTTAGTTTTAATGAAAAGTCGGTATTTTAAATCTGTGTTCCTCTTTATTTTTCTGCAAGTGTTTGGTTTTAATTTTTTTTGAAAGATAAGTTTCATATACCAAGAGTTTTTCGAATGTGTTTATGTTTGAAGTTCATTTATCAAAAGTTTTTTTTTAATATTCAAGTTTGTGAAAGATTTTTCATAAAAAACAAAAAATCTGATTGTCCACTGTTCACTGTTCTTGGTGTTATTTGTTTACTATTTTCGATAAAAAAAAAGAGAGGTTTAGTTTTGTTTTGTTATTGCTGCTGTTCATCGAGACCAGAAAAAAAAAGAGTAAAGAAGATTTTAGTTTGTTTGGTGTTTTGAGCCACAGTTAAAAAAAAGTGACGAAAAAAAAAGATTGAAAGATTGTTGTTGCTGTAATCGAAAAAAGAAAAAGGGGGTGAGCTGCTGTTGTTAGTATTGGATGAGAGGTAAATCAAAAGGGGGAAGTGGATGTTTGATGCTATTTTTTATACCATTGATGTTTGATGCTACTGGTTCAAGTATTGTTGAAAAAAAAGAGATAGATTGTGGATATGGGTTCTCTTGTAAATTAGAATGGGTTTAGTAGATCATTCACGGGTTTATTTCAATTCGAGGCTAAGATACGTGGCTGGTGATATGTCCTTTCCTGGTACTATCTAATTTATGCAAAGTTCATTTTGTTATAATTTTTGTTATTGTTCAATTTTTTTTACGTTGATTATTAGTATGCTAGTTTGTGATGTTAACTTTTGAAAATGTCATGTTTGTGTTCAAAAACAAAATGGCCATAGTAGTAGTATCTATCTAACTTTAGTGTAACATAAAAAAAAGAGGCCATTAGTAGCAAATAGAGTGCATTTGGATGTTGGAGTAGTCAAAAGTTAACACACAAAAAAAAGAGAGAGAGCTACTGGTAGTTTTCTTTGAAGTTGCTATTGTGGTAATTTGAATGGTTGAGGCCTTCAAGCCCATATTGAGTGTAACACAAAAACAACAATAGAGACAGATAATAAAATCATTCTGAAAAATATGTCAGGGGTAGATTCGAACCCCTGACCTCAGGTCTTGAAATCCCACGACCCAGAAATAATCTCACTTACCAACTGCTCTAAACAACTTTTCTTGTTAGACTTTCTAAATTATTTTATTTGACTCCTTTACCATGTTTAGCTTTTCAGCCTTAGTTAGCTCATTAAACAGCTTAGTTGGAGCTTATTTGTGGGGATTATATTTTTCCTAGACTCTAAATAGTATTTAGCATTTTCTTTAATTTTTTGGTATTTTTATAAAATCATTTAATATTTTTAATCATTTAATTAGTCTAATTTCGTATTTAATTCATAATAAATAATTTAAAAGTCGAAAAAATGTAATTCTTTTTTTTAAAATTTTCTTTTGTCATATAGTACTTAGCAAAAATACAATTGCTTCGGTAGGATTTAAAATTTGTTTATTGGCTTAAATGTCGCGTTCTTACGTTTTATCGTTAACTATTTTTTGCCTTTGTTTTGTCCCCGTAGACGCTTTAGCTTTTTCGATGCCTTTATTATGCTTTCCCGTAGTTTAGGTTTTATTTATCGCTATTATTATTACTTAAAAAAAGTTTATTAAATTTAGTCGATTTTTACGATACGCGCGTAACGCGTATTCGTCGTTTTTAATTTTTAGTGTAATCGGTCTTTCTTTTTCTTTTATTCACTTTCCAAAAACGTAATAACTCAAATAAATAACGTCTATATTGTTGGCTAAACACCATACCTCCTCGAGAACGAACTCGATTGTCGGTATATGCGTTTTTCCTAAAACGTAATTACTAATACTTGCTACGACTTTGGTTTTTGCTTTCTTTTTCCTAAAAGATAGTAAACGACTAAATACTCAACATCACAAATGGCGCCGCTGCCGGGGAGGTGTGTTTAGCCATATTTATTTATCGTGTTTGTTTGAGTGTTTAGGTTTTTATCGTAAATACTTCTTTTTATTTTTCTATACTATTAGCCATACAAGTAAATAGTGTTAAATAGAACTCTATTAACACAAAATCGTTTTCTCGTTTTTATTGTGCATAATACATTGTATTTACGTAGAACAATTAACACACAATAATTATCCAAATACGCGAGAAATCGCACCTCAATAGTTGAGCGTTCCGGTCACTATTGTTGTATCGAATTCAAACGAAAGTCAAAGGCAAAATAGATAAATACTCTTAATTGGTTTAATCTTGATAAATACACACTATAAGGTGGGTATAAGGCGGTTGTATTTCACGACCTAAGGAAAAAAGGCTCTTAAGTGCTTCGCGCCGCCTCGTTTTCTCCGCTCGCTTGTGCGTATTTTGAAAGTGACGATTAATTAGGGGTTTGCCACATCAAGTATTATTAATCTATTTTTGTGAGTTTTAATTATTGAACCTCGAAACGTTTTGGCGTTCCACCAACGTTTCCAAGTCGACGAGGGTTTTTACTTCACGTAATTACCTTCATTCTTCTTGGATTCATTAATCGAGACCTTTGATTAGTGGATAGTTTTTTTAGATTAATTTCTGCGTAATACACCAAAATTCCAAAAAAAAATTAAAAAACCAAAAACACAAAAAGATTCTTCGATTTTTTCCTCTATTTTCATAACTCTCTTCTTTCACCCTCTATAACGTTTAATTCTCGAATCGACTTTCTCGTTGCATCATGTCGAATGATGGTGGATATTATTCGTGTCAATATTGTGGAGGCCCGCCCGATGGTGCCAATTGTTTTAATTGTGAGGTTATTAGAGGTCGAGAGGGTTATATCTATAACTCCGCTCCACGTGCTCATGGTGATAATTTTCAATCTTACGACCAAGATCACCCATCGTCTTCGTTCTACTCGTCATATGATTCGTCTTTTAATTGTGATCAAAATCAAAAGGATGAGATGAATCAAAACGCCTTTTGTGACTATGTGAGACGTAATAATAAAAACTTAACGATGATTCAAGAACAAGTTATGAATCTTAAGGAACATTACGAAAAACAATTGGAAACTCAAAAGGAATTTTACTTAAAGGAAATGGCCTCCATGAGAACCGAGTTGGAAAATGAATATGATGCCGCTTCTAAAGAACAAGAACGTTTATTTGACCTAATTGACGAGAGTTGGGATAAACTTGTTGATATAGTTGTGGAGGCTTACATTAATGAGCGAAATGAACTTCTCTCAACGATTGAGACCTTAGAGAAAAAAGTAGCTTCATACGAGTCGAGTTCTTCATCGAATGTCACCAATCCTAATCTCAAAGGAGAGGTTCAAGCCTTATCGACTCCTAAGAATCGTACGCCTCATGTTGATCCCTATCTCTCGAATTTTAGAGTCGTGCTACCCTCGTTGTCTTGCAAAAATATAGAGGAAACAAAAACGTCATCTAACGAAGTTTTGAAAAATGTTTTTGAAAATAAACCAAAAGAAAAAATCGTAGAATACTTGGGAGTATTAAATCTTATACCTTGTAAACCTAATTTTTCTAATGAGGATGAAATTATTGAGGATTTTCTAAATCAATACACACCAATTTTGAATGAAGAAATTCCATCAAGTGATTTTGAAAAAGAAAAATGTGAAAAGGTTATAAAGGAAATAGTTGAACCCTCGTTTTTACAAGATGAACAAAAATTAATTCCGAAGGGACGTGTTAGTGATTTTGCTAAAATGTTTGAAACCCACGTTCGATCCCTTCGAAGGACAAAGTTAAAACCGTCAAGGCAAAATCGTCACGAGACGAGCCTTTTACTCCTAATCCCACACCGAGTGAGATTTTGGATTTATCATGTGAGAAGTCCGCCGGTGGCCTTGCTCACATCGATACTTTTTTCGATGTCGAGGTCGAAACGAAAAAGGCAAAATCTTCAATCGAAGAGCCTTTTTTTCCTAGTTTCACGACAGTTGAAGCTAGCGACTCGATTATCGAAAATTTTATTGCTCAACCTCTTCCACGAGGAAGAGAAGAAGTTTTTGATCCCGATGGCGATTTTTCCGAGATCAAACGTATTCTTGATGATCCGCCTTCTATTTTCGAGTTTGATGAGGACCGTTGCGTTATCCCGGAGGGGGATGTTTTATTAATCGATTCACGTTTTAAAAATTCAAATCCTCCTCCCGCCTTCAAGATAAATGTGGAAATTTTAAGTGTGCCTTGAATTGTTTTAGAAACACCAAATATTTTCAATTTAATCAACTTGGGTTTTCGTAACAAAGAGTTAAAAAATGAAAAAGGGAATGATTTTAAAATTAATTTGAAAATTTTTCCAAAGTTAACTCCGTCATCACCTCGCTTAATTGAGCTTGCTACAAGCGCGTCTACTTCTTTGACGACATTTTGTGTGGATCTAGTGTGGGGGAAGCCCCATTTGTTTCCTCACACTTCTCCACCGAGGACGAGATTTTTGACCCCGGTATCACGTATAAGATAAAATCTCGGTCTTTTACCGAAGTAGTCACTAGAAATCCTTTCTACACTTACGGTGAGAGTTTACCTCGAGTAACTCGATTTTTATGTCCACTAAATGTCCCACCCTTCTCTTCTTATTCTATTTTCTTGTGTCCCATTGGGATGTTGTTACTTGAAGTCGTTTTGTTTCGTTTATCATCCGAAAACGAAGACACGATCTTTGACCCCGGTATAGAGGTTTTGCCTTTATACACGGTTGCTTTTGGGCCTTGATTACATGTAAGTCCCACAAAAAATGACAGAACCATGATTATACCTAAATGATCACATTTATGGGGATTCGAATCGAGCTTTTGACTCAGTTATCAAAAACAAGGTGCCTCGTGGGGGAGACCCATGCTTATCCTTGTAAATATTATTGTTTTTAATTAATCCTAATGTGAGGGGATTTGTGCCCTTCCAACCTTTGTTCTGTGGTTGTTTGTGAATTATGGATTTTAGATGATCATGATCTTCACGATTGGAGCCTCTCGTGTTCGTTTTATGGGAGCACTCGATCATTTGCTTTGAAGACTTTCTCAATATCCATGATATATCATTTGATGTTCTAACCTTAGGTTTATAGCACACTTCATAAACGATTTTAAATTTAAAGGTTACACCCTTTCCATGCTAGATTAGGCATTCGACTACGTCTCTAGTATGGGGGTTTTCCAACCCTTAGACTCGAAACATTGAGGACAATGTTTAACTTTAGTATGGGGGGGGGTGAATAGATACTTGCCTTGCCTAACCTTCACGCTTTCGAAAGTTTATCTTTTTGTTAATCGTTTTGTTGCAAAATAAGGCTAAAAATGGCCAAATTTTAATTTTTTTTTAGTTTTTCATAAGTGTTTAAGACACGAATGTAGGTTTTCCGATGGTGAGAATGAGAGTAATTTTTGACTCGACCGTGCGTGTTGAGCACTTAGCTTTGATTCCTTAACTTTTTAGGCTAAGTCTCTTAAATGAGGACGAGAAATGATAGAGTTATTTATAAGTCTCGTAATCGTCACGATCTCATGTGTAGTAATTATTAGCTTATTCTCCCCACGCTTTTGCATAATAAATTTTTAATAAATATTGATTTAGCGATTTAGTCACTATTGTTGGTTTCTAATTTGTTTTAGTAGCTTCCATGTAATTAAATTGGGAAAACATTAAGGAATCGCCAGCGTCACGGTTTTGAAGTATTGACAACCCGAATAATCAAAAGCTTCACCCAATAATAAGATTTCAAGTGCTCACCTAAATTAAGCAAAAATTTGAAGCTCACAAGGCTGAAAAATATATGCCCAAATTGAAAGTGAATCAAGCCTTAATCTTTGAAGCTTTAAAGATCCAAAATTCGCTTTAGCGTGAGGATATACGTCTTTGGCTAATAAAACCACCGATGAGGCGGATAATAAAAGGCAAGGCAAGACCGAAGTCATAATAAAAGCTTCATGGCGAAGTTGAATAAAAGATGGAGGTAAACCATGATAATAAAACCACCGATGATGAGGCGGATAATAAAAGTCATGGTAATAAGTCTCATGTTCAAAACCGTTATAAAACCGTGTTTATCGATCCTTCTTGTTGACTTAATTTTTTGACATCGTTGTCTATTAAGGCGAATTATTAATTTGATGATTTTGGTTACACCGTTAAAACTCTATTTTTAGACCTAATCTCTATTCACGCATAAGTCAATGATGTATCCTCGTGATCATTAAGACAAAATAAAATATATGAGATACCAATTAGGAATAAGGGAGTTTAGGTTCGTAATTAACACTCATAAGATATGATCGTGTTGCTAACTTATAATAAACAATGATCTCGTTACATGCTTAGCATGGAATTGGGGTGAAAATCGAGGACGATGAAATTATTTCTAACGAAGCATTCACGTGTTCTTATTCTATGAACCTAAACGTCCCATTCTGCGATGAAAACATACATTATGTCTAAAACACAAGTAGTAGTGGTGTAGTAAGTTTACGTTTCAGTAAAAGTGCATAAAAATGAATTTTGGAGGTGCTACGATACTTTATTCTAGCATTGCGTGAGGGCACAACAATGGTTTAGTATGGGGGAGTGATGAGACCACAATTATACATGGTCTCATCGTCCAAAACGGGCTTAAAACGGTTAAAATATCATTAAAATACCGAAAAATATACTTGTATTCATTTGTTGTATGTTTTAGGTATGGATATCGAGAAAAAGACAAAAAGATCACAAAAATCAAAGAAAAATGAACACGGGAAACGAAGCCGCACAATGAACCGTACCCGAATGATGATTTTGCAAGAACGCCCTTGAAGTTTGAAGATTGTACAAGTTTAGTCCTCTATATTTCAAGACTTGTCATATTTGGTCCTTGATGTTTGATGAATTGTCAAAAACGGCCCTCGAAGATGTTCACAGGACCGAATCCGTGATTGAACTAAACGGATCAAAATGGGTATATTCGGTTCGACTCGACAAAGTTTAAAGATTTTACAAGTCAAGACGAAGCCAAAGTCAAACCCGAGACCCGACAATGAAGTGGGCATGAAAAACCTATTCCGAGACCCAAATTATTATTTTACGGACCAACCCGCACCCGTTTAATGGGCCGAGTCAGCCCATAATAATAATAATAAAAATATATCAAACACAAAGATTAATATTCATTTTTTGAAACTTGTCCATATATATGCGTGGCCTAAATATTTAGTTACCTCAGCCCACCAAAATGGTCCAGCCCTTGTTTTGAGACATAAACAAACGAAGAACAAAAAAATCATCTGGTCATTTTTGTATTAACAAAAGCATTTAGGGTTCATCTTATTTCACAGCCACCATCTAATCTTAACCAACCAAAACCTAATCCTTTTCCTATCACTTTCATCTCCTACCCCACCTTAAAACCCATCACGTGAAGAGTGATGACCAAAGATCAGACAAGAACATGTGATATGGCAGAGTCAAGATCAAGACCAAGACCAAAATCAATGGTGTATATTCATTCCTTGGGCTCCAATCTCATCTAAAGGCTACAAATCATGGATCTCGAATCTTCCTCACATCAAGACAAAGATGATGACATTAAGGTTTTTAATTTTTTATTCTAGATTAATTTTGTAGCCATTATATAAGGCCTAGTGTTTTTCATTTTCAGTTGTTCCAGATTTTTAACTGTAATTCCTTTTTCAGGTTAAATGAAAATTCGATATTTTAAATCTGTGTTCCTCTTTATTTTTCTGCAAGTGTTTGGTTTTAATTTTTTTTGAAAGATAAGTTTCATATACCAAGAGCTTTTCGAAGTCGTGAAGAACCATGTGAAACTACAGAAGTTTCTAGAGAAAGGATCATAGAAAAACACGACAAGCATTTATTCGTAATTGCAAGTCATCTCGACGAGATATCCTTAGAAGTCTTTAGAATAATGGAGAGGAATATCAAAAATTTGATGAAAGGAAGGATGGAGATCCAAGAGCATCTTAGCTAGTTGGAATATAAGTTGGACGTTACTCGACGCCATAATATTAAACTGAGCCAAAGAATGCACCAATATGAAGTGGATATGGGGAAATTGGATCATGAGAATTCCGAACTAAAAGAAGGACTAATGAGGAATGAGCTTAATTTAGAAACAGTCATCGATGATCTTAAAACAGCTCAACAATCAAATTCAGTGAATATCTTGGATAGGATTGAGGATATTAAGATGAGAATTTAAGCTTATGAATCTAGTTCTAGTTTGTAACAGATGTACAATTTTTCTTTATGTAACAGATTCTATTCGTGTAAATATAAACGACAAGTTGTTATTAAATAAAGAAGTGTGCTTTTATTCTCAAAAGCCCTAGTCATTTTACTTTCACCGTTATCGTTATTCGTATTACGAATCCTCATATATGAATTCGTCGAAAGAATTAGAAATTATCGTCATCCCATCATATGTTAAATTGATTCCATACTCGAATGTATGAAAATCTAAAAACAATATCATTCTTATCTAGTGTTATTTTGTGAATGTTGGTAGAATGGATCATACGAGATCAACAACATCTGCGGCTATGAAAATGAAACCAAAAGAAATAAGGCAATTGGTTGCTGAGAGTGTGACAGCAGCTTTGCAAGCACAAGCCGCCAATATAGCTAGTTCAAGTAAAGGAAATGATGCCCGAAGAGAATTTCACATGCAAAGAAGTGTACTTACAAAGATTTCATGAACTGTCAGCCTTTTAACAATAAAGGATCTGAAGGAGTTGTTGGACTTATTCACTAGTTCGAGAGAACTGGATCAGTATTTGGTCGCGGTGAATGTTCTGAAGATTGTAAAGTGAAGTTTGTTACGGGTACACTATTAGAGGAAGCTTTGTCCTGGTGGAATGCTTATGCTCAACTCATCAGAATAGAACAAGCTTATCAGACACCCTGGAATGAATTTAAGAATCTGTTGATTAAGAAGTATTGTCCTCGTAACGAGATTATAAAGATGGAGGAAGAATTTGGTAATCTGGTAGTAAAAGAGAATAATCTTAATACTTATATCCGAAGATTTATAGAATTGGCATTATTATTACCTAATATGGTGCCTAATACTAAAAAAATTGATGGAAGATTTTATTGGAGGCTTTCCTAGAAGTATTGAAGGGAATGTTGCCACCTCTAAACCCCAAACTTTAGAGGAAGCGATCACCATTACTCAAATATTAATGGATCAAGTGATAAGGTATATTCCTGTACAAGCGGCAATTAATAATACGAGGAAGTTTGATGATAGGAGGAGATTTCCTAATGATCGTAATTTCCAAAAGAATAACTATCTCAACTATAACCAAGGAAATAATCGTCAAGGGTAGAACAAAAGAACTGACATTTCTAAAGTTTATGATGTAACGCGTTATAATGGAAGACTTATCCTATGCCAGAGATGTTCTCTACATCACACAAGATATTGCACTATCATGTTTTAGAACTGTGGAAAGATAGGACACCAGACAAGAAACTGCAGAGGTAAACGAGTGGCTACTGGAAGTAATCAAATACAGTAACTAAGGTTTGCCGTAACAACAGAGAAAAAAGGCATATTATGAGTGTGTGCCGTAAAGAGAGCAATAACTAAGGAAAAGCCTATTTGATAAACGATACTCAACAAGATCAGAATACGGTTACAAGTATGTTTCATCTAAATCAACGTCCGGTTAAAGTAATATCTGACTCAGGAGCTGATAGAAGTTTCATATCTGTTAAACTTTCTACTAAATTAGATGTTCCGACTATTTCCATAAATACTAAGTATGACATAGAGATGGTCAATGGAAAATTAGTTAGCACTAATATCGTTATTCGGGGATGTATCATTACTTTATTACGCCAATCCTTTGAAATCGACCTAATGCCCATTAAGCTCGGTAGTTTTAAAGTTTTCATTGGGATGGATTCGTTATCCAAATACGATGCTAAAATCCTATGTGACAAGAAAGACGTTCATATTCCTATTAACGGAGAAGTTTTGATTTTCCATTGTGATGGAAGTAGAACTCGACTAAATCTCATATCGTGCTTAAAGATTAATATGTACGTATCCTGCGGTGGTCAAGTTTTCTTAGTTCTAGTGGTAGAGAAGGAGCAACACGAGAAGCGATTAGAAGATATTCCGGTAGTTAGAGAATTTCCCGAAATATTTCCCGAGGAATTACCAGGTTTAATACCTATGCGTCAAGTTGAATTCCAAATCGATTTGATACCAGGAGCAACACTAGTTGCTAAAGCGCCTTATCGATTAGCACGTTCAAAAATGTAAGAGTTGTTAAGTTAAATTCAAGAACTAACTGATCGAGGTTTTATTCGACCAAGTATATCTCCATGGGAGCTCTAGTCTTATTTGTCAAAACGAAAGATGGATCTTTTAGGATGTGTATCGATTATCATGAGTTAAACAAACTTACTATAAAGAATCGTTACCTATTACACAAAATCGACGACTTATTTGATCAACTTCAAGGATCAAGTGTATATTCGAATATTGATTTACGTTCATCAACTGAGAGTTAGGGAAGACGACATTCCTAAAACTTCTTTTAGTACGAGATACAAACATTATGAATTTCAAGTAATGCCTTTTGGTTTAACCAATGCACCAGTTGTTTTCATAGACCTCATGAACAGAGTGTGTAAGCCTTACTTGGATAAATTTGTAATCATGTTTATCGATAATATTCTTATCTACTCTCGTAATAGAGAAGAACATGCCAAGTGATGAGACTGCAGTTATACATAGTCTCATCGTCCAAATCAGGCTTAAAACGTTTAAAATATCATCAAAATACCCAAATATATGGTTGTGTTTGTTCATTGTGTATTTTAGGTACATATATCATGAAATCAACAAAAGATTACAAGAATCAAGCAAAAACAAACACGGGAAACAAAGCTACACAAAGAACCGGACCCGAATCATGAATTTCCATTCAAGTCCTTGAAGTTTGAAGATTTGGAAAGATTGGTCCCTCATCTTTGGAGAATTGTCAACTTTAGCCCTTGAAGAATCACTATTAATAACATTGGTCCTTTAAGAATGAAGATTGTACAAGATATGTCCTTGAAGATTGGTCAAAATACAAGTAAAGCCCTTGAAATTAGTTTGATAAACTTTTTGTGGCAAAAATGAGAAAAAGAAAACTTTAATACAAATGGATTTATATTTTGATCTGTTTATTACCAAGTGACAATATTAAAGGAATTGGGGGGCCAATTTGGGCACACATGCAAACATATCCCAGCCACTCACCCAACGCCACATCACCTCACTTAAACTCTACACCAATCACCACCCTCCTTCACGCCACATCACCCTTCAACTATATTTATTAAAACTAATTTGTTTTAATATTAAAATTTTGGAGGTAAACGTCTTTTTTTAAACCTTTTTATCCCTAAAACTAATCAAAACCTCTACTGCTAAACACCCCCATCCCATGAACCCTAGAAACCTAATCCCCTCAAATCAAGGGGTTATGGGTCAATTAGCTCCAAAACCATGACTGAAGGTACCCTTAACCCAACCCACCAACAAACTACACCACCCCATGACTAAAACGGGCCCCAAATACTCCCCTGCTTCACCATATTTAGTAAATATGGAATCTCGCCAGGAAATCAACAGCTCATATCCATTTACTTGGTCCCAAAGTTTGAATAAATGGTTTAGATCAATCCACACAGTTGGCAACCAACACAGAGTCACATGATCTATGTTTTGACCAAGACCAAGATTGAAAACTCAAGGGCAAAAACGGGAATTACATCAGTTAGGGTTTTAGTCATTGTATTTTTATTTAGTTTCTAGATTATTCTACCTCTAGTATAAATACAAGTCGGGTTGTGACGTGTTTTTGTTCCAGTATTTGTAATTTATTAGATTTATTAATGACAATAAACAATTTTTAAATTTACAAATTCTGAGTTCCATTTGTTTCTTAGTTTAATGTTTCAATTTTAAATGCAAAAAATTAGTATATGGTTTTCAAATTTCAATTCATGTTCAAAGGTTTGTTTTCTGAAAAAGTTTTTCAAAACATGAATTTAACATGTCGATGAAGTGAAAGTGGACTTTTCATGTTAAAAATCATCTTGGTGGTAAGCTTTTGTTAGGACTATTCTTGGTTTCAAAAGGTTATTGTGTCAAATATTTTTCAAAGATAAAAAAATCTCATTTTTATTTTATTGGTTAACAGCTTACTCACATAAGCTACCAATAAGCTCACTGACACGGAGCTTATTGGTGGTTTATGAGTTCTTGTTCTTTTCCTGTTTGATTGTGTTTGTGCAGGGGTAAAAGACAACTCCAAGCCTCATTCTTCCTTTTTCTTCTACTTTGATTATTGAAGATATATTATATCTTGGTTATGTAGTAGAACCTCAACAAGATATCTCTGCAAACAACTCACTTATAAGCTATTGAGTGCAAAAATAGAAGGCATCAGCTCTTGGTAAGGCTTGAACCCTATTTATGCATAAAACTGCCAGATTTATATGCTAAATGAAGAGGTTTTGTTTGACTGAATGTTATTGATTGATTTTGGTTTCTAGTTGTTCTACTTTGTTGGTTTGAAAGTTTAAGATTGTTTAAAATTGATTTGTGAAATTCTTGGTGGTAGAATCTTTTGTAGAACAATGATAATCTTATAACTAATCAAGAGGGTTGTTGTTAATCGAGAGAGAGAGAGTAAAGAGAGAAACAAAGAAACTTTATTAAATGTGTAAAACAAACTAAACAACCAACACCCCTTTCCATGCTGGAAAGGGGTTTATATACCCAAGTCCTTAAGTGGACTTGAGCCTCCGGCCCATGAACATGCTCATGGGTCGGGCTAAACATAAGTAATACTTAAACAATACTACGAGCCTATAACTATATAGTTGGAGTGACCGACACTTTCTTAATACACAAAACGTATTTCTAACAATCTCCCCCAAAAGGAGGTCACTCCAAATTTACAAAGTCCTAATCTAGCATGTTAGATCTTGTTCTCGAGCTCGTAGTCCACTTTTCTCTTTTCTCTATTCTTTTTGTTGTGAATATGTTGATGTTGATCTTTTAGGCTTTGGCTTTAGAGCATTGTTCTTTTTACCCTTCACGTGCGATCTATGCCTTCTTGTGATTCTTTCCTCCTCGTGACTTCATGTCCCACACACTTATCCTTTGTTGAATTCTTTGAAAGTTTCAGAGTCGATACAGCGGAAGAATTTTTAGGTCAGACTTTCTTGAATTTGCTGAAGTATTTGAAGCAGAAGGAATAAATATGTGAGAACGACTTCAACAGGTACACCGCAACGCTACCGTCTTCAATAGGTACACCGCAACGCCACCGTCTTCGAATGCAGCACCATAATGAGACACGAATAAAATGGCTTTGACATTTTATTCTAATTCGGTAGCATTTTACCTCCGGTCGGTGAAGAGCGTTGGACGATATTAGATATCGTACCTGTGACGGATAGTTTCAATTAAGTAACTTCCTGACAGGATTTCACGGGTAAACCCGTTCTCTTTATTCGACTGTCCAAAGCTGACTGCGAACATAAAGAGTGAGTCATGTGGATTAAAAATCCTTATGATTGAAGCCATCAATTCATGAAACCTGTAACAAGTGAATTTCAATTAAGATTTTCACCATCGTTTCTTTCCAGTTGTCACGAGCTTGATTCAGATAGAATCTTGCTTGTCACCTACCAAGTGCTGTTTGATGTTAACACTAGAAGGATTTCCACTCGTCACTGTGAACACTAAAGAGTGTCACTCTGAGTGTTATGGCAAGATCATACGATAATGCGTAGAGGCCTGGAACGAGTTTATGTTCAATTAAGAATTAAACTACTGTTTCTTTCCAGTTTTCACAAGATTGGTTCTTAAAGAACCGCATGTGTCACCTACCATGAGCTTGTTTGATGTTGGCTCAAACAGGATTTCCATCTTCATTGTGATACTTGCGTATCACTCGGATGTTCTTGCAATATTACAGGAATACTACTGATGAGACTGTATTTATACATAGTCTCATCGTCCAAATCGGGCTTAAAACGCTTAAAATATCGTCAAAATACCCAAAAATATGCTTGTGTTTGTTCATTGTGTATTTCAGGTACGGATATCGTGAATTCACCAAAAGATTACAAGAATCAAGCAAAAACGAACACGGGAAACGAAGCCGCACAAAGAACCGGGCCCGAAGAATGAATTTTGCAAAAATGTCCTTGAAGTTTGAAGAGTTTACAAGTTTGGTCCCTCAACTTTTGAAGATTTGGCAAGAAAAGTCCTCCAAGAATCAAGTTATAAAAGTATGGTCCTTGAAGATTGAAGTCATGACATATTTAGCCCTTGAAATATGGTCAAATTTCAAGTTTAATCCTTGGTACAAGTTCAAGAAAGTTTTTGTGGCAAAAATCTAAAAAAAGAAACTTGTATAACAAAAGGATTTTGTTAATGGGCTGTTGAAACTTAAAAGGCAAGAAGAAAGAAAGCAGGGGACTAAAGTTGCCCAGGCAACTAAACTTCACTCCACCTATTAAAACCCGCCACGTCACCCCAAACACCCATCCTCCACTTATCCCACGCCAACTCACCAGTCAAATAGTCAAATCCCATTAACTTTCTTTAAACGAGTTTAATAAAACAAAACGTGGGAAACAATTTTTAAAAAACAAACACAGATTAAACATCACTATTTACCTCCTTCTTAGCCTATAAACCCTAACACACCCAGAATTAATTAACCCCATTTCTTTACCTTAATCCAATTAACCATAGGGGATATTACCCCAACCCCACTCCCAACACTTCCCACAACCCAGAAAGCGACCACTCCACCTTTTGTCCCCTCCCCTGCTACACCCATCACGTGTCACTTGACCACATCAACGTCCAAAATTCAAAACGTGGTCCCAAAGGATTAATGGACGCTCAAGATCAAGCCTAGAGAGCTGTTTCATCTCAGAAGTCACAAGACTCCATCCTTGACCAAATTCGGATTCAAACCAAAGGGCATTCAAGGAAATTCAGCAACTAGGGTTTTGCTATTTTTTTTTTATTATTCATGTAATCTAGAAACTTCAGTAATTTAGTATAAATAGGGTGTCATGTACCCTATTTTAAGTTTGTTCCAGTTTTTGTATCTTTTTAAATTACTAATGAAAATGAAAACTTAAGATTATGCAAAGACTGAGTTCCTTTTTATTTTTTTGTTAGTGTAATGATTTAGTTGATTGCAAGTTAGTTCAAAAAGATTCCAAGGATTTCAGTTTTAAAACGTTTTTTTTTCTTAACTATTTTCAAAAAATCAGTTTTATAGTCCTTTGAGAAATTGTTTCTTAAAGCTTGGATTAATTCTCTTGAGGAAGTGAAGTGGAATCAAGAGATTAATCCAAGACTTAAGCTTGGTTGGCATCAAAGTTTTTTTTTAAGAATTTCAGTTTTAAAGATTTTTATAAAATTTTGGTTTATTTTTCATTAAGCTAATCTTACTGTTTATATAAGCCAGTTTCACAAGCTACTTGAAACTAGCTTGTGAACTCAGCTTATATAAGCTTGTGGTGTTTCTTTGTTGGCTGTGTTGTGTGCAGGGATTAAAGAAACAAATCTTTCCAAGATATTCTTTTTCATCATTTGTTGAAGATATACACACCCTGGTTCTGTTGTTGAACCTCAACAGGGTTTCTCTACTTCACATAAGCTCTCAATAGCTCAAACACACCCTTTTGGAAGGCATCAGCCCCTAGGTAATAGGCTTGAACCCCAATTTGGTCTTGCTCTTGAGTATTTTGTGAATTTATGTGATTTAGTGTAAAATCTGTTCTTTGGTTAATGTTTCTGTTTGTTTATGCTTTTTGTAAGTTTATATGCATGTTTAGATAACTCTAAATCAGTTTAATCAAGTTTTGGATGCACTTGTTTTGTTAAATCTTAGTTTCTGATTATAAGAGGGTGTTTGGGTCTGCTTGATAGGCTGGGGATTTGACACATCTTTGGCTTGTAATCTGCCTAAACACACTCCAGTAGGGTAGTATTGGTTATTAGGTTGGTTGGTTTAAGTTAAAGAGGGGTATTCAAACATTTGCATGCTCATTTTTAGGTAATATTAGTTAAAATCAGTTAAGTCCTTGTTTCTGCCTTGTTTTGTGCTAATTGCTGCTCATAAGTTTGTTTGTTGCTAGATCATAGGACTACTTAGGGTTATAAATTAGTTTTAAGTGGTTTGGTAATCATTTGAGCTAGTTGTGGCCTGCTAAAAATCGTCCTAGAGTCAATTGAACCAGCAAAAGTCCATAAGACCCCCCTTTCTGTTAACAGTGACTGTTTTTTGCCTTTTGTGTGAAATATTTGTATTGGATCTTGTGTTTTTACACTTTTTATAGACTCCCTACACTCCACTGAGTGTAGGGGTTCCAATTGTGTCCATTAAAACAAAGCCAATCAAAAGTTACAAGCACTTTTGTGCCCAGACCCGTTTTTTAACACAAGCAGTGGGAACTCCTTTCCCACTGATAGATTTGCTATTCCCACTGTTTAGCAAAAAGACAGAAAGTGGCACATGTCACTATCACAGTTTGCATTTTTTTTTGTCTTTTGTGACCTTTTTTAAGAATTAGACTTTCAGACTTTTTGCAATATTGTTCTCTTTTTATTTCTGATTTTTCAGTTTAGTTTATTTTGGTGTTACTGTTCATTTTCTATTTTTTATATTTAATTGCATTTTTAATTAATTTTAATTAGTCTGTTTTTGGAATTTAGTGTAGAAAAGTTTTATTTTTCAGATTTAAAATTTTTCCTAGACTTAGAAAATTAATTTAAGATTTTTGGTTTTAAAATTAGACACTATTCACTTTTTAATTATTTTTTTTATAATTAAATTAGTTTAATTAGGGTTTAATTACTAAATAGTTTTGTCTTTTAGTGCAAATTTTTACATTTTTCAAACTTTTTCAATTTTCTACTGTTCAATAGGGTAATTTTTGATTTTAAAAATTGTCAAATTAATTTTGTCATTATTTTATTATTTTTTATGATTATTTTAGTTTAAAAATAGTTTTTAGTGATAAAAAAATAGAAAAATAGTTTTTAAAATTTAAGAAAGTAGTTTTTAGTCTTTAAATAATATAAGTTAGTTATTAGTTCAATAAATTAATATTTTGGGCATTTTGTTAATTATATTTAATTTTTGGACTTTAATTAGCATTAAAAATTGAATATTTAATTAATAAAAGGTTTTAAAATATATTTGTTGGATTTTTATTCTTATTTATATTATTTAAGACTTAGTTTAATCATTTAATTAATTTTTAGGTTTTAATTTTTAATTTCGTCACGTTTTACGTATTTACGTTTGCGTTTTACGTTAATTCGTCGTAGTTTTAATCGTAGTCGTAGCTCGTCTTTACTTTTTCTCTTCTCAACCAAAAACGTCACTAATCCAAACATTGTTATTTTATATATTGGCACATAATCCACACACCTCCTTCGAGAACGAACTTGGAATTTATTCGATTTTCGGTTTTTTCATTAAATCGTCAAGTTTAATACTTGCCGCGGTTATTTGTTTTTCCTAAAACAAGTGACTAAAAACACAACTATCATTTGGCGCCGCTACCGGGGAGGTGTTTTGTGTGCCATTATTATTAGTATCGTGTTTGTGTGAGTAGTGCGTTTTTGCTTTTTTGATATTTGGAAAGCGTACATAAACGTACATACTCATTTTTGTTATTTTTCTCTATTATAGTATAATATCCAAATAAATCGTGTTTAGTTTTCCTAAATTAAACACAAATCAATCTTTACTATATTGTAGATATATTGGTTTTCGTTTTTATTGTGAATATTATTAATATATTGTACTACGTAAGAACAATAAATATACAAGTACTCCAAATACGTGAGAAATCACAACCTTGATTCGGGATTTCATCACTCGATCATTGTATTCGAATCTAAAGCAAAAGTTTAAAGGCAAAATAGATAAATACTTTCGTGAGGCTTAATTTCAATTAACACAAACTATAAGGTGGGTATAAGGCGGTTGTATTTCACGACCTAAAGGAAAAAGGCTCTTAAGTGCTTCGCGCCGCCTCGTTTCCTCCGCTTGCTTGTGCGTGTTTTGAGAAAGAAGGCTAATCGAGGGTTTGCCGCCCAAGTATTATCTACGTATATTATATTTGCTTGTGTTTTCAAGATTAAACCCTCTTGAACGTTTTGGTGTTCCACCAACGTTCTAAAGTCATCGAGAACGTTCACTCCACGTGATCGTTTTCATTCTTTGAGGCTCCTTTAATCGAGAAAGTCGATTCGAGGGGAGATTTGTAGATTTGTGTCTACGTAATACATTCAAAAATCCAAAAAAATTAAAAAACCAATCAAAAACCAAAAAAAATGAAAAAATCGAAAAACCGCAAAAAGAATCTTCTTTGCTACCACCCATTCTACGCTTAGTGCATGCGCACTCGATCGAAGGATTATTCCAATTCTAGTGAAGCTTCGAATCGACGCAATCGTAATCGAAGGAATCGACGACGTAGACGAGAATTAGAAACCGACGTTCCTAATATCGTTGTTGAAGAAACCGTAGAGGAGATGGCCGACAATCGCTCGATGATGGAATTGCTCCAAGCGCCCACCGAGGGTTATGGAGACGCGATCGTAATTCCCGCTATCGAGGCGGAGAATTTTGAGATCAAGAGCGGAATGCTTTCGTTGATCCAAGCTACGAAGTTTCGAGGTCGTGAAGCCGATAATCCTCACGACCATATTCGGAATTTTGACCGTCTTTTGGCCACGAGCAAGTTTAAGAACGTCGACACCGATGTCGTCAAGCTTATGCTTTTTCCATACTCGCTCGATGGTGCCGCCAAGGATTGGTACGAGAAAGAGCCACCTAATTCGATAACTACGTGGAAGGATCTCGTTTCCAAATTCGTTAATTATTTTTCCCACCGTCTAAGACAACGTTTTTCAAAAACGAGATTACGAAATTTGAGCAAAAATCGAATGAATCTTTTAGAGACGCGTGGGATCGCTTTAAGGAATTGCTTAGGCAATGTCCTCACCATGGTTTTTCCGAGTTGCACCAAATCGATACGTTTTACAACGGTCTTAATTTTCACGAACAAGACTCGTTGAATTCCGCCGCCAGTGGCAACGTTTTGTGTAAGACTCCGAGAGAAGCTTTGATAATTATCGAAAACCGATCCAAGGTTTACCAACTCCGCAACGCACCGAGTGTTGCCAATGTCGCCAATGTTAGTAGTTCTAATCGCGACATTGAGAGAGTTGATGCAAAAGTCGACAAGTTGACGAATGTGTTCACGTCTTATCTCATTGAGATGCAAAAGAAAGACGCTCCCGCTACGGTGAAAGCGGTTGAGGTTTCGTGTACGTTTTGTAGTGGACCTCATAATTATTACGAGTGTGCGGCTACGGATGGCCAAACGTCAAATGTGAGTGCGTTAAACAACAATTTTTCTAATCAAAATCAAAATAACGCCGGTCCATCACAACAAGGAAATTATAACCAAGGCAACAATTTTCAAAATCGAAACAATTTTCAAGGAAATAATCAACAAGGAAATTTTTCGAATCAAAATCAAGGAGGTTATAATCAAGGTCGTAATATAACTTGGCAAAATAGAGATAACAATCAAGGAAATAATTTTTCAAGTGGGAATCAAAACAATTTTCAATGAAGTAATCAAAACCAAGGGAACTTTAACTCAAATCAAAATAGTTCGTCAAACGATTTTCAAAATTACATGAAAACGAATGAGGCTAATATGAGACGATTAGAGGGAGAAATTGGTACTTTGAAAAACGACTTTACAAATACTTTGAAATTGCAAAACACGAAGATTGAGCAAGGGCAAATTGATATTAAAAAGATGTTTTCGGCTATAATGAACAAGGCCTCGGGTTCGTCATCAAGTTCGTTACCTAGTGACACCGTTGCTAATCCGAAAGAACAATGTAAAGCCGCCTCGTCTCGTGAGAAAGGTCGTGTGATTACCCCTAACCTTGAAGGATTCCGTGTTGTTTATCCCTCTCAACCCTCAACTTCTAAGACGTCTTCTTGTTCTAAAGTCGATGGGGTGAACGTGGCGACCAAGGAAAAGAGTGCACACCCTCGTGTACCTCAAATTCCGTCCACGGTTCAAAAAGAGAGCTTTGTCGACCTTACCAAAGTAACCCTTGAAGAAACTTGTGCTTCGATCCTTCTTAAAAAACCCGAAAGGCGTATGCCGAGAAAGGAAAAGGATCCGGGCCAATTTCTACTACCTTGTGATTTTTCCGAGATTGAGGGATGTTTAGCCCTTGCCGATTTAGGTGCTAGCATCAATCTCATGCCTCATTCTCTTTGGAAATTGATGAGATTGCCTTCGCTTACCCCCACGAACATGACTATCGAGCTTGCAAATTGTACACCTTTAATACCAATTGGAATAGCCGAGGATGTCTATGTTAGGATTGGAAAGTTTGTTTTTCCTGCGGATTTCGTTATATCCGATTACGAGTGTGACCCTAAATGTCCTATTATTTTAGGCCGACCATTCTTATCGACGGCTAGAACCGTAATCGATGTTCACGAGGGGAGACTTACTATGAGATATGGGGATGAGAAAATAGACTTTTTTCCTAGAAAATCCCAAGGATTTTATGAGAATGAAAAAACCGAGGTTTCAAAACCTAATGATTCAAATTCTAAGGATATCAAAATGTTTACTTTAGCGGAAAGAATGAAGCTTGATGCATGTTTTGAAAGAATTAAGAAAAACGGTTTTAAAGATGATGATTTTAATGACAAAGAATACGTGTACCTAATTCAAAAGGGTATGTGTAAATACATGGATGAAAACTCACTTTGGGATGTTTTTAGCGAAACAAGTGAACCACCAATTCCGAAGGGTGACGTTAATGCCATCACGACAATGACCAAAATGGATTCGTCTTCACCACCTTCGAAGGACCACGTCTTTGAGGCTTCAACTTCTAACTCCATCGAAGTGCCTCCTTTGCCTAGCCCAACACCCGTTGAGGCTAAAGGGTTTATCGACATCGATCCTCTCGTCTTAGAAAAGTCAACTAAGTATAGCCCTAGTGCTTGTAAGTCCATGGTTGTGAGTGCTCACATCGACTCTTTCTTTGACGATGACGATGGCGATTTTGCCGATCTTGATCACGTACTTAGACATCCACATGCTATTTTTGATTCTCCTAAGAAGAAACATGTGAAGTACGATGATTATGAGTTTGATCCCGAGATTGAGGAAATCATTGAACGAGAGCTAGCTCTTATGCCTTCACTTCCACCTACGAGTGAGGTCGACCTTTCCAAGATCGAGGATGAACTAAATGAGTTGGAACGTCTTATTTTCGATGATGAACCAACTCATGTGACCACCAAAAATCCCATTCTCGAGGAGTTACCTAATCAACACTCCTCATTTGAGAATGACGTTTACCACATTCGTGAGGATCTAACTTATCAACGATCCCCACAAAAGAATGATGGTTTCGTGCTTGATCGTGATCTTTTCGAGAGAGTTTCTAAGATACTCAAGGAGGGGAATGACAAACCTTGGTTTGACAAGCCTATCTTTGATGAAGAAATCGATGAGATCGACGTTCATGAGGATGACGAGTATGTTGACCCCGAGGGGGCGGTGTTCTTTATTGACAAACGTTTTGAGAACTTATATAATCCGCCACCCCCTCCCACCAATGACTTAATTTTTAGCGCGATTAATTTTGAATTTGACACGCCAAATATTTTCAACATTATTCAATCGGGTTTTCAAAAAGAGTTTAAAAACGATGAAAAAGGAAAGGATTTTAAAAATGTTTTAAATGATTTTTCTACATGTTTAACTCCGTCATCACCGTGTTTTATGAGTGCTACCACCTCGTCTACACCTTTTGACGATGGTTGGTGTGGTTTTAGTATGGGGGAAGCCCCAAATGTTCCCTCACACTTTACCACCGAGGACGAGATTTACGATCCCGGAATTGCTTATAAAGGGAAATCTCGGTCTTCCACCGATGCAATAAATGGAAAATCTTTTCGTTTTCTTGGTGTGAGTCTACCTCGAGTAGCTCATTATATTGCCTTACCCATTGCCCCACCTTTCTACTTCTTATCTCTTTTCTTCTACCCCATTGGGGTTTGTGTTGGAGTAGCGTTGTTTTGTCTTTCATCCGAAAACGAGGACGCTATCTTTGACCCCGGTATACGTTTATCGGGTTTTTAAAGTACTCCATGTACTTTTGGGCCTTGTTCATCATGTAAGTCCCACTAAAAATGACCATACCAAGATTATCCCTAAATGATCACATTTATGGGGATTCGAGTCGAGCTTTTGACTCGGTTATCAAAAACAAGGTGCCTCGTGGGGGATTCTCATGCTTATCCTTGTAAATATTATTGCTTTCTTAGTTTAACGTAACGAGGGGACTTGCGCTCTTCCAACCTTTGTTTCGTGGTTGTTTGTGATTGTGATTCATTAGGTTCATCGACATCATTGAAGCCTCTCGTGTTCGTTTTACGGATCACTCGAGCTTCGATCGTTGCCTTTGGAGATTCCGATATCCGATGATATCCTTTTATGTTCTAACGTTTATCTTATTAGCATAATTCATAAACGGCTATAGGTTATTCGTTTTACCCTTTCCATGCTCGAGATTAAGCATTCGACTTCGTCTCTAGTATGGGGGTGTTTACACCCCTAGACTCGAAACATTGAGGACAATGTTTAGTTTTAGTATGGGGGGGTGAGTAGATACTTCACCTTGCTTACGTCAACACGCAATCCAATTTTCATCTTTTTGTTATCGTTTTGTTGCAAAATAAGGCTAAAAATGGCCAAATTTTAAAAAATTTCTAGTTTTTCATAAGTGTTTAAGACACGAATGTAGGTTTTCCGATGGTGAGAATGAGAGTAATTTTTGACTCGACCGTGCGTGTTGAGCACTTAGCTTCGATTCCTTAACTTTTAGGCTAAGTCTCTTAAATGAGGACGAGAAATGATAGAGTTATTTATAAGTCTCGTAATCGTCACGATCTTATGTGTAGTAATTATTAGCTTATTCTCCCAACGCTTTTGCATAAATAATTGTTAATAAATATTGATTTGGAGGTTTAGTCACTATTGTTGGGTTTCTAATTTGTTTTGGTAGCTTCCATGTAATTAAATTGGGAAAACATTAAGGTATCGCCAGCGTCACGGTTTTGAAGTATTGGCACCCGAATAATCGAAAGCTTCACCTAATAATAAGATTTCAAGTGCTCACCTAAATTAAGCAAAAATTTGAAGCTCACAAGGCCGAAAAATCTATGCCCAAATTGAAAGTGAATCAAGCCTTAATCTTCGAAGCTTTAAAGATCCAAAATTCGCTTTAGCGTGAGGATATACGTCTTTGGCTAATAAAACCACCGATGAGGCGGATAATAAAAGGCAAGGCAAGACCGAAGTCATAATAAAAGCTTCATGGCGAAGTTGAATAAAAGATGGAGGTAAACCAAAGATAATAAGGCCCTTCCGTTAGGGGCGTATAAAAGTCTTGGTAATAAGTCTCATGTTCAAAACCGTTATAAAACCGTGTTTATCGATCCTTCTTGTTGACTTAATTTTTTGACATCGTTGTCTATTGGGATGAATTATTGATTTGATGATTTTGGTTACACCGTTAAGTTTCTACTTTTAGACTTAATCTCTATTCACGCATAAGTCAATGATGTATCCTCGTGATCATTAAGACAAAAATAAAATATAAGAGATACCAAGTAGGAATAAGGGAGTTTAGGTTCGTAATTAACACTCATGAGAAGTGATCGTGTTGCTAACTTATAATAACAATGATCTCGTTACACGCTTAGCATGGAATTGGGTGAAAATCGAGGACGACGAAATTATTTCTAACGAAGCATTCACGTGTTCTTGTTCTATGAT
Organism: Glebionis coronaria; assembly: GCA_025667525.1. Classification (NCBI taxonomy): domain Eukaryota; kingdom Viridiplantae; phylum Streptophyta; class Magnoliopsida; order Asterales; family Asteraceae; genus Glebionis; species Glebionis coronaria. Next base: position 266,132,823 of record CM046882.1, on the reverse strand, counting down.
CCCAAAAGTCACTTTCTTGTGATGAAAACAATGCATTATGTCTAAAACGCGTGTAGTAGTTTATTTAATGTCTTCAATAAAAGTCATCATAAAATGAATTTTGGAAGTGCTACGATACTTAATTCTAGCATTGCGTGGGGACACGGCAATGTTTTAGTATGGGGGAGTGATGAGACTGTATTTATACATAGTCTCATCGTCCAAATCGGGCTTAAAACGCTTAAAATATCGTCAAAATACCCAAAAATATGCTTGTGTTTGTTCATTGTGTATTTCAGGTACGGATATCGTGAATTCACCAAAAGATTACAAGAATCAAGCAAAAACGAACACGGGAAATGAAGCCGCACAAAGAACCGGGCCCGAAGAATGAATTTTGCAAAAATGCCCTTGAAGTTTGAAGAGTTTACAAGTTTGGTCCCTCAACTTTTGAAGATTTGGCAAGAAAAGTCCTCCAAGAATCAAGTTATACAAGTATGGTCCTTGAAGATTGAAGTCATGACATATTTAGCCCTTGAAATATGGTCAAATTGCAAGTTTAATCCTTGGTACAAGTTCAAGAAAGTTTTTGTGGCAAAAATCTAAAAAAAGAAACTTGTATAACAAAAGGATTTTGTTAATGGGCTGTTGAAACTTAAAAGGCAAGAAGAAAGAAAGCAGGGGACTAAAGTTGCCCAGACAACTAAACTTCACTCCACCTATAAAAACCCGCCACGTCACCCCAATACACCCATCCTCCACTTATCCCACGCCAACTCACCAGTCAAATAGTCAAATCCCATTAACTTTCTTTAAACGAGTTTAATAAAACAAAACGTGGGAAACAGTTTTTAAAAAACAAACACAGATTAAACATCACTATTTACCTCCTTCTTAGCCTATAAACCCTAACACACCCAGAATTAATTAACTTCATTTCTTTACCTTAATCCAATTAACCATAGGGGATATTACCCCAACCCCACTCCTAACACTTCCCACAACCCAGAAAGCGACCACTCTACCTTTTGTCACCTCCCCTGCTACATCCATCACGTGTCACTTGACCACATCAACGTCCAAAATTCAAAACGTGGTCCCAAAGGATTAATGGACGCTCAAGATCAAGCCTAGACAGCTGTTTCATCTCAGAAGTCACAAGACTCCATCCTTGACCAAATTCGGATTCAAACCAAAGGGCATTCAAGGAAATTCAGCAACTAGGGTTTTGCTATTATTTTTTTTATTATTCATGTAATCTAGAAACTTCAGTAATTTAGTATAAATAGGGTGTCATGTACCCTATTTTAAGTTTGTTCCAGTTTTTGTATCTTTTTAAATTACTAATGAAAATGAAAACTTAAGATTATGCAAAGACTGAGTTCCTTTTTATTGTTTTGTTAGTGTAATGATTTAGTTGATTGCAAGTTAGTTCAAAAAGATTCCAAGGATTTCAGTTTTAAAACGTTTTTTTTTCTTAACTGTTTTCAAAAAATCAGTTTTATAGTCCTTTGAGAAATTGTTTCTTAAAGCTTGGATTAATTCTCTTGAGGAAGTGAAAGTGGAATCAAGAGATTAATCCAAGACTTAAGCTTGGTTGGCATCAAAGTTTTTTTTTTAAGAATTTCAGTTTTAAAGATTTTTATAATTTTTTGGTTTATTTTTCATTAAGCTAATCTTACTGTTTATATAAGCCAGTTTCATAAGCTACTTGAAACTAGCTTGTGAACTCAGCTTATATAAGCTTGTGGTGTTTCTTTGTTGGCTGTGTTGTGTGCAGGGATTAAAGAAACAAATCTTTCCAAGATATTCTTTTTCATCATTTGTGGAAGATATACACACCCTGGTTCTGTTGTTGAACCTCAACAGGGTTTCTCTACTTCACATAAGCTCTCAATAGCTCAAACACACCCTTTTGGAAGGCATCAGCCCCTAGGTAATAGGCTTGAACCCCAATTTGGTCTTGCTCTTGAGTATTTATGTGATTTAGTGTAAAATCTGTTCTTTGGTTAATGTTTCTGTTTGTTTATGCTTTTTGTAAGTTTATATGCATGTTTAGATAACTCTAAATCAGTTTAATCAAGTTTTGGATGCACTTGTTTTGTTAAATCTTAGTTTCTGATTATAAGGGGGTGTTTGGGTCTGCTTGATAGGCTGGGGATTTGACACATCTTTGGCTTGTAATCTGCCTAAACACACTCCAGTAGGGTAGTATTGGTTATTAGGTTGGTTGGTTTAAGTTAAAGAGGGGTATTCAAACATTTGCATGCTCATTTTTAGGTAATATTAGCTAAAATCAGTTAAGTCCTTGTTTCTGCCTTGTTTTGTGCTAATTGCTGCTCATAAGTTTGTTTGTTGCTAGATCATAGGACTACTTAGGGTTATAAATTAGTTTTAAGTGGTTTGGTAATCATTTGAGCTAGTTGTGGCCTGCTAAAAATCGTCCTAGAGTCAATTGAACCAGCAAAAGTCCATAAGACCCCCCTTTCTGTTAACAGTGACTGTTTTTTGCCTTTTGTGTGAAATATTTGTATTGGATCTTGTGTTTTTACACTTTTTATAGACTCCCTACACTCCACTGAGTGTAGGGGTGCCAATTGTGTCCATTAAAACAAAGCCAATCAAAAGTTACAAGCACTTTTGTGCCCAGACCCGTTTTTTAACACAAGCAGTGGGAACTCCTTTCCCACTGATAGCTTTGCTATTCCCACTGTTTAGCAAAAAGACAGAAAGTGGCACATGTCACTATCACAGTTTGCATTTTTTTTTGTCTTTTGTGACCTTTTTTAAGAATTAGACTTTCAGACTTTTTGCAATATTGTTCTCTTTTTATTTCTGATTTTTCAGTTTAGTTTATTTTGGTGTTACTGTTCATTTTCTATTTTTATATTTAATTGCATTTTTAATTAATTTTAATTAGGCTGTTTTTGGAATTTAGTGTAGAAAAGTTTTATTTTTCAGATTTAAAATTTTTCCTAGACTTAGAAAATTAATTTAAGATTTTTGGTTTTAAAATTAGTCACTATTCACTTTTTAATTATTTTTTTTATAATTAAATTAGTTTAATTAGGGTTTAATTACTAAATAGTTTTGTCTTTTAGTGCAAATTTTTACATTTTTCAAACTTTTTCAATTTTCTACTGTTCAATAGGGTAATTTAGGATTTTTAAAATTGTCAAATTAATTTTGTCATTATTTCATTATTTTTTATGATTATTTTAGTTTAAAAATAGTTTTTAGTGATAAAAAAATAGAAAAATAGTTTTTAAAATTTAAGAAAAATAGTTTTTATTCTTTAAATAATATAAGTTAGTTATTAGTTCAATAAATTAATATTTTGGGCATTTTGTTAATTATATTTAATTTTTGGGCTTTAATTACCATTAAAAATTGAATATTTAATTAATAAAAGGTTTTAAAATATTTTTGTTGGATTTTTATTCTTATTTATATTATTTAAGACTTAGTTTAATCATTTAATTAATTTTTAGGTTTTAATTTTTAATTTCGTCACGTTTTACGTATTTACGTTCGCGTTTTACGTTAATTCGTCGTAATTTTAATCATAGTCGTAACTCGTCTTTACTTTTTCTCTTCTCAACCAAAAACGTCACTAATCCAAACCTTGTTATTTTATATATTGGCACATAATCCACACACCTCCTTCGAGAACGAACTTGGAATTTATTCGATTTGTCGGTTTTTTCATTAAATCGTCAAGTTTAATACTTGCCGCGGTTATTTGTTTTTCCTAAAACAAGTGACTAAAAACACAACTATCAACTACGTATGACTCATAAAAAATCTCTTACTTTTCACAGTGTGTGAAGAAGCAAGGAATAAATGGAAAGTGTCCTAATGAGACTTTTGATGATCTCGTGGCTCTAGACTCGATAGTGCGTTTTGATTAATGAGCGATGGCTGGAGAGGAGTGCCACCTATTCAATATCAGTCTATTCGGAGTGAATAAACCAATAGATAAAGTGTTGATCTCCGTGTGATTAAAACAAATATCTTTTGAGAGATATTTGAGTTAGCTGGGAAGGGTTGTGCATTGCATCACTGGGTCCATGATGTCTTTCTTCAATATCGAGAATCATAAAAAATGATCTCAATAGCATATGTATTGACCCGGTTTCTGCCTAAAGTTGTAAGGAGGGCTTCTTTCTTTACACCCTTTATCTTTACAATTCTTTTTCATTCTTCAACCCCTTCAATGCTTACCAAAACGTCATCACTAGCACCTTGTTGTGATTGTTCCAGTGCTAGCTTAAGTACTTGATCTGCATTCAGCTACGTTCACAATCATTCTCCATCTTTCCTAGGACTTATAATTCTATCTAGGGAATTGTCCTTGGGAAGATTCCATCGGTTCTGATGAATCATTGAACTAATACCTATGCCTACCACCCTTTTGTCACCACATCCGTCGTGAATTAAGTGTGTTGTTTTTGGTAAGTATTGTCACCATGAAAAATCCTTGAAAAATCACTTTAAAGCACTTGTGATATTATAATCAAAGTTTTTGTGCCTTAAGTTGTTTGATCATCAAAAATGCTCCCCCTTAACATGTGCATTACACATATTAAGTTGGTTTATCTTTTAAGCCTTTTTCATTGTTTAGCCAAATATCATTAAGTCTCCTTAATCCCATTTTCTCCCCTTTCCAATATGTTAACCATCAATGTTTTGATATTAATGGATTAACCGGTCTTTGGGTAAAAATGAAATCAGTCTATGGCCATAGAACATATTAATGCTCCCCCTCAAGTTAATGAGGGTTAGTTGTAGTGCTTGAGTATGATATATTTTGAAAGATTTAGAATCTCGTGAGAAATTCTTGAAACATTATCATACTTTCACACTACAACAAGCAACAAAAGCAGAATATTTACAATATTTTGCATATTCACAAATTTAACAATATGGAGATAACCTGAGGTAGTACGACCCATTAGATGGATCATTCCATGAACTTGTGGTGCGCTCCATACGGTCTTCCACCAATGAATCGTTCTAAACTTTTTATGAGACGTCTTTCTCTTAGCTTCTCATCAATCTTCTTGATCGTGTATGTAGCACTATGTTGATATACCTTGTCCCAATCTACAGTGACCTCTGGAAGAGTCTTGTGCTTGTTGAGATGCACCAACGTGTCCCGAATATGGGTGAGAGTCCCGTCACTGAATTTGTTGATCTCTGGAATTCTCATGAACTTCATTAGACCACGACTATTCAGGTAGAAAATGCCAGGCATCGGGTCAGAGGTGCTGGTGTAAGGAGATTTGTCCGCATGCCTCTGGAAGACTTTAGTGCGTGGTTTTGAGAGGTTGAGCTTCCTTTGATAACTTTCTACTCCAAGTTGCAGATCTTCAACTCTTTTCTTGATGACAACTCGACGTGTGTACATACGAAGAGCTGAATTCAGGGCAATTAGTTCTTCCGACGTCAAGTGTCTGAGGGCGTTATGAGTTAGCAATAGCAGCATGTCCTCAATGTCCTCGAGACGAAGAAGTGGAAAGTCGCCTTCCTGGATAGTGTAGACTTTTTCATCTTCTCGAATGAGCCTAATCTCTGTCAAATGTTGATAGCCTGTTTTGGCTTCAATCCTAACGCCTTGGATGTTTTTGATTCGAATTAGGGAGAAGACTTGAGAACCTGAGTTGTGCACACATGCATAGTTGTAAGCGTGTCGCATACGCTCATCCCAATGTGAAGCACCCAATTCAACATATCGATCATATGCAGGATATTGTTGTGGGACCCAGAGACGGTTAACTTTTTCTTCTAACCAACGTATCAAATCCCAAGTTACAACCTTTACCAATGTTAAGGAAGTTGCATACTTGTTTGCTCCCTTGACCAAGTATTCGATATCCTCACTGACGAAGAATTCAAGTGCAATTTGATCATCATCTGCAGTTGTAGTAGGAGGAGGTTTTTTAGGCGCATGAAGACCATCCCTTTGAGTAGTTCTCAACGCTTTCAGAAGTTCATTTGCGTTGTACTCGTATTCCGTGTTGCTGAGCCTTGATTTAACACGAAGGTTTGGATTTTTGAGTCCTCTCACAACCATTGCTTGAGTTACATTGGACCCATAGTTGTATTCCAAGTATCTTGAAAAGTCTATTGGATTGCTTAGGAATTGAGAGAAATCAGCTTCATCAGCCTTTGTCAATGGACGAAGTGCAGCAGCATTGGACACCCAAGGTTGTACGGGTGCATTTTCATCTTCCTCGAGTGTATCCACCCATGTTGGTTCACTTGACTCTGGAACATCTGGAACTGTAGTAGAGACTTGATCATCATCAACAGGTTCTGCGACTGCTTCAGTGTATGGTATGTCTTGGATTGGATCAGAGACTGGAATGTCCGGTACAGGTTGATCGGGTTCCGTCAGTTGTTGTTGCACTAAAGGTGTAGTGAGAGGAGCAACTGGGGCAGATGTGGTTGCAGGAGTGGTTGTGGCTGGAGTATGTGATGAGGTTGTATTAGCATCTACATCATGAAACTTCTTGGTGCGTTTGCCTTGACGAGGTGTAGTTTTTGGAGTTGATTTACCCTTGGTAACCTCGTCTTTGGAAGATTTGTCACCTTTGGACTTGTCTTGCTTGTCTCCATCCTTTTCCCTGTATCATCGTTCCCGTCTTCTTGATCATCACCATTTTTGCCACTACCATCACCATCACCATCGCTGTGTTTAGCACTTCCTTCTTCGTCATTGGTACCTTCTTCGTCATCAGTACCTTTGTCTTCATCACTCCCGCCTTTGTCATCACTATCTTTGTCTTCATCACCCTTGTCATCATCACCCTTGTCATCATCATCATTGTTATCATCAGCATCGTCGTCATCATCATCGATTCATCTTCTTCTTCACTTAAGATATCGTAGGGAACTACAGAACCATGTTTCTCGAATATCTTAGTATCTTGATCTATACCCGTCTTAAGAGCTTTGTGGAGGATCTTTTGAGCTTTGGTTTTGTTGTAGGACCCGACTTGAATCATCCGAGCATGTAAGATTTTCTTTAACTCATAATCGGTGAACTTTTGAGCCATGAGAAAATCTGACTTTTTAGCGTTAGAAGACTTGATCATGACGTTGCTTGCAGCAATTTGTTTCAACTCGTCGCGTAGATTGTCAACAGATTCCTTGACCTTTTCATCAAGTGATTGAACAATTGCTTCATTAGCTTCTTCAAGAACCTCTTTCTCAGCTCAGTACCTCTTTTTGAGGTCTCGAAGACGAATGAACGTCTGATGAGATGGCATTTATACATGATCTCATCGTTCTTTTCGGGCTTTAAATGAATGAAAATGTCATAATATACCATATATATGCTCGTGTTTGTTTACTTGTGTATTTTAGGTATGGATATCGTGAAAAAGACAAAAGATCACAAGATACAAGGAAAAACGGAGACGAGAAACGAGGCCGTACAAAGAACCGGGCCCTAATCATGGAATATTCAACATTTATCCTTGAAGACTTAAAGATGTGCAAGATTGATCCTCATTTATTGAAGAAATGACACTTAAAACCCTTGTATATTAATAATTACAAGTTTGGTCCCTTAAGTTTGTCAAAATTACACAAAAGGTCCTTCAACTTTGAAGAAATGGCAAGATTAGTCCCTCAACAATTTCAAATTGTCAATTATGGTCCCTCATCAAGCCAAAGATACATTGAAGACCTTTGAAGATCAACACTGTCCAAAATCAGCCCTTGAAATATGCAAAAGTGTCAAAAATAACCCTTGATAACCTTTTTCCAAAGTTTGTGCCAAAACTGCCAAATGGTGAAAGTTATTAACAAAGGAAATACGTTTTTGTGGCTGAATTGCTTTATTTACCAAAATTTCCAAAACACAAGGGTTAAACATGGGCAAAAGAAACATTTGAAACGAAATTGCGCCAAACACATTACTTTCCCCCAATTTCGTATCAAAGTTACTACTATTCACCCTTCTTCACCCCCAGATTTTACACCACTTAAACTTAGGGTAAAAACCAATTCCTTTTGCACACACTTGATTCACATGTGCAGAAACCTATCCCACACCAAAAACCCTCACTCCCACTCACGATGGACCCCACCCCCAATTCCCTTTCCACCAATCAGAATGCTACTTGCCCTCCAAGTTATGTGACGTGTCCAAATCAACAGCTAAGGATCAATGCTTCATTCCAAAGCTAAAATGAACATCCAGGATTACTTTGGACAACTCACACCAAGAAAACGTCTAGAAGGACTTAGGGCATTTAGGGAATTTCACTTCTAGGGTTTGTGAATAGTGTTTAGCCAGGCATTTGCCTATAAAAGGAGACCTCAACACGTGAGAGTCCCTTGGTTCCAGTTTTAGGCTATTATCTTTGTAATTCCTTTTTAAGTTTAAATAAATTTTGAATTTCTGAAATTGTGAAATCTCTTTTTGATTTAATTAAAAGTTTGGTGTTTGAGTAGCCTAATTCTGAGTTCCATTTGATTGTTATGGCCTACCTTAATCTTGTGGTTAAGGCACGTCTTGTTTCCTAAGGTTTTTAAGGTTTGAATACCTTGAAATCCTAGCATCTGTTTTGGCTTATTTTGTGTACTAACCCTTGACCATTTGCTATAAGCTATTACAAGCTTGTTGACACCAAGCTTGTGAAGGGATTAGAGCCCTTGGTTGAGTTGTTTGCTGCTTGTGTTGAAGACATAAAGTCCTTGAGGTTCTACTTTGAACCATCAACCAAGGCAGTTTGCATCATCTTCATTGAAGTACCTTGGTCTTGTTCTAGTTGTTGAACAAGGTCCAAGGAGCATTGTTGGCCTTCCTAGGATGTTGTGGAAGGCAGGTATAACCCCTTGTTAAGATTCCTCTCAAAATTTCATGTTTATGACTGGTTTTGATTTGGTGCTTTGATTTTGAGTATTTGTGTTTGTACTGGTGATTTTTGTGTTTGATTGTGTTAGTTGCTATCTAGTAAGTGTTTTTGATCTTTAAAATCAGTAGGTTATTAGTTTAAATCACAAGTTTCTTTGTTAAGTGGTGGATTAAGGAGTGTTTGGGTCTACTGCTTGAATTGGGATTGTGGTTTGCTAAGTGCTTGTTTTGTGTAAGCAAGTATTGGTATCTGTTTGTTAGGTGTTTTTGTTCATCTGTTTGCAGGTTTTGTGGGTTTGAACACATAGATTCTTAATTTGGCTATAAAATCTTAAAAACTTGGTAAAATTGGCTAGGATTTTGAGGACACCTAGATCTAAGCTTAGGCTAGGGCTAACAAGTGCTAAATCTGAGTTAATCACATCAGGGAAGAAGGATTTGAGGCTTGAAATTGGATCAAGTGTCAAGTATATCAGCAAACTTGTTCTGCATATGTTCATTGTTCATCAGAAACATTTTGTTCTTTGATCTTGTTATTTTCTTTGATTCAGTGTTTGATTCTTGTTGATTTGTGTTCATTCTTAGTTTATATAGCTTGTGTATGCATCCTGTTAAGTTTGGTTGGCTTATTGTGGCTAAATCTGCTTATTAAGTGCTTAACTGCTTATTTCCATATCTGGTGCATATCTGGTGACTGTTTGGCTTATTGTGGCTTTTATTGTTGCTATTGACTCCTTGTGATTCACTGATCACAAGGGTGCCTTTGTTTCCAATTGAATCAAACTAGAACTCTCAAATAATCTTGGTCAAATAGTCAAAGCAGTGGGAACTCCTTTCCCCTGCTAGTTACCACTGATAGTGTAAAATTGGGTCCAGCTTATCAATAAGCTATAATAGCTTATTTTAACCAGCAACAACTTTGTTTTTGTAATAGGTGCTCATATTTTGACCCATTTGTTCATACTGGAGCATTTGGGTGGTTGACTTTAGGGTTTGACTAGAAAACCAACTCCATTGACTTTTACATAAGTTCATTTGTGCTTATTCTGGATTATTGGTTGTGCTTATTGGATTTTTGTTGATTGATTTTGCTTATTGAGTCCATTTGAAAGCTTTTGCAAGTTGAATAAAGTCCTGAGGTGCCCTAAATCTCTAAAACGACTATTTTGTCTTTTAGTGAAATTTTTCTTTGCTTATTTCTGGCTTATTGAGTGAGCTTTTTCAAAAATTCTTTTTATAGATCTCATAAGCATCCCAAAATAAGGTTGTGTGTCAGATTAGAGCTTATGGCATTAGCTTATGGCTTAATGGGCTGAAAAGCCCAATAAGAATAAGCTTTGTGTTAAATAAGCTGTGATAAGCTCATTTTAAGCTTTTGGGCCTTAGAGTTTTGTTCTTAGAATTGAATTTTAAGTCAGATAGGGCTTTTCCAAGTCAATTGGGCCAAGTTTGACTTTTTGGTCCCAAAAGCCCAATTTGGTTGACTGTTTTTGGTTTTGGCCCATTTGAGGGCCCAATAGGGGTATTTTGGTAATTTCACTTTGATTTTCTGATTATTTAGGTTAAAATAAACTAGTTTGCAAGTTTTTAGATTTTTTATAATTTTTGGATTTTTAATATTATTTTATTATTATTTTATTATTATTTTTAGAATTTCACATTTTCCAACTTTTTACATTTTTCTTAGGTTAATTACATTAAAATAGGAATTTAGCAACTTTTAGAATAATTTTATCTCTTTTAGATTAATTTTTATAATTATTTTAAGTTTTAATAGTTTTAAATCATTTTAAATAGTTTTTATTAGTTTAAAAATTTCTAAAAATAGTTTTTAATCTTTCTAGGTCATTTTAGAGGTTTACCAATTGAAAAATCTTTATTTGGGCTTTTTGATAATTTATTTGATTTTTAGGGCTTTAATTAGCATTTAAAAATTGAATAATTAATTATTTAAAAGGTTTGAAAAAGTTTTGATCATTGGTAAACTCTTAGTTTATTATTTTTGATTTTTGGTGAATTTTTGGTAATTTTTAGAATTTATTTTTATTTTTGTGGTTTTTAAGGTTCTACGTCTTAACTTTCTAGTAGTGTTTATTTTCATTTTTACGTCTTCGTCATCTTCTTTTCTCATCCCCTTCTAAACCAATCATTAATATCAAACATTTAACAAATTTCTCACACACATATACCTCCTTGGGAAACGAACTTGGAATCCAATAGGGTCATTAGTGTTGATTTTCCTAAATCATCACTCGATACTTTCCCTATTTTCCCTCCTTTTCCTAAAGGTGTGGTAAAACACTACAATCAACGTCGCTTCGTCTTTGGCAGCTTCCTTTGCTTTGACGTGAGCTAGTTCTTCTTCATGAAGTTTGCGAGATATATCTAACTCTTCTTGGAATTTATCCATGGCGTCTTCTTGAGCTTTTCTTAAGGATTCTTCACTTTGTTGTCTACGAGCTAACTCTTCTTTAATCCGAACCATCTCTTCTTGTTGAGCTGTAAAGTGTTGTTCTATCTAAATCATGAACATTGTTGATAAAGATGGAATCAACGATATCGGTGCAGCTGTGGTTTGTAGTGTAGGAGTAATGGTCATGGCAGTGCTAGACAATAAATTGGAGAGAGGTCGACTTGGTCGAGTTAACGGGAGTTGCGTTGACGCAGGTGGAGTCTTTGTAATAACCGGTGGGGGTTTAGTTAAAACTAGTGGAGGCACTGAAGTAACTGGTGGAGGCACTGTAGAAACTTGTAGAGGTACTGTTGAAAGTGGTAAAGACACAGTAGAAACTGGTGGGGTCACTGTAGAAACTTGTAAAGCACTGTAGAAAGTGGTAAAGACACTATAGAAACTGGTAGAGGCATTGTAGTAACGGGTATAGACACTGCAGAACTTATGACTTTGGTAGTCTCAACAAATGCTGTCGTATCAGTGGACCCGGTAACATCCATATCCTTCAATCCATCATGAGGTTGTTGTTCATCATCAACATCATCAGCAGTTTGGGCAGATTTGTCACGACGAGGTGTGTGGTCATCAGGTTTCCCAAATTCAGCAATATCAGAAGGTAGTATGGTTTCCTTTGCTTTCATACCAGAACCACTACCCCCAGTGTCTTTCTTACTTTGCATGATAGTTGCCTTGACATTTTGTCTTTTAGTTTTGCGAAGCATTTCTTCTTCATTGATATCTTCATCTTAATCCTCAAGAATTAGATCCTTCCCACTAGTCTTGGCAACAGTTTTCTTCTTTTTGGGCTTAGGTGAAGCTGTTTCATCTGATGGTTCACCTTGTTTGCGTTTGCCTTTGCCTTTGGGTTTTGATGAAGAGAACTCTCCCAATGTGGCTCTTTCCTTTTGAAGTTCCATTTCATCCAACAATTGCTTGTATGCCGCACTTGCTTTGAGTTCATGAGTCAACATATGATTTGGAATAGCGGTTGGAATACCTGAGTAAACACCGGTGTGTCTGTCGTGTTTTAAATCCGCAAGAATATCATCGTCATCGGGAGTATGCTGAGGACTTCCTTCAAGCTTATCGGGAGAAAATTAATTCCCGTTGTGAGCCAACGCTTTCGTAAGAAATACGTGACTTTAATGCGAAAAGCGGGTTGCAGTCTGAAATAACTACAAGCCATAATGGACATGTTTTAAAATATGTACAACTTTTATACGGACTCTATTTATGGCGCCATGTCAATTTTAATCGACATTTCTAAGGCCGTAAATATTACCGTACTAAAAGACATGCCCGTTTTTTAAAATGAAAAATATTTTTGGATTTTCTTGATTTTATGTTTTTTATGGATTTTCTATGTTTTATATTTTTTATGGTTTTTCTATGTTTTATATTTTTGTATTTTTCTTTTGGTGGTTTTAAATATATACTATAATATACAAGATCACGATCAAAGGATACTCTAGAATAGTTTACCACCACTATTCTTCAGATTCTTCTGCCAACTCCTTAAGTGTCGATGGTGATAATGATTTCATGCCTAGCTTTTCGATCAAAAACTCGATACGTCCTCGATCTAAGGCCTTTGTGAATATATCTGCCAGCTAATACTCAGTGTTGACGAAGTACATTTCGATCACTCCATTTTCCACTTGCTCTTTGATGAAGTGGTAGCGCGTGTCAATGTGCTTTGCCCGGGAATGTTGAACGTAGTTGCAGCACAGAGCAATTGCACTTGTGTTATCACAGTACATCGGGATTTTGTTGAAGCCAAGACCGTAGTCAGTTAATTGTGATCTCATCCAATGAACTTGAGCACAACAACCGGACATAGCAATGTATTCAGCCTCAGTACTTGATATCGCATCGCTTTTCTGCCTTTTTGATGCCCAACTAACCAGTCTATCTCCAAGAGGTTGCACACTGCCATAAGTGCTACGTCTAGTATCTTGACACCCAACATAATCCGCATCTGCATATGATATTAGTGCAATAGAGGAATCCTTCGGATACCACAGACCACGATGAAGTGTTCCTTTAAGATACCGAAAGATCCTTTTCACAACATGTAAGTGCTTTTCGGTAGGACGAGCCAGATACCGGGCACACATGCATATAGAAAATTGAAAATCAGGCCTGCTAGCAGTCAGATAAAGAAGGGTGCCGATCATTCCACGGTAAAGTTTACGATCGACAGCTATCCCTTCCTTATCTTCATCTAACTTGGATCTCTCCACCATTGGAGTATCCACGGGGTCACAATTTTCAAAATGATATTTCTTTAATGATTCAAGAGCAAATTTGGATTGATTAATGAAGATGCCTCTGAGATTCTGAGAAATTTGTAACCCTAAGAAAAATGAAATTTTTCCCATCATTGACATCTTAAAACGTGTGGACATAGTTTTCTCAAAATGGTCAGACAGTCTTTGATTAGTAGCAGCAAATATTATATCATCAACATAATTTTGTACCAGAATCATGTCGTTGTCCTCTTGAGAATAAATAATGTTGGGTCCACATTAACTTTGGAGAAGCCTTTCGAGATGAGATAAGACGATAGGAGATCGTACCACGCGCGTGGAGCTTGTTTCAACCCGTAAAGAGCCTTCTTGAGCTTGTACACGTGATTAGGATACTCCGAGTTGACGAATCCATTCGGCTGGCTTACGTAGACATCTTCCCTTAATTCACCATTGAGGAATGTCGTCTTAACATCCAATTGGTAGACGATCATGTTCATGTGAGCAGCATACGCAATGAATAGTCGAATCGCCTCCAATCGTGCAACAGGAGCAAAGGATTCTTCAAAGTCAATACCCAAAGAATGTTTGTAACCTCTAGCAACCAATCTAGCTTTGTTCTTTAGCACTCCACCTAACTCATCGAGTTTAACCTTATATACCCACAACAATGTAACTATTTCAACGTTGCTGGGTAAAGGAACTAATTCCCACACTTCAAGACGTTGAAATTCATTAAGTTCCTCTTGCATGGCTTCAATCCAAGATGATTTAGTCATGGCTTGTTGCCAGTTTTTAGATGTTGGGTCAAAAAGTTGATATGGCAGAAACTCAAAAACGAAGAAAACATGAAGACATTTGTCTAAGCGTTGTCAAGAGCAAAACAAGCGTTGACAAGAGCAAATCGGAGGTTGATGTCTCAAGTGTTGTCATGTACAATCTAAGCATTGTCATGTACAAACTAAGCATTGACAAAAACGTAGACAAGAAGCCTTTGGAAGCTTCTATTTGGATATATATGTAGGATATATTCTGTATATAGTTATTTAAATAGAATATTTCCATGTTTATTTATTCTTATCTCTTGTAAAACCCTAATCCTTACACTATAAAAGGAACCAAGGGTTATTAGGTTTTATATAACTCATATTCACAATGTAAACCTAAAAGCGTGTGTCGACTAGACGTGGGATTCAATGTATACACGTCTAGTGGTTGTTTATTATTAATATAATGAGCAACCCAATTGTTTTATTCATGTGTTTTGTGCCTTAAACACCTTGTTAATGTGTCGTGTTCTAATTCCGCTTTGATTATCTAATCATATGAACATGATGCATTCCTAGTAGCTTTAAAGATCCGTGAAACCAAGGTTTCAACAATTGGTATCAGAGCCTCGTGTCTCGTGATGCTAGGACCAACAAGGTGTTCGTGTATCGTGAAGAAGAAGAAAAATCCGTATAGGGTTTTTCTGGACGTTTTTGTGTGCGCAACAGTATTCAGAAGGCCATAACTTTGTATCGAACCGTTGGATCGCCACAAAATTTTTTGTGTGTGTTCTATACACATATATCTAGATATCCACCGGAGGTATTGTCGACATCTATCCCCAAGAAAAAGTTATTAAGCGTCAAAGTCAGCAGTGTTTATATGCTGTTTTCTGTGAACAGTAATAGTAAAAACGCGATTTCTCCTTCGTTAACCGTTGGATCGTCGTGAAATTCGATCTGAAGGTTCTTGACACTTGTGTCTAGGATCTCACCGAAGGGATCTTCGATTTGAGATTTTATGAAGAAGTTATGCGATGTCGAAGTTCATTGCAGTTTATGGTTTTCACATAAAATCATGATTTAGGGTTTATAAAACCCTAGATCTATTACCCGCTGACATCTGTTATTTAGACGCTGATAGATGTTGGTGTGACGCTGATAGATGTTGGTGTGACGCTGACAAGGCATGGATGAGACGCCGATGGCCAGGCGCTGACAGCTACAAAGTTGGCGCTGACAGAAATAAGTTAAGCGCTGTTGGGAAGCGCTGACACTGGTTGTCCGATATATACATTTTAAAACCTGTTAGGTGTTGTCCGATATTGGACAACACCAGTGTTGATATCTTGGACACTGAAGGATATTGGACAACAAAGGAATAGTTGTTGTTTGAGAAAATTGATACGTTTTTAGCACACAAAAAGGAGGAATTTACACACGAAGGTACATGGAATCTCTGTTTTTATATAGAATATCAAGTTGATATTTATGGCTCGGATATTTTTAAAAGGGGATTAATGATTTTAATGCGAGTTAACAACTATTCGTGGGAATTTGATGGATATTTTATTATGTAATCGGGATAGCCTTAGAGTTATCCATATTGGTGGCTTTTACATATGGTATGAAGACGTTATTCCATTAAAATCATCATGAAAAGGTGTTGGCTTAAGGGGAAGAATTGTTATGGTAAGTTTGATGTTCAAAGAAGATTTTCGCGAGTTTGTGTTCTATTATATCTTTAAAGATGGTGCCTTGTCAACATTATTCTTTAAAGGTAACTTGTTCGTGCTTTACATGGTTGGTGACGAAGACTTGTCATAAACACTTGAAGGAGTTACATTATCGTGCTCACTGTCTTACAAAGGATGAGAATATTGACAAGGGATTGAGGTCTACTTATACTTCGTGAGATGAGTATAAGTTCTTTATCACGTGGATAGTACAAGACATGGAACATATGTTTGGGTTATTCTACTTCTACTTCAAGATTACTTTATTTATTTTTCTTCAAGATCATTACATAGAGCTACATTTGGAGAATCTTCAAGATTGCATACATTGTTTACTTCCCTGTTGATGTGACAAAAAGGGGAAGACATACATGCTACATTTGAGGGGAAGCAATTTGAAGATGATGTACAACTTACAAAAGATACACAAAGAGTTTTGCCGACATCAACTAGGGGAAGATTGTTGGGTCAAAACATTGATATGGCAGAAACTCAGAAACGAAGAAAACATGAAGACATTTGTTTAAGCGTTGTCAAGAGCAAAACAAGCGTTGACAAGAGCAAATCAGAGGTTGATGTCTCAATTGTTGTCATGTACAATCTAAGCATTGTCATGTACAAACTAAGCATTGACAGAAACGTAGACAAGAAGCCTTTGGAAGCTTCTATTTGGATATATATGCAGGATATATTCTGTATATAGTTATTTAAATAGAAGATTTACATGTTTATTTATTCTTATATCTTGTAAAACCCTAATCCTTACACTATAAAAGGAACCAAGGGTTATTAGGTTTTATATAACTCATATTCACAATGTAAACCTAAAAGCGTGTGTCGACTAGACGTGGGTTCAATGTATACACGTCTAGTGGTTGTTTATTATTAATATAATGAGCAACCCAATTGTTTTATTCATGTGTTTTATGCCTTAAACACCTTGTTAATGTGTCGTGTTCTAATTCCGCTTTGATTATCTAATCATATGAACATGATGCATTCCTAGTAGCTTTAAAGATCCGTGAAACCAAGGTTTCCACATTAGGTTCAGTATCGGAAAGAAATGCATCAAAGTAGCAATATAATGCATGTTCTTGGAGTTGGTGGCGAGTTAAGACTGGTCGATTGATGTCACCAATAATATTGCGGATTGGGTGATCCTTTGTCCATTTTGTGTTATGAGTTTCAATCCGTGGTGGTCGGGAGTGAACGATTACAGGAGCTTCCTCTGAGGTAGACGCACCATTAGGATTTTCATGTATGTGTGAACCAAAGAAAGGAAGCTCTTGTAGGTGAGCAAATTCCAAATCGTGATCATAGTGATCCTCTTCAACATCATTAGGAACGAGTGGGGGTGAAGATTCAGGTGTGGTTTGTGAATTGGTGGGAGATGGGACATCTTTTTCAAGAGTGACAGTAGATGCATCTGACTGATTTCCATTATCTTGAACAATAACTTCAGGAATTTGAGATACTCCTACAGGTGCTGGAGAATTATCACTCGGTGGATCAAAGAATTCATCAAACATAGGTTGAAATAACTCATCCCACTCGGGCCTTGTAGGTGGTATAAATTATGGAGAAGTAGGATTGTTGGGAGTTAATCCGGAACTAATTGTACCGGTTCCCATCTCATGTAATGCGGGTTCAGAGTTGTGTTGCTCAAAAGCCATCGCTGTCAGCTAATCAAAATCGGCATCCAAAGTTTCTACTATCTTGCCAAGACGTAGGTTATAAATTCGGTAAGCTTTCTTTGCGGGCGAGTAACCAATGAAAATTCCAATATCAGCCTTCGGTTGAAGTTTGCCCAAATTCTCACTATTTGTATTTGGATAACACATTGCACCAAACACATGAAGAAATGAAATATCGGGTTTGTGTCCATGAAGTAGCTCATATGGAGTTTTACCATGGCGTTTACGGATGATGGAGCGGTTTTGGGTATAGCATGCGGTCGCCACTACTTCAGCCCATAAAAATAAAGGAGCTTTCGCATAAATCAACATAGTTCGAGCAGCTTCCATAAGTGTACGGTTGCGTCTTTCAACGACACCATTTTATTGTGGAGTGCGAGCCCCGGATGTTTAATGAGAAATACCAACCTTTTCATAATAATTTCGAAGAGTCTGATTAACAAAATCACTACCGTTATCAGTCCGAATGCGGCGAACAGTAGCATTAAGGCGTACTTGGATCATCTTTAAGAAAGTAATAATATACTCTGGTGCTTGATCCTTAGATGCTAAAAATTTGACCCATGAAACCTTGAGAAATCATCCACCATGACGAGGATGTATTTTCTTCCACTCACACTAGCCGTACGCATTGGCCCGCAAAGATCCATGTGCAAGAGATACATTGGTTCTTGGTTGGTGTCTTCAGCTTTAGGTTATATGATTTCTTGGTGCTTTTCCCTAAAGAACACGCGGAACATAAATGATCCTTGTCGAACTTAAGTTTTGGAAGACCACGAACAAGTTCGTTTTTAGCCAAATGGTTTATAGCATCAAAGTTAAGATGAGATAACCGGCGATGCCACAACCATGACTTGGTATTAGATGCTTTGGAGAGAAGGCAAACAGGAGAGGCGACCATCATGTTTTGAATAGACAATGTATAGAGATTATCCCCTCGAGAACCTTTTAACAAATCATTTCCTGCAAGATCGCGAATAAAGCAAGTATGTTGTCGAAAAGCCACTTCAAGGTTTGAATCGCAAAATTGTCCCACTGAAAATAAATTATGACCAAGTCCCTCCACATAATATACCCTTGAAATCGTAAAATTCCCAATTTGATATTTACCGTAACCCATGATCTTCGCAATATGGTCGTTGCCGAATTTAACCGTTCCTAGAAACTTGCTGACGAAATTTCTGAGCATCGAGCGATCTCCGGTCATATGCTTTGAGCGTCCAGAGTCCAAGTACCAGAGGATGATTTGGACCACCTGAAAATATCACCAGACAAGGACGATGTATCGGAATCTAGTAGTTCCTCTGTGTTATCAGGTACATATATAATTATCTTAGATTTGCTAACTAAAAAATTCTTAGGCTTCCATATTTGCTTCCTAAATACCGACTTAGATTCTAGTTATCTAAGATCCTGAGGTACTTCTTCACTGGTAGGCACAATAGTGGGGATAGACCTAGTTAAAGGGCACTTTTTCCATTTCTTAGTGCTAGTGTTCCTATTTAAAGGACGCTGAGACCTAACTTCCGTGGATGTGATCCTAGTTAAAGGGCATGTAGTTCCCTTAGCAGTGAAGGCCCTACCAGTGGGTTTCCATTGCCAACCAACTTGGGTGAATTTCTTCCCCGTTGGAATCCATTAAAAATTGTTCCTAATTGCATACATTTCATTCACGTGATCAACAAGGCATAAATCATGATGCTTAGAAAACATGCATTCATTACAATTCCAACATCTCAAATTAGAATTCACATTTTGCTTATGCTTCTGCACAAGCGCAGGGCCTTTAGTCTGAGTTACATGATTCTTTTTATTCAAATTTGAAATAACATTCCTAGGGTGAACTTCTACATTCTTCTTCGCAGTCCTACTAGTGGAAGGTTTGATCCTATTCTTCTTATCTTGAGATCCTTTAGCCTTAGTAGATATAATTACTCCTATAGAAGCCAAGGGAACATTAGTTACAGATTTTGATTTAGCCTTGATGGGTGTGTTTAATATAGGCTTAGATCCTGGATTCTTATTGAATGGAGTCATGGAAATGGTGGTGGTTTGTTGTTTAAGTGGTGCAGAACCCGGTTTTCCTATGTACTTCAAGTGCTCTAAGCATTGTTGTACCCTCTCAATGTAAGCATGAGCAGAGTAATAGTGACTATTCATAGGATCAGTTTCATAGTAATCATCTAACACATCCCTAGCAAGCTCCGCGTGCTTAACTGCATCTTCCATATACCACTTATATGATAGTGAGTTGTTCTTATTGTACGGGTTCTTAATGATCACCACCTTGTTGGTTTTTGGAGCACTAGAGGTCGGGGGCAGAGATGGTAGCTGGATTATCAACAACTTCTTGTCCTTTGAGTTGAAGTGTCTCCTTTAATTCAGCCAAAACCATGTTTTTGTCTATGAGTTAAATTTTTAAGTCAGAGATTTCCTCGCACTTACGGTTCAATTGGTCAACGAGTGACTTTTGCTCTGCCGCATTAAAAGCGAAGCGATGTTCTAATGAACCATAAATTTGTGAAAAGCCCTGTTTTACTTTATCAAACTCCCCTAGCATAGAAGTAATTCTATCTTCTAGTACATGATTTTTAATCTCTGCAGCCTCTAGTTCCAATTCCTCTAATGCCTGAACCACCTGAATCAGCTTCTCACTTGTCTCAACGGAGTTTTCATAATAAATTGTTTTTGAAAGCGTTTCATTTTAGATTTATTTTCAATTTCAAGAGATATACAATGTTGTTAAAGCTCATTAAAACGTTTTGAAAGTGTGTTATAAGAATCTTGAAGCTTTAAAAATTCAGCGTTAGATTCATGACAAGAATGATTATCTACATTAATCACAGGCTCAACAATATTCACAGACATATCATGCACATCATCACATTTATTCACAACAGATGAAATATCATGAACATATTTAAGAGTAACAACTTGCATCACATTGAGAGACACTATATGTTCTAAGAATCGGTCATATTCGGATAAAATTATTTCTTTTTCAATTAAATGTTGTTCATAAGCATCATCCATTTCATAGAAAACTTTTTGAACTTCACCAATTTCAAAAATTAGATTTCCCACTAGATCATAGACTCCCTTTTTAATATGGTCTACAAATGGAACGATCTCTTTCTCAAACACCGTTTTCATGTGTTCGAAAGCCCATTCTCCAGTGGTTTGTGAAACACCCATTTCCCGACTCTAAAATTTGACCAAAATAAAAATCTTTAGCAAAACCATGATTAATATTGACCTTCTGTAATTCTTTCATAAACTGAACACAAGCAATAAGCATTTAGACCTTGAAGGTATTTTTAGATAAAACTAGACTCAAATATCTTTCTAACGATATATGACACAACTTCTACCTCTTTACGGTTTATTAAATACATAATAAACAACATGATTAAAATCTGGCAAACCCATTTGTGCACCATTTTCTACAAAATCCTTCTAGTGCACTAAAGGACCCCTCAAGTGAACTATTTCCTGCAAAATCCTTCTAGTGCACTAAAGGACCCCTCAAGTGCACTATTTTCTAGGAAAAGCCCTCAAGTGCGCTAAATGACCCCTCAAGTACACTATTTTCTAGGAAAAGCCCTCAAGTGCACTAAAATACCCTCCAAAGCACTATTTTCTGGAAAACGCCTCTTGTGCATTTTTGAACCATTTTTTTTTGTAAAATGACTTTTATAACTCAAGACAACAGAGGATTTCCATATATCATTATCATAACATATTACATCATTTTCAATAACATACATAATATAAATGACCCGTTAACACATATATTTTACATGTTTACCAAACAATCCTTTTTGACCCATTTACATACTCTTTAACATACAACTATAACAAGTGACCTTGACCCACTTTAACATCGACATACACAAAGTATTTGACACATGTAAACATTACCAAAACACCCTTTACGACACTTGGGGTTCAACTTTAGTCTGAGCTCGGTATCTAGTACTAAGCTCTTATGCACATTTCCATCTAGCATATACTTCATTTATAACATATTCCAATCATCGCCATTGATGAGATGGCATTTATACATGATCTCATCGTTCTTTTCGGGCTTTAAATGCACAAAAATGTCATAAAATACCATATATATGCTTGTGTTTGTTTACTTGTGTATTTTAGGTTGGATATCGTGAAAAAGACAAAAGATCACAAGATACAAGGAAAAACGGACACGAGAAACGAAGCCGTACAAAGAACCGGGCCCTAATCATGAAATTTTCAACAAATACCCTTGAAGACTTGAAGACAAACAAGATTGATCCTCCAAGAATGAAGAAATGACACTTAAAACCCTTGTATATTGATAATTACAAGTTTGGTCCCTTAAGTTTGTCAAAATTGCAAAAAGGTCCTTCAACTTTGAAGAAATGACAAGATTGGTCCCTCAACAAAATCAATTTGTCAATTATGGTCCCTCATGAAGTCAAAGATACAAAGAAGACCTTTGAAGATCAAGAATTGTTCAAAATCAGCCCTTGCAATATTCAAAATGGCAAAAACAACCCTTTGAAACCTTTTTCCAAAGTTTGGTGCCAAAAATGACAAAGTGTGAAAGTTATTAACAAAGGAGTATACGTTTTTAGGGCTGAAAACCTTATATGCCAAAAATTTCAAAACGCAAGGACTGAATGTGCACACTTTGAAACATTTAAACTCAAAAACGCGCCTAACACTACCTTTTCCCCCAAATACGGATCAAACAGAGTTACTGTTTATCTTTTTCACCCCCAGTTTTCACCTCACTTAAACCTTGGTTAAAAATCAATTAACCTTGCACATGCTTGATTCACACATACAGAAACAAATCCCACGCATAAAACCCTCACCCCATTCACTGTGGACCCCACCCCCAAATTCCCTTTCCACCAATCACATCACACCTTGGCCTCCAAGCATAATGACGTGTCCTCAATCAACAGCTATGATTATTTGCTTACTCCCAACGCATAAAGGAACGTCCAGGATCAAATTTGACAGCTCATCACTCAAAAACGTAAAGGGGCATTTTGGAGAATTTCTAGATTAGGGTTTGTGATTTTAAGCATTCTAGAATAGTCTTTAGGTAGTATAAAAGGAGACCCAAGCTTGTTGGTGATCCCTTGTTCCAGTTTTTCTTCAAAAATTTTGTAATCCTTTTTAATTAAAATAAAAGTTTGGTATTTGTTTTTAATCAATATAATTCCTTTTTATGTTTATTTAAAGTTGGTATTTACTATTGAAGAGAAACTGAGTTCCATTTTTAATTTGGTTAAATAATTTTGTGTTTCAAAATTTATTTCAAGGTTTGTGATATTGAGAATTTTTTGGAAGAAATTGTTCCAAGGTGTTGGTGTTAAGAGTTTCAATTAATCAGTGATATGGTGTTATAAAAACGTGGTGTTAAGTGTTAAAAGGTTTTGGAAGGTTTTAAGAAAGAAGAAAAAGAAAATCAGAATAATAATATTGTTGCTTGTATTTCTTTTCTTTGATTTTCTTTGAGCAGGATTGAAGAGTGTTGTTGATTGAGTTCTGCATACACCCGGGTGTATAAGGAGGTGGATTTTCATCCACTAGAACCCTGGATGTAGGGTTCTTAGGTAAACACTCTTTTTCCTTTTTGAAATCTCAGAAAAAGTGATGTGTTGGTGATTTTGCATGCTAAGTGTTATTTGCAGGTTTAAATTGTTTGATTAGAGTTGTTTTATGGTGTTATGCATGTTAGATGCTATTTTGATCAGTTTGAATAGGTTTTAGAGTGTGTTGATTTGAAAAAGTTGCATAAAAAGATTTTAAAGGGTGTTTGGATTCATGTTTTAGCAGGGTAGAGATCTTAATTTGTGATTTAAAGAGGTGTTAGATAGGTCATAAAGGTTTGAGTTAGGTTGCTTATTAGTATAAGTTTAGAATAGAACAAGTTAGAAGCAAGTTGTGAGCTTAAAAAGAGAAAAAGTAAGCTAGAAATCTGTTAAGTCACTTTCTGCTTATTTCATGAGATTTTGGTGCTTGATTTTTCAAAACTGTTAAGTGTTAGGTTATTTGGTTTGTAGAAGTTAATTGTGTGCCATTTGGTGATTGTGTGTGCAAAACATAGGAGTTTGAAACTCACTAGTGTGCAAGTAACTTAGCTTAAAAACCACCAGACCTTAAAAAAGGATCACAGAAACTTGTTATGCTCTTGTGTGCTTTGGATTGTGATTTTGTGTGCTAGGTGATTGTTTCCTTTTTGTTCTTGACTCCTTGTGCTTCAAAGAGCACAAGGGTGCCCCCCTGTCCAACAAATCATCCACCAAATAAGCCACAACCAAGCCCTCTTGGTGTTTCATCCCTTGTGAAGTAAAGCAAAGATCAAGCATACCTGCTTGTGTTTGAAAAAAGTAAGAACTGGATACAATTTGGATCATAACTTGTTGATTCTTGGATAAAAAGGTGTACTGGATTGTGTTTTAAGCATAAGAGGTGTCAGTTTGGATTGGAAAAAGAAAAAAATAAAAAAGGAAAAAAAGGCAAAAAGCATACCCGTAACAGGGCTCGAACCCCAGACCTCTCGTTGGAGGAGTAAGGGCTCTACCGTTAATCTAGATAGCTTTTTACGTTCTAGTTTCATTTCATTACCCTTTTAACACGTTTTTACTTTCTAGCTTAATAAATAAGCCGTAGCTTATTTTCGTCTTTTCCAGCTTATTTACTTTGCGTTTTTGCTTATTTTTATTTTTCCTAGGTTATATATAGGGTTTAAGATTTTTCCAGCTTGGTTTTATATTTTTCACTTTATTTAATTATTTTCTATGCATTTTTCTTTATCCGTATTTTAAAAAATCAATAAAAAATAGAAAAAAGTGTTTTAATTTTTAGGAAAAATAATTTTTAGCTTTTTAATAAATATTTTGAGGTTTACATTAGGTTTTGGTTTTATAAACTTTAATTTTTAATTTTATATTATTTTAAGGTTTTTTATAAACTTTAATAATTTTTATAAAATTATAAAAAAGGGTTTAGGAACTTTAGATTGCATTTTTTCTCTTAGTTAGAATATTTTAAGATTTTAGAAATTTTTTAGAATTAATTTTATCAACTTTTTATTTTTTCCATTATTTTAATATTATTTTATTACTAAAAATTAAAAGTTTTATTTTTCTTTATTTTTCATTTTTCCTAGATTCTTTAGCAATAATTAGGCCCTTTTCCATTTTTAGAATATTTTTATAGCTTTTAGATTTATTTTTATAATTATTTTAAGTTTAATTAGTTTTTAATCATTTTAAATCATTTTTAGAGTTTTAAAAATAGTTTTATTAGCTTTTAATTTTTAGAAAATTACTTTTTAGTCTTCTAATAATATAAGTTAAGTAATTATTCAATAAAATCATATTTTAGACATTTGTATTAGTTGTATTTAATTTTAGGGCTTTAATTAGCATTTAAAATTAAATATTAAATTAATAAAAGGTTTTAAAATATCTTTGTTGGATTTTTATCTTTATTTATATTATTTTAGACCTCTTTTTAGCCTTTTAATCTTTTATTTATTTTGTTTTTGGTTTTAGTAAATTTTTTAATTTGGGTAGTTTTTCACGACTTTACGTTTACGTCTTTTTCGTCGTAGTGTAATTTTAACATAACCGTCTTTTCATCCTTTCATCCCCATTCTTCCAAATATTAATCTCAAATAAATACAAGTTAAAACACACACATATACCTCCTTGGGAAACGAACTTTCTCTCTTTTTATTTGATTGGGTCATTAGTGTTGATTTTTCCTAAAATCATCACTCGATACTTACCGCTCATATACGTTCTTTTGTTTTCCTAAACAAGAGTCGTATTTTATAACTACAATCATTTTGGCGCCGCTGCCGGGGAGGTGTGTTGTGCTTTAATTTGGAAGCTTTTGTTTTTGATATTATCCATAATAAGTATTTGTGTTAAGTGGAACTCCCTTAACACGTATTATCGGTTTTCTTGGTTTTTTCTTGTATAAATATTACTATATTGTATTAAGTATCACAATCAATATACAATATCTCCAAAAGTGTGAAAACACAACCTTAATTGGGATTTGATCTCCTAATTATTGTATTCGAATCTCAAACAAAAAGAAAAGGCAAAAATAGATAAATACTTTCGTGAAGCTCGATTTTGAAAAATACAAACTATAAGGTGGGTATAAGGCGGGTATTATAAAATATACCCTAAGGAAAAAGGCTCTTAAGTGCTTCGCGCCGCCTCGTTTCCCCGATTGCTTGTGAGTATTTTGACATTGAAGGCTAATCGAGGGTTTTGCCGCCCAAAAGTATTATTACGTATACTATATTTGCTTGGTTTTCTTTGTGATTAAACCCTCTTGAACAATTTGGTTCTCACCAAAGTTCTAAAGTCATTCGAAGACGTTCACTCCACGTGATCGTTTTCATTCCTTTGAGGCTTCTTTAATCAAGAGTTTGATTCGAGGAGAGATTTTGTAGATTGTTGTCTACGAAGATACACCAAAATCCAAAAAAATTAAATATCATCAAAAAAACAAAAAAAAATTGAAAATCCACAAAACACCCAAAAAGAATCTTCGTTGCTCACCTCCCATTCTTCGTGAAGTTTATGATCACTCGTAATCAAGCGAAACGAGCTCGTAAACGTCTTCAAAAGCAAGCAAATCAAGGATCGTTGATTGTTGAAGAACCTCCAATTGTTGAACCTATTGTAGAACAAGAAGTCGTCATGGCTAATCGTACTATGATGGAGTTGCTACAAGCACCCACCGAGGGTTTTGGAGAGGCTATTGTGATTCCCGCCATCCTTGCGGAGAATTTCGAGATTAAGACGGGTTTAATGTCTATGTTGCAAGCAAACAAGTTTAGAGGTCACGAGAAAGACAACCCGCATTACCACATTAGGAATTTCAACCGTCTCACCGCCACTAGCAAATTTAAGGATGTTCCACATGACGCCATTAAGATGATGTTGTTTCCATATTCGTTGGATGGACCCGCAAAAATTTGGCTCGAGAAAGAACCGCCAAATTCGATTTTGACATGGGCCGATCTCGTTTCTATGTTTGTGAACAAGTTTTTTCCACCATCTAAAACAACACACTTAAAAAATGAGATTTCACGATTTGTGCAACGTAATAATGAAAGTTTTTCAATGGCATGGGAACGATTTAAAGAGATGTTACATGAATGTCCACACCATGATTTTACGGAATTGCATCAAGTGGATACTTTTTATAATGGGCTTAATGATCATGAACGAGATTATTTGAATGCCGCCACGGGTGGTAATTTTTTGTGCAAGACGACAAATGAGGCTTTACAAATCATTGAAAATAGATCTAAGGTTTATAGCCCTCGTAACACACCGAGTGTTGCCAATATGGGTTCGTCATCTTCGTCACAATCGTCTCGTAGCATTTGTAGGATTGTAAATCTTGCTTATGTTTTTAGAGAAAGAGATAGATAGATGGTGGATTTCACACAAAGCTAGAGAGAGAAAGTAATGTTTACTATGTGAAAAATAATGAAACCACACCCCTCTCCATCAAAGGAGAGGGTTTATATACCCAAGCCTTGTGATGGGCTTGGGCTTACATTGTTGGGCCGGCCTACACATGTTGTAGGCTAGGCTTGGCTTTGTTTGTTTAATAAAGAGTGTTAACGAAACTACGAGCTATTACATGAAGTATCGTTGGAGTGACCGATCCTTCTTAATACGTAAAACGTATTTCCAACAATCTCCCCCTAAGGGAGGTCACTCCAAACAAGGGCTTTACCCAAGTTACAATAATAAAATAAACCTAGCATACTATGCTTGTCTTGAGCTCGTAGTCTTCGTCTTTCTTTTTCTTTTTCTTTTCTGGTGAACATGCTGATGTGATCTTTGATATCAATCTTTGATCATCAATCTCTTGCCTTGATCTCGTGCATCCATCACTTGTGATCTTCGCCTCTTCGTGACCTCACGTCCCACATACTTATACCTTCGTAATTCTTGAAAGCTTCAGAGTTTGAAACAGCGGAAGACTTAACTTTTAGGCTTTGTTGAATTAGATGAGATATTAAGTGCATAAAGTATAAGCATGCGGGGACGACTTCTTCTTGGATCCCGCAACGCCACCGTCTTCAAATGCCGCAACATAAGTAGACACGAACGAAATGGCTTTGAACATTTCATTCTAATTCGGTAGCATTTTACCTCCGGTCGGTGAAGACCGTTGGACGATATTAGATATCGTACCCGTGACGGATAGTTTCAATTAAGTAACTTCCTGACAGGATTTCGCGGGTAAACCCGTTCTCTTTACTCGACCGTCCAAAGCTGACTGCGAACGTAAAGAGTGAATCATTTGGATAATAATATCCGCATGATTTGAAGCCGTCAATTCATGTTCCTGGAACAAGTGAAATTCAATTAAGAACCGCACCATCGTTGCTTTCCAGTTGTCACGAGCTTGATTCGTATAGAATCTTGCAAGTTACCTACCAAGTGCTGTTTGAGGTTAACACTAGAAGGATTTCCACTCATCACTGTGAACACTAAGGTATCACTCTGAGTGTTCTGGCAAGATCAATAAGATATTGCGTAGAGGCCTGGAACGTGTTTAAATTCAGTTAAGAATTAAACAGCTGTTGCTTTCCAGTTATCACAAGTTTGATTCATAAAGAATCGCACAAGTCACCTACCATGAGCTTTTTGATGTTCGCTCAAGAAGGATTTCCATCTTCATTGTAAATACTTTCGTATTACTCGGATGTTCAGGCAAGATCATGAAGATTTTGCGTAGGACTCTTAAAATCTTTCTTACTTTTCACAGTGTGTGAAGAAGCAAGGAAATATGGAAATGTGTCCTAACGAGATATTTGATGATCTCAAATGGCTCTAGACTCGATCGTGCACTTTGGATTTTAGTGATCGGAGGCTGGAGAGGAGTGCCACCATTTCAATACCAATTTATTCGGAGTGAATAAATCGATAGATAACGTGTTGTCTCCGTGTGATTAAAACAAATACCTTTTGAGAGATATTTGAGTTAGCTGGGATGGGTTGTGCATTGCATCACTGGGTCCATGATGTCTGTCTTCAATATCAAGATTCATTAAAATGATCTCAATAGCATATGTATTGACCCGGTTTCTGCCTAAAGTTGTAAGGAGGGCTTCTTTCTTTACACCCTTTATCTTTACAATTCTTTTTCATTCTTCAACCCCTTCAATGCTTACCAATACGTCATAACTAGCACCTTGTTGTGATTGTTCCAGTGCTAACTTAAGTACTTGGTCGGCATTCAACTACGTTCACATTCTTTCTCCACCTTTCCTGAGGACTACTATTTCTAGCTATGGAATGTCCTTGGGAAGATTCCTCCGGTTCTGGAAGAATCATAGGACTTAACCTATCCTACCATCCTTATGTCACCACAATCTTCATCGTCGTGAAATAAATGGGTTTTGGGTAAGTAAATGTCACCATGAAAATCCATTTTGATATAGCAAATCCATTTTGCTCCCCCTTAACATATGCCACGATATTCGAAAACATTTCGCACATGTCGTGATGAGCCAGCACATTAAGTCAAACCATTTGTGATAATATCCCATATTAAATCACATTTTCTCCCCCATATTAAAAATATTAACCCAATCGATGTTTTTAATATCAATTGATTTAATGTAGTGTTAACAAAGGTTTTGGGAAGAAAAATGCGAGTCCGTTTTATCTTCATTATACCAACTATGTGAGATATGATATCGATTTGTAACAAGATCACATATTCACCATATTAAAAAAGAATTGACAAGGTTGGACCTGATTGATGAGAACATCATATGATAAGATCAAATGGTTCTTGTCAGCATATGTTGGTCGCCTCGTCACGTCTGAAGTCATCTCTTGACACCACATGTACGATTGGTATTGTTGTCTTGACACCAACTTGTGAACTTGGCATGTTCGGCATCGAAGATTCTGAATGCTTGACAATTGCTCCCCCTCAATTGTTGACCCGTGTTCTATTGAAAGAGCTGTAGTCATCGGTTGAGTAGTCGCATCGTCGAGTATGTAGATACCAATTGTAGATTGCTATGGTTGTAGAGATGATAGCTTCATAAAAACAAGACTTCTCTTGTTTTAACAAATAAATGCACTGAAACGTACATTGATTTGTGTTAGACCAAGTTATAAAGTAAACTTGATCCCTTACAAGGTTTTAAAGTAAACCTTGCCCGAGAAAATTAATTCCCGTTGTGAGCCAAAGCTTTCATAAGAAATACTTGACTTTAATATGAAAACCGGGTTGCAGTCAGAAATAACTACAAGCCATTTAGGCATGTTTTATGAAATATTTACGACTTTTGTACGAACTCTATTTATGGCGCCGTGTCGATATTAATCAACATTTCTAAGGCCGTAAATATTATCGTACCAAAAGACATGCCTTTGAAAAATAAAGTAAAAATATTTTTGGATTTTTATGAATTTTTCAATTTTTATGGTTTTTATATGGTTTTATATTTTTGTATTTTGCTTTTGTGGATAAAAATATAAACAATATATACAGATGATCACCAAGGATACGGAGAATAGTTTTACCAAGACTATTCTTTCGCTTCATCTGCTAGTTCCTTTAGAGTCTCAGGCGAGAAGGTTCTCATTCCTAGTTTGTCGGCCAAAAATTCAATTCGAGCGCGATCTAAAGCCTTTGTGAAAATATCCGCCAATTGATACTCAGATCGGACAAAGTAAAGCTCGATTACTCCATTTTCCACTTGCTCCTTGATGAAATGGTAGCGAATGTCAATATGCTTCGACCGGGAGAATTGAACATTGTTGCAGCATAAGGCAATTGCACTTTTATTGTCGCAGTACATCGGAATCTTGTTGAAACCTAGACCATAGTCGGTTAATTGCGATCTCATCCAAAGAATTTGAGCACAGCAACCGGACATAGCTATGTATTCCGCTTCCGTACTTGAAATTGCAGCGCTTTTCTGCCTTTTCGATGCCCAACTGATTAATCGATCTCCTAGTAGTTGCAAAGTTCCACTCGTGCTACGCCTTGTATCTTGACAACCCGCGTGATCCGCATCTGCATATGCCATTAGTGCAATAGAAGAGTCCTTCGAATACCAAAGTCCCCGATTAATGGTTCCTTTAAGATATCGAAAGATCCTTTTAACAGTAGCTAAGTGTAACTCAGTAGGCCTAGTTTGATACCTGGCACACATACATATAGCAAACTGAAGATCAGGTCGACTGGCTGTGATATACAGAAGAGTACCGATCATTCCACGATAAAGTGTCGGATCAACGGCAACTCCATGTGGATCTGCATCAAGCTTAGTTCGTTCCACCATTGGAGTATCCACGGGGTCGCAAGATTCCATCTTATACTTCTTAAGCGATTCAAGGGCATACTTGGATTGATTGATAAAGATGCCTCTGGGACTCTGAGATATCTGAAGACCTAAGAAGAATGATACCTTGCCCATCATTGACATCTTAAACTTGGAAGACATGAGTGTCCCAAACTCATCCGATAAGGTTTTGGTCGAGGCTGCAAATATAATATCATCAACATATATTTGTACCATAATCATATCTTTACCTCGTTTCTGAATGAACAGCGTGGGATCCACCTTGCCTTTAGCGAAGCCTTGCATAATGAGGAATTGTGACAATAGATCATACCATGCGCGAGGAGCTTGCTTCAACCCATAGAGAGCCTTCTTAAGCTTGTACACATGATTAGGATAATTAGGATTCACAAAACCATCCGGCTGTTGAACATAGACCTCTTCCTTGAGTTCACCATTAAGAAATGCCGTCTTCACATCCATCTGATAGACAATCATATTCATATGGGCTGCATAAGCGAGGAATAGTCTAATAGCTTCCAAACGGGCAACGGGTGCAAAGGATTCCATAAAGTCGATGCCCAATAATTGCTTGTATCCACGAGCTACTAGTCGAGCTTTGTTCTTCAATATTCCGCCTAACTCATCAAGTTTCACCTTGTAAACCCATTTCAAAGTGAGTAACTGCACTTGATCCGGGCATGGGACAAGTTCCCAAACATCAAGACGTATGAATTCGTTAAGTTCTTCTTGCATAGCTTCTATCCAACAGGATTGAGTAAAAGCTTGTTGCCATGTCTTAGGTTCAACTTCAGTGAGAAAAGCATCAAAGTGACAAAACAGTGCACTTTCTTGTAACTGACTTCGTGTGGATACTGGACGATTAGGGTCACCAATAATAGAATCTATAGGATGATCCTTTGTCCACTTGCTGTCATGTTCACGAATCCGTGGATTGGAGTAAACTGTAGAAGGAGCTTCCTCTGAGGTGGACGGCCCGGCTTGATTAGGGTCGGGAATAGATACACCAAAGAATGGAAGTTCACGCATTTGAGCGAATTCCAAATCGTGATCATCATCATCCTCTTCATCATCAATAGGCATGACATGGGTAGTTGAAACAGGTGTTGGTTGAGAATTACTTGTTGATGGTAGATCTTGACCAATTGTAGGTGCAGATGTATCTGATTGTGCATCGGTTGCTGGAGCGACAACTTTGGTTACCGGAGCTATTACCTCAGGTTCTGGAGCAACAATAGTTGGAGGAGTAAAGAATTCATCAAAGAACGGTTGAAACAACGTATCCCATTCCTTCCTAGTAGGTGGTGTAAATGATGATGAAGTAGGGTTGTTTGGGACAAGACCAGAACTAATATTACTGGGTCCCATTTCATGAAGTGCGGGTTCAGAGCTGCTTTGCTCAGAAGCCATTGCTGTCAGCTCATCAAAATCAACATTCATAGTTTCAAGGATCTTGCGAGAGTTACGGTTGTAGATTCGGTATGCCTTCTTTGCAGGGGCGTAACCAATGAAAATACCAATATCAGCCTTTGGTTGAAGTTTTCCCAAATTGTCACCATCATTATTTGGATAGCAAAGAGAACCAAATACATGAAGATATGATAAATCTGGTACTTTTCCATGGAGAAGCTCATAAGGTGTTTTACCATGGCGTTTACGAATTAGTGACCGGTTTTGGGTGTACACTGCTGTAGATACTGCTTCTGCCCATAAAAACAATGGAGCCTTTGCATAAATTAACATCGTTCGAGCAGCTTCCATAAGTGTGCGATTTCGCCTTTCAACGACACCGTTTTGTTGTGGAGTGCGTGCAACGGATGTTTCATGAGAAATGCCAACTTCTTCATAATAATCACGCAAAATTTGATTCACAAATTCGGTTCCATTATCTGTACGAATGCGTCGGACAGTAGTGTTGAGACGCACTTGAATCATCTTGAGAAATCCGATGATGAATTTAGGTGCCTCATTCTTTGCTTTAAGAAATTTCACCCATGTAAACCGAGAGTAATCATCGACAATGACGAGGATGTACTTTTTGCCACTAAGACTTTCAACACGCATTGGCCCACAAAGATCCATATGCAACAGATAAAGTTTCTCTTGGTTGGTGTCTTCAGTCTTGGGTTTGTAAGACTTCTTAGTGCTTTTCCCCATTGTACACGCGGAACACAAATGATCCTTGTGAAATGATAGTTTAGGAAGACCACGAACAAGTTCGTTTTTCGCCAAGTGATTAATAGCGTCAAAGTTAAGATGAGATAACCGTCGATGCCATAACCATGACTTAGTCTTCGATGCTTTGGAGAGAAGACATACGGGAGAAGCGGCCATCATGTCTTGTAGAGACAAAGT
Source organism: Glebionis coronaria (assembly GCA_025667525.1). Lineage (NCBI taxonomy): Eukaryota > Viridiplantae > Streptophyta > Magnoliopsida > Asterales > Asteraceae > Glebionis > Glebionis coronaria. The sequence goes on along the minus strand of CM046882.1, from coordinate 266,099,344 downwards.
ATACAAATTATTCCCTCGAGTACCTTTCAATAAATCAACCCCTTCCAAATTACGAATGAATCAGGTATGCTCTCGAAAAGCAACTTCTAGGTTTGCATCACAAAATTGTCCCACAGAAAATAAGTTGTGACCAAGACCTTCCACGTAATACACTCTTGAAATTATAACATTCCCAATATGATATTCACCATAACCCATTATCTTTGCAATATGATCATTACCAAATCAAACCGTACCAAGAAACTTGCTGACGAAATTTCTGAGCTGAGAGCGATCTCCGGTCATATGCTTGGAGCAACCAGAGTCCAAATACCAGAGAACAATTTGGACCACCTGTTTTCAATCACAACAGTAGACAATGCATTGGAAACTATTGGTTCCGGAGTGTTAGCAGATACAGATATAGAATTATCAGAATTGCTAACATTTGTGAGACCCTTAGATTTCCTGCTTTTTCTAAAGGGAGTTTTAGCACTAACAGGTTTTACTGTTCCAACTTTCTTAGGTTTTGGATTATTCGCGGGCACTATAGTGGGAGTAGACCTATTTAAAGGGCACTTTGTTCCTACAGTAGTGTTGGTGTTCCTAGTTAAAGGACACGCTTGTGTTTTGGTAGCCTTGGTACTCCTAGTTAAAGGGCACGCTTTCTTCGCTTTAGTGGGAGTGATCCTAGTCAAAGGGCACATATTTCCTACTATAGTGAAAGTCCTACCAGTGGGGCGCCACATCCAACCAACTTGGGTTAACACTTTCCCAGTCGGTTTCCATTCTAATCCATTTTTCCGGTCATGCATCTCATTCACATGGTCAATAAGGCAAGAATCATGACGACTAGAAAACATACATTCATTGCAATTCCAACATTTTAAATTAGAATTCACAATAGGCTTAGAACGCTGCACAACCGCAGAGCCTTTAGGTTTAGCTACATGATTCTTTTTATTCAAAACAGAAATAACATTCCTAGGATGGGCTTCTACTTTCTTCTTCACTTGACTACTAGTTGGGGGCAAGATCCTATCATTCTTCTTGTTTCTTTTAAGCTTAGATCTTTGAGCCTTAGTAGTGGTGCTTACTCCTGTAGAAGGCAACACGGGAATATTAGAAGCTGGTTTTGATTCCGCCTTATCTTTAGTGACCAAAGTTTGAGATTGTTTAGTCTTAGGGCCCTTGTTAAGTGGTGTGACGGCTATTAGGTTCCTTTTGATTGCACTAGAGGACGAAGCTGAGATAGTGGCTGCGTTATCCACAACATTCTTACCTTTTAGAGTACGAAGTGTTTCCTTTAACTCAGCCAAGACCAGATTTTTATCACAAATTTGTTCCCTCAAATCAGATATTTCCACCGACTTTCGATTCAATTGTTCAATCAATGATTGATTCTGTGCAGTGGTATCAACACATGCGGGCTGTACTGAATCGAAGAGTCGTGTATTTTTCTGTTTTAAGTTATCAACTTTGGACAAAATCTTGGAAACTCGATTATCTAGATCAAGTCTAAAATTCTCAGCGGCCTCAAGTACGTTCACACAGTTAAGCTCCTTAGATTTCTCTATTTCTATCGGCAAAGAGTTAGCAACTTTGTCACTTGGCTGACGCTGTTTTGATTGTAAATTCAATCGAAAATTCTTTTCAAAATTTGCATCATCGATATTAACACCTTCGAATGACGTTTCAAAGATTTCTTGAATAAATTGTTGCTTGCATTCAAGCGAAATACAATGTGTTTGAATCTCATCAAAACGTTTTGAAAGCGATGAATATGAATCTTGAAGCTTTAAAAATTCAGCGTCAGATTCGTGACAAGTACTATCTACCACAGTATCCACAGATTCAACATTATGCACAGTAAAATCATTATCAACACATTTATTCACACAGACGGAAACTATATCATGAGACATCACTTGATTCAGAAGCAGATCATTATGGCGTGAAACCCGTTCTATTTCAAGTAAACTGTTTTCATAAGCATCTTCCATTTCATTGAAAACACGTCTAACTTCTTCTATTTCCAAAAACAAATCTTGATCAATATTACGAAGACAAGCTTTAACATTCTTTACAAACGGAACAATTTCATCTCGAAACGCAGCTCTAGTGTGCACAAAGTTCCATTCACCTTCCGTTATGGCTGTGGCCGTCGTACGTTCCAAAATGACCTTGTCAAAATCGGCTAAGTGTTGGTGAACCGTATTTAAGTTAACGGACGCCTTACTTACCGGTGGAATTAACTTCGTTAAATCCTTTTTGACGAGTGTAGGAGACGTACTAGGAAGATTTTCATTTGACAAACTTTGGGGCACAAGAACTGTTAATTCTGCTAATTCCTTTTGTAAGCGAATGCGTGTCTTTTTCGAAAATTGATCTTTGTTATGTTGATCATAATCAATTGTATGGAATTTTGAAATCATTTTAGAATGAGTTTCATCCCCAAGTGATTGTGTCTCCTCAGTACTACGAACAAAAGGTGCTTCTTTCGATTTTCCAATTATGGTCATATCATAAAGACCGGGAATATATTCCTGAGCTTGTTTTGCATAACCAGGATTAGGTGGTAAATCTTGAAGACGCTTAAGTTCGAATTCTTTAAATGATTTAGTTAAAAGATGAACCTTTTCTGTGGAAGCGTATTGTTTTAAAAGTTGTTGTTCTTTGAATTTAAGAAGTTTGGTAGCATTAATTTCCGATTCAACCTTTTTAGACTCGAGAGTTTCGAAATCCATTTTATGTTTCTGAAAATCATTGACAACCGACTCTTTTTCTTTTAGTTCATTGGAAAGATTAGCTTTTAATGATTCTATTTCTTTCAAGTGTTCAATCTTTTCAAAACGAAATTGGTCAAATTCAGAACATGTTATTTTCTCTTCTTGAGGGACCATTTCAAAAGTTTTGACCTTTTCTTTATGCAACGCAAGCTCAGCAGTTAGGGTGGAATTCGTATCTACGGATTGTCTGAGGGCCATATGCATTTGATCAATAATATGTTTAGGCACCATGACCAAATCATGTTGAGCATAAGATTCCATACCCGTCGTAGCATTTGGTTGAGGTTCACTCAAATGTGTTGGATTGGGTACCACATCATTTGAGTTACTAGTCCCCGAATGCTGTTCGAGGTTGTCATTTTCATGCCCAACTTGATGTTGGTTATCATCAATATTATTAGATGTGGTTGGTACCTCACTGATGACATCAGAACCGTAGTGAGAGAGATTAGCAACGAGAGAAGCTTGGGCAGAGTGAATGTCATCACAATCCGAATCGTATGCATCAAGATCGTCCGCTTGATAAGCTGCATTAGAAGTGGAGACGACTGCAATGCCTTCAGTATCTGCTGCCCCTGGGTCTGCAAGAAATGCTAACTCCTCTGAATCCAAAATCTTCCCCTTAGACTGAGCATCAACCAAATACATCTTCTCACGAAACCATGCATCGTCCCTCCTCCTTTTCGGCTGAGTGCATTCCCTAGCCATATGACCTTGTCCTCGGCAATTGTAGCAAGTCACAACCTTTTTAGGACCACTAGGACTTCCATTTCCATTAGCTTGAGAATTCACAGCTTGATTGTTCCCAGTCCTTGTAGGAGGTCCATATGAATTTTGCCTTCCCTGAATAGGTTGCACCATCACTTGACCATCTTGAACAGTGGCTTGTTGTCGAGGATTTGATGAGGTGCGGAGCTGATTGTTTGTTGGTGGAAATCCTCTAGTTGCAACAAGTTTTGACAAGTAGGCTGTGAGATGGTTTAGAACATCAGCTGGCGTATCATTTGGTGTAAAGACCGGTGCTTCGATTGGTGGAAGTTCATTAGAGTAGAAAGCTTGTGCTGGTTGTGCTTCAATTGGAAAATATCCTTGCTGAGGAGTATAGCCCAATGGAGAGGTGTTGGGTTGTGATGGTGATGTCTGATATGGTGGTTGCTGTGGAAAAGATTGTTGATGAACACCTTGTTGAAATGCTTGTTGTGGCATCACTAGTGGTGGATAAGATGGTTGCTGTGGTTGCTGATAGTTGTGTGGTGGTGTCTGCTGCAAGTATGATGGTTGCTGATAAGTATAAGCCATGTTTTTTTGAGAAGCATACATTGCAAGTGGATCATGAACTTGAGGTGTAGACAACCGAGCCTCGATCACATGGCATTCGTGTTGTTGAAGAAAGGCTTGAAGTTGATCCACATTGGTGTTATGCAAGTCCTTAGCCAATTTAACATCCGTCACGTATTTTTTCCATTCTGAAGGAAGAGTGTTCAAATACTTGGTGTTCAATTGAAAGGTAGGAATTGTCATGCCATAGATATTGAGCTCATTCAACAATAGGGTAAATCTCAGATAGTAATCATTGAGAGTCTCCCCTGGCACATAGGCAAACTTATCAAAAGTATCATAAAGCTTACACTCTCGTTCTTGTTTAGTTAACGAGGTGCCTTGCATTAGAACCCGAATTCTATCCCATAACTCTTTGGCAACTTTGTGTTTGCTGACGAGTTTGTAGACATCTGGAGGAAGGGCTTGGAGAATGATGTTTGTAGCATACTTATCACATTTATCTTGAATCTTCATATCTCCAGTCAACTCACCCGTTGTGCGAGGACGAGTAGTCGTACCTTCCGTCACTGTACCATAATCTAATGGTCCATTGAGCACCGATGCCCAAATGAGATGTCCATTCTCCTTGTTCAACATATAAAGTTCCATTCGGGAAGCCCATTCCTCATACATAGTCTTCACCAACATTGGTGGACGATTATCCGTACCCGAGAGGATGGACTTATCCGTAAGAGATGTGTACTCCATTTTAATAAGTTAAGATTTACAAACTTTGATCGATCAATGAAAGAAAGTAAATGTGTTTGTTGTTGTGAGTTGAAGTCGAGAAACAATGTTAAAATCCCCTAAAATATGTTCTCAATAAACCAAAAATTCCAAGTCGAAATTTTTTAAGGAATAATTTTGTTATCGGAATAGTGATCGGAATAGTGATCGGAATATCAGTCGGAATCTCCCGAATCGGAATACCTTGATCGGAATGTACCTAATCTGAATACCAATCGGAATGAGTGATCGGAAAACCCAATCTGAATACCAATCGGAATGTACCAAATTTGAATACCAACCAATCGGAATGCCGATCTGAATGCCAATCGGAATGCCCAATCTGAATACCAACCAATCGGAATGCCGATCTGAATGCCAATCGGAATGCCCAATCTGAATATCAATCAATCGGAATGCCGATCTGAATGCCAATCGGAATGCCCAATCTGAATACCAACCAATCGGAATGCCGATCTGAATGCCAATCGGAATGCCCAATCTGAATACCAACCAATCGGAATGCCGATCTGAATAAGTAAACCCTTTTCCGATTTGACCAGATCGGAATATTTTCCACTTTTCTCGGACAAAACTCAACCAATTCGTGATTTTAAGCCAAAAAATGATCAAAATACCCAAAAAATTTGTGTTTTTAGCCAAAGTAACTATACCAAATCCCTACCACAACTATGTAGAAGATTTGTATCAAGAAAAAACCATCAAAAACACAAAAAAAAATTTTGGACGTGTGAAAATGGATCAAAAATGGCGTATGAATCAAGAACACAAACACATGAACAATACAATCATCCCATGGCTCTGATACCATTTGTAGGATTGTAAATCTTGCTTATGTTTTTAGAGAAAGAGATAGATAGATGGTGGATTTCACACAAAGCTAGAGAGAGAAAGTAATGTTTACTATGTGAAAAATAATGAAACCACACCCCTCTCCATCAAAGGAGAGGGTTTATATACCCAAGCCTTGTGATGGGCTTGGGCTTACATTGTTGGGCCGGCCTACACATGTTGTAGGCTAGGCTTGGCTTTGTTTGTTTAATAAAGAGTGTTAACGAAACTACGAGCTATTACATGAAGTATCGTTGGAGTGACCGATCCTTCTTAATACGTAAAACGTATTTCCAACAGCATTAACGCCTTACATGATGAAGCTAATGAGGAAAATCGGTTTTTTGATAGATTTGCTAATCTAATGTCCCATTGGAAGGCTCAAGAAGCTTCCAATTCCGCTTCGGTTAAAGCGGTTGCTAAAAGTTGTTTATCTTGTGGGGGAGCTCATGATCTTTCCGAGTACATTACCGCGGATGGTAACACTTCGAGTGCTTATGTAGCAACGGGAACTTACAACCAAAACGGCCAAGGTTCCCGCCAAAATCAAGCTCCACCCAATCAAAATGCTAACAATTATCGAAACAACAACCAAGGTAATTACCAAGGCAACACACGCAATTACAACAAAGGGAATTATCAAAGTGGGAATGGACAAATCTCTAATCAAAACCAAAACTGTGATTTTCAAAACACTACACAAGGTTTTCAAAATGCTCACACGAAAAATTTGCAAGGAGAATTTTTGGATTATGCAAAAGCAAATGATGCTAAATTTGATAATATGCAACGTGAGATGATTAGCTTAAGGTCCGAGTTGAAAAACGAGCTTAAAAATGAACTTGCTAATGAACTTAAAACTCATGCAAACAAAATGGAAGGAAATGTCCAACGTCTTCAACAAAACCAACAAAAGATGGAATTAGGACAACATGAGATTAAGCAAGAGTTATTAAAAGCGGATGCTAGGCAATCAAAATTTGAGGACCGAATGGCTAAGATGTTTGAAGCTATCATGTGTAAGCCCTCTTCCTCGGGTGGTCTTCCTAGTGATACCATTAACAACCCGAGGGGAGAATTGAAGGTTGTTGCTACACGAAGTGGTAAAACTTTCAAGGAACCAATCTCTCGTACAAGTACTTCTAAGGAGAAGGAAATCGAGAAAGAACCCGAGGTGATGGTCGAAAAGGAGCATATTACAATCCCACGAAGTACCGCTCAACCCACACCTACGGTTACACCAATACCAATTGTGGAACCCGAGTTTCCAAGGCCGTTTCCTAATGACCAACCCACACCACCTTTACCCTACCCTTCAAGACGAAACAAAGAAAAGGCACAAGAACGGAACAATTATCAATTTGAGCTATTTATGAAAATGTTTCGTGATTTACATTTTAACATAAGTTTTGCCGACGCTCTTATCATGATGCCTCGATTCGCCGCAAACTTCAAAAGTATGCTAAACAACAAAGAGAAGTTACAACAATCGTCTAGTTGTTCATCGGTTTTTCTTAGCCGCATACCACAAAAAGTCGGTGATCCCGGTAAATTTTTGATTTCGTGTGCAATTCAAGATATGGAGGAATGCTACGCCTTGGCCGATCTTGGTGCTAGTATTAATTTAATGCCTCTCGAGATCTTCAAATCGCTTTCGCTTCCGGCTCTTACTCCTTCGAACATGTCTATCGAGATGGCCGATCATTCTACAATTTTAGCATGTGGAGTAGCCGAGGACGTTTTTGTTAAAGTCGGAAAGTTTTACTATCCCGTTGACTTTATCGTTGTAGACATTCCTATCGATCGAAAAGTTCCTCTCATTTTGGGTCGTTCATTTTTGGATACATCAAGAGCACTTATCAATGTTCATGCTCGAAAAATCACCCTTCGTTTCAATGAGGAAGAATTTGTCATCAATGCAACACAAAACTCCAATCTTTCTCATGTCTATTCTATTGCAACTTTAAACCATGGTGACTCGACCAATGTCATTTGCAAAGAATTTTCACCAAGAGTTTTAGGAAATGTCGCCAAAAACAATTTACCATTTCCTCCGCCGGTGGAGGTTATGAGTGTAAAGCCTACAAAGAAGAAACCATCAATACTTGAATCGAAAAATCCTTCGCCTCATCTCGAACATTCATTATTGAAAAGTGTTGATAAGTTGCCGGTTTCTACGAAAGATCTTTCGGATGATGAATATGTAGGCCCCGATGGGGAGGTTTTCTTCGTCGATAAACGTTTTGAGAACTTGCCACCACCAAAACCAAAACGGTTTCAAAATGTGAGAATTTTTAGTGTGACTAACATCGTCTTAGAAACACCGAATATTTTCGACATAATCAAAAAGGGTTTTCATAAGGAGAGTTTAAAAGATAACAAAGGAAAAGATCTTAAATGTGATTTAATTGATTTTTCTACAAATCTAACTCCGTCATCACCACGTGTTTTGAGTGCTACAAGCTCGTCTTCTCCTTTTGACGATGCTTTGTGTGGTCTTAGTATGGGGGAAGCCCCTTATGTTCCCTCATCTTTTTCCACCGAGGACGAGATATTCGATCCCGGAATTTCATGTAAAGGGAAATCTCGGTCTTCCACCGATGCAATAAATGGAAAATCTTTCTATTTGCTTGGTGCGAGTCTACCTCGAGTAGCTCAAAAGTTTGTCTTACCAATTGTCCCACCCTTCTACTTCTCATCTCTTTTCTTCAAACTCTTTGAGTTTATGGCACATGTTGAAGTGGCGTTAAATTGTTTTTCCAATGGAAACGAGAACGCCATCTTCGACCCCGGTATTTTGTATCACCTAAGGACTTAGTCCTTTTTACCGGTTGCTTTTTGGGCCTTGTTTATCATGTAAGCCCCATCAAAAATTGACCATACCATGATTTTCCCTAAATGTTCACATTTTGAGGGGATCGAGTCGAGCTCATGACTCGGTAATCAAAAACGAGGTGCCTCGTGGGGGAGATCCCATGCTTATCCTTTAGGCTTACTATTCACTAATAAGGGGACTTGTACCCTTCCAACTCGTTGTCTCGTGGTTGTTTGTGATTGTGTTATCTAGATCATCATCATCATCTACGATTGAAGACTCTCGTGTTCGTTTACGTGAGCCTCCATCGTTCGTTTGAAGAAGTTTTTCACGATTCCATGACATATCCTTTGTTGTTCTAACAATTATCTTTTAGCATAATTAATAAACGGCTTTAGATATATTGTTGATCACCCTTTCCATGCTAGATCCTAAGCATTCAACTCTTCGTCTCTAGTATGGGGGTGCTCCACCTTTAGACTCGAAACATTGAGGACAATGTTTACTTTTAGTATGGGGGGTGAATAGGTACTTGCTTTGCTACGCCCTCACGTTTTCCAACTTTCAATGTTTTGTTTTACTAATAAGGCTAAAAATGGCCAAATTTTAAAATTTTCTTAGTTTTCATAAAGTGTTTTTAAGACACGAATGTATATTTTCTGATGGGTAGAATAAGAGTTAATTTTTGACTTGATGGGCATTTGGAGCCATTTACATTCCTTAACCCGCTCAATTCAAGTTTTGCTAGACTTTTATATAGGGAGCTTTAAAACGCGAAAGTCTTAATTCATTCGGGTTAAGAACAAGAACTTTTTGCAAGTTCCTATAATTGATTCTAGAAAGTCACTTATCAAGGGAACTTTAAAACGCATTCTCTAAACTTGAAAAAGTCCAAGTAAGTGCAAGATCCTATAGGTGGCTTGAAAACCCAAAACTTTGATTTGATATAGTCTTAATGAAAGCTAATCCAAATTTGGCTTAATTTTGACTTGCATGGCTAAGTATTCACGAGTCTCTTTAATTAGAGGTCTTTATATAGTGAAGAACGAGAAATGATAGAGTTAGACAAGTGATCATGCTAAACGTAGAACATGAAAGTGTTCTTTCAAAAACTCATATGTTTTTAATTGTGGCTTTTTCTTCCCATAAGATCAATGCATTAGGAATAAATCATAATTGCAATAAGTAAGGTCATACGATTTGAAAGGTTACTTAGCCTCTAGCGCAAGATCGTTTAAAAGTTGCTCGGGGTTGAATAGAGTTCATAGCCAAGGCATAACTTATTGAAGCGGGACGCGAAGATTGGCGATTATCCAAAAAGGCCCTAACAAGGCATGAGGAGCTCTTTTTTTTTTGCTAAAGATCCAAAGATGATGTGAAGTATCATTATTCCTAAATCAATATGAAGGATCGAGACACACGACGAGAAGCAATTACTCCCCTAAAGAATGGAGAAAGTCTATCCAAAAAGACCCTAACAAGGTATGAGGATAAATATATCCAAGTCCGAAAAGGAGGCGGATCGTTGTATATCAAAATCCAAAGTAAAGATTGAAGAAAAATGATGAAGTCGTGGTCCTATATGAAGAATCTCTCAAAAACGTCAAGTGAAGAAATTCCAAAATATGAAGAGAAGACCATAATTTCAAGAACGTCTTCCCAATATTTGAAGTATGAAGTACATGCCAAATATCGGTCCGAGAAAGGTCTCAAATCGTGAAACGAGTTATGCCAAGATATGAACTTAAGGAGATACACGAGAAGCCGTTTTAAAAGATTTTATCCTTCGGCTAACTATTGATCAAATCGTGCTACTTTGCTTTCGGACTAATAACTACTCAAATAAGTCAATATGTATCACTTGTGATCCATGACAAATAGATAAAAAATGCTAGTAACCCATTTCCTTTTATAATAACTAGGATTGCGGGGAGAAAAAGTATTACACAATTTGGACGTATAAGTAGTGTTAGCATTGTGACTTGTACCAACAATGATCTTGTTTTTGCACTTAGCATGGAATGTATGACAATCAAGGATGACGAAGTTTACTCTAAGGGACATTAACTTGTTTCTATTCTTTGACCCTAAAAGTCACCTTTTTGGTGATGAAAATCATACATTATGTCTTTACACATTCTCGTAGTATGTTGCAAGTCTTTTACTCTTCAATAAAGGTTAATAAAATTGAACTTGGGTGATGCTTAGATACTTTATTCTAGCATTGCGTGAGGGCACGGCAATGGCTTAGTATGGGGGAGTGATGAGATGGCATTTATACATGATCTCATCGTTCTTTTCGGGCTTTAAATGCACAAAAATGTCATAAAATACCATATATATGCTTGTGTTTGTTTACATGTGTATTTTAGGTATGGATATCGTAAAAAAGACAAAAGATCACAAGATACAAGGAAAAACGGACACGAGAAACGAAGCCGTACAAAGAACCGGGCCCTAATCATGAAATTTTCAACAAATACCCTTGAAGACTTGAAGACAAACAAGATTGATCCTCCAAGAATGAAGAAATGACACTTAAAACCCTTGTATATTGATAATTACAAGTTTGGTCCCTTAAGTTTGTCAAAATTGCAAAAAGGTCCTTCAACTTTGAAGAAATGACAAGATTGGTCCCTCAACAAAATCAATTTGTCAATTATGGTCCCTCATGAAGTCAAAGATACAAAGAAGACCTTTGAAGATCAAGAATTGTTCAAAATCAGCCCTTGCAATATTCAAAATGGCAAAAACAACCCTTTGAAACCTTTTTCCAAAGTTTGGTGCCAAAAATGACAATGTGTGAAAGTTATTAACAAAGGAGTATACGTTTTTAGGGCTGAAAACCTTATATGCCAAAAATTTCAAAACACAAGGACTGAATGTGCACACTTTGAAACATTTAAACTCAAAAACGCGCCTAACACTACCTTTTCCCCCAAATACGGATCAAACAGAGTTACTGTTTATCTTTTTCACCCCCAGTTTTCACCTCACTTAAACCTTGGTTAAAAATCAATTAACCTTGCACATGCTTGATTCACACACACAGAAACAAATCCCACGCATAAAACCCTCACCCCATTCACTGTGGACCCCACCCCCAAATTCCCTTTCCACCAATCACATCACACCTTGGCCTCCAAGCATAATGACGTGTCCTCAATCAACAGCTATGATTATTTGCTTACTCCCAACGCATAAAGGAACGTCAAGGATCAAATTTGACAGCTCATCACTCAAAAACGTAAAGGGGCATTTTGGAGAATTTCTAGATTAGGGTTTGTGATTTTAAGCATTCTAGAATAGTCTTTAGGTAGTATAAAAGGAGACCCAAGCTTGTTGGTGATCCCTTGTTCCAGTTTTTCTTCAAAAATTTTGTAATCCTTTTTAATTAAAATAAAAGTTTGGTATTTGTTTTTAAGCAATATAATTCCTTTTTATGTTTATTTAAAGTTGGTATTTACTATTGAAGAGAAACTGAGTTCCATTTTTAATTTGGTGAAATAATTTTGTGTTTCAAAATTTATTTCAAGGTTTGTGATATTGAGAATTTTTTGGAAGAAATTGTTCCAAGGTGTTGGTGTTAAGAGTTTCAATTAATCAGTGATATGGTGTTATAAAAACGTGGTGTTAAGTGTTAAAAGGTTTTGGAAGGTTTTAAGAAAGAAGAAAAAGAAAATCAGAATAATAATATTGTTGCTTGTATTTCTTTTCTTTGATTTTCTTTGAGCAGGATTGAAGAGTGTTGTTGATTGAGTTCTGCATACACCCGGGTGTATAAGGAGGTGGATTTTCATCCACTAGAACCCTGGATGTAGGGTTCTTAGGTAAACACTCTTTTTCCTTTTTGAAATCTCAGAAAAAGTGATGTGTTGGTGATTTTGCATGCTAAGTGTTATTTGCAGGTTTAAATTGTTTGATTAGAGTTGTTTTATGGTGTTATGCATGTTAGATGCTATTTTGATCAGTTTGAATAGGTTTTAGAGTGTGTTGATTTGAAAAAGTTGCATAAAAAGATTTTAAAGGGTGTTTGGATTCATGTTTTAGCAGGGTAGAGATCTTAATTTGTGATTTAAAGAGGTGTTAGATAGGTCATAAAGGTTTGAGTTAGGTTGCTTATTAGTATAAGTTTAGAATAGAACAAGTTAGAAGCAAGTTGTGAGCTTAAAAAGAGAAAAAGTAAGCTAGAAATCTGTTAAGTCACTTTCTGCTTATTTCATGAGATTTTGGTGCTTGATTTTTCAAAACTGTTAAGTGTTAGGTTATTTGGTTTGTAGAAGTTAATTGTGTGCCATTTGGTGATTGTGTGTGCAAAACATAGGAGTTTGAAACTCACTAGTGTGCAAGTAACTTAGCTTAAAAACCACCAGACCTTAAAAAAGGATCACAGAAACTTGTTATGCTCTTGTGTGCTTTGGATTGTGATTTTGTGTGCTAGGTGATTGTTTCCTTTTTGTTCTTGACTCCTTGTGCTTCAAAGAGCACAAGGGTGCCCCCCTGTCCAACAAATCATCCACCAAATAAGCCACAACCAAGCCCTCTTGGTGTTTCATCCCTTGTGAAGTAAAGCAAAGATCAAGCATACCTGCTTGTGTTTGAAAAAAGTAAGAACTGGATACAATTTGGATCATAACTTGTTGATTCTTGGATAAAAAGGTGTACTGGATTGTGTTTTAAGCATAAGAGGTGTCAGTTTGGATTGGAAAAAGAAAAGAATAAAAAAGGAAAAAAAGGCAAAAAGCATACCCGTAACAGGACTCGAACCCCAGACCTCTCGTTGGAGGAGTAAGGGCTCTACCGTTAATCTAGATAGCTTTTTACGTTCTAGTTTCATTTCATTACCCTTTTAACACGTTTTTACTTTCTAGCTTAATAAATAAGCCGTAGCTTATTTTCGTCTTTTCCAGCTTATTTACTTTGCGTTTTTGCTTATTTTTATTTTTCCTAGGTTATATATAGGGTTTAAGATTTTTCCAGCTTGGTTTTATATTTTTCACTTTATTTAATTATTTTCTATGCATTTTTCTTTATCCGTATTTTAAAAAATCAATAAAAAATAGAAAAAAGTGTTTTAATTTTTAGGAAAAATAATTTTTAGCTTTTTAATAAATATTTTGAGGTTTACATTAGGTTTTGGTTTTATAAACTTTAATTTTTAATTTTATATTATTTTAAGGTTTTTTATAAACTTTAATAATTTTTATAAAATTATAAAAAAGGGTTTAGGAACTTTAGATTGCATTTTTTCTCTTAGTTAGAATATTTTAAGATTTTAGTAATTTTTTAGAATTAATTTTATCAACTTTTTATTTTTTCCATTATTTTAATATTATTTTATTACTAAAAATTAAAAGTTTTATTTTTCTTTATTTTTCATTTTTCCTAGATTCTTTAGCAATAATTAGGCCCTTTTCCATTTTTATAATATTTTTATACCTTTTAGATTTATTTTTATAATTATTTTAAGTTTAATTAGTTTTTAATCATTTTAAATCATTTTTAGAGTTTTAAAAATAGTTTTATTAGCTTTTAATTTTTAGAAAATTACTTTTTAGTCTTCTAATAATATAAGTTAAGTAATTATTCAATAAAATCATATTTTAGACATTTGTATTAGTTGTATTTAATTTTAGGGCTTTAATTAGCATTTAAAATTAAATATTAAATTAATAAAAGGTTTTAAAATATCTTTGTTGGATTTTTATATTTATTTATATTATTTTAGACCTCTTTTTAGCCTTTTAATCTTTTATTTATTTTGTTTTTGGTTTTAGTAAATTTTTTAATTTGGGTAGTTTTTCACGACTTTACGTTTACGTCTTTTTCGTCGTAGTGTAATTTTAACATAACCGTCTTTTCATCCTTTCATCCCCATTCTTCCAAATATTAATCTCAAATAAATACAAGTTAAAACACACACATATACCTCCTTGGGAAACGAACTTTCTCTCTTTTTATTTGATTGGGTCATTAGTGTTGATTTTTCCTAAAATCATCACTCGATACTTACCGCTCATATACGTTCTTTTGTTTTCCTAAACAAGAGTCGTATTTTATAACTACAATCAGCCATCGCCACAATGTACCTACATATGTTAGCATCTATAACATGTAAGCGTTACACGCTTAGTAAGTAAAACTAGCATAACATGTTATTATATTTCACCACATGTAAGCTTCAACAATAACTAACCTTCTATGACACATACATCCACATCAATTCTATAACAACAAGCATCACATAAACATATTCATCACATAGCACATAACATCTAGCACAACTCTAACTTATCAATTATTGTAACCATCTAGGCTATAACAAAACATAAACAACAATTAACATACATGAAGGATTAATATAAAACATGTTGCCATCATTTTACTTACCTTGGCTCCATAACCAAGTCACCAATAAGCTTCTAGCTATCATCAACCTAATCATCATCATCATCATCCTTGGTTACATAACTCCTAAGCATAATCATCACAATTAACCAATATCACATAAAGCAATACTATAACAAATAACAAATCCTTCATCCTTTTTAATCATCATAAGAGCATATCTTGATCATATAATGAAAACCCCCACCATCGCTAATTTTTTATAATATAAGTTAACTCATAATTCTATAACCCATTAATTAACTTTAAACCACTTTTACCCAATTTCCCCAAATTGGGTTTATGAATCCTAATTTATTAATTCATCAATTAAACTCAACAAATATAATTACTTACTTGTAGAATAATCTGTAATGATTAACCCCTGATTTACTACACATAAACCCATCACATGATCATCTTGTTCTTCTTTCCCTCCATTTTTCTCTTCTTAAGCCGACACATACAAAACCACCTGGGATAATACACAAATGTGTAGAAGCTTAAGGAATATCTTCCAAGTGAAGCTAGACACATTTGATCTTTGGCAAGAATGGTCCCTCAAGTCACTCCTTTAATAATTGTGACACATCATATTTTCTATTACCACATTACACATATCTTAACCATTAGTTTGACTATCGGGTTGACTAGGCAATTACGTAAGATCTTCAACCTTATAAAAGTCGTAGTCAAACTCATTCAATGGCATTATCATAAATGAAAGCTTAAGACCTGGTTTTGGGGTGTTACAAATCTATCCCCCTTATTTAGATTTCGTCCTCGAAATCTTTTATCTATTAACCATCATATATTGATTCGTTACTCGGCTATTGTTACTGCTTCACATTTGATTCATCTAGTTGCGGCGATCTACTTGATCTCATAACTTCTAAGCATATCGTAACCCATCTCGATATTTTAACTCATTATTGTATGCAACTATGTCTATGACAACACAACTCTTAACAAGGTCATCATGTCTCATGGAGCCATACTTCAACCAAAACATATTACCATTAAATCAATTCTACTACTATTACACTAAATACTTATTTCTTATTTCCCACATTGGATTTTACATTCATACCTTTACATACTCATTCTATAATATATTTATCACTTTACCTTAATATTTTACTCCATTCATTTTATTTTAAAGATACATGTCAATGACTATATGTCACTTGAAGAAAATCAAATATTTTGATTTCATATAGTAAATTTCAACTATTGGTTTTACATTTCATGTAAGGGTTAACGATCACCATGATCATCACTCATTTTCACTACATGCCCTAAGGCATATTATAACATAAATTCTAACTTTTAGTTCTTTAATATCCACTCAGATTACTTCTTACAACGCTTATCTTGTTTTAAAGTTTTATTTTCTACTTTATTACACATAATGTCGGGACACATAAGCCCACTCGTCCATTATTCACTAATTACATAAAGAAGCGTCCCACTTTATGTAAATAATAAATTATGAACTTATGGTTCGGCGACTTATAATTTCTTTACTCGAATGAAGAGGCGTCCCAATCCATTTGAATAAGGAGATTATAATCATCCTACTCATGTACTTCTGACATAACACTACCACTTCTATCACCCACTTTAACTTTTAATCCCTTAAGCCTTTTTTAATGCTTTTACATTTATCAACCATTACATCATTACCTTTCCATCTTCCATTGACCGATTTTCATCTTTACTTTTCATCTTTTAAACTTGGATCCATCTTTACTATGACATTTCCCAAAAGGAATTTTGCACCATTGGCCTTTTTCCCGCAGGAATTCGCCACTATAACATCGATTGGCCATTCCTTTAAAGGATTCGCCCTATGACACATTTCCTCCGGAGGATACTATAATCATTATCACTGTAACCATCACTATAACATTGAATCCAAGCAGTTAACACATTAACAAATTTTTCATTCATATACATCTCATCATTTATGTACTTATAATCAAGTACTCTTCTAATATCATTTCTTGTTGCTTTGGGCAATATCTTTCTCATTCTCATTTCTAAATATTTTAGACAAGATTTATACGATGCTTGTCGATTTTAGCTATAACAGATTTGCATATGCTTCTCTCTAATGCATTTATCATCTTCCCATCTACCCCATTTTGACCATCTATTTCTTTTCTATGACTTTATATCATTTTGTTTTATCCAACTCTTTTACATAGCTAAACCACGCAAAGGTTTATTCTATAACAAACTCTTTAATCTCATACTACTCATTTCATTATATTAACATGATTTAAATCATGTTTTACCATTTCATTCTAGCGTATTATACATTTCTTAGGATTTTTAGCGCGATCATTTTACACATATGACCTTTATTCATCGCTTTAATCATTATGATTAATTATCATGTTTTCTATGTAACATGATTTCATCACCTTTAAGTATTGTAACCTCTTTACATTTTAGGTATTTTCATTTAAGAAATACTAACCAATCCATCTTTTAAATACTTTCATAATTTAATTAATCAATAACTATATCAATTCATTACGATTTAATCTTTCATACATTATATTATCCGACACATAACAAGTAATATGTTAAATTTTATTATATATATATTACTTCCATCACGTCTTGCTGCAACTTACCTTATTTCTTTTACATATACATACTTTTACTTTAATACTTTAACTCGTTATCAATCCGTCTCTAATACGATAATAAGGGTCAATCACAAAACCCCAAATACTAATGAGACCATATATCGGTAGATAGTAATTACATAAAATTTGTCCATTTAATTCAACATGTACACTTCATATTATATAATTTACCATTCATGCTTTACATTCTTCCATACTATAACATAAACCTTGTCTTTTGCTTTGATATTTAATTAGTATTCTAATACATTGGGATTTACACAATTTGACAAGCACATCCAACACTATTTTCAAGTGTGAAAACATACAATTCGCATACCATTCCTTGCTATCACATAGCATTTTATGCCTAAGCACCATTATCTCTTACTTGTAAGCATTTCACTACCTTACAACTAAGGCAACTACATTCCACTTACGGTTCATGCATCTATGAATGGCCTAAGTTTGGGCAACCTATAGTGGAAACCTAATTCACTTAGACCGAAGCTCTGATACCAAGTTGAAACACCCATTTCCCGACTCTAAAATTTGACCAAAATAAAAATCTTTAGCAAAACCATGATTAATATTGACCTTCTGTAATTCTTTCATAAACTGAACACAAGCAATAAGCATTTAGACCTTGAAGGTATTTTTAGATAAAACTAGACTCGAATATCTTTCTAACGATATATGACACAACTTCTACCTCTTTACGGTTTATTAAATACATAATAAACAACATGATTAAAATCTGGCAAACCCATTTGTGCACTATTTTCTACAAAATCCTTCTAGTGCACTAAAGGACCCCTCAAGTGCACTATTTCCTGCAAAATCCTTCTAGTGCACTAAAGGACCCCTCAAGTGCACTATTTTCTAGGAAAAGCCCTCAAGTGCGCTAAATGACCCCTCAAGTACACTATTTTCTAGGAAAAGCCCTCAAGTGCACTAAAATACCCTCCAAAGCACTATTTTCTGGAAAACGCCTCTTGTGCACTTTTGAACCATTTTTTTTTGTAAAATGAATTTTATAACTCAAGACAACAGAGGATTTCCATATATCATTATCATAACATATTACATCATTTTCAATAACATACATAATATAAATGACCCGTTAACACATATATTTTACATGTTTACCAAACACTCCTTTTTGACCCATTTACATACTCTTTAACATACAACTATAACAAGTGACCTTGACCCACTTTAACATCGACATACACAAAGTATTTGACACATGTAAACACTACCAAAACACCCTTTACGACACTTGGGGTTCAACTTTAGTCTGAGCTCGGTATCTAGTACTAAGCTCTTATGCACATTTCCATCTATCATATACTTCATTTATAACATATTCCAATCATCGCTATCGCCACAATGTACCTACATATGTTAGCATCTATAACATGTAAGCGTTACACGCTTAGTAAGTAAAACTAGCATAACATGTTATTATATTTCACCACATGTAAGCTTCAACAATAACTAACCTTCTATGACACATACATCCACATCAATTCTATAACAACAAGCATCACATAAACATATTCATCACATAGCACATAACATCTAGCACAACTCTAACTTATCAATTACTGTAACCATCTAGGCTATAACAAAACATAAACAACAATTAACATACATGAAGGATTAATATAAAACATGTTGCCATCATTTTACTTACCTTGGCTCCATAACCAAGTCACCAATAAGCTTCTAGCTATCATCAACCTAATCATCATCATCATCATCCTTGGTTACATAACTCCTAAGCATAATCATCACAATTAACCAATATCACATAAAGCAATACTATAACAAACAACAAATCCTTCATCCTTTTTAATCATCATAAGATCATATCTTGATCATATAATGAAAACCCCCACCATCGCTAATTTTTTATAATATAAGTTAACTCATAATTCTATAACCCATTAATTAACTTTAAACCACTTTTACCCAATTTCCCCAAATTGGGTTTATGAATCCTAATTTATTAATTCATCAATTAAACTCAACAAATATAATTACTTACTTGTAGAATAATCTCTAATGATTAACCCCTGATTTACTACACATAAACCCATCACATGATCATCTTGTTCTTCTTTCCCTCCATTTTTCTCTTCTTAAGCCGACATATACAAAACCACCTGGGATAATACACAAATGTGTAGAAGCTTAAGGAATATCTTCCAAGTGAAGCTAGACACATTTGATCTTTGGCAAGAATGGTCCCTCAAGTCACTCCTTTAATAATTGTGACACATCATATTTTCTATTACCACATTACACATATCTTAACCATTAGTTTGACTATCGGGTTGACTAGGCAATTACGTAAGATCTTCAACCTTATAAAAGTCGTAGTCAAACTCATTCAATGGCATTATCATAAATGAAAGCTTAAGACCTGGTTTTGGGGTGTTACAGTTTGAGCCGTTGAAGTCGTACATTCCAGGATGACCTTGTCAAACTCGGTAAGGTATCGCTCAATCTCTTCTAAGCTGAGCTTTACCGTACTTACCGGTGGAAGATTCTTAGGAATTTCCTTCGGTTCGTCCGAGTTAACGTGTGTAGGAATTATATTAAGGCGTTCTCTAGTAGGCATGAAAGCGGATATTTGGATAGTTTTATTTTGCATATTAAATCGAGTTCTAAGATCTATTTTAGCATTTGTTGCATTCATTTGAGCATAGTCATATTCAGGATATGTAGGAAGTAATTTTAACTGATTCTCTTCATATGGTGTCATGCTCTCAGATTCATTCAAGAACACAATCGGATCTAATACCAATCCTAACGTGGTTGCATCATAAAGTCATGGGTTGTGGTGAAATGCTTGCTTTGCATACCCCGGGTTAGGTGGTAGGTCTATTAGACGTGATAGATTGAACTCTTGAAAAGAAGAATGAAACAAGTGTACTAAATGTGAAGCAGCATATTGTTTTAAATGCAAAATTTCAGTTTTTTTAACTCTCTCATACGCCTTAATTTCCGTTTCAACTCTTTTAGACTCGAGAATTTCGAAATATTTTTTTAGTTTTTGAAAATTATTAACGACTGACTCTTTTTCTTTGAGTTCTTTCGAAAGATTTGCTCTTAAACTCTCAGTTTCTAGTAGATTATCCATCTGGACTTGCCTAAACCTATCAAATTCAGGATTGGTTATGGTAGTGGACACTAGAGTTAATTCCAAGGTTTTAACCTTTTCCTTATGCAAAGCAAGCTCGGCAGATAAAGTCTGATTAACACTGAGGGTTTCAAGGACCGCATTATTCATTTGGCTAAGCAAAGATGATGAGACCATAACCAAATCAGGTTGAGCAGACGAATTGGTAGTCGTAATAGCTCCCGGTTGTGGTTCACTCAAAGTCTGGGGCTTTCATTGAAATAGCTATCATTGTTTGTCTCCTCGATTGAGTTACTAACCACCAGAGGCTGTTCCGAATACTCAGACACTTGCTCAACTTGATAAGGTACAATACTAGTATCTGTAGCAGTATTTGGTACCTCAGAAATTGTGTCAGCTCCATAAAGGGAAAGATTTGCCATGAGAGCTGCTTTGGCGGTATTGAGATCATCACAATCAGAGTCGTATGCATCCAAATAATCACATTGATATGCGGCATTGTTTGTGATGGCTGTTGTGAGACCGTCAGTGTCCGCGACTCCCGGATCTGCGAGCAATGCCAACTCTTCTTCATCGAGCTCACGTCCTTGGGCTTGAGCATTCACCAGGTAGATATTCTCCTGAAACCATGTGCTGTCCCTTTTCCTCCTGGGCTGCTTACACTCTCGGGCCATGTGCCCTACCCCTTTGCAGTTATAGCATATAATCACCTTCGTTTTGCTAGTGCTATTACCTCTTATAGCAGCAGTGTTAGATGAACGTGCATCAGCAGTAGATGAATTGAGTCTCCCCTGAAGTGGTTGCACCATGACTTTGCCATCTTCAATTGTAGCTTGTTGTCGAGAGTTTGAAGAATTCCTTAACTGATTGTTTGTTGGAGCTGGTCTTTTGTAATCTCGTTTGTTCAATGTTTGAGTGACATAAGCAGACATTTGAGCAACTATATTAGTAGGACTATCCCCATGTCTAAACTCGGGGACAAGAATCTCATCATCATAATAGAACACTGGTTCTGATTGAGCTACAAGCGGATTTGAGGGAACACTACCATGTTGTGGGTAATGGGGTTGAGAAGCCTCAAGTTGTTGATAGGTAAGATCAGGGTTTGTTGGAGGTTGATAAGGTGAATACGGTTGTGAAGCATATGGTAACGGATGTGAATCTCCTTGTGAAGATGTTGCTGGTTGACTGTATTGTTGGTGATAAGATGTAGGCGGTTGTGGCAAGATCGAGTACTGTGGGAAGCTTGGTGTTTGATACAATGGTTGATAGGAAGATTGGTGTCCCAAAGCAAGCGGAGAGTTCTGATATGAAAATGTAGGATTGTTTGCCATTAATGCCAATGGTTCTTGATAAGATCCTTGATAGATGCGTTTTTGGATAACGTGCTTCTCGTGTTGTTGCAAGAAGGCATATAGTTGATCTAAATTTGACTTGTGCAAATCTCGAATCATCTTAACATCGGTGACATACTGACTCCATTCTTGGGGTAACGTGTTCAAGAACTTTGTGTTTAATTGAAACTGTTCAATCCTTAGATTATACACGTTCATGTCATTCATCAAAGTAGTGAAACGCCAGTAGTAATCGTGAAGAGTCTCCCCTGGAATGTATGTAAACCTATCAAACAAGTCATACAATTGACACTCTCATTCTTGCTTAGTTAGAGAGGTCCCTTGTAACAAAACAGCTAATCGATCCCAAAGATCCTTTGCCACTTTATGTTCACTTACCATTCTAAAGATATCGGGTGGAAGGGCTTGAAGAATTGTCTGAACGACCCTTTCATCTGCATCGGCAATGATTTTGTAAGCACCAGTCAACTCATGATACAACCTTTCCCTCGTCACATTGTTGACGGTAACTTCTCCCCAATCTAATGGACCTTTTTCAATTGATTGAAGCATAAGTCGACCATTAGGTTTTCCCATGATGTACGTTTTCATACGACCTTGACATGCTTCCAATAAATCTTTAATGAGCAAAGGTGGGCGAGTTTCGGTACCCAAGATGATTGAGATATCGGTAAGTGAAGTCATTGTAGGCATGAATGAATGATGATTCATTATTGGAACACTTTATTGAAAAAGATTAGCTTTTTATCGTTCAATGAAGTAAGGATGTGAAAAATGTTGTCGATTTAGATCGTGTGTTGATGTATCAGTATTGAAATCCATTAAGAATCCTAGAAAAATATTCTAAATAAAACCAATCACTAATCTTCAGAATAATCCCCTATCTTCGGAATATCCTTATCTTCGGAATAACCTTGATTTTCAGAGAAATGTGGATTTTCGTAATACGTGATTTTTCAGAGAAATATTCGGAATAATTGGGTTTTCAGAAAACAAAAAAAATCTTCGGAATAATTGAACTTTTCAGAACATTCTTCAGAATAAGAGGATTTTCAGAAAAAGAACCAATCGTAGGAATAAATGAGCTTTTCAGAGATTTCTTCGGAATAAATGGATTTTCAGAACATTCTTCGGAATAAGTGGATTTTCAGAACTATCTTCGGATAAGTGAATTTTCAGAACTTTCTTCGGAATAAGTGGGTTTTCAGAACTTTCTTCGGAATAAGTGGAATTTCAGAACTTTCTTCGGAATAAGTGGGTTTTCATAAATTTCTTCGGAATAAGTGGGTTTTAATGAATTTCTTCGGAATAAGTTATCTTTTCAGAAAAGAACCAATTTTCAGAAAAATTGAACTTTTCAGAGAATTCTTCGGAATAACTGATCTTTTCAGATATTTCTTCAGAATAAGTGAACTTTTCAGAGATTTATAAACCCTTTTCCGAAATGAAAAATTTCGGAATAACAAACCCTTTTCTGAAATTTCTGGAAAGTCTGGATGAACAGTAACTGAATAATAGCTAAAAAGTACCCAAAAACACGAAATTTTTTTGTGATTTCTACCAAAATAATCAAACCGTATGTTTTGTTTACCACTTTAAACCATAAAATCACAAAATTTTTCAAGATTTGAGATGGATTATGCTAAAACACCCACTAACCCAAACAAACACTAAACAACACGAATCAACATACCTTAAATCATCCCATGCTCTTGATACCAATTGGAGAACAATGATTATCTTATAACTAATCAAGAGGGTTGTTGTTAATCTAGAGAGAGAGTAGAGAGAGAAACAAAGAAACTTTATTAAATGTGTAAAACAAACTAAACAACCAACACCCCTTTCCATGGTGGAAAGGGGTTTATATACCCAAGTCCTTAAATGGACTTGGGCCTCCGGCCCATGAACATGCTCATGGGTCGGGCTAAACATAAGTAATACTTAAACAATACTACGAGCCTATAACTATATAGTTAGAGTGACCGAGACTTTCTTAATACACAAAACGTATTTCCAACATCTTTGTTCAATCTGTTAACAGCAAATTATAGGGGTGTTTGGATCTGAATACTAGGTCAAATTGGTGACAGATTTGGGCTTGTAAACAGTCTAATCACTCTTATATAGGTAGAGGTAGGATTGATTGGTGCTTTGTTTCAAGTATGGTAGTCTAACAAGAAGGTTTGCATGGTAAAATTTGGTAAAACATGTCTAGTTCATCAGTAGCCTTTAACTGCCTAAATTTTTGTTTAATTTTCATTTGATCTTTGCATTATGATAGAATATAGGTTAGTCTAGGATTATATTCAAGTATTAAGTAGTTGGTTCCCTTTTGAGCAAGATTTTAGCATTCAAAATTCGTCTTTGTGCCATTTAGATCAGGGAACTATTCACCAGACCTTAAAACCATAACAGTGACTGCATTTGTGCTTGTATATGTGATTTCTGTGTTTGAATTCTGTTTTTTAGAATTTTCTTGACACCCCACAACCCAATTGGTTGTGGGGGTGCCTGTTGTTTCCAAAAACACTAAAAAATGAACAAGTTACAATCACATTTATCACCAGACCCGTTATTATTGAAAACAGCGGGAACCAAGTTCCCCTGCTAGTGTAAAAGTTCCCACTGCTTGGGAAGAAGACAAAATCTGCTTAAGTGTCCATTTCAGTTTTTCAAATTTTTGTCTTTAGTGATCAAATTTCATCCATTTTCAGTAATTTTACTTTTGTTATTTTTGTTATTTTATTTCTGAATCTTCCATTAAATTTATTTTTCTATTACTGTTCATTTTCTATTTTTTAGATTAAATGGCATTTTTATTTAGTTTTTAATTAATTGTTTTTTGTCTTTTGGTGCAAAACTTTTACATTTTTTAGTTTTAAAACTTTTCTTAGACTCAGAAAAAGATTTTAAGATTTTTAGTTTAAAAATATTTTACTGTTCATCTTTTTTTAGTAATTTTTAGATTTAATATAAGTTTAATTAGGATTTAACCAAATCTGTTTTGTCTTTTAGTGTAAAAAAGTTTGGTTTTCAACTTTTTTCAATTTTATACTGTTTAGTAATATAATTTAGGATTTTTCAAATAGTCAAATTAATTTTAGTATTATTTTATTATTTTTAATCTTTATTTTAGTTTAAAAATAGTTTTTAGCATTTTAAAAATAGAAAAATAGTTTTAAAAATTTAGGAAAAATAGTTTTTAGTCTTTAAATAATATAAGTGAGTTATTTATTCAATAAAATAATATTTTGGGCTTTTTCTTAATTATATCTGATTTTAGGCTTTAATTAGCATTTAAAAGTGAATATTTAATTAATAAAAGGTTTTAAAATTTATTTATTGGATTTTATTCTTATTTATATTAGTTTAGACTTAGTTTTCATTTTTAATTAATTTTTAGGTTTAAATTTTAATTTGGTCACGTTTTACGTATTTACGTTCGTGTTTTACGTTAATTCGTCGTAGTGTAATCGTAATCGTAGCCCGTCTTTGATTTTTCTCTCTTTACCCAAAAACGTCACTAATCCAAACTTTGATTTTATATATTGGCACACTTAATTCACACACCTCCTTCGAGAACGAACCTGGAATTTGTTCGACTTGTCGGTTTTCCTAAATCGTCGAGTTTAATACTTGCCCGCATTATACGCTCTTTTTCCTAAAAGACGTATCTTACTACAATCATTTTGGCGCCGCTTCTGGGGAGGTGTTTTTAGTGGGCCATTATTAGTATCGTGTTTGTGTGAGTAGTGCGTTTTTGCTTTTCAATTTTTGGAAAGCGTATATAACGTACATACTAATTTTTGTTATTTTTCCTTATTATATTATAGTATCCAAATAAATCGTGTTTAATAATTTTTTCTAAATTAAACACAAAACAATCTTTACTATATTGTAGATATCCCATTATCGTTTTCATTTTTCTTGTGAATATATTACTATATTGTACTTACGTAGAACAATAAATATACAAGTACTCTAAAAGCATGAAAACGCAACCTTGATTTGGGATTTCATCACTCGATCATTGTATTCGAATCTAAAGCAAAAGTTTAAAGGAAAAATAGATAAATACTTTCGTGAGGTTTAATTTCGATTAACACAAACTATAAGGTGGGTATAAGGCGGTTGTATTTCACGACCTAAGGGAAAAAGGCTCTTAAGTGCTTAGCGCCGCCTCGTTTCCCCCGCTTGCTTGTGCGTGTTTTGAGAAAGAGGGCTAATCGAGGGTTTGCCGCCCAAGTATTATCTACGTATATTATATTTGCTTGTTTTCAAGATTAAACCCTCTTGAACGTTTTGGTGTTCCACCAATGTTCTAAAGTCATCGAAGGTATTCACTCCACGTGATCGTTGTCAATCTTTGAGGCTCCTTTAATCGAGAAATCGATTCGAGGGGAGATTTGTAGATTTGATTCTACGTAATACACAAAAAATCCAAAAAATTAAAAAACAATCAAAAACCAAAATAATTGAAAAATCGAAAAACCGCAAAAAAGAATCTTCTTTGCTACCCCCATTCTACACTTAGTGCAAGCGCACTCGATCGAAGGATTATTCTAATTCTACCGACGCTTCGAATCGACGCAATCGTAATCGAAGGAATCGACGACGTAGACGAGATTTAGAAACCGACGTTCCTAATATCGTTGTTGAAGAGACCGTAGACGAGATGGCCGACAATCGCTCGATGATGGAATTGCTCCAAGCGCCCACCGAGGGTTATGGAGACGCGATCGTAATTCCCGCTATAGAAGCAGAGAATTTTGAGATTAAGAACGGAATGATTTCGTTAACCCAAGCTACGAAGTTTCGAGGTCGTAAAGCCGATAATCCTCACGACCATATTCGGAATTTTGATCGTCTTTTAGCCACGAGCAAGTTTAAGAACGTCGACACCTGTCTTCAAGCTTATGCTTTTTCTGTACTCGCTCGATGGTGCCGCCAAGGATTGGTACGAGAAAGAGCCACCTAATTCGATAACTACATGGAAGGTTCTCGTCTCCAAGTTCGTTAATTATTTTTTCCCACCTTCTAAGACAACGTTTTTCAAAAATGAAATTACGAAATTTGAGCAAAAACCGAATGAATCTTTTAGAGACGCGTGGGATCGTTTTAAGGAATTGCTTAGGCAATGTCCTCACCATGGATTTTCCGAGTTTCACTAAATCGATACGTTTTACAACGGTCTTAATTTTCAAGAACAAGATTCGTTGAATTCCGCCGCCGGTGGAAACTTTTTGTGTAAGACTCCGAAAGTTGCTTTGATAATTATCGAAAACCGATCCAAGGTTTACCAACTCCGCAACGCACTGAGTGTTGCCAATGTCGCCAATGTCGCCAATGTTAGTAATTCTAATCGCGACATTGACAGGGTTGATGCGAAAGTGGACAAGATGACGAATGTGTTTACGTCTTTTCTCGTTGAGATGCAAAAGAAAGACGCTCCTGCTACGGTGAAAGCGGTTGAGGCATCGTGTACGTTTTGTGGTGGACCTCATAATTATTACGAGTGTGCGGCTACGGATGGCCAAACATTGAATGTGTGTGCGTTAAATGGAAACAACAATTTTCAAAATCAAAATAACGCCGGTCCATCACAACAAGGCAATTATAACCAAGGCAACAATTTTAATCAAAACCAAAACAATTTTCAAGGAAATAATCAACAAGGAAATTTTTCGAATCAAAATCAAGGTTATAATCAAGGTCGGAATTTGAATTGGCAAAATCGAGACAATAATCAAAACTCGAATTTTTCAAACAACAACAATCAAGGTAAAAAAATTTCAAGTGGGAATCAAAACAGTTTTCAAAGAAGTAATCAAAACCAAGGGAACTTTAATTCTAATCAAAATAGTTCGTCAAACGATTTTCAAAATTACATGAAAACGAATGAGGCTAATATGAAACGATTAGAGGATTTCAAGTTGTTCCTTCTTCTCAACCCTCGACTTCTAAGACGTCTTATTGTTCTAATGTCGATGGGGTGAACGTGGCGACCAAGGAAAAGAGTGCACACCCTCGTGTACCTCAAATTCTATCCACGGTTCAAAAAGAGAACTTTACCGACCTAACCAAAGGAAGAGGATTCGGGCCAATTTCTATTACCTTGTGATTTTTCCGAGATTCAGGGATGTTTAGCCCTTGCCGATTTAGGTGCTAGCATCAATCTTATGCCTCATTCTCTATGGAAATTGATGAGATTGCCTAGACTTACCCCCACGAACATGAAAATCGAGCTTGGAAATTGTACACCACTTATACCAATTGGAATAGCCGAGGATGTCTATATTAAAGTTGGAAACTTCATTTTTCCCCTGGATTTCGTTATATCCGATTATGAGTGTGACCCTAAATGTCCCATTATTTTAGGCCGACCCTTTTTATCGACGGCTCGAACCGTAATCGACGTTCACGAGGGAGACTCACTATGAGATATGGGGAGGATAAAATGGACTTTTTCACGAGTAAATCCCAAGTGTCTTATGATAATTAAAAAACCGAGGTTTCAAAACCTAATGTTTCTAAACCTAATGATTTCAAAATGTTCACTTTAGCGGAAAGTATGAGACTTAATGCATGTTTTGAAAGAATTAAGAAAAACGGTTTTAAAGATGATGATTTTAACGATAAAGAATACGTGTACCTAATTTAAAAGGGTATGTGTAAATTTTTGAATGAAAAATCACTTTGGGATGTATTCGATGAAACAAGTGAACGACCAATTCCGAAGGGCGAAGTTAGTGTCATCACGACAATGACAAAAATGGACTCGTCTTCGCCACCTTCTAAGTACCACGTCTTTGAGGCATCAAATTCTAACTCCATCGAAGTGCCTCCTTTTCCTAGCCCAACACCCTTTGAGGCTAAAGGTTTTATCAACATCGATCCGCTCGTTATTGAAAAGTCACCTAAGCATAGTCATTCGACTTGTAAGACCATGGTTGTGAGTGCTCGCATCGATTCTTTCTTTGACGATGACGATGGTGATTTTGCCGAGATTGATCACGTACTTCTAAATACACATGAAATTTTTGATTGTCCTAAAAAGAAATGTGTGAAGTATGATGATTACGAGTTTGATCCCGAGATTGAGGAAATCATTGAACGAGAGCTAGCTCTTTTGCCTCCACTCCCACCTACGAGTGAGGTCGATCTTTCCAAAATCGAGGATGAACTAAATGAGTTGGAACGTCTTATTTTAGATGACGAACCAACTCATGTGACCACCAAAAATCCAATTCTCGAGGAGTTACCTAATCAACACTCCTCAAATGAGAATTACCTTTACCACATTCGTGAGGATTTAACTTATCAACAATCCCCACAAATGGATGATGGTTTCATGCTTGATCATGATCTTTTCGAGAGAGTTTATAAGATACTCAAGGAGGGGAATGACAAACCTTGGTTTGACAAGCCTATCTTTTATGAAGAAAATCGAAGAGATCGACGTTCATGAGGATGACGATTATGTAGACCCTGAGGGGGCGGTGTTCTTTATTGATATACATTTTGAGAACTTATATAATCCGCCACCCCCTCCCACCAATGGCTTAAATGTGAGGATTTTTAGCGCGACTATTTTTTAATTTTACACGCCAAATATTTTCGACATTATTAAATCAGGTTTTCATAAAGAGTTTTTAAACGATGAAAAAGGGAAAGATTTTTCAAATGTTTTAAAAGATTTTTCTACATGTCTAACTCCGTCATCACTACGTTTTATGAGTGCTACCACCTCGTCTACTCCTTTTGACGACGGTTGGTGTGGATCTAGTGTGGGGGATGCCCCTTATGTTCCCTCACATTTCTCCACCGAGGACGAGATTTACGACCTCAGAATTGCTTGTAAAGGGAAATCTCGGTCTTCCACCAACGCAATAAATGGAAATCATATTCATTTGCTTGGTGTGAGTCTACCTCGAGTAGCTCATTATGTTGACTTACCCATTGTCCCACCTTTCTACTTCTCATATCTTTTCTTCTACCCCTTTGGGGTTCTAGCACGTGTTGAAGTGGTGTTGGTTCGTTTATCCTATGAGAACGAGGACGCCATCTTCGATCCCGGTATTTTGCATCATCAAAGGACTTAGTCCTTAGTACCGGTTGCTTTTGGGCATTGTTTATCATGTAAGCCCCACAAAAATGACCATACCCAGATTATCCCTAAATGATCACATTTATGGGGATTCAAGTCGAGCTTTTGACTCGGTTATCAAAAACAAGGTGCCTCGTGGGGGACTCTCATGCTTATCCTTGTAAATATTATTGCTTTCTAATAGTGTAACGAGGGGACTTGTGCTCTTCCGACCTTTGTTCCGTGGTTGTTTGTGATTATGGTTTATTAGGTTCATCGTCATCATTGAAGCCTCTCGTGTTCGTTAAACGGATCACTCGATCTTCGATCGTTGCCTTTGGAGATTCTGATATCCGATGATATCCTTTTATGTTCTAACGTTTATCTTATTAGCATAATTCATAAACGGCTATTAGGTTATTCATTTTACCCTTTCCATGCTCGAGATTAAGCATTCGACTTCGTCTCTAGTATGGGGATGTTTTCACCCCTAGACTCGAAACATTGAGGACAATGTTTAGTTTTAGTATGGGGGGGGGGGGTGAGTAGATACTTCACCTTGCTTACGTCATCACGCAATCAAAATATTCATCTTTTTGTTATCGTTTTGTTGCAAATAAGGCAAAAATGGCCAAATTTTAAATTTTTTCATATTTTCCATAAGTGTTTAAGACACGAATGTAGGTTTTCCGATGGTGAGAATAAGAGTAATTTTTGACCTGACCGTGCGTGTTGAGAACTTAGCTTCAATTCCTTAACTTTTTAGGCTAAGTCTCTTAAATGTGGACGAGAAATGATAGTATTATTAATAAGTCTCGTAATCTTTCACGATCTCATGTGTAGTAATTCTTAGCTTATTCTCCCCTCGCTTTTGTATAATAAATTGTTAATAAATACTGATTTAGCGGTTTAGTCACTATTGTTGGTTTCTAATTTTTTTAGTAGATTCCATGTAATTAAATTGGGAAAACATTGAGGTATCGCCAGCGTCACGGTTTTGAAGTATTGGCAACCCGAATAATCGAAAGCTTCACCTAATAATAATATTTCAAGTTCTCACCTAAATTAAGCAAAAATTTGAAGCTCAAAAGGCCGAAAAATCTATGCCCAAATTGAAAGTGAATTAAGCCTTAATCTTTGAAGCTTTAAAGATCCAAAATTCGCTTTAGCATGAGGATATACGTCTTTGGCCATAATAAAACAACCGATGATGGCGGATAATAAAAAGCAAGGCAAGACCGAAGTCATAATAAAAGCTCCATGGCGGATTTGAATAAAAGATGGAGGTAAACCTATGATAATAAGGCCCTTCCGTTAGGGGGCGTATAAAAGTCTTGGTAACAAGTCTCATGATCAAAACCGTTATAAAACTGTGTTTATCGATCCTTCTTGTTGACTTAATTTTTTGGCATCGTTGTCTATTAGGATGAATTATTAATTCGATGATTTTGGTTACACCGTTAAAACTCTATTTTTAGAATTAATCTCTATTCACGCATAACTCAATGATGTATCCTCGTGATCATTAAGACAAAATAAAATATAAGAGATACCAAGTAGGAATAAGGCAGTTTAGGTTCGTAATTAACACTTATGAGATATGATCGTGTTGCTAACATATAATAACAATGATCTCGTTACACGCTTAGCATGGAATTGGGTGAAAATCGAGGACGACGAAATTAATTCCAACGAAGCATTCACGTGTTCTTATTCTATGATCCTAAAAGTCACTTTATCATGATGAAAACAATACATTATTTCTAAAACACGTGTAGTAGTTTATTTAAATTTGAGTCTTTAATAAATGTCATCATAAAATGATTTTTGAAGTGCTAAGATACTTAATTCTTGCATTGCGTGGGGACACGGCAATGGTTTAGTATGGGGGAGTAATGAGACTGCAATTATACATAGTCTCATCGTCCAAATCGGTCATAAAAGGTTTAAAATATCATCAAATTACCCAAATATATGCTTGTGTTTGTTCATTGTGTATTTTAGGTACGGATATCGTGAAATCAACAAAAGATTACAAGAATCAAGCAAAAACAAACACGGGAAACGAAGCCGCACAAAGAACCGGACCTAAATCATGAATTTCCATTCAAGTCCTTGAAGTTTGAAGATTTGGCAATATTGGTCCCTCATCATTGGAGCATTGTCAACATTAGCCCTTGAAGAATCACTATTAACAACATTGGTCCTTTAAGAAATAAGATTGTACAAGATATGTCCTTGAAGATTGGTCAAAATACAACTAAAGCCCTTGAAATTAGTTTGATAAACTTTTTGTGGCAAAAATGGGAAAAAGAAAACTTCAATAAAAAGGGATTTATATTTGAGCTGTTTATTACCAAGTGACAATATTAAAGGAATTAAGGGGCCAATTTGGGCAGACATGCAAACATATCCCAGCCACTCACCCAACGCCACATCACCCCACTTAAACTCTACACCAATCACCACCCTCCTTCACGCCACATCACCCTTCCACTATATTTATTAAAACTAATATGTTTTAATATTAAACTTTTGGTGGTAAACGTCTTTTTTTAAACCTTTTTATCCCTAAAACTAATCAAAACCCCTACCGCTAAACACCCCTATCCCATGAACCCTAGAAACCTAATCCCCTCAAATCAAGGGGTTATGGGTCAATTAGCTCCAGAACTATGACTGAAGGTACCCTTAACCCAACCCTCTAACAAACTACACCACCCCGTGACTAAAACAGGCCCCACAGACTCCCCTGCTTCACCATATTTAGCAAATATGGAATCTCTCCAGGAAATCAACAGCTCAGATCCATTTACTTGGTCCCAAAGTTTGAATAAACGGTTTAGATCAATCCACACAGCTGGCAACCAACACAGAGTCACATGATCTATGTTTTGACCAAGACCAAGATTGAAGACTCAAGGGCCAAAACGAGAATTACATCAGTTAGGGTTTTAGTCATTGTATTTTTATTTAGTTTCTAGATTATTCTACCTCTAGTATAAATACAAGTCGGGTTGTGACTTGTGTTTTTGTTCCAGTTTTTGTAATTTATTAAATTTATTAATGACAATGAACAATTTTTAAATTTACAAATTCTGAGTTCCATTTTTATTGTTTTCTTAGTTTAATGTTTCAATTTTAAATGCAAAATTAGTATAAGGTTTTCAAATTCAATTCATGTTCAAAGGTTTGTTTTCTGAAAAAGTTTTTCTAAACTTGAATTTAACATGTTGATGAAGTAAAAGTGGACTTTTCATGTTAAAAATCAATTTGGTGGTAAGCTTTTGTTAGGACTATTCTTGGTTCAAAAGGTTATTGTGTCAAAGATTTTTCAAAGATAAAAATCTCATTTTTATTTTATTGGTTAACAGCTTACTCACATAAGCTACCAATAAGCTCACTGACACTGAGCTTATTGGTGGTTTATGAGTTCTTGTTCTTTTCCTATTTGATTTTGTTTGTGCAGGGGTAAAATACAAGTCCAAGCCTCATTCTTCCTTTTTCTTCCATTTTGATTATTGAAGATATATTATATCTTGGTTCTGTAGTAGAACCTCAGCCAGATGTCTCTACAAACAGCTCACTTATAAGCTATTGAGTGCAAAAATAGAAGGCATCAGCTCTTGGTAAGACTTGAACCCTATTTATGCATAAAACTGCCTGATTAGTATGCTAAATGAAGAGATTTTGTTTGACTGAATGTTCTTGAGTGATTTTGGTTTCTAGTTTATTCTACTTTGTTGTTTTGATAGTTTAAGATTTTTTAATATTGATTTGTGAAATTCTTGGTGGTAGAATCTTTGTTCAATCTGTTAACAGCCAATTATAGGGGTGTTTGGATCTGAATACTAGGTCAAATTGGTGACAGATTTGGGCTTGTAAAAAGTCTAATCACACTTAAATAGGTAGAGGTAGGATTGATTAGTGCTTTGTTTCAAGTATGGTAGTCTAACACGAAGGTTTGCATGGTATAATTTGGTAAAACCTGTCTAGTTCATCAGTAGCCTTTAACTGCCTAAATTTTTGTTTAATTTTCATTTGATCTTTGCATTCTGTTAGAATATAGGTTAGTCTATGATTATATTCAAGTATTAATTAGTTTGGTTCCTTTTTGAGCAAGATTTTAGCATTCAAAATTTGTCTTTGTGCCATTTAGATCAGGGAACTATTCATCAGACCTTAAAACCATAACAGTGATTGCATTTGTTCTTGTATATGTGATTCCTGTGTTTGAATTGTGCTTTTTAGAATTTCCTTGACTCCCCACAACCCAATTGGTTGTGGGCGTGCCTGTTGTTTCCAAAAACACTAAAAAACAAACAAGTTACAATCACATTTATCACCAGACCCATTTTTATTGAAAACAGTGGGAACCAAGTTCCCCCTAATAGTGTAAAAGTTCCCACTGCTTGGAAAGAAGACAAAATCTACTTAAGTGTCCCTTTTAGTTTTTCAAATTTTTGTCTTTAGTGATCAAATTTCATCCATTTTCAGTAATTTTACTTTTGTTATTTTTGTTATTTTATTTCTGAATTTTCCATTAGATTTATTTTTCTGTTACTGTTCATTTTCTATTTTTTAGATTAAATGGCATTTTTAATTAGTTTTTAATTAACTGTTTTTTGTCTTTTAGTGCAAAACTTTTACATTTTTTAGTTTTAAAAATTTTCATAGACTCAGAAAAAGATTTTAAGATTTTTAGTTTAAAAATATTTTATTGTTCATCTTTTTTAGTAATTTTTAGATTTAATATAAGTTTAATTAGGATTTAATCAAATCTATTTTGTCTTTTAGTCTAAAAAGTCTTGTTTTCAACTTTTTTCAATTTTATACTATTTAGTAATATAATTTAGGATTTTTCAAATAGTCAAATTAATTTTATTATTATTTTATTATTTTTAATCATTATTTTAGTTTAAAAATAGTTTTTAGCATTTTAAAAATAGAAAAATAGTTTTTAATATTTAAGAAAAATACTTTTTAGTCTTTAAATAATATAAGTGAGTTATTTGTTCGATAAAATAATATTTTTGGCTTTTTCTTAATTATATTTGATTTTAGGGCTTTAATTAGCATTTAAAATTGAATATTTAATTAATAAAAGGTTTTAAAATTTATTTATTGATTTCTTATTCTTATTTATATTATTTTAGATTTAGTTTTCATTTTTAATTAATTTTTAGGTTTAATTTTTAATTCTGTCACGTTTTACGTATTTACGTTCGTGTTTTACGTTAATTCGTCGTAGTGTAATCGTAATCGTAGCTCGTCTTTGATTTTGCTCTCTTTACCCAAAAACGCCACTAATCCAAACTTTGATTTTATATATTGGCACACTTAATTCACACACCTCCTTCGAGAACTAACCTAGAATTTATTCGACTTGTCGGTTTTCCTAAATCGTCTAGTTTAATACTTGCCCACATTATACGCTCTATTTCCTAAAAGACGTATCTTACTACAATCACCAAGCGTCTTGGAATATTTCTCGAATTAGTTAAGAAGGAGGAGTTGTATGCTATGTTTCCAGAGTGCGAATTTTGATCAATGTTGTGCAATTTCTAGGACATGTCATTGATAGCCAAGGTATTCGTGTAGATCCTACAAAGATTGAAGCGGTAATGAATTGGACTAAACATATTACGCATACGGAAATAAGACAATTCTTAGGATTGGCTAGATATTATCGATGATTTATCTAAGGTTTTTCAAAAATTGCCAAAGATTTCACTAAATTGACTCAAAAGAACAAACTGTTTGTTTGTTGAAATGATCAAGAGATAGCTTTTCAATTATTGAAACAAAAGTTGTGTGAAGCACCTATCCTAGCATTACCAGAAGGTAACGATGACTTTATTATTTACAATGATGCATCTATTCAAAAAATAGGAGCAGTGCTTATGCAAAGGAATAAAGTTAATGCTTATGCATCATGGCAACTTAAACCTAATGAGAAGAATTATACTACCCATGATCTAGAATTAGGAGCGGTGATATTCGCTCTTAAAATCTAGAGACATTACCTCTATGGTACGAAGAGTGTAGTATTTACTGATCATAAAGTATTCAATATATTCTTCATCAGAAGGAATTGAATATGAGACAACAACGTTGGTTAGAATTACTTGCTGATTAGGATTGTGAAATTCGTTATCATCTAGGTATATCCAATGTAGTAGATGATGCTTTGAGTCGAAAGGAGCGTGTTAAGCCATTACAAGTTAGATCACTAATGATTACTCTTTTCCCGAATACTTACCCAAATTCTCGAAGCCCAAGAAGAACCACTTTAGACAAAGAATGTAGAAGCTGAGAAGTTGAGAGGAATGACTAAAGAATTTGAAGTTCGTCAAGATGGAATTCGTTGTATTAAGAATCGTAGTTGGTTACCTGCATGAATCTCATAAATCGATTTATTCTGTACATCCTGGCTACGACAAGATGTATCATGATCTGAAGAACTCTATTGGTGGCCTAACATGAAGGCAATCATAGCAGAATACGTTAGTAAGTGTTTAACGCGTGCAAGAGTTAAAGCAGAGTATCAAAAGGCATCTGGACTGCTGATACAACCAGAGTTTCCGGTATGGAAATGGGAAAGAATTTTGATGGATTTTGTAACTATGTTACCTAAGACATTAAATGGACATGACAACAGCTGGGTTATTGTCGATTGTTTTACTAAATCTACGTGATTTATTCCTATTAAAGAGACTGATAGTATGAAAACTCTTACGAGATTGTACATCAAGGACATAATCTCTCAACATGGAGTGCCTGTATCTATCATCTCAGATCGTGATAGTCGCTTTACATCTATATTTTGGAAGTCGACGCAAAATGTCTTAGGAACTCAATTAGACATGAGTACGACATATCATCTTCAAAAAGATAGACAAAGTGAAAAAACGATCCAAACTCTTGAAGATATGGTTAGAGCTTGTGTAATAGATTTTGGAAAATCATGGGAGAAACATCTACTTCTAGTAGAATTATCTTATAACAATAGTTATCATGCTAGTATTAAAGCAGCGCCTTTCGAAGTACTTTATGGAAGAAAGTGTCAATCGCCTATTTGTTGGGCTGAAGTTGGAGATATTTAACTAACATGACCATAAATAATACAGGAGCCTACTGAAAAGATCATCCAAATCCGACAGCGATTACAAGCTGCACAAGATAGACTTACGCTAATTCTAGTCGTAAACGTTTGGATTTGAAGTTTGAGATTGTGTTATGTTAAAAGTATTACCTCGTCAACGAGTTATCTGATTCGGAAAGAAAAAGAAACTGAATCCAAGGTATAAACTAGAGCTTCCTGAAGAGCTTAGTAATTTTCACAATACTTTTCATGTTTCAAATGTGAAGAAATGCTTATCTAATGAATCTCTCATCATACCGATGAAAGAACTTCAACTTGATGATAAATTAAATTTTGTGGAAGAACCTGTGGAAATCATGGATAAATAGATCAAACAATTGAAGCAAATTCGTATCCCAATAGTTAAAGTAAGATGGAACCCGAAAAGAGGACCTGAGTATACATGGGAACGTGAAGATCAAATTCGAGCTAAATATCCACATCTATTTTCTACCTTTAACCATAGTTCTAGCTAATTCGCGGGACGAGATTTAATGTAAGGATAGGAGACTATAATATCCATTAGATTTTGCTTATGTAATATCAATGTATATGCATTTGCCCATTTGATAAATAAATAAAGAGGTGAATTTTCTAAGAATTTTTTGCATTTTCCTATGATATATGACTATATGGATTCTCACTATTTCAATTGCCACTTCAACATAGGCCTATATGTTGTAAACAATATGTATATATCAAGTCTAAGTTTCTAAAAATAATCCTTTGTATATATTATGAATAAGAACATTCCAAGTATAATAAAAATACCTTACTTTTCCAAAGAGCCTTAAAAACCCTAGAATTTACTTTATAAACCAATGTTTCAAGAAATGTAACTGTGAGGAATGAACACACGACTAATATAACAAGAATAGAGATGATGAAGAACAAGATTAAACCAAAAAAGAAAGATTATATTAGATGAAAAAAGAAAAAAAAAAGGTTGTGAATTCCTAGTGAGAGAAATACATATGTTTCTCTTTCTACAAACTATGGAATGGAAGACACACACACACACAAATGAGGTTGTGAGGCCTTTTATACTATGTAGTAAATGTTTAGGAGGCCTTCCTCATTTGTGTGTTCGGGACTAATTCCCGTTACATAAACATTAATAACTAAGAACTCTCGACACCGTTGAATAGTATTTTTCACGAGCTTCGCAACGGTATATTATATGACCATCACTTTAAATACGGCTAACAATCTCCCACTAAGGGGTGGTCATGTAATATGTGACTTCACTTCTTTGGTGTTGCAGATTTTGAAGCTCGTTGTCTTGAGAGTTCTTGAATAGTTCCTTTCATGACTTGTGATCTTGGATCTTTGATCTTTGCCTTGACTTGATCTTGAAGCTTTACCAGCTTGTGTTCTTGTGTCTTTCTCCACATACTCATGTTTTGTGTTGACTTGAAAGCTTGTAAAAAATCTCCCTTGATCATCAGAGTAGCGGAAGGCTTTGTCTTTAGATGCTCTTGAGCTTTCTTCAATAACCTGAATATGTGGCCTTGAATTGCGACTCTTGAGATAACGCCACCGTTTGCATTCCACCGGTTTCCCGGTATACAGTACGAATATTGTACCTGGTAAGTTCAAAGAACTTCCTTGACAGGCTTTTCGGTTGTGGTAGCCGTTCTCAATACTTGAATATATCGAAAGATAATTCATAGTAAGGTGTGAATCATGCAGTTCCATTCTGCTGATTAAGTCGTCAATTCAATTTCCTGGAACAAGTTTGAATCAATTAAGAATCAAACCATCGTTGCTTTCTAGTTGACACAAGTTTGATTCATATAGAATCGCACAAGTTACCTACCGCAATGCTGTTTGATGATGACACTGGAAGGATTTCCATTCGTCACTGTAAATACTGAAAAGTATTACTCTGAATGTTCTGGCAAGATCATGAAGATATTGCGTCGAGACCTGGAACAAGTTTGAATCAATTAAGAATCAAACCACTGTTGCTTTCCAGTTAACATATGTTCAATTCAAGCTGAATCATACATATGACCTACCACAGTGCTGTTTGATGTTAACACTAGAAGGATTTTCATTCATCACTGTGAATACTAGAGAGTATCACTCCGAATGTTCTAGCAATACCACAAGGATAGAGCGTAGGACTCTGTAAATTATCGCTTGTGTTAAAATGATAAACAACAATTGATATAAGAAATAAGTGTCCTAATGAGATTTTTTGATGAATCTCGTTGGCTCTAGACTCTATAAGTGCACGTTTATTTGGTGATCGGAGGCTGGAGCAGACTGCCACCTTTTTTAATATCTACTATCTCAGAGTGAGAAAGTTGATAGAAATGAGTTGAACTCCGTGACAATAAAACAGACTTCTTTTGAGAGAAGCTTGAGTAGGCTGGGATGGGTTGTGCATTGCATCACTGGGTCCATGATGCTTTGTCTTCAATACCAGAAATCATCAACGTGATTCTGATAGTAGATGTATTGACCCGTTTTCTGCCTAAGTTGTATGGAGGGCTATTTCTTTTCACCCTTTATCCTTACATTTATTTTTCATTCTTCAACCCCTTCAATGCTTACCAAGACGTCATAACTAGCACCTTGTTGTGATTGTTCCAGTGCTAGCTTAAGTCATTAGTCGACATTATTCCCGTACACTCAACTACTCCATCTTTCCTAAGGACTTCTAAGTTCTAATGGATTGTCTCTGGGAAGATCCCTCCGGTTCTGGTTGGATCATCGGACGAAAACCTAACCACCTTTTGACACCAATATCGTCGTGAATAATTGTATTGAATGTATATATATCGAAACCAGAAACCCTTTCTTAATCACCAAAATGCTCCCCCTACATATATGCATCATAAAAGGAAAGGTTTTTGCACATATTTAGGAAGAGAAAGCACTTATATCAAAGATCTTATCCAAGATAACACATTTTACTCACTATTTCCCCCCCCCCCCCCCCCTCAAAAATTGCATGACATTGAAATTTTTGTGAAACTAGTGATGAAACATGGAGAGAATATTGTTGCATGAAAGTTTGTACTCCCCCTCGAAAAGAAATCCTATTTAAAATTAGGGGAGTATATGAGCACACAGTTTTGAAATACTTTGAAAAATTGTGCTCAAAACCCCGAGAAAACTTACTTTCCCGTTGTTAAGGAATAATGTACATAAATGAACATTTTCCTTGTGTTCATGAGCTTAAAACTTTGAATGTTTTGATATAAGCCCATGACCGGGAAAAATTAATTTCTCGTTGTTGAGGATAAGTCAAAGAATTTCCTTTCTTTGGGGACCGGGTTATAGTCTGACATGTGACTATAAGTGTAACTCCTGGTAATTTTCCCTACTTTGTAAAATGACTATTTTACCCTTTGACTTTTTATTTAGTTAACTGTGTGATTTAACTGTGTTGGAACCGGGAAGTTATCCCGTGTTTTCTGAAAAACTGTTTGCTGACCAGTAATGACCTGACACTGTGCTCAGTCATTATTCTGAACATTTTCTGTGAACCTGACCAATGTGCTGAGACGGTCAATGAATTGACGATAATCCATGAGATTATTCGTTATCTGTGAATTATGTGCTTAACTGTTTAGTTTTTAACAACGTGATCATATTTTCTTAAGCAGCGTATTTAAATATTTCTGTATATGTTTATATGCCTGTATTTTAGTATTTTTGCTATTTATAGTAATAAATCGCATTTACAGTGAATATTTAATTAACGTATCGCGTTTTCGTATTTTACGTCGTTTTTATGTTTAACCGTCGTTAACATGCATAAAATAGTTTACCAATCATAAAATGTCAGTTTTCGTCGAAAAATCGTAAATTTAATATATTTCGTCAAATATTTAAGTTTTACGTAATTTTAAACTTAACTATATACTTTTTGATATTTACCTAAAACTAACTAACCTTTTTACCTTAAACCTTTTAACTAGTTACCATAGTAAAATTTTTGAATAATTTACCCCCATATGGGACCCCCATAACCGGCCAAAACAACCACCATGTGCATGATGCACCAAAATCTTACACTTTGCCATTTTAAGCTTAGGCTTACACATCTTACATTTTTAACTTACTAACCTATTTTCACCTCAAATAATTCACTTCATTTCACTTCAAAAAAAAAACACACACATATCTCTCTTTCTCTCCCAAAACACACGGCACACAAACACATACATTTTCCACCATTGTTGATTTCTTAAAGCTTCATTTTAACAAGAATTAACACAAAACAAATACACCCTAGAGTTTGTACAAGCATAAAGAAGAATGGTTATTCTCGGTTTGTTGATTTGAGTAGTTTTTGGGTTGAAGTTGTAGAGTAGAGTTCTTGTTGATTATTAGTGGGTTAGAGCGTAGATCGGGTCGTTGTGATTACGTAGAATCGTTACTCAAGGTTACTTCTTAAACCTTTTTCATCTTTTCATTTTCCATGCATAATCTTTGTAGATCTATGCATGCATGTTACTCATCAAGTATTTTCTTGAAATAAAATGATAAAAAACTATTTTTGGTCATGAAATATTTTAAGATCTATGGAAATTATGTATGGATCTATTAGATCCATACATGAAAATGGTTTAATTGAATGACTTGTGAAAAATATAAGTATGTATATTTTGGATTTGTGAACTTGAAGTAAAATCTTTGATTTTGTTGGTGTTTATGAATAATTGGAGGGAACTAGTAGTGTTACTACTAGTGGTTACGCTTGAAAATGGTCGAAAACGAGTTTTTACGAAAAACGTACAATCTGTCCGATTTTTATAAGAGGCGTAGAGGGTCGTAAAAATTGTTTTGACACTAGTTTTCTACGATATTATGAAAATATAAGTTAATACCTTCGTTTCGATATATTATGGACTAAAAACGGAGCTAAAATGAGTAAAATTTGGTCGTTTAAATTTCGTTGTCGGAAAACTTAATTTTTGTGAAAAACACTATAAGTGTTTGCTGTCTAGATTTTTAAAGTGGTCGAAACGACATTTTCGAGTTAAACGTAGTTGTTTTAAGTGTCGAAATGGTATGTATAAATGTTGGACTTGTTTTGTAAAAGCGTATTAGCGCGAAATGTGAGTACTTGGTGTACCGTTAAAAGTTTGAACGTTGGAAATGGAAATTGACACTATTGCGGAAAATGACTTGTTGTAATATTGGCGATTGAGAAATTGTTGAAAATAGGGGTTTTAGGACGAGATTTGAGTACTTACTAAAAATGGCAAATTTTTACGTGACGCCGAAAGGCTGCCAAATTTTCGTTAGAAATCGTGTAGGAAAATTTGTTAAGATAAATTTTGGTAAATTAAAATTTACGCCGAAAGGCTGTCGAAATTTCGTCGAGTCAAAAATAAATATTTTTGCCTAAGTATATATATACTATAATGTTTATAACGATATAACATTTACAAGTCACGATTTTAACAACAAAATATATACATGATTGATGAGTAACGTACGTGACGAACTATTGTGACTTATTTGCTAGCGCGTAAACTATAGTATTATATTTAGGTTGTTGCTAGAGTTGCTCGCTACTATTTGATTACTTGTGCGGTTTGAATCGTTGCTTGAGGTGAGTTTATAGATCCCTATTAAACTGCTTTCTATGTTTAATGTTTTGGGATGTGATAAATGCTTTGATGCTTACTTCTGAACGCAAGTAAAACTTGATTTCTGTGAACGCTTTGTGAACACTATTTATGAGATAGCTTAAGTTGCTTTAGCCATAGTCCCCACTATCGTGAATCGTTAGTTACTCTGTTGGAGTAAGCTCTTATGTTACGGATAGATCTATTGAGGGTTGACAACCTCCACTCGGGCATTCTGACGCCGGACGAGTGTGTACCATTGGTATGAACGGAGTTATCTTGGCTAGGTACTCCATTGGGGCAAAATTTATGTATGCAATCTATTGTATGCACTGGATCACTAGTTTCGATGTCACGAGCTTAGCTATCATAAATATTGTGAACACCCAATTTATCCTACACTTGGTATTGTATCTCCTATAGTTGCACGTGTACTTGAAATGAAATCTGAAATTGAACTGCTATGAATTTTTACTTGAAACCTATATTCTCACCAACTTTATGTTGACCCGATTTAGCATTTATCTCATGTAATTGATGATGAGTTGTATCTGCTGTGTGAAGTACTTGGAGTACGCATGCATTTCTTGGCTATCTTCGGACATTTATTTACTTATGCTTTTGAACTATTATCTCGTTGATGTTTAAAACTTTTACATTCCGCTGCACTATCTTTTGAAACTGAGACCTTTTATAATGTGATGCTTTTATTTAAATTCAACGAGGTATTTTTATAAAACGTCTCATTTAGAGTCGTTCTCTTGTACCTTGAACTATGATATAATGTCGTACCAGCCCCCGAGCTTCACTGCTTCCGCATATCACATTTTGGGGTGTTATAGAATTGGTAATCAGAGCCTTGATTATAGAGAACTAGGTTTGCATCTTAGGCCTAGACTATAACCGATGTGGCTACTTGTTACTCTGTATATATATGTGTACTACGTAATGTATTACGTAGGATAACAGAATAAGTAATATGTAATATATATTAGGTAATACGTAATATGTATTATATACATATGCATTCCGTTGATTTGCATGCTTTAATTTCTATACATGATTATTTCATGCATACCCTACAACTGATTTAATACGCATTTTGGTTGTTGCAGGTTATGTCGTCATCTACTGTTTCTTACCAGCCCGACTCTACCGACGAAGAGTGGGAAGACGAGATTGAGATGGTACCAGATCATGTTGAGCCGGAGAATGACCCAGAGGAGGCTGATCCTGAGGAGGAAGGTGTGAGTATGACCCTGACGAGGATTCAGAGGAGGATGATGAGGGTGAGCCTGATGTGTTGTCTGATACTTCCGATGTTGTTGATGGGATGCCACCGGTTGTGCATTGTACTTTGATCAAGTGGGTTAGTGGTAGTGAGGATGATGAGGATGATGAGGATGACGTGGATGGTATTGAGGTAGATCACGAGGGTGATGAGGGTATGGATGGACATGAGGTAGGTCATGAGGATGATATGGATGGTGTTGAGGTAGATCATGAGGGTGATGATGATATGGATGGATATGAGGTAGATCGTGAGGATGATGAGGACATGGATGATGAGATTGAGAGTGATACTGACGTTAGGATGGTTGTGGCTAGTAGTGATAGCGAGGATGCTGAGGCTGATGATGATAGTAGGGTTGATGCTTTGACTGTTGTACCTGAGAGAGTTGAGCCTAGTAGGAGGAGTGAGATTAGGAAGACGTCCAACTTGAGGAAGAAGCCTACTGTTCCATGTCAGCGGTTTAGAGAGGAGAGGGATGCTTTATGGGGTACGCCACCAGCTGAGGTTTATACTGATTTCGATGATACTGTACCACCTGCTGATGGAGCTGGACCATCCGGTGTTAGATCTCGAGCCTTGTTCGATCCTGATTCGTCATGCCCACGGAAGAAGGTTCGTATGTATGATTCACACACTACACCTGAGGCATC
Organism: Glebionis coronaria; assembly: GCA_025667525.1. Classification (NCBI taxonomy): domain Eukaryota; kingdom Viridiplantae; phylum Streptophyta; class Magnoliopsida; order Asterales; family Asteraceae; genus Glebionis; species Glebionis coronaria. The sequence goes on along the minus strand of CM046882.1, from coordinate 266,054,560 downwards.
TCCTACTCATGGGAGTCGAGTTACTACTACTGTTTCTACACCACCTACTCATCATGTTGGAGAGCCCTCTAGACCTAGATCATGTGTTGTTATGATAGGATCTGCTAGGGATTCAGATGTTGTTCGTTTTCGTCTACTTGAGAATGCGGTTTTTGGATTGTTAGAGGATAACGAGGATACCCGTGAATTGTTGGATACCACGCTTGAGGAGGTTGCTAGGTTGAGGCGTGAGTTGGAGTCAGTTCGTGGAGGAGACCGAGCTGCAGATGGAGACCCGAGGAGTGATTCACCGAGATGTGCTGAGTGTGATCGTCGTCGTCGCACTTAGAGATTCATCGTTATTGTGCTTAATTCTAGAGTAGATTGACATCTTTATCTTTTGGGTATTGTATCCACTAAACTAGAGTAGTACTCGGTTAGTTGGAGTAGACTAGATGTAATCATACTCTTATTTTATGACTATGTACTCGATATTTTGATTATGAATGGGAATTTAACTTTATGACCTTGACCAGTGACTATCCTTTTTATATTGTTGTGCTGTTAAATTCTGCATTCTATTTTAGCATATGAAATATATAACGTGTATATTCGTGCTTGAACCTTAATTGCATTGTTGTCTTAACGCAGAGAAACAATGGTGAACACACGTAACGGAATGACTGACGCACAATTGGAAGCACTGATTACGCAACGAGTGACTGCTCCACTGGCAAACGTTCAAGCTAACAACAACGTGACCGAAGCACCACCGAACAATGTTGACAATCGACCGCCTAAGCCGTGTACTTACAAGGACTTTAGGAGCTGTGACCCTTTGACTTTTAATGGTATTGAAGGAGCTGTCGGATTAGCTCGTTGGGTCGAAAAGATGGAAGCTGTGTTCCATGTTAGTGGATGTGTTGCTTAAAACCAAGTGACTTATTCTACTTGTACTTTAGCTGCTGGAGCGTTGACATGGTGGAACACCCATGTGCAGACGGCTGGAGCCGAGGAGGCATATGGAATTAGTTGGGAGGAACTTAAGAAGTTGTTGACTTTGGAGTACTGTCCTCGTATTGAGATTCAGAAAATGGAAATCGAACTGTGGAACTGTGAAGAACAATGACATTGGTACGTACACTAGGAGGTTCCAAGAATTTTGTTTACTATGTCCTGGAATGGTTCCGGATGAAGAAAAGAAGGTTGAGCGCTATATTTGGGGTTTACCTGGTAGAGTTCAAGGGAATGTGACATCGTCTGGACCGACAAAACTTAGTGATGCTATAAGGATGGATCACAGTCTGATGGACCAAGTTGTTCGAGCAAATGATGGGAATGTCGCGGACAACAAGAGAAAATGGGGTAATAACCAAAGGAACAACCATGGGAACTATCCTAATAAGAGGCAAGACACCGTGAAAGCGTACACCGCTGGTACTGGGGAAAAGGGAGTGTACAATGGGACGTTACCTCTGTGCAATCGATGCAAGCGTCACCATAATGGACAATGCAATGTACAGTGTCACAACTGCAAGAAAACTGGACACATTGCTAGAGATTGTAAGTCACCACCCAACACGAAAGACAACGTCACTTGCTTTGAATGTCAGCAAAAGGGACACTACAGCAATGAGTGCCCAAAGAAAAAGAACAAGGACCAAGGAAAGATTGCTAAAGCTGGGGAAGCTCGTGGAAGGGTCTATGTGATAGGAGGAGGAGAAGCGCAACAAAACCCCGACGTCGTGACGGGTACGTTTCTTCTCAATGGTCGTTATGCTTCTATTTTATTTGATACTGGAGCCGATAGGAGTTTTGTGTCGACTGCTTTTAGTGTTTTGCTTGATGTGACCCCTTCGCCCTTAGACACTAAGTACACTATTGAGTTAGCTAATGGGAGGTTGATAGAAGCCGATACTATACTTCGTGGATGCACTTTAAATCTTCTAGGTCATCCTTTCGTAATAGACCTTATGCATGTTGAGTTAGAGAGTTTTGACATGATTGTCGGAATGGATTGGTTGTCGAGATATCATGCTACGATTGTATGCGACGAGAAGATCGTTCGCTTACCATTTGGTGATGAAGTTTTAGAGGTACAAGGGGATACAAGTAACGGAAAAGGGAAGTCACGACTGAACATTATCTCGCGTGTCAAGGCTTAGAAGTTGTTATCGGAAGGTTGTCACGTATTTTTAGCCTGTGTTACTGAAAAGCAGACGGAAGAAAAACGGTTGGAAGATGTACCTATTGTACGGGATTTTCCGGAAGTCTTTCCTAAAGATTTGCCTGGATTACCGCCGGCTAGACAAGTTGAATTCAAGATCGATTTAATACCGGAAGCTGCACCTGTTGCTCGAGCGCCTTACCGTTTAGCACCGTCGGAATTGCAAGAACTAGCGACGCAACTACAAGAGTTGACTGATAAAGGATTCATAAGACCGAGTAATGACCTGACACTGTGCTCAGTCATTATTCTGAACATTTTCTGTGAACCTGATCAAAGTGCTGAGACGGTCAATGAATTGACGATAATCCATGAGATTATTCGTTATCTGTGAATTATGTGCTTAACTGTTTAGTTTTTAACAACGTGATCGTATTTTCTTAAGCATCGTATTTAAATATTTCTGTATATGTTTAAATGCCTGTATTTTAGTATTTTGCTATTTATAAGAATAAATTGTATTTACTATGAATATTTAATTAACGTATCGCGTTTTCGTATTTTACGTCGTTTTTACGTTTAACCGTCGTTAACATGCATAAAATAGTTTACCAATCATAAAATGCCAGTTTTCGTCGAAAAATCGTAAATTTAATATATTTCGTCAAATTTTTAAGTTTTACGTAATTTTAAACTTAACTATATACTTTATGATATTTACCTAAAACTAACTAACCTTTTTACCTTAAACCTTTTAACTAGTTACCATAGTAAAATTTTTGAATAATTTACCCCCATATGGGACCCCCGTAACCGGCCAAAACAACCACCATGTGCATGATGCACCAAAATCTTACACTTTGCCATTTTAAGCTTAGGCTTACACATCTTACATTTTTAAGTTACTAACCTATTTTCACCTCAAATAATTCACTTCATTTCACTTCAAAAAAAACACACATATCTCTCTTTCTCTCCCAAAACACACGGCACACAAACACATACATTTTCCACCATTGTTGATTTCTTAAAGCTTCATTTTAACAAGAATTAACACAAAACAAATACACCCTAGAGTTTGTACAAGCATAAAGAAGAATGGTTATTCTTGGTTCGTTGATTTGTGTAGTTTTTAGGTTGAAGTTGTAGAGTAGAGTTCTTGTTGATTATTAGTGGGTTAGAGCGTAGATCGGGTCGTTGTGATTACGTAGAATCGTTACTCAAGGTTACTTCTTAAACCTTTTTCATCTTTTCATTTTCCCTGCATAATCTTTATAGATCTATGCATGCATGTTACTCATCAAGTATTTTCTTGAAATAAAATGATAAAAATTATTTTTGGCCATGAAATATTTTAAGATCTATGGAAATTATGTGTGGATCTATTAGATCCATACACGAAAATGGTTTAATTGAAAGACTTGTGAAAAATATAAGTATGTATATTTTGGATTTGTGAACTTGAAGTAAAATCTTTGATTTTGTTGGTATTTATGAATAACTGGAGGGAACTAGTAGTGTTACTACTAGTGGTTACACTTGAAAATGGTCGAAAACGAGTTTTTACGAAAAACGTACAATCTGTCCGATTTTTATAAGAGGCGTAGAGGGTCGTAAAAATTGTTTTGACACTAGTTTACTACGATATTATGAAAATATAAGTTAATACCTTCGTTTCGATATATTATGGACTAAAAACGGAGCTAAAATGAGTAAGATTTGGTCGTTTAAATTTCGTTGTCGGAAAACTTAATTTTTGTGAAAAACACTATAAGTGTTTGCTGTCTAGATTTTTAAAGTGGTCGAAACGACATTTTCGAGTTAAACGGAGTTGTTTTAAGTGTCGAAATGGTTACTAAATGGTATGTATAAATGTTGGACTTGTTTTGTAAAAGCGTATTAGCGCGAAATGTGAGTACTTGGTGTACCGTTAAAAGTTTGAACGTTGGAAATGGAAATTGACACTATTGCGGAAAATGACTTGTTGAAATATTGGCGATTGAGAAATTGTTGAAACTAGGGGTTTTAGGACGAGATTTGAGTACTTACTAAAATGGCAAATTTTTACGTGACGTCGAATGGCTGGCGAATTTTCGTTAGAAATCGTGTAGGAAAATTTGTTAAGATAAATTTTGGTAAATTAAAATTTACGCCGAAAGGCTGTCGAAATTTCGTCGAGTCAAAAATAAATATTTTTGCCTAAGTATATATATACTATAATGTTTATAACGATATAACATTTACAAGTCACGATTTTAACAACAAAATATATACATGATTGATGAGTAACGTACGTGACGAACTACTGTGACTTATTTGCTAGCGCCTAAACTATAGTATTATATTTAGGTTGTTGCTAGTGTTGCTCGCTGCTATTTGATCTTACTTGTGCGGTTTGAATCGTTGCTTGAGGTGAGTTTATAGATCCCTATTAAACTGCGTTCTATGTTTAGTGTTTTGGGATGTGATAAATGCTTTGATGCTTGCTTCTGAACGAAAGTAAAACTTGATTTCTGTGAACGCTTTGTGAACACTATTTATGAGATAGCTTAAGTTGCTTTAGCCATAGTCCCCACTATCGTGAATCGTTAGTTACTCTGCTAGAGTAAGCTCTTATGTTACAGATAGATCTATTGAGGGTTGACAACCTCCACTCGGGCATTCTGACGCCGGACGAGTGTGTACCATTTGTATGAACGAAGTTATCTTGGCTAGGTACTCCATTGGGGAAAAATTTATGTATGCAATCTATTGTATGCACTGGATCACTAGTTTCGATGTCACGAGCTTAGCTATCATAAATATTGTGAACACCCAATTTATCCTACACTTGGCACTATATCTCCTATAGTTGCACGTGTACTTGAAATGAAATCTGAAATTGAACTGCTATGAATTTTTACTTGAAACCTATATTCTCACCAACTTTAGGTTGACCCAATTTAGCATTTATCTCAGGTAATTGATGATGAGTTGTATCTGCTGTGTGAAGTACTTGGAGTCCGCATGCATTTATTGGCTATCTTCGGACATTTATTTACTTATGCTTTTGAACTATTATCTCGTTGATGTTTAAAACTTTTACATTCCGCTGCACTATCTTTTGAAACTGAGACATTTTGTAATGTGATGCTTTTATTTAAATTCAACGAGGTATTTTTATAAAACGTCTCATTTAGAGTCGTTCTCTTGTACCTTGAACTATGATACAATGTCGTAACAGCCCCCGAGCTTCACCGCTTCCGCATATCACATTTTGGGGTGTTACAATAAGCCATTATGAGAAGAAAGTAGAAAAGACATGTTTTGAAAACATTTGAACTCTCATTCAAACTTTATGTACGTACAAGTGTCGTTATTGAGTGACATTTCTAAGTGCGTCCATATTATCGATGCTGAGAGACATGTCGGAGAATAATATTTTTGATATTTTTGAATGATTTTCTCATTTTTTATTTTGTTTTTATAGGTTTTATATTTTTTTATTTTGATTTTCTGATAGATATATACAAGGTTACTGCGAATGTGCAAGACGTTCAAGTTCATTTGGAGTGAAACTACGCATACCAAGTCGACGAACCAAGAATTCAAATCTTTCTTGAGAAAGATCTTTGGTGAAGATGTCGGCCAGTTGGTAGTCCGTCTTGTCAAAATACAGTTCGATCGTTCCTCTTTCCACATGCTCCTTTATGAAATGGAATCGGACAGCTATGTGCTTGGTCTTGGAGTGTTGGACCGGGTTGCAGGATATGGCTATGGCTGATTGTGAATCACAATAAATAGGAACTTTGTTAAAGTGAAAGTCATAATCCGTGAGTTGTGTTCACATTCAAAGGACTTGAGCACTACACACGGATAGGGACACATATTGAAGAATATGGAAAATCTTATGAGTCAATGAAGTGGGTTGAAGATTTCTAGAGAGAGAAACTAGTGAGAGAAAGTGAGAGAGAACTATGTTTTCTTTATTAAATTCAAATGTGAAACCATCAACAACCAACCCCTTTCCATGGTGGAAAGGGGTATTTATATCCAAGCCACTAATGGGCTTGGGCCGACCCATGACAAGCCCATGGGCCGGTTTCTTACTTAACTAAATAAGCAAACATTAACTACGAGCTATACAACATTAATAATATTGTGGAGTGACCGATACTTCTAATATACGTTAAAAACGTATTTCTAACAATCTCCCCCTAAGGGAGGTCACTCCACGTTACACAGTTCTAAACCTAGCATACTTTACTAAGTCTTCGTTCTTCAGCTCGCAGTCTTTTCTTCTTTTCTTTTTGTTGTGAATATGTTGATTTGATCTTTTAGGCTTTGGCTTGAGAGCATTGTTCTTTTGACCAATCACGTGCGATCTTTGCCTTCTTGTGAATCTTGCCTCCTCGTGACTCCATGTTCCACACACTTATGTCTTTTGTTAAATTCTTGAAAGCTTCAGAGTTTGGTACAGCGGAAGACTTCATTTTGTACTTTCTTGAATTTTGCTGAACTTTGATGTAGAAAAAACATAAGCATGTGGGAACAAATTCAGCTGGTACACCGCAACGCCACCGTCTTCGCAGCAACATGATAAGACACGAATGAAATGGCTTAGAACATTTCATTCTAAATCGGTAGCGTTTTACCTCCGGTCGGTGAAGACCGTTGGACGATATTAGATATCGTACCTGTGACGGATAGTTTCAATTAAGTAACTTCCTGACAGGATTTCGCGGGTAAACCCGTTCTCTTTATTCCACGATCACTAAGCTTGACTGCGAACATAAAGAGTGAATCACTTGGATAAATTATCCTTGTGATTGAAGCCGTCAATTAATGAAACCTAGAACAAGTGAATTTCAATTAAGATTTTCACCATCGTTGCTTGCCAGTTATCACGAGCTTAATTCATAAAGAATCTTGCACGTCACCTACCAAGTGCTGTTTGATGTTAACACTAGAAGGATTTCCACTCGTCACTGTGAACACTAAAGAATGTCACTCTGAGTGTTCTGGCAATACCATATGATAATGCGTAGAGGCCTGGAACGAGTTTAAGTTCAATTAAGAATTAAACTACTGTTTCTTTCCAGTTTTTCACAAGATTGGTTCTTAAAGAACCGCACGTGTAACCTACCATGAGCTTGTTTGATGTTGGCTCAAGCAGGATTTCCATCTTCATTGTAATATTTGCGTATTACTCGGATGTTCTGGCAATATTACAAGAATACTGCGTAGGACTCATAAAAATCTCTTACTTTTCACAATGTGTGAGAAATAAAGGAATAGATGGAAAGTGTCCTAATGAGACTTTTGATGATCTCGTGGCTCTAGACCCGATAGTGCGTTTTGATTTAGTGGGCGATGGTTGGAGAGGAGTGCCACCTTTTCAATATTAGTCTATTCGGAGTGAATAAACCAATAGATAACGTGTTGATCTCCGTGTGATTAAAACAAATATCTTTTGAGAGATATTTGAGTTAGCTGGGAAGGGTTGTGCATTGCATCACTAGGTCCATGATGTCTTTCTTTAATATCGAGAATCATTAACAAATGATCTCAATAGCATATGTATTGACCCGGTTTCTGCCTAAAGTTGTAAGGAGGGCTTCTTTCTTTACACCCTTTATCTTTACATTTCTTTTTCATTCTTAAACCCCTTCAGTACTTACCAATACATCATCACTAGCACCTTGTTGTGATTGTTCCAGTGCTAGCATCAGTAATTAGTCGGTACTCAGCTACGTTCACAATCTTTCTCCATCTTTCCTAGGACTTCTAATTCTATCTATGGAATTGTCCTTGGGAAGATTCCATCGGCTCTGATGAATCATTGGACTAATACCTATTCCTACCACCCTTTTGTCACCACATCCGTCGTGAATAAAGCATGTTTTGGGAAAGTATAGTCACCATGAAAAATCCTTGAAAATCACTTAAGGTACTTGTGATATTGAAATCAAGAGTTTTGTACTTTAAGTGTTTTGTTCATCATAAACGCTCCCCCTTAACACGTGCTTTACACATATTAAGTTGGATTATCGTTAAGTCTTTTTCATCTTTTAGCCAAGTATCAATTAAGTCTCCTTAATCCCATTTTCTCCCCTTATCCAAAATGTTAACCATTAATATTTGGGATATTGAATGGATTAACCGGTCTTTGGGTAAAAAATGAAATCAATGTTTGGCCATATAACATATTAATGCTCCCCCTTAAATTAATAAGGGTTAATTGTAGTGCTTTAGTATGATATATTTTGAAAGATTTAGAATCTCGTGAGAAATTCTTGAAAAATTATCATACCTTAACACTACATCAAGCCATAAAAGCACAATATTCACAAAATTGACATATTCACAATTAAAAACCAATATAGAGTGGACCTGAGATGTACGACCCATTAGATGGATCGTTGCAGTAACTTGTGGTGCACTCCATATGGTCTACCACCAACGAACCTTTCTAAGCTCCTCATCAATCTACGTTCCCGGAGCTTTTCATCAATCTTCTTGATCACATATTTCCCCATTTGCCGATAACCCGGATGCCAGTCCTCAGTCATCTCTGGTAAATACCCACCAGAATTAAGATGCTCCAATTTTCCTCTGACGTATATGAGAGTCCCATCACTGTATTTATAAAGCTCACCTACCCTCATAAACTTCATTATCCCACGACTGTTGTAAAACCCGCATGCTTTTACCATGAATAGTGCCCTTAAGATCGTACGTCCTAGATTAAAACTTACCTCATTTAGTATTGATCACATTCATGTGCTAATAATCAAGCAAGTGCATACGTGTATGACATGACAAGTATCGATTACGTACGAACTCATGATAAACAGTTAATAAATATGTCACGTGAACATAATTAAATCATGATCACCATTTAAAATACGAACTAGAATAATTACGTAAATACATATAATATAATTACGAACGTTAAGATTACGATAAACGACATGATAAAATAAACAGAAACACTTTAAACACGAGCACGTTTAACCACGAACGAACACGAAACATCGGGACACGAGAAAGGTACGGGTACCCCATGTGGGGCCCCCATACCCACGGCACATATACCAAGGTGGGCTTAGCCCATGGACTTTTACAAGTAAAGGGGGGGTAAAGAGTAAAACTAGTTTTCATTTTTCACTTTCAAGAAATAAACACAAAAACCCTAAAAGAGTTTTCTCTCCTCCTCCTTGTTCTCTCTTTGTGCCGCCACCTTAACATCACCATAGGAGGGTGATTGGTTGATTTTGATCTTAAAAACTATTGCTATAATCAGTGTTTGTTCATCCTTTTCCAAGCTACATAGTGGTATACCTTTTTAAACCCTTCTTTTTAATTCTTTTGAATCTTTGTTTATGTTCATGAATATGTTATTGTTTTCTTATTTAAACATGATAATTAAACATTGATCTAACATGTTTTGGTATTAATTAAAATCAAAGAATGATTTATAAGGGTGTTTGTTTTTAGCCGCCTAGCAAAACAAACCCGAGGGGGGTTTGGTTTGCTTATTGCCGCCACCACCAAGACCATTTTAGGTCTTGGTTGGTGCTTGTGGGACCCACGGCAGCAGGGAGACACATGTGCCCCGGGTTTGGCTCGGGGTACGGTGTCGAATTCATGCCCGATTCATGGTTCGTTGGTTAAAATCATGATCTATGTTACATGTTAATTTTTATGAATCATGAACTTAGGATATGAATTAATTAATAACATGAGATATTAATTAAACCATGACTTAGGTTATTCTAATTATTAATTTAGCATGATATTAATTTAACCTAAGTATTTTATGTTATAAGTTATGATTAATTGATTATTTAAAACATGCCTATAATTAATTAATTTAGACATGACTTAGGTTATATTATTAATAATAATAATACACATTTTAACCTAAGTATTTTCATTTCATTTTAATTAAAACATGTTATACTTTAATTAAAATGCTTAACCTATAGTTTAATTAAAATACATGAAATAATAATTAAACTATATACTATATCGTATGACTTAAGAAACAAGCTTATAAACACTTAGACTTATATGTTAGCTTATGTAACCAGCTTAACTCTAAATATGGAAACTTCTATTTATAGAAACTTAATTAAATAAGGCAACTAATCTATTAATGGAAACCTTCTATATATGGAAATCTATCTATTTCAGGCAGCTAATCTAATCATGGAAACCTTCTATATATGGAAACTTATTTAATTAATGCAGCTGATCTATTTTTGGAAACTTTCTATTTTTAGAAACTAATCTATTTCAAGCAGTAAATTCTATTTTAGGAAACTTTCTATTTTTGGAAACTTTCTATTTTTGGAAACTTTTTATTTTTGGAAACTTTCTATTTTTGGAAACTTTCTATTTTTGGTAACTTTCTATTTTTGGAAACTTTCTATTTTTGGAAACTTTCTATTTTTGGAAACTTTCTATTTTTGGAAACCTGCTATTTTTGGAAAGTTACTTATTATTACACAGTAAGTATAATAATACATGAAATACCAGTAATACTTAAACGGATTAATCAGAATACAAGATAAACACAGTTTAAGGCTTTAAACAGTGAACCATGACCTAAAACATACCAAGTCAGCTAAAATGAGACATAAAACCCAGTACGTAATCAGTGAATCGATACTTATACACGTGTGTATTCATGTAGCGTTAGTGATCCAGAAGTAGGAGTCTTTCTTCCGTTCATTCACTGGACTTGAGGTACGGATTCCCGTCCTTTCAGTATGGACATTCTTTCCTTATTAGGATTTCCCCGTATGCAGCCAACTGTTTTCCCCAGCATTTGTTTTATTGTTTTGATCTGCTTATGTTTAATTAGCATAATCTATAGCCATATACAAGCATGACCAGTTTCACCTAGTTATGGAGGTACCATAACCATAGCATTGGAGGCACCGATGTTATGACTTCCCCACGGCGGAGTGATTGCTCGTGGCGTCCCTTTTCAGTTTTGGCCATATTATTATATCAGGTGGGGCGTATGGGTGCATCCTAGTTACATGTTTTATTCAGTTTATCATGGTGAATGTGGTGTGTGCCTTGCACCCTTCACAAGGAGTTGATCCCTCCTACCCAAACCAGTATATTGATTAGAGGCATCCCTTCTAATCAGCATGATGAGGTCACCCCTCCAAGTATTCATGCACGTGACCTTTTCATGACCTATATGGGCTATGGTATATTTATGTTAAAACAGTTTTCATAAGATAAACATAAGGCTTTTCAAACTATAAAACCAGTTTTCTTAATACTTAACCAGTCTACTCAGAACTTAGTCTTCCGCTGTTATATGTTACATGCTTATCCTATTTCATGCTATATTGTATATCCGTGCACTGAGCGTTTTGCTCAGCCGTTACTTTCCTTTCCATGTCCCAAAACGGCAGGTACCCAAGACTCGAGCATTTGGAGGACATGCATAGGATGGAAGCTGCCATAGACTTCTTCTCCTGTTTCCTTCATATATTTATGCTTGTTTAGTCTTTCATTCAGTTCATTTACTTTGTTATGTTTTGGGCTTATGTTTGGGAACCGATGTTTGATTCCGGTTTTCCCTATGGTCATGTATGTTTTACGACATATTACCTTGCATGCTTTGATGACACGCCATAATCACGCGTGACATTCCATTTATCAAAATGGGGTGTTACAATTATGGTATCAGAGCCAAGGCTTCGACCTGTAGGCTCTAAAACTCGACCTGTGACTAGTGGGTAGTCACCAGGAGCTTCCTAAGCCAACGATTGTTATTCCACGTATTGATGTTTCAGCGCGTTGTTGTTTTAACCATTATGTTTTCAGCACCTTTTTGTTTTAGCCATGACGTTTTCAGCACCTTGTTGTTTTCACCAGGATGTTTTCACAAGTATCGTCTTACTAATATGGAATGAACAACCGTCATCCATACATAGTTATGTGTCATTGTCTATGCATGATGTTCCTCGTGAACTGTGACGATGTGGACTGACCCCAGTAGTTCATAATTTTCACATAAAAATTTTTTCTGTTAAGTTTTGACAATGATTTTTAATTATTATGTTTCATGCGTTCATGCATTTATATCATATGTCATCTGTTGCAGGAATTTTGACTAAGTAATGGTTGGTACAGGACTGGCCCTATTTAGTCGCATGTGCTTTTATCGAAACTTTTAACTTTGGGACCGACCCATAGGCGTCCCCTCGCCATGTCTTTTGTTTTGGAACCGACCCATAGGCGTTCCCTCGCACATATAAAGGTTTTATAAACTACATTACGCATTCATGCACTGTTTTCTTGCATAAATTTTTTCTCATGATTTAAATTGGCATAAAATTTTTTTTTTCATGTCCCATCATAAGTTATTATGTTTTATGTCAAGTATGCCTTCATACTGTCATGGTTAACTTCAGTTTCGTGCTGATTATGTTATACACTTCTTCGTAATAGATGGTTTCATGTTTCCTCATGATAATTCCGTCTTCATGTTGATTATGTTTCACGCCTCTTTTGTTATTTACGTTTTCCTGCAAGACATTGTTAGATTTCTTGAATCATGCTTTCATGATGGTCATGGTTGGGTTCCATTGATCATGCTGTCAGGCAAATCATCGTTGAATTTTGTGTAACCACACTTTAGCGTTTCTCTATGCAACCAGAATGATGTCTATGCTAATACTGCCAGGTTATCATGATGGTTTTCCTTACCGTTTAACCGGTTTACTTTCCTTAAATCATGACAAATGATCGAGCCCATACCGATCATTTCATGTGCATTCCATGCGTATTCCACGTACCGTATTTCATGTGTATTACATGTACCTAAATCCATGTGTATTTCACTAGCAATATTTCACGAGTATTCACTAGCCGATTCTGAATCACCTTAGGCGTATTTTCAATTGCTGATATTCTACAAGATTGTCGATGCCGCTCATAGCTTGGAGATGTTACTGAAGGTTGATGCTACTGATGTTGGGAGACGCTACGAGATGCTGATGATGATGCTGTTCACAACCTGGAGATCCTAAAAGACGAAGACAAAGGCGTCGGAGCAAAGCAATTGGACGAGAAGATGCTTCACCATCAGACAATTCCCATCAATCATTGTCCCAAATTCATAGTTACATGTCACACGTCGTTCGGCTGTCATTTCAGCCATATGAGTGCAAACCAGTACCAGCCGGCCACTCAGCTGAATAGTTACATGAGTCACGGTCATGAGAATGACCGTCATGGAACCTACAGACAAGATGATAGTAACCACTACTATGACAGCAACTATCCTAGAAATCGCAACCGAGGCTCCGGCCACGGACGTGATCAGACATACAAATGATCAGTAGTCTAACCGATCCGCCAATTCTGGCATATTAACCTAATATTTGTAGTTCAAATTGTTTCACATCTCGAGACACATGTCAAGACATCAGTCAAGACACATGTCTCACGTATACTTTCTGAGGACACATGTCAAGATACCAGTCAAGACATATGTCACGCTTACATTTCTCAAGACACGAGTCAAGACACATGACTCACGTCTAATTATGGAACATTTCTAAGAAATTCAGGGTACCCTCCAAGGGTATATCTATGTTGTTGTGCCATGTATTAATCAGACCACAAGAATTTCAATACCATTATCAGCGCATCAGTGATAACTGTCACGTTGCCGATGTCACTTTCACTTCTTTCACCGTAGTTCATATATTCATAACCATGAAGGACGCCTTTCGTATTCCCACGCATACGAAGGTTTTCCTTCAGCTTAATGATAAGATCCAAGCTGCTAACGCATTTCCTCGGACAGACACGAGATGAATTTTATCCTAATTAGGTACTATGAACACCACACCATGCTATGATTCATAATTATTTACAGTAATGTTCAGGCTCCTGAATACATTCAGCTTGATTTTCCATCAGGAAAATCTGTACAAATTATCTATGCTTTCCAAGCACGTGCCGTGTTAGCCATAATTGCTAAAATCATCTAGCTGTCAGTAACACACGACTACTAAGGTCCTTTTACGCATAACCAACGGATTATTCCAAAATTGTTCCTTACACTCCAGAAGAACCTTCAAGGAGAAGGATGGTACCATGAGATTATGTGCCGACTACCGTCGACTTAAACAAATCACCATTCATGACCGTTATTCTCCTCCACATATTGACAACAGGTCCAATCAACTGTATGGTGTTAATCACTTTTCCAAGATCGAACTCACGATCATGCTGCCAACAGTGACGAGTGAAAAAAAGCAGGATATGTCCATGACTGCTATTCGTACACGACTCGGTCATGCTAGATTTATGATTTTGAATTAGTCTCATAAATGCTCCAACAGCATTATGGACTTAATGAATTGTGTTTCCATGAACTCCTAAACAAATTTATCATCATTTTCATTAAGGATAACCTGATTTCATTTAAGCCTAGAGAAGAACAGGAAGACCATATCTGCACTATGTTGCAAATTCTTGACAAGAGAAATTTTACCCTAGAAATTTTCCAATATCAATTCTGTTTCATTACAGTGACACGCTGAATCACATGGGTTCCTACAGTTAATCTTACCATGACTCTGCTTATGCGTAAAGGAGAGAACCCTACACTACATTAGGTGTTCTAGGAAATCCTACGCTAGGAGAAGTCTGATTCAAAGACTCAGAGTTTCGCAACCTTTTATGTATCAAGTTTCTACGAAGCAGGATACAGTTACGTTCATATCTTCATACCTGTCATACAAACAGGTTAAGATAGGACACCAACAGACTGGGATGTTTTCATCATATGAAATTACGAATCGAAAAGGGACAAGATCTCCATGGATTTTAGTTACCAGATTTCAACAAACTCAGAAGAAGCATGATGCTATCTGGGTTATTGTCAACAGTTTGATCAAGTCTGCAGAATCCTTACATCCGTACGGATTTCAGAACCAACAGATTGAACGAACATATTCCAGCCAAGGCTCATCCGATCACTTGGCAACCCTCAGCTATCGGGTCAGACAAAGATTCGTAATTGTACTCCTAACGTACTTCACGTCTTCATTCTAATCCCACAACTTGCTTTCGCGCTCACGTTCATGACACTATTCACGTTCATGATCGTATTTTGGCTTACGATTTTACGTTCATTCTTTTCACATTCTGGGAAGTTTGCAAGAACTTGAGAGACCAGACCCAAGTTTAGTATAACTCTCCATCATCAGATAGACGTTTCACGTCATATTCCACGTCTCACCTTGTAGCGTTTGGCGTCACCGCCATTATATTATATGATCACGATATGTCTCACATGTCATGTTCATTCCACGTTCCTCATATCATGAACAAAATAGGTTACACGTATCATGGATCACGATATGTTTACTTATACTACACTCGCCATATCTCCACGTAGCACGTTCAAAATTTTTCACGTATCACGTTCAAAATTTTTCACGTACTACGTTTCTTTATGTCTCGCGCATCGTTTCTAATTATCAGTTAAGTCAGATTGTCTTGCATCGTAACGTTTCAGCTACCCTTGCACGTTAACTCTTATTTTCCTTGATCGAATTTAGAGGATCTACCTTCCGTTGATAACCAAGAATTTCTTCGTATTCCAAGTCAAGGTCAGGAGGACCAAGATTTATCATTAGTGTCAGGATCTTCTGAAGGAACCGTTCCAAGAGGGAGGCCACTTGGAAACGGACAAGTTCATCCGGACTTCTTATCCATTTGTCTCTTATCGATTAGATATGTCCTTTCAGTCACGTCACGTTCCATGTCTTTTCAAGACATTTCACGTTCCACGTTCCCTTCTACCATGTCACCTTCATTTCCGTTATTTTGCATACCTTTCCAGTTTGATTCGGGTATGTTTCGCTTCCAGTTACTTTATCTATAATTCGAGGACGAATTATTCTTTTTAGGGGGGAAGAATTGTAAAACCCGCATGCTTTTACCATGAATAGTGCCCTTAAGATCGTACGTCCTAGATTAAAACTTACCTCATTTAGTATTGATCACATTCATGTGCTAATAATCAAGCAAGTGCATACGTGTATGACATGACAAGTATCGATTACGTACGAAATCATGATAAACAGTTAATAAATATGTCACGTGAACATAATTAAATCATGATCACCATTTAAAATACGAACTAGAATAATTACGTAAATACATATAATATAATTACGAACGTTAAGATTACGATAAACGACATGATAAAATAAACAGAAACACTTTAAACACGAGCACGTTTAACCACGAACGAACACGAAACATCGGGACACGAGAAAGGTACGGGTACCCCATGTGGGGCCCCCATACCCACGGCACATATACCAAGGTGGGCTTAGCCCATGGACTTTTACAAGTAAAGGGGGGGTAAAGAGTAAAACTAGTTTTCATTTTTCACTTTCAAGAAATAAACACAAAAACCCTAAAAGAGTTTTCTCTCCTCCTCCTTGTTCTCTCTTTGTGCCGCCACCTTAACATCACCATAGGAGGGTGATTGGTTGATTTTGATCTTAAAAACTATTGCTATAATCAGTGTTTGTTCATCCTTTTCCAAGCTACATAGTGGTATACCTTTTTAAACCCTTCTTTTTAATTCTTTTGAATCTTTGTTTATGTTCATGAATATGTTATTGTTTTCTTATTTAAACATGATAATTAAACATTGATCTAACATGTTTTGGTATTAATTAAAATCAAAGAATGATTTATAAGGGTGTTTGTTTTTAGCCGCCTAGCAAAACAAACCCGAGGGGGGTTTGGTTTGCTTATTGCCGCCACCACCAAGACCATTTTAGGTCTTGGTTGGTGCTTGTGGGACCCACGGCAGTAGGGAGACACATGTGCCCCGGGTTTGGCTCGGGGTACGGTGTCGAATTCATGCCCGATTCATGGTTCGTTGGTTAAAATCATGATCTATGTTACATGTTAATTTTTATGAATCATGAACTTAGGATATGAATTAATTAATAACATGAGATATTAATTAAACCATGACTTAGGTTATTCTAATTATTAATTTAGCATGATATTAATTTAACCTAAGTATTTTATGTTATAAGTTATGATTAATTGATTATTTAAAACATGCCTATAATTAATTAATTTAGACATGACTTAGGTTATATTATTAATAATAATAATACACATTTTAACCTAAGTATTTTCATTTCATTTTAATTAAAACATGTTATACTTTAATTAAAATGCTTAACCTATAGTTTAATTAAAATACATGAAATAATAATTAAACTATATACTATATCGTATGACTTAAGAAACAAGCTTATAAACACTTAGACTTATATGTTAGCTTATGTAACCAGCTTAATTCTAAATATGGAAACTTCTATTTATAGAAACTTAATTAAATAAGGCAACTAATCTATTAATGGAAACCTTCTATATATGGAAATCTATCTATTTCAGGCAGCTAATCTAATCATGGAAACCTTCTATATATGGAAACTTATTTAATTAAGGCAGCTGATCTATTTTTGGAAACTTTCTATTTTTAGAAACTAATCTATTTCAAGCAGTAAATTCTATTTTAGGAAACTTTCTATTTTTGGAAACTTTCTATTTTTGGAAACTTTCTATTTTTGGAAACTTTCTATTTTTGGAAACTTTCTATTTTTGGAAACTTTCTATTTTTGGAAACTTTCTATTTTTGGAAACTTTCTATTTTTGGTAACTTTCTATTTTTGGAAACTTTCTATTTTTGGAAACTTTCTATTTTTGGAAACTTTCTATTTTTGGAAACCTGCTATTTTTGGAAAGTTACTTATTATTACACAGTAAGTATAATAATACATGAAATACCAGTAATACTTAAACGGATTAATCAGAATACAAGATAAACACAGTTTAAGGCTTTAAACAGTGAACCATGACCTAAAACATACCAAGTCAGCTAAAATGAGACATAAAACCCAGTACGTAATCAGTGAATCGATACTTATACACGTGTGTATTCATGTAGCGTTAGTGATCCAGAAGTAGGAGTCTTTCTTCCGTTCATTCACTGGACTTGAGGTACGGATTCCCGTCCTTTCAGTATGGACATTCTTTCCTTATTAGGATTTCCCCGTATGCAGCCAACTGTTTTCCCCAGCATTTGTTTTATTGTTTTGATCTGCTTATGTTTAATTAGCATAATCTATAGCCATATACAAGCATGACCAGTTTCACCTAGTTATGGAGGTACCATAACCATAGCATTGGAGGCACCGATGTTATGACTTCCCCACGGCGGAGTGATTGCTCGTGGCGTCCCTTTTCAGTTTTGGCCATATTATTATATCAGGTGGGGCGTATGGGTGCATCCTAGTTACATGTTTTATTCAGTTTATCATGGTGAATGTGGTGTGTGCCTTGCACCCTTCACAAGGAGTTGATCCCTCCTACCCAAACCAGTATATTGATTAGAGGCATCCCCTCTAATCAGCATGATGAGGTCACCCCTCCAAGTATTCATGCACGTGACCTTTTCATGACCTATATGGGCTATGGTATATTTATGTTAAAACAGTTTTCATAAGATAAACATAAGGCTTTTCAAACTATAAAACCAGTTTTCTTAATACTTAACCAGTCTACTCAGAACTTAGTCTTCCGCTGTTATATGTTACATGCTTATCCTATTTCATGCTATATTGTATATCCGTGCACTAAGCGTTTTGCTTAGCCGTTACTTTCCTTTCCATGTCCCAAAACGGCAGGTACCCAAGACTCGAGCATTTGGAGGACATGCATAGGATGGAAGCTGCCATAGACTTCTTCTCCTGTTTCCTTCATATATTTATGCTTGTTTAGTCTTTCATTCAGTTCATTTACTTTGTTATGTTTTGGGCTTATGTTTGGGAACCGATGTTTGATTCCGGTTTTCCCTATGGTCATGTATGTTTTACTACATATTACCTTGCATGCTTTGATGACACGCCATAATCACGCGTGACATTCCATTTATCAAAATGGGGTGTTACAACTGTCCAAGTAGAAAATCCCGTAACTCGAAACGGTAATGCCGGTATAGGGACATCTAGTGACATGTTGAGGTAGAACTTGATTCATTGGACGGGTCAGGTTAAGCTTCCTTTGGTAGCTTTCAACTCCCAATTGAAGATCTTCAACTCGTTTCTTGATAATAACGCTTCGTGTGAACATACGAAGTGCTGTATTCAAGGCAATGATTTCTTCACGAGTAAGATGGGTAAGTTGATCACGGGTCATCATAAGCAACATGTCTTCGATATCTTCAAGGCGAATGATAGAGAAATATCCCTGCTGTATTGTGTATTCTCTGTCATCCTCCCTTATTAGACGAATCTCCGTCACATGATGATAGCCATTCTTGGCTTCAGTTTTCAGCCCCAAAATACTTGAGATGCGAATATCGGATTTGACACGACTTCCTGCATTGGCTAAGCAGCAACCTCTGTACGCCCTTCAGACTCGCTCGTCCCAATGTAATGCACCTATAAAAGCATACATATCATAATTACGATTTACCTTTGGGACCCAGAGTCGGTTTACCTTTTCCTCGATCCAGGGTATTGTCCCCCAATTAGCAGCTTTCAACAAGGTCAGGGAGGTTGCATACTTGGATGATCCCTTGAGGAGATAATCAAGATCATAGGTGACAAAGAAGTCAAGAGCAATTTGATTATCTTGAGAAGGATCAAGTGGAGGTGGAGCTCTTTCTGACTCATGAAGGCCTGGCCTTTGAATGGTATTAAGAGCTTTCAGAACCTCGTCAGCATAATACTCGTACTCCATGCGGCTTAACCTGGTTTTGGCGTGAATTCTCTTATCCTTTAGCGCTCTCTTCACCAAAGACGGAGTAACCGAAGATTTAAACTCATGAGCCAAAAATGCACACAAGTCTATCGGACTACGGATACGGAGATATAGAATATCTTTGTCAGCGTCTGTGATTGGATCATATTTAGCAGCTGCCGTGATCCAAGCTTGTGGCGGTGCAGTTTCATCAATCTCCAATGTATCCGCCCAGTCCCGTGTGCTTGACTCGGGAACAGTAGATTGTAGTTCTTGTTGCAGAGGAGTAGAAACACGAACACTTGCTGGTTCTGATTCAGGCATTTCGGTGGTATCATGATCAGGCGAGTGTTGTGCAGATGCAGGTTCAGTTATTGATTCTGCAATCACAGGACCAACAAAAGAACTAACAGGATTAGTGGTAACAGGTATAGATACAGAAACAGATGTACCGGGAATCGATGACGCAGTGGCAACATTGACATCATGGCGCCACTTGGTTCGTCCTGACTCCGTAGAGGTGGACTTTGCCTTTCACGCAGCATCTTTCTGAGAGTTGGTACCAGACTTGGATGGTGTCTTTGTGCTGGCACCCTTGTCCCCCCTTTCAGGCTGATCATGTTTACCACCATCATCCTCATCATCATCCCCGTTGCTACCCTTATCACTCTCCTCATTTAGATCACCACCATCACCATCATCATCATCATCATCACCATCCTCATCATCATCACCATCATCGTCACCATCATCATCTTCTTCTTCTTCTTCTTCACCGTTACCCTCCTCTTGTTCACTATCTTCCTTTTCCTCCTCAGGCAGAATGTGGTAAGGTACCACACTTCCAAACATCTTAAACAACCGATCATCCTCCAAGATAGCTTCATTGAGTGCTTTGTAGAGTGTCCGTTGAACTTTAGACTTATCAAAAGATCCAACTTCCTTCATGCGAGCTTTGAGGATCTTCTTTAATTCAAAATCCGTTAAGTCATATGCAATTTTGTAGGCGGATTTGGAAGGGTTAGACGACTTGATCATCAAGTTATCAGCCGCAAGTTTCCTCATCTCATCACGCATCTTTGGCATAAGGGCCTCAACAGATTCATTCACTCTTTCTAAAATAGAAGCTTCAAGTAACTCTTTCTGCTCCTTATATTTATCCTTTATAACTCGAAGTCTCGTAAGTCGTGCTTCACTCTTTTCAGCTTCAGCCCGTTTGACCTGAGCAAGTTCTTCTGCTTGAGCTTTACGTGTCAATTCCATCTCTGCAGTGAACTTAGCTATCATCTCTTCTTGGGCTTTCTTGGATGCCTCTTCACTTTGCATTCTTCGAAATAGCTCTTCTCGAAGTTTATCCATCTCTTTTCTTTGGTTGTCCGTGTGTTTATCCAACATTTCTGCCATTACGAATGCAGCCATTGAAGATGATACAGAGCTACTCTGGGATGGTTGAAGAGGCTCGGTTGTGATTACAGTCTTGAGGATGGAAGTTGTTGGAGGTGGAAGGAATGGTGTTGGTACCGGTCGGGTTGGTAAGGGCTGGATTGGTGGAGGTTGAGTTACGAGAGGCTGTGTATGTACAATGATTGTAGTAGCACCGGACTCCTTCTCAACACTTGCTGATACAGCAATGGATGTCTCCTTCGATGCTGAGTAATGTTCGGGTGATCCAAACTCATTAATATCATCTGGCTCCTCGTATTCTTCTTCAACATCCATCTGTGCACCCGAACCACTACCGCCTGTGTCTCTCCTACTCTTTTCAATAGCCTGCTTCATTAACTTCTTCTCAGACTTACGAGTTAAATCGATAGTAGTATCGTCATCAACATCTTCTTCATCATGAAGAACAAGCTCGTCAGCCGTGCTCTTACCTTTCTTAGCTACGGTCTTTGTTTTCTTGGTTTTGGGTTTAGGTAAAGCTGTTTGCTTGCGTTTACCTTTACTCTTAACCGTGGTAGACGATTCTTCTCCTGCTTGAATGCTTGCTCGTTGATTCTCGATATCTCGTAGCAAGTTCTTGTAATCAGCAGAAGCGATAATCTCATCTGTCAGGAGATAACTGGGAATAGGACCAGGGATAACAATATTGGAGTGAGTTTCTTGCCTTAAGTCCACCAAATCATCAGCATCCATTGTGTGGTGATGGCTACCTGCACGCTTATCAATAGACGCATCATTTTCCATAAAATAATGGATGATTAGCTTTATGAACCTAGGGTACTGGTAACCTTTAGCCTTACCCTTCGTGTTTGTGAAGAGTTGAAAAGTAAACTCTTCCCACAGCAATGATGCATAATCAATACCCATACCTTTGAACATACCATAGAACATCTTGACGATTGGCGGACGCACAACATCATACCCAGTCGTTTTGGGTGTGAGACATCGGCTGAGAATACCAAAAATCGCTCTCCAAGGTTGACCTACTTTGGCTGTGGTAAACTCGGACACTATTCGTATGTCCGCACATCCAATATCAGAGAACATCTCCATGAGCTCGTTCTTGGTCGGGCTCGTTGAGAATGATAATCCTTTGGGTGCCTCCCGAAAACCAAAGATCTTGCGAAAGTCTGACACGGTGAGAGTTTGTTGCTTGTTGTCCAAGAAGAATGTGATCTTATTTGACGTCTTCTCTTTGGTTGCCCAGAATTCGTACATGTAGTCGAAGGGTACCGAAGCACTTTTCCTTAGCGCATTCTTGAGGTGAGAATTGTCAAGAATGGCTGAACCTACCTTGAATCCATTGTGAGTGTAATAACTCGGTTTTACTCAGGTTAAAAAGATTCGTTAAAGTATGTCTAATCGAATTGATCTTAGTTCTCTATGTGACTCTATTGTTTTTGGTGGAATCAAAGATGTGTCGTTGTAGTGTTTAAAATAAAATGTGCAAAACAATTAAAGTAAAAGTGCTCTTAAAGTAAATCTAAGTCTAATTAAAGTAAAGGTGCAAGTATTTAAAAACGTGACTAAAGTTTAAGGGCACTAAAGTAAATGATGTAAACTTAAATCTATCTAAGGCAAACTTAAAGTGCGACTAAAACTAAGGCAAGTCTAAAATAAAACTAAGGCAAATAATCTTAAAGTGCAATTAAAATAAAGGCGGGAAAAATAAAGCTTGAAAAATAAAAATCAAAGACAAAAGCTAATAAGAACCTGAATACAGCTCATTCGGAGTTATCCTTCGTTTGGAACAATCACTCGTCCTTCGGTTGAAATGATTCTTCTTCACTTGGAATATTACCAAAATCCTTGATCCGGAACAAATTGCTCTGAATATGTCACTTATACAAAACAATCCTTCGTTCGGAACTTTACTGATTCGGAACTCTAAATTATGCCTTGATTCGGAACTATTTGGTCACCCCTTGATTCGGAAGTTTCCGAATGAAGCTCCTTGATTAGGAAGTTTCAGACTTCCGAATGAAAACCTCTTGAGTTGGAACTTGACCCTTGATTCGGAACTTTTAAGGAGTTCCGAATGAAGCTTGATCCGGAAGTTTAAGACTTTCAAATGAAAATCCTTGATTCGGAAGTTTACCCCTTGATTCGGAACTTTAAGTTGATTCGGAACTTTTGAGAAGTTCCGGATGAAACCCTTGGTTCGGAACTTTGGAGTTCCGAACGAATACTCTTGACTCGGAAGTTTTCACTTCGTCCGGAACTTTGAATGTTCCGGATGAACAAGCTTGACTCGGAAGTTTTGTTGATCTCAAATCTTCCGGATGAACCCTTGATTCGGAACTTTGGAAGTTCCGAATGAACAAACTCCCTTTCTTGATTCGGAAGAATTCACCTAGAAAGATCAGAAACACAAACAACACTCCCGAAGAACAAGGGATACAGTAACAGCAGAATAATAACAAATTAAATCAAAATAAACACAAACGATCTAAATAAAATAACAACGGATCAACAGTAATCATAAACAAACAGTTAAAATCAAGAAATTTAACAACTTTTACCACAATAATCAAAAACCAATTTGGATCAAAATAAAAACATGAACATGAACATGAACATAAAAATAAACACAACAAATCAAAGATAAAGAAAGATAGATGATAGATTAACAAAATAAAGAAAAGATTTGACAAGAATTAAAATGAGAACTTACTTGGAATTAAATGGTAATTAAGGTGCATAACATGAATTTAAATTGACAAGTAATGTAAATGACAAGATAAGTAAATGGTGGAAGGTCTAATTGTCACTATTAGCCAACAAGAATGAAATGATAAACATCCTAATCTATTTATAGGGGAGGATTAAGGAAGCTTCCTCCCCTCTTCCTTTTCTCTTAATTGCGTAATTAAGTCCCTCCTTCTTTTAATCTTCATTAATTGCATACTTAGTCCTTTTCTTCTAATCTTCTTTAAACTTGGACTTAAAGGACTTTTGGCTTCGGGATTTCTTTTGAACTCGTCTTTAATTTATTCAATAAAATAGACTTGAATTCTTCGGCTTTTGATAAACTTCCGTCTTTTGACTTTTTCTTCGATAAATCTTCAGAATTGGTCGTGGTCTTCCGTTCTTTTTGCACTCTTGACTTCTTGACTTCGTCTTTCATCCTTTTCTTCAATAAAAGTCCGTAAATGCCTGTGAATGTCCGTGTTTTCTCCACTTTTCACCTTTTCATCCTAAATCACAACAAAAACACAAACCACGCATAATTCCGACATAAAAGACATAAAATACACGTTTTGGTCCGGTTATTATTGTAATTAAGTGGTAGAAAAGATGGGTGTTTACACACCTATCTAATCCCCTACACTTGACCATTGCAATGTCCTCATGCAATGCATTAGTTACAAAGCAAGATCAATCCACGTTGGCCTTTATTAAAGAGATAGAAAATTAAAGACATACAGAATAAAGAAATCAAAAGCATACCTTGGGTTTTGAAAATGTTATGAATAATCATCATTCTCAAGTTTTCACTTTCTCCAAACCAAGCTTAAAAACGAGATCATTGTTATTATAAGTTAGTAAACTAACACGAATTCATGTGGGCCAATTATTCACTTAGACTCCCTTATTCCTAGGTGTATCTCTTATATTTTATTGTTGTCTTGAATGATCACGAGGATGCATTGTTTGACTTATTTCGATAGTTATTTAGTCTGAAAATAAATTGCACGATTTAATCAATAGTTAGCTAAAGGACCAAATCTTTTAAAACTGCTTCTCGGGACCTCATAAAGTTCATATCTTGGCATAACTCGCTTCGCGATTTGAGACCTTTCTCGGACCGATATTTGGTAGCGACTTCATACTTCAAATCTTGAGAGACGTTCATGAAATAATGGTCTTCTCTTCATAATGGAATTTCTTCACTTTGAAATTTTGAGAGATTCATACTTGGACCACGACTTCTTCATTTTTCGCCAATCTTTATTTTGGATTTTGATATACAACGATCCGCCTCCTTTTATGACTTGGATCTATTTATCCTCATACCTTGTTAGGGTCTTTTCGGATACACTTCTCCATGACTTTTGGGGAGTATTTGCTTTTCGTCGTGTGTCTCGATCCTTCATATTGATTTTCGATAAATGATTCTTCACATCACTTTGGATCTTTAGCAACAAAACATAGCCCTCATGCCTTGTTAGGGCCTTTTCGGACTCGCCAATCTTCGCGTCCCGCTTCAATAAGTTATGCCTTGGCTATGAACTCTAATCTATACCGAGCAACTTTTAAACGATTTGGGGCTAGAAGCTAAGTAACTTTTCAAATCGTACAACCTTATTTATTAGCAGATAAATTATTAGCAAGCGATGGGAGAATAGGCTCATTATTAACTCACATAAATTCACGAAAGAATACCGAACTTATAATTGGCTCTATCATCTCTCGTTCTCCACAGTTTAAAATCTCAAGTAATGAGACTCGTGGATACTTAGCCTATTAAATCAAAGTTTTGGGTTTTCGAGTCGCCTATAGGATCTTGCAAATTCTTAGACTCTTTCAAGTTTAGAAATCGCATTTTAAAGTTCCCTTGATAAACGACTCTCTAGGATCAATTATAGGAACTTTCGAAAAGTTCTTGTTCTTAACCCGTGAGAGTTAAGACTTTCGCGTTTTATAGCTCCCTATATAAAAGCCTAGCAAAACTTGACTTAAACACGTTAAGGATACTAGCTAGAGTAAACTCGGATTGAGTCAAAAGATTCACAATTTTTGAAAATTAAAACCACTTATTAAACATTTATTCTAATAAAGAAAGAAAATAACTATACAAAAGTAAAAACTAATAGGCCAAAATAGATCAAAAATTTTGAAAAATGTCGAAAAATTGATTTTCCAGTTAAAATGAGGACAAATACAAGGAAAAGACCACTTAACTTCGATAGAAGTCCCCCCTACACTTAAGATAAACATTGTCCTCAATGTTTAAGCATGTGGGAGTAAACTCCCCTACACTTAGGACATTGTGTACGTTGTTTAAATCTTGTTAAGGAAAAGACAACTAAAGAGATTCCTATTTTAATATTGAGAAAATATAAAATAGTGAATCGAAAAGAGTTTAGGATAGAACCGGGAAGAAGTAGAACACGGAATCACGGGTCGTCAAGAATCATCAAGAGTGGATCATTGAAGCTCGAATCCCTGATTAAGAAGTGAGGAGAGGAAATAGCAAACCAAAGGGTCCCCCCTACGCTTATGGTAAAGAAAGCGAAAAGATAGATGCATGGGTTGCCTCTCCAAGAAGCGCTTGGTTTTTTGTTAACCGAGTCGTGAGCCTGACTCGACCTTGATCATCAACGGAAGAAGCATGAAACATATCCACCAGGATCAAAGACATAGTTTTCATCCATCAATAAGCATGTGCTTAAGGCGAACAAGGCAAGCCAAAGAAGAAGTGGCAAGGTTCCCTTAATCAGTGATGGAGCACGGTAGAAGCAAGGATGAAGTGGTGCAAGCATGTCTTCAATGGTTCCAAAGATTTTTCATTTTATTTCATCAGGTGGATACTGAGATGGCTTAAAGACTTCAATACCGGGGTCGAACACCTTTTCCTTTA
This sequence comes from Glebionis coronaria, assembly GCA_025667525.1. Classification (NCBI taxonomy): domain Eukaryota; kingdom Viridiplantae; phylum Streptophyta; class Magnoliopsida; order Asterales; family Asteraceae; genus Glebionis; species Glebionis coronaria. Next base: position 266,027,579 of record CM046882.1, on the reverse strand, counting down.
AGGGAAAATAGTACTCAGGCTCAGCCGAGTGTGAAGAAGATCCGCAAAGAAGCACAACCTCGTCCTCAGAAGGGGGACAAAGAGGTGTCAAATCATACGTGCAACGGATTTCGGTGTCGACCGGTTTCTTCTCCTTTGACAAAATTTTCTTCAAATCCAAAGTAGGATCAAGACGATAATCTTCAAAGTCCAAAGCAGGATCATCACTCTCATGAGGGAAGTAAGTGTTAAGAAATTCAGAAAAATCTTCCTCAAATGAATAATCGTCCAAAGTAGGATCGAGTGATGGCGGAGGATCTTCATCATGTGAAGAATCGCTCGAGAGAGTATCAGCCTCATCAAAATCATCGAAAGTGGGCAGCTTGGGATACTCAGAAGTACAATCAAAATCATCCGAGTCTGAGCTAGAATCATCATCATCATAAGCATCGAAGACCGGTGGAGAATCATAAATGGGAGAAGCGTCCAAAGTAGGGAGAGAATCATCCACATTATCTTCAAAGAGTGGATTATCGATGCAAGAGTCGAATAGAGGATTGTCGTAGACGGTAAAGTCATCGAGCACATTTATCATATTCACTGATTCTCGGCCTCCAAAGGATTTGCCTGTAAGCTTCCCCATTTTAAAAACTTTTGAATCATCCCCGACTCGTAAGATTAACTCACCTTCGGCCACATCTACTAAAGCACGTCCGGTCCTCAAGAATGGCCGACCAAGTATTAAAGGAATACGAGGGTCCATTTCATAATCAACTACGACAAAATCGACCGGGAAAGTAAATGTGCCAACTTTGATAAACACGTCTTCGGCTATACCAACGGGGTAAGTGAGAGTGCGATTAGCAAGTTCGAGAGTCATCTTTGTTGGAATGAGATCGGGTAATGATAGTGTTTTCCAAACACTGAGTGGCATCAAATTAATACTAGCCCCGAGATCAGCAAGGGCAGTAAATTCTTCAGTTTTGTTGAACACGCAAGGCAACACAAAACGACCGGGATCTCCAAGTTTTTCCGGAAGTTCTCTAAGAAGAACTGTAGAGCATTTTTCATTTAAGCGTGTGTTGGCGAGTTCAATCAGCTTCTCTTTCTTGCTAAGCAATTCCTTGAATGCTTTGACAAATTTCGGCATGTGGCAAAGTGCTTCAACAAGGCTAATGTTAATGGTCATTTTAGATAGCATATCCACATATTTCGATACTTGACAGTCATTCTTGGTTAGCTCGTTGGTCTTGCCTATGCGAGAAGGGTATGGGATTCTGGGTTGATAAGGGTTAGGTGAAGGTGTAGTTGGTGAAGGTTGTGATGTTGAAGGGTCCTTCCGAGATACATCGTCATGACGAGGCGGAGACGGTAATGGTGTACTAACACTAGGTGTAGGAGGAGTAGGGATATATGGTGGTGGAGGGGGTGTAGATGATGGTGGTGGGTTAGGTGGATTGACAATGGTAATTCCACTACGCGTAGTTATAGCACTCACATTAGCTCGCGGATTAGTGACGGTGTTTGAAGGTAGAGAACCCGAAGAAGAAGAAGGTTGAGCTTCGGGCAAGAAACTAGCCAACAGATTCTTTAATTCAGTTGTTTGAGTGATGAAGGAGGATTGAAGATTATCACGAACCTCAGTTCTGATGTCATTACCTTGCTTCAAGATATCTCCTTTCAAATTGATTATTTGGCTCTGTAGATTCTTGATTTGCTCACCTTGAGTTCTCATGATGGTGTCAACATCGGGATTAATGGGTGGGTGTTGTTGGGTGGGTGGTTGATAAGGGTTAGAAGCACGAGGTGGGATTTGGTTGCTTCTATTGTAGTTGTTGGCGGGATTTTGGTTTTGAGGAGAAAAACCGGGTGAAAGGTAGTTGTTGGAACGCTAGCTCAGCAGATTTCTATCCTCTTGTTGTCTAGCTTGGTAATTTTCCGGTGAATAATTACCGTAAGCTACATACACATTTTTCGGATTTCCTTGTGTCGAAGGACAATCGGTGTATGAGTGAGGACCGCCACATGTTTCACAAGGATTAGCAATCGCTTTAACTTGTTGTTGTTGTGGATTTGAAGCGAGAAGCGTAATACTTTTGCTCATTTCGGCCATCATGCGGGTGAGTTCGGTCATCTCAGGGTTTGCTGAGGTAGAAGAAACATTGACTCTCGGGTTGTTCCTAGAAGAAGCAGAGGAATCCCAGTTCTTATGATGAGTAGTCATGTTTTCAATTAACTCTCTACACTCCTCGGGTCTCCTTTTCATGAATGTGCCACCGGCGGCTACATTGATCGTATCTCGATCTCGAAAAGTCAATCCGTTGTAGAAAGTATCAATTAGGGTCACAGGGAGCATGTTGTGGTTTGGACATCTATCGATCAAGACATTATATCTCTCCCAAGCGTCAAAAAGAGATTCATCAGGGTCTTGCATGAAACCGCTGATCTGATTGCGAAGGCTTGTGACCATGGATGGTGGAAAGTAGCGCGACAAAAAGCGTTGAGTCATATCATCCCAAGTGTGAATAGAATTCTTCGGGAGACGATCAAACCATTTCTCGGCATGATGCGATAAAGTATGTGGGAAGAGTTGTAGGCGGAGTACATCCATTGTGGCCCCAGGCAACTTCATGCTTTGGGTGATTGTAATGAACTTGTCGAGGTGTTTGTTGGCATCATCATCAGGAAATCCTCTAAATGGGTTTGTTTGTACTTGCTGAATCATGTGGTGCTTCAACGAAAACTCAGGAGCGTTGATTTGCATCGGCGCAATCGGTCCTCCTCGTCCAAACATTGTTGGTTGAAAAAGTTCCTCCATGGTCCGAAGATCGGGCTGTGGAAGAGCATTGTTATTATTATTATTATTGAGGTTCGGTGGAATGTTGTTGTTATTAACACCTGCCATATCTAAATCTTCTTGAGGCTCGGGCTCTTGATAATTAGAAGATCTAGTACGCATACACCTGAAAATGCAAAAGAAAACAAAACCAAACACAAATACAATATATATATACAATAAAGATAAAATCTTTTTGGATTTTTGAAATTTTTAATTTTTATGGTTTTTTGAATTTTTAATTTTTATGATTTTTTTGAATTTTTTAGGCAAGAAAAATAACGTTCACAAGTGAGCGGATCCCAAAAAGCAACGTGTCTTTCACAGAAAACTGTTGATCTTAACGAAAAGAGCCGGCAGCGGCGCCATTTAATAACTCGGTTTTACTCAGGTTAAAAAGATTCGTTAAAGTATGTCTAATCGAATTGATCTTAATTCTCTATGTGACTCTATTGTTTTTGGTGGAATCAAAGATGTGTCGTTGTAGTGTTTAAAATAAAATGTGCAAAACAGTTAAAGTAAAAGTGCTCTTAAAGTAAATCTAATTCTAATTAAAGTAAAGGTGCAAGTATTTAAAAACGTGACTAAAGTTAAAGGGCACTAAAGTAAATGATGTAAACTTAAATCTATCTAAGGCAAACTTAAAGTGCGACTAAAACTAAGGCAGGTCTAAAATAAAACTAAGGCAAATAATCTTAAAGTGCAATTAAAATAAAGGCGGGAAAAATAAAGCTTGAAAAATAAAAATCAAAGACAAAAGCTAATAAGAACCTGAATACAGCTCATTCGGAGTTATCCTTCGTTTGGAACAATCACTCGTCCTAAATGTCACCTTCGGTTGAAATGATTCTTCTTCACTTGGAATATTACCAAAATCCTTGATCCGGAACAAATTGCTCTGAATATGTCACTTATCCAAAACAATCCTTCGTTCGGAACTTTACTGATTCGGAACTCTAAATTATGCCTTGATTCGGAACTATTTGGTCACCCCTTGATTCGGAAGTTTCCGAATGAAGCTCCTTGATTCGGAAGTTTCAGACTTCCGAATGAAAACCTCTTGAGTTGGAACTTGACCCTTGATTCGGAACTTTTAAGGAGTTCCGAATGAAGCTTGATCCGGAAGTTTAAGACTTCCGAATGAAAATCCTTGATTCGGAAGTTTACCCCTTGATTCGGAACTTTAAGTTGATTCGGAACTTTTGAGAAGTTCCGGATGAAACCCTTGGTTCGGAACTTTGGAGTTCCGAACGAATACTCTTGACTCGGAAGTTTTCACTTCGTCCGGAACTTTGAAAGTTCCGGATGAACAAGCTTGACACGGAAGTTTTGTTGATCTCAAATCTTCCGGATGAACCCTTGATTCGGAACTTTGGAAGTTCCGAATGAACAAACTCCCTTTCTTGATTCGGAAGAATTCACCTAGAAAGATCAGAAACACAAACAACACTCCCGAAGAACAAGGGATACAGTAACAGCAGAATAATAACAAATTAAATCAAAATAAACACAAACGATCTAAATAAAATAACAACGGATCAACAGTAATCATAAACAAACAGTTAAAATCAAGAAATTTAACAACTTTTACCACAATAATCAAAAACCAATTTGGATCAAAATAAAAACATGAACATGAACATAAAAATAAACACAACAAATCAAAGATAAAGAAAGGTAGATGATAGATTAACAAAATAAAGTAAAGATTTGACAAGAATTAAAATGAGAACTTACTTGGAATTAAATGGTAATTAAGGTGCATAACATGAATTTAAATTGACAAGTAATGTAAATGACAAGATAAGTAAATGGTGGAAGGTCTAATTGTCACTATTAGCCAACAAGAATGAAATGATAAACATCCTAATCTATTTATAGGGGAGGATTAAAGAAGCTTCCTCCCCTCTTCCTTTTCTCTTAATTGCGTAATTAAGTCCCTCCTTCTTTTAATCTTCATTAATTGCATACTTAGTCCTTTTCTTCTAATCTTCTTTAAACTTGGACTTAAAGGACTTTTGGCTTCGGGATTTCTTTTGAACTTATCTTTAATTTATTCAATAAAATAGACTTGAATTCTTCGGCTTTTGATAAACTTCCGTCTTTTGACTTTTTCTTCGATAAATCTTCAGAATTGGTCGTGGACTTCCGTTCTTTTTGCACTCTTGACTTCTTGACTTCGTCTTTCATCCTTTTCTTCAATAAAAGTCCGTAAATGCCTGTGAATGTCTGTGTTTTCTCCACTTTTCACCTTTTCATCCTAAATCACAACAAAAACACAAACCACGCATAATTCCGACATAAAAGATATAAAATACACGTTTTGGTCCGGTTATTATTGTAATTAAGTGGTAGAAAAGATGGGTGTTTACACACCTATCAGAGTGGAATGAGAGACCTCCTTCAACCGGTAGTTGTTTGGAATGAACTTGAGGGTTTTAGCCTCGGAAATGGCTGCTGCTCTAGTGTCTTGTATTTGTTGCACGGTTGGGTTAGACATTGTTTCTGCTTAAGATAAAACATAAATTTGATACATACAGATATGAATATCATTATGAATTTATACCTAATCATTATACATATGACATAATCCCTTAAGCTTGTAAAACACTCAAACATACTCTATCCGGAATAAACTCTATCCAGTATAAACTCTATCCGGAATAAACTCTATCCGGAATAAACTCTATCCGGAATAAACTCTATCCGGAATAAACTCTATCCGGAATAAACTCTATCCGGAATAAACTCTACCCGGAATAAACTCTACCCGGAATAAACTCTATCCGGAATATACTCTATCCGGAATATACTCTATCCGGAATATACTCTATCCGAAATATACTCTATTCGGAATAAGTCTATGCGGAATAAGTCTATGCGGAGTACGTCTATGCGGAATAAGTCTATGCGGAATAAGTCTATGCAGAATAAGTCTATGCGGAATAAGTCTATACGGAATAAGTCTATGCGGAATAAGTCTATGCGGAATAAGTCTATGCGGAATAAGTCTATGCGGAATAACATGTCTATTCGGAATAAGCATTCTATGCGGAATAACATGTCTATTCGGAATAATCATTCTATGCGGAATAACATGTCTATTCGGAATAACCATTCTATGCGGAATATCAAGTCTATTCGGAATAATCATTCTATGCTGAATGTCTATGCGGAATAACATGTCTATTCGGAATACTCTTAGAAACAATTCGTTTATCCAGAATAACCTAAACACACCTTTTGGATGTTTAATCTAGGCTTAGATGTTCGTTTTAAGCATACTAAAGGCCACCATACTTATTCTAGTCCTAATCCGCGTGAAACCCAGCAAAACCCAAAATCAATTAACCCTAATTTAAGCAGAAACTCTTAATTGGATTAATTAATAAAAACGAGTTAAATGAGTGGATTGAGTAACGAATTAGACAAATTACACGCAGGTATGTACCTTAGAGATGAATGAGACGGATTAGACGAAGGTGTGAGAGCTTGTGTGAGTGTGTTAATGGCGGAGAGAAGAAAAACCAGAAAGAAGAAAATAGAAAAGAGAAAAAGAAGACGGAGGAGGAGATTTGACTAGGTCAAACTTTTCACAAGATTTACCCCTTGTCACATTTAACCCCTATAGTTTTCAATTTTATTTTTTGTTTTCTCTTTAAGTTAAATACTCTTAGGTTAACAACCGTTAACTTAATTAACACTCGTTAGTCCTATCTCATTGTATTAACTGTTCACACCTTAATCATCGCATCCTATTAGCAAATAACCGAGACCTAAAGCAAGTCCTATCTCATTGCACAAGCACAAGTCGTATTCTAAGGCAAGTCCAATCATTAACCATATAGCCAATTAATTTTCCTCAAACACTTTTGAAAGCCGTTTTGATGACAAACACGATTTAACATTTTCTCCCCCTTAAACGATGACCCGTTTTCTATTTAAAGAGCTGTAGTCATTGTTTAAAGAGTCAAATATTGATGAAAACATTTCCAATTAATGTCTTTGAAAAGATTGATTCGTGGTGACAATAAGATTTCTCTTATTTAGACAAATTAATGCACTGAGACGTACACTAATTCGTGTTAGACCAAGTTATGAAGTAAACTTGATCCCTTTGCATGATTTGGATTGTAAATCATGCCCGAGAAAATTAATTCCCGTTGTGAGCCAACGTTTTCCAAGGAAATACGTGACTTTAATACGAAAAACAGGTTGCAGTCTGAAATAACTACAAGCCATAATGGGCACGTTTTAAAAATGTACAACTTTTATACGGACTCTATTTATGGCGCCGTGTCAATATTGATCGACATTTCTAAAGCCGTAAATATTACCGTACTAAAAGACATGCCCGATTTAAAAAACGAAAAATATATATTTTTTTTATTTTCTTGATTTTATATTTTTTATGGTTTTTCTTGGTTTTATATTTTTTATGGTTTTTCTTGGTTTTATATTTTTGTATTTTTCTTTTTGTGGTTTATATATATACGATAATATACATGATCACGAACAAAGGATACGCATGAATAGTTTACCACCACTATTCTGCTGATTATTCTGCCAACTCTTTGAGAGTCGCTGGAGAGAATGATTTCATGCCAAGCTTGTCGATCAAAAACTCGATTCGTCCTCGATCTAAGGCTTTGGTGAACATATCTGCCATCTGATACTCATGGTGACAAAATACAGCTCGATCACTCCGTTCTCCACCTGCTCTTTAATGAAATGGTAGTGAATGTCGATGTGCTTTGCCCAGGAGTGTTGAACGTAGTTGCAGCAAAGGGCAATGGCGCTCTTGTTGTCACAATACATCGGGATTTTATTGAAGCCCAAACCGTAGTCAGTTAGTTGTGATATCATCCAAAGGACTTGAGCACAACAACCGGACATGGCAATGTATTCAGCCTCCGTGATAGATATTGCAGCGCTTTTCTGCCTTTTTGAAGACCAACTAATCAATATGTCTCCAAGGAGTTGCACAGACCCAGAAGTGCTACGCCTCGTGTCTTGACACCCAGCATGATCGGCATCTGCGTATGATATTAAGGCAATAGAGGAATCTTTCGGATACCATAGACCACGATGAAGTGTTCCTTTGAGATAGCGAAAGATTCTTTTAACAACATGTAGGTGCTTTTCGGTAGGCCGAGCCTGATACCGGGCACACATGCATACGACAAATTGCAAATCAGGCCTGCTAGCAGTCAGATAGAGAAGGGTGCCGATCATCCCACGGTAGAGTTTTGGATCGACAATAGTCCCATTCCTATCTTCATCTAACTTGGATTTCTCCACCATTGGAGTGTCCACCGGGTCACAATTTTCAAAGTTATATTTCTTTAAAGATTCTAGAGCATATTTGGATTGATTAATAAAGATGCCTCTGGGATTCTGAGAAATTTGTAATCCTAAGAAAAACGAAATTTTTCCCATCATTGACATCTAAAAGCGTGTGGACATTATCTTCTCAAAGAGTTTTGACAATTCTATGTTAGAGGCAGCAAATATTATATCATCAACATAAATTTGTACCAGTATCATGTCGTTGTCCTCCTTGAGAATGAATAGAGTGGGGTCCACCTTGCCTTTGGAGAAGCCTTCCGAAATGAGATATGTTGAAAAGATATCATACTACGCGCGTGGAGCTTGTTTCAACCCATAGAGAGCCTTCTTAAGCTTGTACACATGATTAGGAAACTCCGTGCTAACGAACCCATCCGGCTGACTAACATAGACTTCTTCCCTTAGTTCACCATTCAAAAATGGCGTCTTCACATCCATTTGATAGACGATCATGTTCATATGAGCAGCATACGCAAGGAATAGTCTAATAGCCTCCAATCTTGCAACAGGAGCAAAAGATTCTTCAAAGTCGATACCCAAGGCTTGTTTGTATCCTCTAGCAACCAATCTAGCCTTATTCTTCAAGACTCCACCCATCTCATCGAGTTTAACCTTATAAACCCACAACAAGGTAAGGATGTTAACCTTGTCAGGGAGAGGAACTAATTCCCATACTTCAAGTCTTTGGAATTCATTTAGTTCCTCTTACATGACTTCAATCCAAGATGATTGAGTCATAGCATGTTGCCAGTTTTTAGGTTCAACTTCGGAGAGAAATGCATCAAAATAGCAATAGAGTGCACTCTCTTGTAATTGATGGCGTGTAGAGACTGGTCGATCGAGACCTCCAATAACATTCCTAATTGGGTGATCTTTTGTCCATTTGGTGCTGTGATTTTCAATCCTTGGTGTTCTGGAGTGAACAATTGTAGGAGCTTCTTCTGAGGTAGACGCGGCTGAAGGGTTTTCAGGTATCGGTATGCCAAAGAAAGGAAGCTCTTGTAGGTGAGCATATTCCAAATCGTGATCAGTAGAATCCTCTTCAACATCATTAGGCACAAGTAAGGGTGACGATTCAGGTGTAGTTTGAGAATTACTTGGTAGAGGTGCATCCGGTTCAATGTTAATTGAAGATGCATTTGATAAAGCTTCATTAGCTTGAGCAACAACTTCAGGGATTGGAGCTATCACTACAGGTGCTGGAACTTCATCACTTGGGGGATCAAAGAATTCATCAAACAACGGTTGAAATAGTTTATCCCACTCGGGCTTAGTAGGTGGTATGAATGATGTAGAAGTAGGATTATTGGGAACTAATCCGGAACTAATAGCACCGGTTCTCATCTCGTGAAGCGCGGGTTCAGAGCTACGTTGCTTAGAAGCCATCGCTGTCAGCTCATCAAAATCTGCGTCCATAGTTTCTACTATCTTACCAAGACGATGGTTGTAAATTCGGTATGCTTTCTTGGAGGGTGAGTAACCAATGAAAATACCTATATCGGCTTTCGGTTGAAGTTTGCCCAAGTTCTCACTATTAATGTTTGGATAACAAAGAGCACCAAACACATGAAAGAATGAAACATCGGGTTTACGATCATGTAGAAGCTCGTAAGGTGTTTTTCCATGGCGTTTCCGAATGATAGAGTGGTTTTGGGTGAAACATGCGGTAGATACAGCTTCTGCCCACAAGAATAATGGAGCGTTCGCATAAATAAGCATAGTCCTAGTAGCTTCCATAAGCGTACGATTTCGTCTTTCAACGACACCGTTTTGTTGTGGAGTACGTGTAGCGGATGTTTCATGTGAAATACCAACTTCTTCATAGTAATCACGAAGAGTCTGGTTGACGAACTCGGTTCCATTATCTGTACGAATACGACAGACAGTAGTATTTAAACGTACCTGAATAAATTTCAGAAAAGTGATGATAGCTTTCGGTGCTTCATCCTTTGTACGTAGAAATCTAACCCATGTAAACCTGGAGAAATCATCCACAATAACAAGGATGAATTTCTTACCGCTCACACTTTCGGTTCGCATTGGCCCACAAAGATCCATATGCAAAAGATGAAGTTTTTCTTGATTGGTGTTTCAGCTTTGGACTTGTATGATTTCTTGGTGCTTTTCCCCCTTGAACACGCGGAGCATAAATGGTCCTTGTGAAATTTGAGCTTTGGAAGACCACGAACTAATTCGTTTTTATACAAATGATTAATAGCATCAAAGTTGAGATGAGATAATCTGCGATGCCATAACCATGACTTGGTCTTAGATGCTTTGGAGAGAAGACATACTGGAGAGGCGGCCATCATGTCTTGTAGGGACAAAGTATAAAGATTTGCACCACGAGACCCCTTCAACAAGTCTTTTCCTTCCAAGTTGCGGATGAAACAAGTATGTTGTCGAAAAGCAACCTCTAGGTTGGAATCACAAAACTGTCCTACTGAAAATAAATTATGACCAAGACCTTCTACATAGTATACCCTTGAAATCGTAACATTTCCAATATGATATTCACCATACCCCATTATCTTTGCAATATGATCATTACCGAATTTAACCGTTCCAAGAAACTTGCTGACGAAATTTCGGAGCATCGAGCGATCTCCGGTCATATGCTTTGAGCAACCGGAGTCCAAATACCAGAGGATGATTTGGACCACCTGAAAATATCACCAGACGAGGACAATGTATAGGTTTCGGAATCTGAATGTTCCTTGTTATTAGCAGGTACAAATTTAATGATCTTAGATTTGCTAACTTTAGGTTTCTTAGATTTCCTAGCCTTCTTCCTAGTTGGTGGTATAGATTTAAGTTGGCTTAAATCCTGAGGTATTTCTACACTGATAGGCACTATAGTGGGGGCTGACCTAATTAAAGGGCGCGGTTTCCATACTTTAGTGCTAGTGTGCCTAACTAAAGGACGCTGAGACCTAACCTCAATGGATGCATTCCTAGTTAAAGGGCACATTTTTCCATCTAATGTAAAGGTCCTACCAGTGGGACACCATTGCCATCCAACTTGGGTACGAGTTCTCCCAGTTGGCTTCCATTCAAGATCATTCCTAATGGCATTCATTTCATTCACATGATCAATAAGACACAAATCATGACGTTGGGAAAACATGCATTCATTACAGATCCAACATTTCAAATTAGAATTCACAAATGGTTTAGGCTTCTGCACAGGCGCAGAGCTTTTAGTCTTAACATGATTCTTTTTATTTAAATCTGAAGTGATATTCCTAGTGTGAGCTTCTACTTTCTTCTTGATGGTACTACTAGTGGAGGGCTTGATCTTATCTTTCTTGAGTGGCGATCCTTTAGCCTTAGTAGACTCTTTTAATCCTTTAGAAGGCAAAGTGGGAACATTAGCAACAGATTTTAAAGGTGCCTTACTTGATGGTTCCAATGACGGTTTTGCTCCTGGGGTCTTATTGAATGGAGTTACAGCAATGGGTCGATTAGTGAGTAGTGCAGAACCCGGTTTTCCTATGTATTGCAAATATGCTAAGCAATATTGAACTCGCTGAATATATGCATGAGATGAATAATAGTAACTGCTTGAAGGATCTAACGCATACAAGTCATCTAAAATATCCCTAACAAGATCTACATGCTTAATTGCATTCCTCATATAATCATCGTAGGTAAACAAATTTTTCTTATGGAGCGGGTTCTTATAGAGCACTACTGAATTGGTTGTTGGAGCACTAGAGGACGGTGCAGAGATGGTAGCTGAGTTATTAACAACTTCTTGTCGGGTAAGAAGAAGTGTCTCCTTTAACTCGGCCAAAACCATGTTTTTATCAATGAGCTGGATATTTAAGTCAGAGATTTCCTCACACTTTTGGTTCAGTTGTTCAACATAAGATTGTTGTTGTGCTGCATTAAAAGCTAAGAGTTCTTCTATTGAAACATAAAGAGCGGATAGTCCCTGTCTTGCCCGATCCATCTCCCCTAGAATAAACGAAAGTCTAATTTCTAAGTCCTGGTTTTTAGACTCTGCAGCCTCTAGTTCCAATTTTAGTGTTTCATTCGATGACACATCTCTCTTTAATCTCATAATCTCTTCCTCTAATGCCTTAACTATCTCAATCATCTTGTCACTCGTCTCAACACTGTTTTCACAACCATTTGTAATCAAAAGATCCTCATTTTGAGTTTGCTGTTTTAATTCTAAAGATATACAATGTTGTTCAAGTTGATTAAAGCGTTTTGTAAGTAAATTGTAAGAATCTTGAAGCTTTACAAATTCAGCGTTAGATTCATGACAAGAATGATTATCTACCTCATTTACAGTATCAATAACATTTACAGAGAGATCACACACATCATCACATATATTCATAGCATCACATTTAATCATAGCGGATGTAAGCTCATTCGAATAATTAACATTCACAGTAGTAAGCACATCACATGAAATTACTTGGGACAAGAATCAGTCATATTCGGATAAAATCTTTTCCTTTTCAATTAATTGTAGTTCGTAAGCGGTGTCCATTTCATAAAACACTTTTTGAACTTCTTTAATTTCAAACTCGAGATTTTCCGAAAGAGATGCAAAACTTCCTTTTAGACTTTCGACAAACGGATTGATCTCATTCTTAAACACCTCGTTCATGTGTTCGAAAGCCCATTCTCCGGCGTTTAAGCCATTTGAAGTCGTACATTCCCGGATGACCTTGTCAAAACTAGCAAAGTATTGATTAATCTCTTGCAAGTTTAACCATACAGTGCTAACAGGTGGAAGGTCCTTTGGAATTTCCTTAGGTCCTTCCATTTTGACAAGTGTAGGAAGTGTACTAGGGTTTTCTTCATTTAACATGTAGGTTGGTGCTGTGATGAGATCTTTATCCATATGGAAGAGAATTCTAAAGTCCGTTTTTGCAAGCTCCTGATTCATTTTAAAATAATCACACTCGGGATATTTTGCAAAGTTGTATGACCGATTCTCATCAACTAGATCCTTATTTGTGCGATCCTCGAAAATAACAATCGGGTCTAAGACCAATCCTAATTGGGTTTCATTATAAAGTCTTGGACTATGGATCAAAGCTTGTCTTGCATACCGTGGGTTAGGGGGGAGGCCTTTTTGACGCGATAAGTTAAACTCTCTAAACGATGCGTCAAATAAGTGCACTAGTTGAGAGGCAGCGTATTGTCTTAAAAGCAAATAATCTAAACTTCTAATCTTATTAGCCGCATTAATTTCCATTTCATTCTTTTTAGACTCGAGTAATTCAAAATCCGTTTGAAGTTTGTGAAAATTAGTGACCACTAACTCTTTTTCTTTAAGTTCGTTAGAAAGATCAGCTCTTAAGGTTTCAATTTCTTGCAAATGACCCATTTGTTTGTTTCGAAAATGATCATATTCGGGATTTGTTAGAACATTGGACGAAGGAACTAATTCCAAAGTTTGAACTTTTTCGTTGCATAAAGCAAGCTCAGCAGACAAATTCTTATTCTTAGCTAGGGTTTCTAAGAGTGCAGTATTCATTTGGCTAAGTAATGTAGCAGGAACAATGACCAAATCTTGTTGAGCAGGAGTATGCGTATGCGAAATGGCTCCCGGTTGTGATTCACTCAAAGTCTGGGGACTCACATTGATATTACTATCATTGATTGTCTCCTCATTTGAAAGACTCACCACTGAAGACTCATTCGGATCAGCACTCTCTTGCCCAACTTGATGTGGTTGAATACTAGTATCAATGGTATTAGTAAGTACCTCAGATATTTTATCTGACCCAAAGCTAGAGATAGTTGCCATAAGAGCTGCCTGAGCAGATTGAAGATCATCATAGTCTGAATCGTAAGCATCCAGATCATCTGCTTGGTATGTTGCATTCTGTGTAGTGACAACTTCTTGTTCCGCAATCCCTGGATCAGCAAGAAATGCAAGCTCCTCTTCATCAAGTTCCTGTCCTTGTGCCTGAGCGTTCACCAAATAAATCTTCTCTGCAAACCATTGACCATCCCTTCTCCTCTTGGGTTTTGTGCAATCCCTGGACATGTGACCTTCTTCCTTACAGTTGTAGCATGTAATCATTCTCAACTTGCCTGTGGAATTAGCCCGTGGAGGAGTGTTGACCATTGGAGCAGGATTGACCATGCGTGCATTGGTGGTTGATGTAGTGGGTCTCCCCTGATAAGGTTGAATAGGTTGAACCATTACCCTGCCATTCTCATTAGTAGCTTGTTGTCGAGAATTGGATGAATTCCTCAGCTGATTGTTAGTAGGAGCTGGTCCTCTAAATCCTCGTTTGCTCAATGTCCTTGTGAGATAAGCAGACATAGTGGCAAACACTTCAACTGGGTCAGTTCCTTGTTTGAATTCAGGAATGGGAACTTCATCATTATCACAATACATTGCTTGGTCTTGTTGAGCGGCATAAGCACTAGAAGGAATACTTATGTGGTCAGAATAGCTTGATGGATATGCTGCATTTTCTTGATAAGAAGAGTATGATGACTGAGCATATGGTGCGATGCTTGCTGGTGATATGGGTGAGGTTATGAGGCATATTGTGATGCTTGTGGTTCTCTCTGAGACGAAGGTGCATTAAACCGATATTGTTGCTGATGTGAGGTGGGTGGTTGCGGTAGAATCGAATATTCGGGGAAGCTTGGAGTCATGTACGGTGATGGATGATAGGCTTGGTGTCCCATGATATAAGGAGTGTTGTTGTATGACAGGCTTGGTTGATTTGCCATCAAAGCTATAGAATCAGGGTACATACCGCGAGGCGAACGGTGCATGATCACATGCTTCTCATGCTGCTGGAGAAAAGCGTAGAGTTGATCCAAATTGCACTTATGCAAATCCCTAGTTAACTTAACATCAGTAATATACTCACCCCATTCAGATTAAGGTAAAGTATTCAAAAACTTGGTGTTAACCTGGAATGGAGCAATCACGAGATTGTATACATTCAAATCATTCATGAGAGTAGTGAATCTGAAGTAGTAGTCGTGAAGCGTTTCCCCTGGACTGTACGTGAATCTATCAAACAGATCATACAACTGACATTCCCGTTCCTGTTTAGTAAGAGACGTACCTTGTAGCAAAACCTTTAGACGTTCCCATAAATCCTTTGCAACCGTATATTGACTTACCATTCGATAGATGTCATGTGGAAGAGCTTGGAGAATGGTTTGAAGAGCCTTTTCGTCTGCATAGGCAATAAGTTGTTGAGCTGGTGTAAGTTCTTCAAACTCCCGTGGTCGAGTCACATTGTTAACAACGATGGTACGATAATCAAGTGGGCCGTTTAGAATTGACTTGACCATAAGCCTGCCATATGTCGGTTTTCCTTTAATGTATGACATCATACGGCCTTGCCATGCTTCAAAGACTTCTTTAATGAGCTTTGGAGGGCGATTATCTGTTCCCGTAATGACGGAAATGTCCGTAAGTGATGTCATTTGAGGCATTAATGAATTCGGATTCATTTTGATCACTTTAAAGAAAAAAGATTATCGGTTGATCGAGCAGTGAAGTAAGGTTGTGAATTGTGTTGTGTTGTTGAAGTAAAGAGTGTGTAAGAAGCCAAGATTAAATCCACTAAAAATCATCGAAAAACTCATAAAATACCCGTTGATCTTGCTTATCCGGAATAACCTCCTATTCGGAATAACCCCTATTTGGAATAACCTCCTATGCGGAATAATCCCTATGTGGAATAATCCCTATGTGGAATAATCCCTATGCGGAATAATCCCTATGTGGAATAATCCCTATGCGGAATAATCCCTATGCGGAACAATCCCTACGCGGAATAATCCCTACGCGGAATAAACCCTACGCGGAATAATACCTTATGCGGAATAATCCCTTATGCGGAATAAACCCTTATGCGGAATTATCCCTTATGCGGAATAATCCCTTACTCGGAATAACCCTTACTCGGAATAACCCTACTCAGAATGACTCCTTCTCGGAATAAACCCTATTCGGAATAACTCCTATTCGGAATGTTTCTACTATTCGGAATGTTTCTGCAATTCGGAATGTTTTTGGCAATTCGGAATGTTTTTGGCTATTCGGAATGTTTTTGGCTATTTGGAATGTTTTTGGTTGTTCGGAATGTTTTTGGTTGTTCGGAATGTTTTTGGCTATTCGGAATGTTTTTGGCTATTCGGAATGTTTTCGCTATTCGAAATGTTTCTGCTTTTTGGAATGTTTCTGCTATTCGGAATGTTCTGGAAAATACACTTCGAGACTAGAAACGAGTTCTTTAAAGAAACAAAACTCCATTTTTTGATCAAAAACCACAAAAAGTTTTATGATTTCTACCAAAATAAGCTAAACCCAATACTTATCAACTAATCCCAACAACAAAAACACCAAAAAATACAAGATTCAAGGTTGATTTTTCTACAAATCACTAATACATTCAAAAACTAAAAAATAACACTAATCCTTACCTTAAATCACCCCATGGCTCTGATACCAATTGAAGAATATGGATAATCTTATGAATCAATGAAGTGGGTTGAAGATTTCTAGAGAGAGAAACTAGTGAGAGAAAGTGAGAGAGAACTATGTTTTCTTTATTAAATTCAAATGTGAAACCATCAACAACCAACCCCTTTCCATGCTGGAAAGGGGTATTTATATCCAAGCCACTAATGGGCTTGGGCCGACCCATGACAAGCCCATGGGCCGGTTTCTTACTTAACTAAATAAGCAAACATTAACTACGAGCTATACAACATTAATAATATTGTGGAGTGACCGATACTTCTTATATACGTTAAAAACGTATTTCTAACAATTCTGATTCCGCGGTGGAGAACGCCGTACAGTCTTGTTTTCTTGATGACCAGCTCACTAGCTTCTCGCCTAAGTATTATGCTCCACCGGAAGTGCTCTTGAATGTATCATGACGCCCTGCATGGTCGGCATCTGAAAAACCAGTGAGATTAAAACCAAAATCCTTCGTATACCAGAGACCCATGTTAATGGTTCCCCAGAGATAACGAAAGATCCTTTTAACCTCCTTGAGGTGCTTCTCGGTTGGCTTCGCCTGGTACCGAGCACATAAACAAGTAGCATGCACAGTGTCCGGTCTGCTTGAGGTTAAGTAAATAAGGGACCCGATCATACTTCGGTATTTTGTAGCATCTACAAATGTCCCTTTCTTATCCAAATCAAGCTTGTCTTTAGTGTCCATTGGAGTACCAATAGGATCACAGTTATCCATACCAAATTTCGTTAGAATCTCAAGCACATGCTTGGACTGATTTATGAAAATACCACGGGGGGATTGGTGAACTTGGAGACCAAAAAAGAACGTCATTTCCCCCATAATGGACATTTCCAATCGACTTTTCATAAGGTCAGCAAATAATATGGAATATTTTGGGTTTTTAGAACCAAATATAATATCATCTACATACACCTGAGCCACCAAGATGTCGTTGCCGTAGTGCTTGATAAACAACGTTAGATCAATGGTTCCTTTGCTGAAGTGATTTTGTAGAAGAAATGATGATAATTCGTCGTACCATGCCCTCGGTGCTTGTTTCAAACCATAAATTGCCTTTTTTAACTTGTAGACATGGCTTGGGTGTTCGGTGTTGATGAAACCTTCAGGTTGACATACGTACACATCTTCTTTTAACGGCCCATGCAAGAAAGCTGTCTTCACGTCCATTTGATACACAGTGAACGATTTATGTGCCGCATATGCCAAGAAAATCCTAATAGCTTCCATCCGAGAAACCGGGGCGAAGGATTCAGCGAAATCAAATCCCCCCTACTGTCTATAACCTATCACAACTAACCGAGTCTTGTTCCTAATGACCGTTTGCTCCTCATCCATCTTGTTTTTGGATAACCATTTCAGGGTAGGCGGATCGATATTGTCCAGTCGAGGTACTAACTCCCATACATCAAGCCGGATGAACTGATTGAGTTCTTCTTGAATAGACTCAATCCATGATGCATCGGTCATTGCTTCTTTCACACTTGCTGGTTCCATTGTGCTGACTGATAGTGCATAGATACACATATCACCATTGGTACACAACTGATTGCGTGTTGAGACTAGTCGTGTGAGATTCCCAGTCACTTGAACCAATTCTTATTCCATTTGTGTTCATGTGTAAGTGTATGAGAAACTTGATGCGATCTCGACGGATCCACATATGGTGTTGAAGACTGAGTAGTACTTGTGGAAGCCGCAAATGGATTAACAAACTCATGTTCGTTGAGCATCACATTGTATGCATTTTCAGCAACTATTTCATTCTGAAGATGAACATGATTAGGAATTTTCTGAGAATGTTGTTGAGTTGCTTCAGCAGTCGGAGAATTGGTTGGGATATTTGGAGGCAGTATGGTTGAGGTTGTCGTAGATGGTGTAGAAGTAGATGCCGCTGGTGTAGATGCAGTCGGAGGTTCTGGAACTACCGTAGCAGGTGCAGCCGAGGCATTTTGAGGAACACCAAATGACGTAGGACCCTCCATATATTCATCATAGATTGGCCCAAATAAAACTTCCAAGTCATGTTCCGATGGTTGTAACGATGAGATTGCTCGACGGATCCACATATGGTGTTGAAGACTGAGTAGTACTTGTGGAACCCGCAAATGGATTAACAAACTCATGTTCGTTGAGCATCGCATTGTTTGCATTTTCAGCAACTATTTCATTCTGAAGATGAACATGATTAGGAATTTGTTGAGAATGTTGTTGAGTTGCTTCAGTAGTCGGAGAAGTGGTTGGAATATTTGGAGGCAATATGGTTGAGGTTGACGTAGATGGTGTAGAAGTAGATGTCGCTGGTGTAGATGAAGTCGGAATTTCTGGAACTACCGTAGCAGGTGCAGCCGGGGCATTTTGAGGAACACCAAATGATGAAGGCCCTCCATATATTCATCATAGATTGGCCCAAATAAAACTTCCAAGTCACGTTCCGATGGTTGTAACGATTAGATTGCTGACGGTGCAAATTGAAGCGGCGAGTCCTAAACTTACATGTCCAGAAGTCTGACCTTGAAGTTCGGGATGTGAACTTCTATGCTGAGAGGCCATACCCGAGAGTTCATCAAAGGCTACGTTCATAGTCTCCATTACCTTTCTTGTCCTTCGATTATAAACCCTGTAAGCACAAGCAGTTGAAGTATATCCAATAAAAAAGCCAATATCACCTTTAGGTTCAAGTTTACCGATATCTTCACGATCATTCTTGGGATAACATAATGCACCGAAGACACGTAAAAATGAGATATCCGGTTTTCTTCCATTAATGATCTCATAAGGTGTTTTGTTGAA
Organism: Glebionis coronaria; assembly: GCA_025667525.1. Classification (NCBI taxonomy): domain Eukaryota; kingdom Viridiplantae; phylum Streptophyta; class Magnoliopsida; order Asterales; family Asteraceae; genus Glebionis; species Glebionis coronaria. The sequence continues at coordinate 266,008,127 of CM046882.1, read as the reverse complement.
ACGGGTGTGAATTTTGGAGCGATTTTGAGTATAACATGCAGTTGCTATTGCGTCATCCCAAAGAAATAACGGTGAACTGTAGGATAGAAGCATCGTTCGAGCAGCTTCAACTAACGTACGATTCCTCCGTTACACAACTCCATTTTGCTCTGGAGTTCTTACGGCCGAAGTTTGATGAGAAATCCCAACTTCGTCAAAATAAGCTTTCAATTTCTGATTGGTGAATTCTGTGCCGTTATCCGTTCTCACAATAATGACAAGGGCTTGTAGTAGTACTGATGTTTTCTTTAGGAAATTAATAATTACATCAGGGGCTTCATCTTTCGAAGCAAGAAAATGAACCCATGTGTAACGAGAATAGTCATCTACAATGACAAGGACATACCGCTTTCCATTAATGCTTTTTATTCTCATTGGGCCATACAAATCCATATGTAGGAGATGTAACCTATTTGTTGAGTTGGGAACATGTTTGGGTTTGTGAGGTTTCTTCTTACTTTTACCTTGCTCACATGAAAGACAAAGATGGTCTTTTGTATATTTGAACTTTGGAAGACCGGTAACGAGATCATCTTTCGCAAGTTGGGTGATGCATCAAAATTGAGACGAGATAGCCTTTGATGTCATAACCATGACTTTGTTGATGTGGCTCGGGCTATAGGACAAATTGGAGAAGCAGTAGACATTTGAAAAAGATCAATGGTTTACAGGTTTGTGGTATGATTTCCTTTCAACAAATCAATTCCTTCAAGATCTCTTACAAAACATGTATGACTTCTGAAAGCGACCTCCAAGTCTGAATCACAAAATTGCCCAACCGAGAACAAATTATGTCCCAAGCCATCAACAAAAGAGACTCTGGTTATGATTATATTTCCCCAATGAAGATCACCATAGCCTAGAATTGCCGCAACATGATCATTTCCAAATCAAACAGTTCCCATGAAACGCCATATAAAGTTTTTGAGAAGGCTTTGATTCCCAGTCATATGTTTGGAACAGCCCGAGTCCACGCACCAGAGATAAATTTCAACAACCTGCCAATGATAAGAGAAGAAAATATTTTGGCAACCGATGAAATAGGTTCCTGTGGGGTTAGATGATAATTAAGACATATCACATACTGACGTTTCATAGTCAGTATGAGATCTACTAGCGTCGATAATTTTGCCACTACAGTCAAAATTTCTACCAGTAGGCAACCATTTAGAGGTGAATCTAGGGCTACTAGGCTTAGCAAGACTTTCTGTGGACCCTACATGCGTACTATTTGGAACATACACCTTAGCCTTAGGAGTACGTTGTTGTTCACTGACTGACAGCTTGTCAATTCGAGTGTAACTACCATAATTCAACCCATTCATAGTCAAACCACATGTAACACCCCCAAATTTATACAATTCAATACAGCGGAAGACTCGTTGGTGTTACGGGATAGCACATTACTCACATCATAGACAACGCTTAAAAATCGCGTCGTTTAATAATAAAGTATTTCCATTCATAAATATCAAATTTACATAGGTCCCAAGTAATTGTATTTTATACAGGTTTTACAAAGCATTTGAATGGAAATTAATATTTAAGTGCGGGCCATGAATTCTTTATGTCTTCCCGAGAATTACCTTCAAGTACCTGAGATAAAACATGTTAAAGGAAAAGGTCAGCGATAACGCCGAGTGAATTCATAGAGTTTAATAAAACCATTAATATATCATCGTTATATAATTATTACCGAAATCATTTTGTACAAATCATTGTAATAGGCCATAAAATAGCCAAATTCATTTTATACAAATCCTTATCAAAATCATAATATAGGCATTTGCCTTCAAAATCATTATACGAGCCAATGTCGTAAAAACATCATACAATACGTTTTATAACGTTGTATAGATTAAATAAAAACCGTTATATGAATATGGTTATGAAAAACCAAAACACGAACATAATATCAATATTAAGAACCCGTATTGCTAGTCAGGCAATATATCGTAATTTAGTGTGTATAGTAGTATTTCGTTATTTATGGATTATTACAAGCCGCATGACATTGTTACCTTACTAAAACAAACAACGGGTAGCTAGCCCGGAACTCAATTTGCCCATCTAAATTAGCGTGTCGTCACAATAATCACGCTCGTGTAAATCTTCTCATACATAAATTCGCTTACCAATCAATGTGGCACGACGGGGATCAACCGTCAAGGCGCGAACTGGGGTGATCGTCCCCAAATAGTACTACTATATGCATAAGCGTCTACCAAATCCTGGTAGTTCACAATTCATGCTAATGGGACTTTTAGTGACATAACCTAACTTTAATAATCCATTTTATTTCATACATCGGGTCATATAATCATTCGGGTCCAAATCAATAAACAGACAATCGGGGCAACTAGTGTCCTACTTTATAAAAACTAACATGTTATCTCCCTCGCGGGTTTATAAAACATTTCATAAAAACATTTAAAAGAGTGCGAGGCTATGAACTCACGTTGATGTGGGAAGGCGGGTTATCGGCAATTCGGATGTACGGTACGTGCTTCAATCACAAAAACCTAGACGAATAATACTCGTCTTAGACTTTTGTCCAATGACTTTATCAAAATAATAATTATGTATACATATGATGATTTTATATATATGATGATGATCAAGTGGGTTTATACATCTTTACTCATTCATCATAGTGTTTATGTGTTGGTAATTTTCAAGACTAGTTACACTAGTTCAACTTGTTTACATTTTGAAGCCCACTGGGCCAATTACAAGCCCAATACTATTCATTAGTCCAATTATACTTTTATTATCAGTATTATACTTTATATGTTGGGCCCAAATGGGTTAAGCACAATAAATAAGTTTATAAGTGTTTTACCAAATTAGTCGAGTTTATTGTCCATTAAGGCTACTTTGGCCTGTTAATGTCTATATGTTGTAAAGCTCGGGTTTTATCGATTTTTACTTGTTATATATGTTTATATGTCAGTATGTGAGTTTATAAAAGTTTACATTAGACGGGTCCAACCGTCTAAGTTTTATTTAACAAAAACGTTAATCTTTCGGTTTTAGCCGCAAAGACGTAAAACTTAGTATATAGTTTTTATAACTTATAAAACTTACCAAACTACCATTTTTATATAATGTCTATTTATTTATCCGTATGAATTTTTATATAAATGAAATATATAAGTTAGTGGGTTTTAATTCACATTTTATACTATATTTATTTGAGCGCTTATATAATAATATTAAACTTTAATTTCACAAGATCAGTCCTAAAAATCTAGTTTACTAAAATAATAATATTTAGAGTTCTAAATGGAGATAGAACCCCAAATTTTTATCACAGAAACTACATGATATGTGCTTCATTTTATTCCTTACTGATGAATCAACCTCTAAGTATTAATTCGTCCAAAACAGTGTACTCAGATTTGCACTCTAAACTTGTTTTGATCATATCTCACTCATTTTTATGATTCCATTGCATGGCCAACTCTCACATGTGTACAAGTCTCAATACTCACTGTATATCAATTCATCTATACCATTTTATCTGTTCGTCGTATGGTTTTTTACTATTTTTATACAGCCTACTAAATTAAGCAAGATTAACCACTTTTACATATAGTTTTCCATCTTTTTAACCATGTTTATCAAAACTTGATCCCCACACAACATTTTTATCATAATATATTCATCATATACATATACAATAAGAAAGAAAATACATGATTACATAATCAAAATAACAATAGGGTGGGAAGAACAATCTTTATACCACCAAGATGATGTAGGTTGTGATTAAGACATGGATTTTGATGGAGAAACTTGTGATAAACCAAGACCATCTTCAAGACCACCCATCTACATGAACACCTTGATGATAATCAACCCTTGACTCCTTTGAAAACTCCTTGCTAGTTGTTAAAATCACCTCCAATCAACAAGTCTTAAACTAAGCTTCAACATATGTTGTTCATAGCTTAAGTTCATGGTTAAATTTTTGAGGATGATGGTGTTTAGTGGTGATGGTGGGACGGCACAAATGGAGAGAGGGAGGAGAGTGGAAGTTGTTTTGCATGTTATCAAATCATTGAATGGTTTGAGGTGGTGGTTTTTCTAAGTTAGTTAGCTTACTAGTTAAGCTAAAATGACAAGTGTAAGTATGTAGCAACAAGTGTTAGCTACTTGTTTAAAACTTGACACCAAATTGGTGTAGGGTAAGATTGTGGCCGGTTATGAGTGGGGGTGGGGCAAAAGTCATTTTGTCTCATCCCCATTTATTTAAGGGTACTCCTCGATTCTAGTTTCCTTGATTTGTGTGCCCTCGGGTCGTTTTACGAAAAACGTTTTTATAAATTATGAATCAACGGCACAAAATGAATCTAATAAAAATTGTCTCATCAAAAACGGAGTTCGAAAACGTAAATACGTAATCCTAAGGTTTCCGGTTTAGTCGTAAAGGACGTTAAATTAAAATCGTAAGTCCTAATCTCTTCTCGTAAATTTGTGAGTTTATGAACCAAAACAAATTTAAAATCTAAAAATAATATTCACGGAAAAATTTATTTTCTGAAATGTCGGACTGTCACCAAAAACGGTGTATGTAAACGTAAGCACGTAACGTAGAATCCTCCGGTTTAGACGTAGTCGATGCTACTTCAAGACGTAAATCCAAATTTCTTCCCAAAAATAAGTGAGTTCATAATGTAACATTAAAATAATGTTTTTAAATAATATTTGAGAATAAAATATCAACCATAAATTGACAGATTGTCACAGCATTTACCCCTAATCAGGATCTTTGTCCTCAAAGATCATCTTATCTCACTACTCGCTTCTTATAGAGATAAAGCCATGTGGGTATTTCCTCAACATTCGGTCTTTTCTCACAAGTGTAATTCATTACAATACGCGAGTTTCATCAAACATAACTACGGGAATAAGATCAGGCTTAATGTTGACTTACTTTCTCTATCCATGATGTTCACGGGTTTTTGATGAATGCAACTTTTCGCCGATCTAAACTTCATTAAGGAATAGTTAGACTTTCACTTGATAGAAATTTTATCAAGTTCGATTTACGAAACTTAATTCACGCAGCTCTTGAAGTCCTAGGGTAGATCCAGCTTATATGCCTTTCAAACCAATCTTTTACATCGTCTCAATGGTCCCATACAACGAGGACTTATATCCCATGATCTTTTCATCAATTCATTTTTTCATGGTTAAAATTTTTGGCATAACTTTGCTACCGATCCGGCACTTCAAGATCTACACTTCATATTCACATTACATCGTGCCCACTATCGGCAGTCAATAATCAGATCCTATTTTCAACAATCATTTAAGGTCTCGCGGGTCGAGTATTTTGTAAGGTAAGGTTCGCCATCATAGGAAACCTTAAACCTAAAATACATGTCTAACTCACAATGGGTGTATGTCGGGTGTCTTCATCCCAACTCCTGATTACAGATGCTCTAATATATATCCTCACAAGATTCGATCTCGATCCTAATACTATAGTTTTCAATGATAATCTTTCCAAAGGAAAAATATTATACGGTTCATACCAAAGGTCAATCATTTAAACATAAAACAAGACTTCTAGTATTTTGTACCGTTACTTTACCTCGCCCCTTCGATTGGGGTGGTACACAGTACTCTCATCAAGATTCGTTCTCATTGACTTCTGAGCAAATCTCTAGAAATCCGATGCGAAGCGAGGATCTTGATAGAGATGATCGATACATGCACACTATGTTTACACAAATCCTTTAAATACAAAGAGTCAATTTCTTCATCAAGAATTTATCATTAACAAGTATTAGCAGATTTGGTCAGTCTGTCGACGATGACCCAAATTGAATAAAATTCAGATGATGACCTTTGCAATAGCTAGACGTTTACTAATGTATGAGGCGGTGTCTGCCTTCATAATTTGCCATCAGTACAACTTCTTCAGACAAAGATACATTAAATCATAAATGTCATGAATAAAATACTTATACTTACAAGATTCCAATATAACTATATCACACAATCCTCCATATTTAGACAACCACAAGTGACCTTTTAATCATTTAACCCCATCGGCTTCTCAATTCTAATAGTTCACATTAGCCGCGAACCCCTTTTATTATCAATATTATCCTTCTTATAAGCATTGTTTATTTTTATATTGTTTGGCAATTTATTTTGCACCTTCATTATTAAGGAACATGTCCTAATTGGTTCTTTATCTTTTCTACATAATGTGTCAGTAATTATATTCACCTTCCTCGATGAAATAAATATCATGACCGTATTTATTCAGAAATTATTCCTTCATATTTTCTAAGTCTTAGTTCTATCTCAACTATTATTTTTATCAGTTTTGCTTGATCCGACGTTTTAAAGCGTCGATAATTGTTACAAGTAATTAAATAATAAATATTTAATTTTTATGAAACGTAAACGCAAATAGTTTTTAAATTTTCTCAGTTTGTCCAATTATATAAAAATGTTCCAAATGAGTTTGAATTTAGTTAACATGATCTTTATTTATTTATCGAAAATAATTAGTAAGATCCATAAATGTTCGAAAAAACCTTTGTTTATTCTTTGGTAAAAAATTTCTTAGTTGAAAAGCAAAAATTGTCGTTTCAAATTTCAAGTCATGGTTTAATTGGTTTCCTCAATCCTTTTTAGGTTGTCTTGAGGTATACACGAACATTTACCCCTAAACAGGAGTTTAGTTAAATGATTTGGGCATTAGGAAATAATACCTTAAAAATTTCTTTGATAAAATATCTGTCAAAACATATTTCTATTTTTCTTTTTTGTAAAACCCAAGCCTTAATGGTTCCAATTTTTAACGAGTCAATATATTCCATTTTCTATTAATCACACGGTCAAATAATGTAAAGGATTAAGTCTTTCATCGCATGTTAAATATTAAAGGTACAAATTTTCATTGTTCGGCCAATTCAGGGCAGTTTATTAATAATTATTAACTCATTCTTATTCTTATAAATAAACAAATGGTCCTTAATGATCACAAGCATGAATTTATCAAATTACAGCCTACACACGTGATTCACCAAATTTATGGATGCTACATGTGTATTAGTCAATCCAAACAACATAACATGAAACTCATAATGTTCATTACAAGTTCTGGATGTAGTGATTGGAATAGATAATCTTTTTCGCGGATGTGAAATTGATGATAACCATGTCGTGGATCAAATCTTTAGAACATACGCTAGAACCTTGTAAATGATCGAACAAATCTATCATCTTGTGTAGTGGATATAGATTTTTAATCGTCAATTTACTTAGTTCACGGTAATCAACAAACATAAGAAATGATAACACCATAGCTCTTCATGATGACGAGCTGGGTAGAATAAAATCTTTCTCCGACAACTCTCTCAGTTGTACGGTAATACTTTTAATTCAGATTGTGCTGACGTACAGTGCACAAGCCACAGATGCAGCACCGGGAATATAATCAATACCAATTTCAACTTGCCTTAATGGCGAAAGTCTAGGTAATTCATCAACAAATACCTCCTAAAGTTTCAGATAACGGAAACAACTTTTTAATAAATTCATATTAGGTTCTTTCTAGATTACAATATCTATGACTTAATTCACAACCATTCACGGTATAATTTCAAGTCTAAATGCAGGATATGGTCATCCATCAAGAATTATTTAGATCACTTTTGATAATCAACATCTTATCATTTAGGGGAATTCTACTCGAGTTCCCATTAATTAAGACAATGTCGTCATGTCATAATCAATCAATCCATTCTACCGGCACTATCAACTTTTCAGTTTTATTTCCGTCGATAAGATGTGAACTTCTCAAAAGAATAATAATAACTCATAATCCTTTTACAAATTCAAGGATATATAGATACATAGCTACCATTAAAAGAGTAAGGTCAACGCATAATCTACGCGAGAGAATTTCAAATCAGATACAGACAAAAACATTAACGAATATGAATATATCCCATGTTTTCATAATTTGAGTACGCATTCGAAAGCTCCTCGGATCGTTACCCAGGTCATTCAAATGAAATCTAATCAAAAGAAATGATAGGAACGTCGATACATCCAATCGGGTATCAACACTCAGTAATAAGATACTTTTCCTAAGAATCTCACTACGAGAGAATTGGACAAGAAGGGAATATCAATTGTCAAATAAGACAAATTCCATAGATGAGTAAATTCGACTCAGAAGAATAAATAGTACGGGCACATATGTAGGTGTCCCTATCAATATGTCCCTATTTCTCACTTCTTACAGATCTCATAAAATTTAATTTTTCACAATCTTCAAAGAAAATGTAGTGTTTATTCATTAGTTTTATGGTGACTACTAATCAGCCTTGCATGGTCCATTCCAAATTGTATGTAGGCGCACAACTATATACAATTTCAAGATTAACGATGCAATACTCAGTTCGTCAAAATTTTATCATCATGTTTATAATAAAAACATTTTCATGCTTAATTCTTAAATAAGAATCAAAAATAAATTTACAAAGATTTTCTTTGTTATGAAAGCAATTAAGTTTTCCAAGGTGTTTTATAAACAACTTCATTTTGATAACGATTATTTATAAGTCTCACTTTAAATAATCCATATGGTGATGAAAATCCAATTTTTCTCAAGGGATATTGTTTTAACTTATAAAAACAATTAGTGATCTGCAAAGGAGTGATGAAAAGTTGTTCACCAAGAACTAACTACAATATAATAGGAAATGAGCTTAGCCAAATAATCATGAGGTTCATGATCTCGATGGCACTCAGAAAGAATAATTCACAACGTAACTCAGATCGAGATGAGTACTTGTTCAATGGTTGCATCACTAATGCGAACATTAGGATGAAGCAATAAAAGATAGATAGCATCGATACATGTAGAATTTAGCAATCAAAGGTAGTCTTTTCATTAATCACAAACAAGTCAAAATTGTACCGTAACACATTATGTGTCACTATGTCATACAATTCCAAGAACTCATCCTACCAACTGATGTCTCAGTTAAGTTAGGGATTTTTAAAAGATACCACAATGAATACTAATCTACAAGAGTCATTAGGTGTTCCACTTGTCCATAGGTCCTAATTCAGAAGAAGATTTCTTCAATTTATTTCTTGGACACTAGGCATCCTCGTAAGTGGACAATGGCCTAGGAACAACCCTTAACACGAATCAACAATCAATTAAAACCTTATAATTCAATCACAGAACTTAACGACTTCCTCTTAACAATTTCTTATTCCATACAAGTTAAATTTTACTTTATTCAAGTTTTAATCAACTTATACTCAATGCAATATCCTACCTCATTCTCCAATACTTTCACTCTTATTCTTATACCTTAAGAGGAAAATAAAAGCTCGATATGATCAACACTTAATTTCCAATCCTATAGCTTTTTCAGCAATAGTTATCAAATGAGTCACTAGTATGAAATAACTCATACATTCAATTAGACTTCTCGGAAAGTTACTAGTGGCATGAGTCAATTAGGTAATGGTTCCAATGACAGCCTCAAGTTCAACATTCACCCTTTCGATTTCAATTTAAGAATTGGGTGACAACGAATCAGATGACACCTTTCCAGGTGGTAACGTTTTGTCAAACTCTACTCTATAAAGAAAGATCGTCATGACATCGTTATCAGATTTAATCTCGCCAATTCTTCTTTAATATCGTAATCAACTAATATCAACATTTCTACGAATATCAATCATTTGTTGGGATCATAAATATCAACAACTTGGTTTAGATCTAGGATAGCTAGAATTCCTACGAGAATAGCTTCGATTAATTTACTAGGGGATTTAGGGTTCCTTGTGACAATCTACGTCGTATAAATACCTCGTATAAATATCAAAATAATCATCAAAACAATCATGTAATAAAATTATATCATATATATATATATATATATATATATATATATATATATATATATATATATATATATATATATATATATATATATATATATATATATATATATATATATATATATATATATATATATATATATATATATATATATATTTATATATTTATATATATTTATATATATAATCCAAGTTATATATATATATTAAAATAACACTTCTCAGTCTGGCCTTGTCGGTAACTCGGGAAATCTTCGGCACCGTTATAGTCAAAAGATTTTTAGACATTTCTAGAAAAAGGTTTATAGTTAAAAGATTTTGAAATGTTTTATTCAAAACCTTGGTTTTTAAAAATCTTCCGTTCTATATAACGAGAGCTCTGATACCAAACTGTAACACCCGCAAATTTATTGATAGGTGTGTAAACACCCATCCTTTTTACCACTTAATTGCAATAATAACCGAGCCAAAACGTGTATTTTATGTCATTTATGTCGGAATTATGCGTGGTTTGTGTTTTTGTTGTGATTTAGGACGAAAAGGTGAAAAGTGGAGAAAACACGGGCATTCACGTGCTTTTATCGAAGAAAAAGACGAAAGACGATCAAGAAGTCAAGAGTGCAAAAAGAACGGAAGTCCAAGACCAATTCTAAAGATTTATCGAATAAAAAGTCAAAAGACGGAAGTTTACTTAAAGCCGAAGAACACAAGTCTTATTTATTGAAGAATTAAAAGACAAGTTCAAAGAAATCCCGAGACAAAGTCATTAAAGTCCAAGATTTAAGAAGATTAAATGGATTAAGGACTTAAGTGTGCAATTAAGGAAAAATGAAAGAGGGGAGGAAGCTTCCTAAGCACTCCCTAATCCTCCCCTATATATAGTTTAGGATTTCATTTCATTAGTTTTGTTGGATAGCTTGACAAACTATTTCTTCCATTTTAATTACCTTGCACATTTAATTACCTTGTTATTTTAATTTCATGTCCATTTAAATACCTTGTCTTGCACCATAAATACATTTAATTTCAAGTAAGTTTTCTTTTAATTCTTGTCAATCTTTATTTTTATTGTTCATCTCCTATCTACCTTTCTTTAATCTTTGATCTTTATGTTTATATTCATGTTTATGTTTTGAGTTTTTATTGATCAAAGTGGGTTTTGATTATTTTGGTTATATTTGTTAGTTTGATTGTTTTGGATTGTTTGATTATCATTAGTAGATGTTTTGTGATTAGTTTGATTTAATCTTTTGTTTGATTTGATTAAGTTTTGGTTAGATTCGTGTAGCTCTTTGTATCCCTTGTTCTTCGTTGTTCTGTTACTGTATTCCCAGGGATATTCCGAACCAACAGCAAGTTCCGGATCAAGGGTTTGTGCAAGATTATTCCAGATCAAGGGTGTTCATCCGGAATATTAGACATTCCAGATCAATAGTGCTTATTCGGAATAATTTATTATTCCGGATCAAGCATTTCATCCAGAATATCCAAACATTCCTGATCAACCTTTTATTCCGGATCAACCAAAAGTCCCGGATCAACTGAACATTCCGAATCAAGGAGATATTCCGGATCAAGGACCTTTATTCGGAATAATTAATTATTACGGATCAAAGACTTCATCCGGAATCTTCAACATTCCTGATGAAGGCTTTATTCCGAATCAAGACTTTATTCCGGATAAGTGACATATTCCGGATAAAGGATTTATTCCGGATCAAGGGTTTTGGTGAATATTCCGAGTGAAGAAGAATCATTCCGAACGAAGGTGACATTCCGGATGAGTGATTATTCCGAACAAAGGATTATTCCGGATGAGCTATTTTCAGGTTCTTTTTAGTTTCAGTTTTTAAGTTTCAGTTTTTTAAATTTTCGATCTTTATTTTTCCCGCATTTTTCCTTAGTTGCACTTTAAGTTTATTTGCCTTAGATTTATTTTAGCCTTGCCTTAGTTTTAAGTTTTAGTTGCGTTTTAAGTTTGCCTTAGATAGATTTAAGTTTGCGTTATTTACTTTTAGTGCCTTTTATTTTTTTCAGGCTTTTAATACTTGCTATTTACTTTAAATTAGACTTAGATTTACTTTAACGCCATTTTACTTTTAAGTCTTTGCACCATTTATTACTACAACGACACAACTATTAGTTTCACCAAAGAACGACTGAGTCACATAGTTAACTCATTTTTCAATTCGAAAAGACTGTGACGATAACTTTTTACATGCAAAGTCTCTTGTATCAAATGGCGCCGCTGCCGACTCTTTTCGTAAAGATTAACGGTTTTCTGTGAGAGACGTGTTGCTTTTTGGGATCCGTTCACTTGTGAGCGTTATTTTCTTGCACAAAAATTTTCAAAAAAAAAAAAACCATAAAAATTAAAAAAATGTTAAAAAACACATAAAAATTAAAAATTTAAAAAAAATCCAAAAAGATTTTATTTTTATTGTGTATATATATATTGTCTTTGCGTTTGGTATTGTTTTCTTTTGCCTTTGTAGGTGTATGCGTACCAGATATTCTAATTATCAAGAGCCCGAGACTCGAGAAGAATTAAGTATGGCAGGTGTCCACAACAACAATAATCCACCGCACCTCAACAATAACAACAATGTTCTTCCACAACCCGATCTTCGGACAATGGAGGAGCTTTGTCAACCTACCATGTTTGGAAGAGGAGGACCGATTGCGCCGATGCAAATCACGGCTCCGGAGTTTTCGCTGAAGCACCACATGATTAAGCAAGTGCAAACTAATCCATTCGCCGGAATACCTGATGATGATGCCAACAAACACCTCGACAAGTTCATTACAATCACCCAAAGCATGAAGTTGTCTGGTGCCACAATGGATGTTCTTCGCCTACAACTCTTTCCACATACCTTATCACACCACGCCGAGAAATGGTTTGATCGTCTTCCAAAGAATTCAATTAATACTTGGGATGACATGACTCAACGCTTTTTGCCGCGCTACTTTCTACCATCCATGGTCACGAGCTTTCACAATCAAATTAGCGGGTTCATGCAAGAACCCGATGAATCTCTCTTTGATGCTTGGGAAAGATATAATGTTTTGATTGATCGTTGTCCAAACCACAACATGCTCCCTGTCACCTTAATTGATACTTTCTATAACGGTTTAACTTTTTGAGATCGTGATACGATTAATGCAGCCGCCGGTGGCACATTTATGAAAAGAAGACCCGAGGAGTGTAGAGAGCTTATTGAGAACATGACTACTCACCACAAAAACTGGGATTCCTCCGCTTCTTCAAGGAACAACCCGAGAGTCTATGTTTCTTCTACTTCAGCAAACCCCGACATGACCGAATTCACCCGCATGATGACCGAAATGAACAAAAATATCTTGCTTCTCGCTACAAACCAACAACAAGTTAAAGCGGTTGCCAATCCTTGTGAAACATGCGGCAGTCCTCACTCATACACTGATTGTCCTTCTACTCAAGGAAATCCGGAAAATGTGTATGCAGCTTATGGTAATTATTCACCGGAAAATTACCAAGCTCAACCTCAAGGGGATAGAAATTTGCTGAGTTACCGGTCAAACAACTACCTTTCACCTGGTTTTTCTCCTCAAAACCAAAACCAAAACAACAATTACAATAGAAGCAACCAAATCCCACCTCGAGCTTCTAATCCTTATCACCCACCCGCTCAACAAGCCCCACCCATTAACCCCGATGTTGAAGCTTTGATGAGAACCCAAGGTGAGCAAATCAAGAATCTACAGAGCCAAATTATCAATTTGAAAGGAGATATTACCAAGCAAGGGAATGACATTAGATCCGAGATTCGAGATAATATCCAATCCTCCTTCAGCAATCAAACGAATTATTTGAAGAATATGCTTTCTAGTTTCTTGCTCACAACTCAACCTTCTTCTTCGAGTTCTCTACCTTCAAACACCGTCACCAATCCGCGAGCGAATGTGAGTGCTATTACTACCCGTAGTGGGGTTACCATAGTAGGACCACCTATCCCGCCCCCATCATCTACACCTCCTCCACCACCATTTATCCCTACTACTCCTACACCTAGTATTAGTACACCATTACCGTCTCCGCCTCGTCATGACGATGTCCCTAAGAAGAACCCTTCAACATCTCAACCTTTACCTGCTACACCTACACCTTCACCACCAAACCCTAATATTCCTTATCCATCTCGCTTAGGCGAGACCAAAATGCACACAAAGGATGAAATTCAAGTGTCGAATTATTTGAAGATGATATCTCAAATGACTTTCAACATTAGCCTTGTTGAAGCACTTGTAAACATGCCGAAATTTGTCAAAGCATTCAAGGAATTGCTTAACAAGAAGGAGAAGTTGATTGAGCTCGCCAACACACGCTTAAATGAAAATTGTACTGCAGTTATTCTTAAAGAACTTCCAGAAAAGCTTGGAGATCCCGGTCGTTTTGTGTTGCCTTGCATTTTCAACAAAACTGAAGAATTTACTGCCCTAGCTGATCTCGGGGCCAGTATTAATCTGATGCCATTAAGTGTTTGGAGAACACTATCATTACCCGACCTTACTCCAACGAATATGACTCTGGAGCTAGCAAATCGCACTCTCGCTTACCCCGTTGGTATTGTCGAAGATGTGTTCATTAAAGTTGGCACCTTCACTTTTCCGGTCGACTTTGTTGTTGTTGATTATGAAATGGACCCTCGTATTCCTTTAATACTTGGTCGGCCATTCTTGAGAACCGGACGAGCTCTAGTTGATGTTGCCGAAGGTGAGCTCATCTTAAGAGTCGGGGATGATGCACAAGTTTTCAAAATGGGGAAGCTTACAAGCAAATCCTATGGACGAGAATCTGCGAATATGATTGATGTGCTCGATGATTTTGTCATCTACAACAATCCTCTATTCGAGTCTTGCATTGATAATCCAATTTTTCAAGATGATGTGGATGATTCTCTCTCCAATTTGGACCTTCACCCATTTATGATTCTCCATCGATGTTTGATGCTTATGATGATGATTCTAGCTCAGATTCGGATGATTATGATGACCTTACTTTCGAGTATCCCGACATGCCCATTTATGATGATTTTGATGAGGCTGATACTCTTTCGAGTAATTCTTCACATGATGAAGATCCTCCGCCATCACTCAATCCTACTTTGGATGATTATTCTTTTGAGGAAGACTTCTTTACGTTTCTCAATACGTACTTCCCTCATGAGAGTGATGCTCCTCCTTTAGACTTTGAAGATTATCGTCTTGATCCGACTTTGGATTTGAAGAAAATTCTTTCAAAGGAGAAGCAACCGGACGACACCACCATCCGCAGCTCGTATGTTTTGACACCTCTTTGCCCACCTTCTGAGGACGAGGTTGTGCCTCTTCTTCACGGATCTTCTTCCCATTCTGCTGAGCCTGAGTGCTATTTTCCCTTAAAGGAAAAGGTGTTCGACCCCGGTATCGATATTCTTTAGCCATCTCAGTATCCACCTGATGAAATAAAAGGAAAGATTTTTGGACCTATTGAAGATATGCTTGCACCTCACCGTACTTGCTCCCACCGTGCTCCATCTTTGCTTAAGGTAACCTTTCCTATTCTTCTTTGGCTTGCCTTGTTCGCCTTAAGATTGTGCTATTTGACGGACGAAAAATATGTCTTTGATCCTGGTGGATATGTTTCATGCTACTTCCTTTGATGATCAAGGTCGAGTCAGGCTCACGACTCGGTAAACAAAAATCAAGCGCTTCTTGGGAGGCAACCCATGTATCTATCTTTTAGCTTTCTTTATCCTAAGTGTAGGGGAGATCCGTTGGTGTTTGCTATTTCCTCTCTTCTACTATTCAGGGATTCGAACGCTCAATGATCCACTCTTGATGATTTTTGACGATCCGTGATTCCGTGTTCCCATTTTCCCGGTTCTATCCTAAACTCTTTTCGATACACTATTTTATATTTTTCAATATTAAAATAGGAATCTCTTTAGTTGTCTCTTCCTTAGGAAGATTTAAACAAAGTGCACAATGTCCTAAGTGTTGGGGAGTTTACTCCCACATGCTTAAACATTGAGGATAATGTTTATATTAAGTGTAGGGGGGACTTCTATCGAAGTTAAGTGGGCTTTTCCTTGTATTTGTCCTCATTTTAACCGGAAAATCAATTTTTCGACATTTTTCAAAATTTTTGATCTATTTTGGCCTATTACTTTTTACCTTTCTATAGTTACTTTCTTTCCTTGTTAGAACAAATTTTTAATAAAGTGGTTGTAATTTTCAAAGTTGTGAATCTTTTGACTCAACCCGAGTTTACTTATCTAAGTTTACTCTAGCTAGTATCCTTAACGTGTTTAAGTCAAGTTTTGCTAGGCTTTATATAGGGAGCTATAAAACGCGAAAGTCTTAACTCTCACGGGTTAAGAACAAGAACTTTTCGCAAGTTCCTATACTTGATCCTAGAGAGTCGTTCATCAAGGGAACTTTAAAATGCGATTTCTAAACTTGAAAAAGTCTAAGAGTTTGGAAGATCCTATAGGCGACTCGAAAACCCAAAACTTTGATTTAATAGGCTAAGCATCCACGAGTCTCATCCCTTGAGATTTTAAACTGTGGCGAACGAGAAATGATAGAGTCAATTATAAGTTTGGTATTCTTTCGTGAATTTATGTGAGTTAATTATAAGCCTATTCTCCCATCGCTTGTTAATAAATTTATCTGCTATAAATAAGGTTGTACGATTTGAAAAGTTACTTAGCTTCTAGCCCAAGATCGTTTAAAAGTTGCTCGGTATGGATTAGAGTTCATAGCCAAGGCATAACTTATTGAAGCGGGATGCGAAGATTGGCGAGTCTAAAAAGGCCCTAACAAGGCATGAGGGCTACATTTTGTTGCTAAAGATCCAAAGTGATGTGAAGAATCATTTATCAAAAATCAATATGAAGGATCGAGACACACGACGAAAAGCAAATACTCCCCAAAAGATCATGGAGTAGTCTATCCGAAAATGCCCTAACAAGGTATGAGGATAAATAGATCCAAGTCCAAAAAGGAGGCGGATCGTTGTATATCAAAATCCCAAGTAAAGATTGGAGAAAAATGAAGAAGTCGTGGTCTAAATATGAAGAATCTCTCAAAACTTCAAGTGAAGAAATTCCTATTATGAAGAGAAGACCATTATTTCATGAACGTCTCTCAAGGTTTGAAGTATGAAGTCGCTGCCAAATATTGGTCCGAGAAAGGTCTCAAATCGCGAAGCGAGTTATGCCAAGATATGAACTTTATGAGGTCCCGAGAAGCAATTTTAAAAGATTTTGTCCTTTAGCTAACTATTGATTAAATCGTCCCACTTTATTTTCAGCCTAATAAACTATCGAAATAAGTCAACAGTGCATCCTCGTGATCATTCAAGACAACAATAAAATATAAGAGATACACCTTGGAATAAGGGAGTCTAAGTGAATAATTGGCCCACATGAGTTTGTGTTAGTTTGCTAACTTATAATAACAATGATCTCATTTTTAAGCTTGGTTTGGAGAAAGTGAAAACTTGAGGATGATGATTATTCATGACATTTCCAAAACCCAAGGTATATTTTTGATTTCTTTACTTTGAATGTTTATTATTTTCTATCTCTTTAATAAAGGCCAAGGTGGATTGATTGTGATGAAAAATGTAAACGTGCTTTGTAACTAATGCATTGCATGAGGACATTGCAATGGTCAAGTGTAGGGGATTTGATAGGTGTGTAAACACCCATCCTTTTTACCAATTAATTGCAATAATAACCGAGCCAAAACATGTATTATATGTCATTTATGTTGGAATTATGCGTGGTTTGTGTTTTTGTTGTGATTTAGGACGAAAAGGTGAAAAGTGGAGAAAACACGGGCATTCACGGGCTTTTATCGAAGAAAAAGACGAAAGACGAAGTCAAGAAGTCAAGAGTGCAAAAAGAACGGAAGTCCAAGACCAATTCTGAAGATTTATCGAAGAAAAAGTCAAAAGACGGAAGTTTACTTAAAGCCGAAGAACTCAAGTCTTATTTATTGAAGAATTAAAAGACAAGTTCAAAGAAATCCCGAGACAAAGTCATTAAAGTCCAAGATTTAAGATGATTAAAAGGCTTAAGGACTTAAGTGTGCAATTAAGGAAAAATGAAAGAGGGGAGGAAGCTTCCTAAGCACTCCCTAATCCTCCCCTATATATAGTTTAGGATTTCATTTCATTAGTTTTGTTGGATAGCTTGACAAACTATTTCTTCCATTTTAATTACCTTGCACATTTAATTACCTTGTCATTTTAATTTCATGTCCATTTAAATACCTTGTCTTGCACCTTAAATACATTTAATTTAAAGTAAGTTTTCTTTTAATTCTTATCAATCTTTATTTTTATTGTTCATCTCCTATCTACCTTTCTTTAATCTTTGATCTTTATGTTTATGTTCATGTTTATGTTTTGAGTTTTTATTGATCAAAGTGGGTTTTGATTATTTTTGTTATATTTGTTAGTTTGATTGTTTTGGATTGTTTGATTATCATTAGTAGATGTTTTGTGATTAGTTTGATTTAATCTTTTGTTTGATTTGATTAAGTCTTGGTTAGATTCGTGTAGCTCTTTGTATCCCTTGTTCTTCACTGTTCTGTTACTGTATTCCCAGGGATATTCCGAACCAACAGCAAGATCCGGATCAAGAGTTTGTGCAAGATTATTCCGGATCAAGGGTGTTCATCCGGAATATTAGACATTTCGGATCAATAGTGCTTATTCGGAATAATTTATTATTCCGGATCAAGCATTTCATCCGGAATATCCAAACATTCCGGATCAACCTTTTATTCCGGATCAACCAAAAGTTCCGGATCAACTGAACATTCCGAATCAAGGAGATATTCCGGATCAAGGACCTTTATTCGAAATAATTAATTATTCCAGATCAAAGACTTCATCCGGAATCTTCAACATTCCGGATCAAGGCTTTATTCCGGATAAGTGACATATTCCGGATAAAGGATTTATTCCGGATCAAGGGTTTTGGTGAATATTCCGAGTGAAGAAGAATCATTCCGAACGAAGGTGACATTCCGGATGAGTGATTATTCCGAACAAAGGATTATTCTGGATGAGCTATTTTCAGGTTCTTTTTAGTTTCAGTTTTTAAGTTTCTGTTATTTAAATTTTCAATCTTTATTTTTCCCGCCTTTTTCCTTAGTTGCACTTTAAGTTTATTTGCCTTAGATTTATTTTAGCCTTGCCTTAGTTTTAAGTTTTAGTTGCGTTTTAAGTTTGCCTTATATAGATTTAAGTTTGCGTTATTTACTTTTAGTGCCTTTTATTTTTTTCAGGCTTTTAATACTTGCCATTTACTTTAAATTAGACTTAGATTTACTTTAACGTCATTTTACTTTTAAGTCTTTGCACCATTTATTACTACAACGACACAACTATTAGTTTCACCAAAGAACGACTGAGTCACATAGTTAACTCATTTTTCATTTCGAAAAGACTGTGACGATAACTTTTTACATGCAAAATCTCTTGTATCATTTATACAATTCAATACAGCGGAAGACTCGTTGGTGTTACGGGATAGCACATTACTCACATCATAAACAACGCTTAAAAATCGCGTCGTTTAATAATAAAGTATTTCCATTCATAAATATCAAATTTACATAGGTCCCAAGTCATTGTATTTTATACAGGTTTTACAAAGCATTTTAATGGAAATTAATATTTAAGTGCGGTTCATGAATTCTTGATGTCTTCTCGAGAATTACCTTCAAGTACCTGAGATAAAACATGTTAAAAGAAAAGGTCAGCGATAACGCCGAGTGAATTCATAGAGTTTAATAAAACCATTAATATATCATCGGTATATAATTATTACCGAAAATCATTTTGTACAAATCATTATAATAGGCCATAAAATAGCCAAAGTCATTTTATACAAATCCTTATCAAAATCATAATATAGGCATTTCTTTCAAAATCATTATACGAGCCAATGTCGTAAAAACATCATACAATACGTTTTATATCGTTGTATAGATTAAATAAAAACCGTTATATGAATATGGTTATGAAAAACCAAAACACGAACATAATATCAATAGTAAGACCCCGTATTGCTAGTCAAACAATATATCGTAATTTAGCGCGTATAGCAGTATTTCATTATTTATGGATTATTACAAGCCGCATGACATTGTTACCTTACTAAGCCAAACAACGGGTATCTAGCCCAAAACTCAATTTGCCCATCTAAATTAGCGTGTCGTCACAATAATCACGCTTGTGTAAATCTTCTCATACATAAATTCGCTTACCAATCAATGTGGCACGACGGGGATCAACCGTCAAGGCGCGAACTGGGGTGATCGTCCCCAAATAGTACTATTATATGCATAAGCTTCTACCAAATCTCGGTAGTTCACAATTCATGCTAATGGGACTTTTAGTGACATAAACTAACTTTAATAATCCATTTTATTTCATACATCGGGTCATATAATCATTCGGGTCCAAATCAATAAACAGACAATCGGGACAACTAGTGTACTACTTTATAAAAACTAACATGTTATCTCCCTCGCGGGTTTATAAAACATTTCATAAAAACATTTAAAAGAGTGCGAGGCTATTAACTCACGTTGATGTGGGAAGGCGGGTTATCGACAACTCGGATGTACGGTACGTGCTTCAATCACGGAAACCTAGACAAATAATACTCGTCTTAGACTTTTATCCAATGACTTTATCAAAATAATAATTATGTATATATATGATGATTTTATATATATGATGATGATCAAGTGGGTTTATACATCTTTACTCATTCATCATAGTGTTTATGTGTTGGTAATTTTCAAGACTAGTTACACTAGTTCAACTTGTTTACATTTTGAAGCCCAATGGGCCTATTACAAGCCCAATACTATTCATTAGTCCAATTATACTTTTATTATCAGTATTATACTTTATATGTTGGGCCCAAATGGGTTAAGCACAATAAATAAGTTTATAAGTGTTTTACCAAATTAGTCGGGTTTATTGTCCATTAAGGCTACTTTGGCCTGTTAATGTCTATATGTTGTAAAGCTCGGGTTTTATCGGTTTTTACTTGTTATATATGTTTATATATCAGTATGTGAGTTTATAAAAGTTTACATTAGACGGGTCCAACCGTCTAAGTTTTATTCAACAAAAACGTTAATCTTTCGGTTTTAGCCGAAAAGACGTAAAACTTAGTATATAGTTTTTATAATTATAAAACTTACCAAACTACCATTTTTATATAATGTCCATTTATTTATCCTTATGTATTTTTATATAAATGAAATATATAAGTTAGTGGGTTTTAATTCACATTTTATATTATATTTATTTGAGTGCTTATATAATAATATTAAACTTTAATTTCACAAAATCAATCCTAAAAATCTAGTTTACTAAAATGATCATATCTAGAGTTCTACATGAAGATAGAACCCCAAATTTTTATCACAGAAACTATATGATATGTGCTTCATTTTATTCTTTTATAGATACTGATGAATCAACCTCTATGTATTTTATAAAATTCGTCCAAAACAGTGTACTCAGATTTGCACTCTAAACTTGTTTTGATCATATCTCACTCATTTTTATGATTACATTGCATGACCAACTATCACATGTGTACAAGTCTAAATACTCACTGTATATCAATTCATCTATACCATTTTATCAGTTCATCATATGGTTATTTACTGTTCTTATACAGCCTACTAAATTAAGCAAGATTAACCACTTTTACATATAGTTTTCCATCTTTTTAACCATGTTTATCAACACTTGATCCCCACACAATATTTTTATCATCATATATTCATCATATACATATACAATAAGAAAGAAAATACATGATTACATAATCCAAATAACAAGAGGATGGGAAGAACAATCTTTATACCACCAAGATGATGTAGGTTGTTGATGAGATGGCATTTATACATGATCTCATCGTTCTTTTCGGGCTTTAAATGCACAAAAATGTCATAAAATACCATATATATGCTTGTGTTTGTTTACTTGTGTATTTTAGGTATGGATATCGTGAAAAAGACAAAAGATCACAAGTTACAAGGAAAAACGGACACGAGAAACGAAGCCGTACAAAGAACCGGGCCTTAATCATGGAATTTTCAACAAATACCCTTGAAGTCTTGAGGACAAACAAGATTGATCATCATTTATTGAAGAAATGACACTTAAAACTCTTGTATATTAATAATTACAAGTTTGGTCCCTTAAGTTTGTCAAAATTACACAAAAGGTCCTTCAACTTTGAAGAAATGGCAAGATTAGTCCCTCAACAAATCCAAACTGCCAATAATGGTCCCTCATGAAGATTAAGATACATTGAAGACCTTGGAAGATCAACATTGTCCAAAATCAGCCCTTACAATATTCAAAAATATCAAATATAACCCTTGAAACACTTTTTAGTAAAGTTTGTGCCAAAAATGACAAATCGTGAAATGTTGATACATGTAAAATGGGCGCTGATAGAAGTTTGCATCCAAGTGACAAAAGAAAGGAAGAACAAGGACTTTCTGATTTTTGATGCACAAGTTTTATCACTTAAAACCTTGCCTCAAAAACCTTCAAACATATAAATGGAACTCAGATTTTAGTTTCTCAAACACCAAACTTTTATAAACAAGAACAAGATTTCTCAAAATTTCTGAAAATCAAATTTTATTTCATAAAAAGGAATTACAATTGTGGTAAATTACACCGTTTAGGAAAAAGGCGTAAAAGCGGTAAGTATTGAACAAATGACTTTAGGAAAAATCAAGTGTTAATGACCCAATTAAGTTCGTTTCCCAAGGAGGTATATGTGTGTGACTAAGATGTACAAGATTTGAGATTAATATTTGGTTTAGAAGGGGATTAGAAGAGAAAATGACGAAGTCGTAAAAATAAAAATTAACACAAAATCACTATTAGAAAGTTAAAACGTAGAAGCTTAAAAACCACAAAAATAAAAATAAATTCTAAAAGTTACCAAAAATTTACCAAAAATCAATAATATTAAACTAAGAGTTTACCAATGATCAAAACTTTTTCAAACCTTTTAAATAATTAAATATTCAATTTTTAAATGCTAATTAAAGCCCTAAAAATCAAATAAATTATCAAAAAGCCCAAATAAAGATTTTTCAATTGATAAGCCCCTAAAATGACCTAAAGTGATTAAAAACTATTTTTAGAAATTTTAATAATAATAAAATCTATTTAAAATGATTTAAAAACTATTAAAACTTAAAATAATTATAAAAATTAATCTAAAAGTGATAAAATTATTCTAAAAGTTGCTAAACTCCTATTTTAATATATTAAACCTAACAAAAATGTAAAAAGTTGGAAAAAGTGAAATTTTAAAAATAATAATAAAATAATATTAAAATAATATTAAAAATCCAAAAATTATAAAAAATTATAAAAACTTGCAAACTAGTTTATTTTAACCTAAATAATCAGAAAATGAAAGTGAAATTACCAAAATACCCCTAATGGGCCCTCAAATGGTCCAAATCCAAAAACAGTCAACACAAATGGGCTTTTGGGCCCAAAAAGTCAAACTTGGCCCAATTGACTTGGAAAAGCCCTATCTGACTTAAAATTTAATTCTAAGAACAAAACTCTAAAGGCCCAAAAGCTGAAAACGTGCTTATCACAGCTTATTGAACACAAAGCTTATTCTTATTGGGCTTTTCAGCCCATTAAGCCATAAGCTAATGCCATAAGCTCTAATTTGACACACAACCCTCTTTTTGGATGCTTAAGAGATTTGTCAAAAGAAATTTTCAATAAGCTCACTTAATAAGCCAGAAAATAGAAAAGCAAAATTCCACAAAACGACAAAATAGTCGTTTTTGAGAAATACTCAACCTCAGAAGCTGATTCAACTTGCAAAAGCTTTCAAATGGACTCAATAAGCAATATCAATCAACAAAAATCCAATAAGCACTAGAAATAAGCCAGAATAAGCACAAATGAACTTATGTAAAAGTCAAAGGACTTGGTTTTCTAGTCAAACCTAAAAGTCAACCACCCAAATGCTCCAGGATGAACAAATGGGTCAAAATATGAGCACCTATTACAAAAACAAAGTTGTTGCTGGTTAAAATAAGCTATTATAGCTTATTGATAAGCTGACACCAAAAATGCACTATCAGTGGCAACCAGCAGGGGAAAGGAGTTCCCACTGCTTTGACTAATTGACCAAGCTTATTTGAGAGTTCTGGTTTGATTCAATTGGAAACAAAGGCACCCTTGTGATCAGTGAACCACAAGGAGTCAATAGCAACAATAAAATCACAAAATGATCCACACAATAAGCCACAATAAGCCCAACAGTCCACAGATAAGCACCAGATATGCAAATAAGCAGTTAAGCACTTAATAATCAGATTTCAGCAAAATAAGCCAACCAAACTTAACCAGATGCACACACAAGCTATATAAACTAACAATAAACACAAAGCAACAAGAATCAAACACTGAATCAAAGTAAATAGCAAGATCAAAGCACAAAAAGTTACTGATGAACAAAGAACATATGCAGAAACAAGTTTGCTGATATACTTGACACTTGATCCAATTTCAAGCCTCAAATCCCTCTACCCTGGTGTGATTAGCTATGATTTAGCACTTGTTACCATTAACCTATGCTTAGATCTAGGTGTCCTCAAAATCCTAGCCAATTTTACCAAGTTATGAAGATTTTATAGCCAATCTATGAATCAATGTGTTTAAGACCACAAAACCTGCAAACAGATGCACAAGTACTCCCAAATAACAGATACCAATACTTGCATACAACACACAAGCACTTAACAAACCTCAAATCCAACTTATGCAGTAATCCCAAACACCCTTTTAAAACTTATTTTCACAAATTTTCAAAGGATCATTAAGATTCAACCCATAAATCAGATCAATAACACCTCATTAACATCAAACCAAACCAAATCAACAATAAACATCCACAATAACACAGATTCAAGCACAAATCCACAAAAATCACAAATATTCAGAAACTTAAAGAAAAAATGAAAAGGGAAGAAGGTGAAAACCTCCAAGACCTACATCCAGGCCCTGGATTGTTTGAGCTGAGGTACTAGCAAAACAAGTACCAGCTTCCAATGCTGCTAAGATGAACAAACACAAGGGTGAGATCAAATAAACAAGGACTTTCTGATTTTTGATGCACAAGTTTTATCACTTAAAACCTTGCCTCAAAAACCTTCAAACATATAAATGGAACTCAGATTTTAGCTTCTCAAACACCAAACTTTTATAAACAAGAACAAGATTTCTCAAAATTTCTGAAAATCAAATTTTATTTCATAAAAAGGAATTACAAAGATTAAAAGCTAAAATCTGGAACAAAGGGACTCTCACATGTTGAGGTCTCCTTTTATAGGCAAATGCCTGGCTAAACACTATTCACAAACCCTAGAAGTGAAATTCCCTAAATGCCCTAAGTCCTTCTAGACGAATCCTTGGTGTGAGCTGTTTAAAATGATCCTGGATGTTCATTTTAGCTTTGGAATGAAGCAAATGTTGTGGGCTGTTGATCTTGACACGTCACATGACTTGGAGGCTAAGTTGCTTGCTGATTGGTGGAAAGGGTATTGGGGTGGGGTCCATAGTGAGTGGAGATGAGGGTTTTGTGTGTGGGATAGGTTTCTGCACATGTGAATCAAACGTGTGCCTGGGTAATTTGTTTTTACCCTTTGATTTAAGTTGTGTAAAATCTAGGCTGTAAAGGTGAATAGTACTTGTGTTTGATCCGTTTTTGTAGGAGTGTTATGTTGTTTGGCGCAAAAACGTGTTTGAAAGTTTCATTTTCACAAGTTTAGCCCTTGTTCTTCCTTTCTTTTGTCACTTGGATGCAAACTTCTATCAGCGCCCATTTTACATGTATCAACGTTTCACCATTTGTCATTTTTGGCACAAACTTTACTAAAAAGTGTTTCAAGGGTTATATTTGATATTTTTGAATATTGTAAGGGCTTATTTTGGACAATGTTGATCTTCCAAGGTCTTCAATGTATCTTAATCTTCATGAGGGACCATTATTGGCAGTTTGGATTTGTTGAGGGACTAATCTTGCCATTTCTTCAAAGTTGAAGGACCTTTTGTGTAATTTTGACAAACTTAAGGGACCAAACTTGTAATTATTAATATACAAGGGTTTTGGTGTCATTTCTTCAATAAATGATGATCAATCTTGTTTGTCTTCAAGACTTCAAGGGTATTTATAGAAAATTCCATGATTAAGGCCCGGTTCTTTGTACGGCTTCGTTTCTCGTGTCCGTTTTTCCTTGTAACTTGTGATCTTTTGTCTTTTTCACGATATCCATACCTAAAATACACAAGTAAACAAACACAAGCATATATATGGTATTTTATGACATTTTTGTGCATTTAAAGCCCGAAAAGAATGATGAGATCATGTATAAATGCCATCTCATCACTCCCCCATACTAAACCATTGCCGTGCCCTCACGCAATGCTAGAATAAAGTATCTAAGCATCACCAAAGTTCAATTTTTATTAACCTTTAATGAAGAGTAAAAAGACTTGCAACATACTACGATCATGTGTAAAGACATAATGTATGATTTTCATCACAAAAAGTGACTTTTAGGGTCAAAGAATAGAAACAAGTAAATGTCCCTTAAAGTAAACTTCGTCATCCTTGATTGTCGTACATTCCATGCTAAGTCCAAAAACAAGATCATTGTTGGTACAAGTCACAATGCTAACACTACTCATACGTCCAAATTGTGTAATACTTTTTCTCCCCGCAATCCTAGTTATTATAAAAGGAAATGGGTTACTAGCATTTTTTATCTATTTGTCATGGATCACAAGTGATTCATATTGACTTATTTAAGTAGTTATTAGTCCGAAAGCAAAGTAGCACGATTTGATCAATAGTTAGCCGAAGGACAAAATCTTTTAAAACGGCTTCTCGTGTATCTCCTTAAGTTCATATCTTGGCATAACTCGTTTCACGATTTGAGACCTTTCTCGGACCGATATTTGGCATGTACTTCATACTTCAAATCTTGGGAAGACGTTCTTGAAATAATGGTCTTCTCTTCATATATTTGGAATTTCTTCACTTGACGTTTTTGAGAGATTCTTCATATTGGACCACGACTTCATCATTTTTCTTCAATCTTTACTTTGGATTTTGATATACAACGATCCGCCTCCTTTTCGGACTTGGATATATTTATCCTCATACCTTGTTAGGGTCTTTTTGGATAGACTTTCTCCATTCTTTAGGGGAGTAATAGCTTCTCTTCGTGTGTCTCGATCCTTCATATTGATTTAGGAATAACGATACTTCACATCATCTTTGGATCTTTAGCAATAATAGAGCTCCTCATGCCTTGTTAGGGCCTTTTTGGATAATCGCCAATCTTCGCGCGTCCCGCTTCAATAAGTTATGCCTTGGCTATGAACTCTATTCAACCCCGAGCAACTTTTAAACGATCTTGCGCTAGAGGCTAGGTAACCTTTCAAATCGTACGACCTTACTTATTGCAATTATGATTTATTCCTAATGCATTGATCTTATGGGAAGAAAAAGCCACAATTAAAAACATATGAGTTTTTGAAAGAACATTTTCATGTTCTACGTTTAGCATGATCACTTGTCTAACTCTATCATTTCTCGTTCTTCACTATATAAAGACCTCTAATTAAAGAGACTCGTGAATACTTAGCCATGCAAGTCAAAATTAAGCCAAATTTGGATTAGCTTTCATTAAGACTATATCAAATCAAAGTTTTGGGTTTTCAACCACCTATAGGATCTTGCACTTTCTTGGACTTTTTCAAGTTTAGAGAATGCATTTTATAGTTCCCTTGATAAGTGACTTTCTAGAATCAATTATAGGAACTTGCGAAAAGTTCTTGTTCTTAACCCGAATGAATTAAGACTTTCGCGTTTTAAAGCTCCCTATATAAAAGTCTAGCAAAACTTGAATTGAGCGGGTTAAGGAATGTAAATGGCTCCAAATGCCCATCAAGTCAAAAATTAACTCTTATTCTACCCATCGGAAAATATACATTCGTGTCTTAAAAACACTTATGAAAACTAAGAAAAATTTAAAATTTGGCCATTTTTAACCTTATTAGCAAAACAAAATATTGAAAGTTGGAAAGCGTGAGGGCGTGGCAAAGCAAGTATCTATTCACCCCCCCATACTAAAAGTAAACATTGTCCTCAATGTTTCGAGTCTAAAGGTGGAGCACCCCCATACTAGAGACGAAGAGTCGAATGCTTAGGATCTAGCATGGAAAGGGTGATCAACAATATATCTAAAGCCGTTTATTAAGTATGCTAAAAGATAATTGTTAGAACAATAAAGGATATGTCATGGATTCGTGAAAAACTTCTTCAAACGAACGATGGAGGCTCACGTAAACGAACACGAGAGTCTTCAATCGTAGATGATGATCATCTAGATAACACAATCACAAACAACCACGAGACAACGAGTTGAAAGGGTACAAGTCCCCTTATTAGTGAATAGTGAGCATAAAAGATAAGCATGGGATTTCCCCCACGAGGCACCTCGTTTTTGATTACCGAGTCATGAGCTCGACTCGATCCCCTCAAAATGTGAACATTTAGGGAAAATCATGGTATGGTCAAATTTTTGGCGGGGCTTACATGATAAACAAGGCCCAAAAAGCAACCGGTATAAAGGACTAAGTCCTTAAATGATGCAAAATACCGGGGTCGAAAATGGCGTTCTCGTTTTCATTGGAAAAACAATTCAACGCCGCTTCAACATGTGCCATAAACTCAAAGAGTTTGAAGAAAATAGATGAGAAATAGAAGGGTGAGACAATTGGTAAGACAAACTTTCGCGCTACTCGAGGTAGACTCGCACTAAGCAAATAGAAAGATTTTCCATTTATTGCATCGGTGGAAGACCGAGATTTCCCTTTACATGAAATTCCGGGATCGAATATCTCGTCCTCGGTGGATAAGGATGAGGGAACATAAGGGGCTTCCCCCATACTAGAACCACACAAAGCATCGTCAAAAGGAGTAGACGAGCTTGTAGCACTCAAAACACATGGTGATGACGGAGTTAGATTTGTAGAAAAATCAATTAAATCACATTTAAAATCTTTTCCTTTTTTATCTTTTAAACTCTCCTTATGAAAACCCTTTTTGATTATGTCGAAAATATTCGGTGTTTCTAAGACGATGTTAGTTACACTAAAAATTCTCACATTTTGAAACCGTTTTGGTTTTGGTGGTGGCAAGTTCTCAAAACGTTTATCGACGAAGAAAACCTCCCCATCGGGGTCTACATATTCATCATCCGAAAGATCTTCCGTAGAAACCGGCAACTTATCAATACTTTTCAAGAATGAATGTTCGAGGTGAGGCGAAGGATTTTTCGATTCAAGTATTGACGGTTTCTTCTTTGTAGGCTTTACACTCATAACCTCCACCGGCGGAGGAAATGGTAAATTGTTTTTGGCGACATTTCCTAAAACTCTTGGTGAAAATTCTTGGCAAACGACATTGGTTGAATCACCATGGTTTAAAGTAGCAATAGAATAGACATGAGAAAGATTGGAGTTTTGTGTTGCATTGATGACAAGTTCTTCTTCATTGAAACGAAGGGTGATTTTTCGAGCATGAACATCGATAAGTGCTCTTGATGTATCCAAAAATGAATGACCCAAAATGAGAGGAACTTTTCGATCGATAGGAATGTCTACAACGATAAAGTCAACGGGATAGTAAAACTTTCCGACTTTAACGAAAACGTCCTCGGCTACTCCACATGCTAAAATCGTAGAATGATCGGCCATCTCGATAGACATGTTCGAAGGAGTAAGAGCCGGAAGTGAAAGTAATTTGAAAATCTCAAGAGGCATTAAATTAATACTAGCACCAAGATCGGCCAAGGCGTAGCATTCCTCCATATCTTGAATAGCACACGGAATCAAAAATTTACCGGGATCACCGACTTTTTGTGGTATGCGGCTAAGAAAAACCGATGAACAACTAGACGATTGTTGTAACTTCTCTTTGTTGTTAAGCATACTTTTGAAGTTTGCGGCAAATCGAGGCATCATGATAAGAGCGTCGGCAAAACTTATATTGAAATGCATATCACGAAACATTTTCATAAATAGTTCAAATTGATAATTGTTCCGTTCTTGTGCTTTCTCTTTGTTTCGTCTCGAAGGGTAGGGTAAGGGTGATGTGGGTTGGTCATTAGGCAACGGCCTTGGAAACTCGGGTTCCAGAATTGGTATTGTTTCAACCGTAGGTGTGGTTTGAGCGGTACTTTGTGGGATTGTAATGTGCTCCTTTTCGACCATCACCTCGTGTTCTTTCTCGACTTCCTTCTCCTTAGAAGTACTTGTACGAGAGATTGGTTCCTTGAAAGTTTTACCACTTCGTGTAGTAATAACCTTCATTTCTCCCCTCGGGTTGTTAATGGTATCACTAGGAAGAACACCCGAGGAAGAGGGTTTACACATGATTGCTTCAAACATCTTAGCCATTCGGTCCTCAAATTTTGATTGCCTAGCATCCGCTTTTAATAACTCTTGCTTAATCTCATGTTGTCCTAATTCCATCTTTTGTTGATTTTGTTGAAGACGTTGGACATTTCCTTCCATTTTGTTTGCATGAGTTTTAAGTTCATTAGCAAGTTCATTTTTTAGCTCGTTTTTCAACTCGGATCTTAAGCTAATCATCTCACGTTGCATATTATCAAATTTAGCATCATTTGCTTTAGCATAATCCAAAAATTCCCCTTGCAAATTTTTAGTGTGAGCATTTTGAAAACCTTGTGTAGTGTTTTGAAAATCACTGTTTTGGTTTTGATTAGAGATTTGTCCATTCCCACTTTGATAATTCCCTTTGTTGTAATTGCGTGTGTTGCCTTGGTAATTACCTTGGTTGTTGTTTCGATAATTGTTAGCATTTTGGTTTGGTGGAGCTTGATTTGGACGGGAACCTTGGCCGTTTTGGTTGTAAGTTCCCGTTGCTACATAAGCACTCGAAGTGTTACCATCCGCGGTAATGCACTCGGAAAGATCATGAGCTCCCCCACAAGATAAACAACTCTTAGCAACCGCTTTAACCGAAGCGGAATTGGAAGCTTCTTGAGCCTTCCAATAGGACATAAGATTAGCAAATCTATCAAAAAACCGATTTTCCTCATTAGCTTCATCATGTAAGGCGTTAATGCTACGAGAAAATTGTGACGAAGATGACGAACCCATATTGGCAACACTCGGTGTGTTACGAGGGTTATAAACCTTAGATCTATTTTCAATGATTTGTAAAGCCTCATTTGTCGTCTTGCACAAAAAATTACCACCCGCGGCGGCATTCAAATAATCTCGTTCAT
Source organism: Glebionis coronaria (assembly GCA_025667525.1). Taxonomy (NCBI): domain Eukaryota; kingdom Viridiplantae; phylum Streptophyta; class Magnoliopsida; order Asterales; family Asteraceae; genus Glebionis; species Glebionis coronaria. The sequence goes on along the minus strand of CM046882.1, from coordinate 265,976,741 downwards.
GATCATTAAGCCCATTATAAAAAGTATCCACTTGATGCAATTCCGTAAAATCATGGTGTGGACATTCATGTAACATTTCTTTAAATCGTTCCCATGCCATTGAAAAACTTTCATTATTTCTTTGCACAAATCGTGAAATCTCATTTTTTAAGTGTGTTGTTTTAGATGGTGGAAAAAACTTGTTCACAAACTTAGAAACGAGATCGGCCCATGTCAAAATCGAATTTGGCGGTTCTTTCTCGAGCCAAATTTTTGCGGGTCCATCCAACGAGTATGGAAACAACATCATCTTAATGGCGTCATGTGGAACATCCTTAAACTTGCTAGTGGCGGTGAGACGGTTGAAATTCCTAATATGGTAATGCGGGTTGTCTTTCTCGTGACCTCTAAACTTATTTGCTTGCAACATCGACATTAAACCCGTCTTAATTTCGAAATTCTCCGCAAGGATGGCGGGAATAACAATAGCCTCTCCAAAACCCTCGGTGGGTGCTTGTAGCAACTCCATCATAGTACGATTAGCCATGACGACTTCTTGTTCTACAATAGGTTCAACAATTGGAGGTTCTTCAACAATCAACGTCTCTTGATTGGCTTGCTTTTGAAGTCGTTTACGAGCTCGTTTTGCTTGATTACGAGTGATCATAAACTTCACGAAGAATGGGAGGTGATCAAAGAAGATTCTTTTTGGGTGTTTTGTGAATTTTCAATTTTTTTGTGTTTTTGATGATATTTAATTTTTTTGGATTTTGGTGTATCTTCGTAGACAACAATCTACAAAATCTCTCCTCGAATCAGTTGTGATTAAGACATGGATTTTGATGGAGAAACTTGTGATAAACCAAGACCATCTTCAAGACCACCCATCTACATGAACACCTTGATGATAATCAGCCCTTGAATCCTTTGAAAACTCCTTGCTAGTTGTTAAATCACCTCCAATCAACAAGTCTTCAACTAAGCTTCAACATATGTTGATCATAGCTTAAATTCATGGTTAAATTTTTGAGGATGATGGTGTTTAGTGGTGATGGTGGGACAGCACAAGTGGAGAGAGGAAGGAGAGTGGAAGTTGTTTTGCATGTTATCAAATGAATTAATGGTTTGAGGTGGTGGTTTTGCTAAGTTAGTTAGCTTACTAGTTAAGCTAAAATGACAAGTGTAAGTATGTAGCAACAAGTGTTAGCTACTTGTTTAAAACTTGACACCAAATTGGTGTGGGGTAAGATTGTGGCCGGTTATGAGTGGGGTGGGGCAAAAGTCATTTTGTCTCATCCCCATTTATTTATGGATACTCCTCGATTCTAGTTTCCTCGATTTGTGTGCCCTCGGGTCGTTTTACGAAAAACGTTTTTATAAATTATGAATCAACGACACAAAACGAATCTAATAAAAATTGTCTCATCAAAAACGGAGTTCGAAAACGTAAATACGTAATCCTAAGGTTTCCGGTTTAGTCGTAAAGGACGTTAAATTAAAATCGCAAGTCCTAATCTCTTCTCATAAATTTGTGAGTTTATGAACCAACACAAATTTAAAATCTCAAAATAATATTCACGGATAAATTTATTTTCTGAAATGTCGGACTGTCACAAAAAACGGTGTATGTAAACGTAAGCACGTAACATACAATCCTCCGGTTTAGACGTAGTCGATGCTACTTCAAGACGTAAATCCAAATTTCTTCCCAAAATAAGTGAGTTCATATGTAACATTAAAATAATGTTTTTAAATAATATTTGAGAATAAAATATCAACCATAAATTGACGGATTGTCACACCACAAGCATCATGACTACAGGTAAAGAAACATTTATTACATTTAGCACAAATAACTTCAGATATTTCATTCCGAATAGCAAGCTTAAAGTCATTACATTCAGATGAATTAGGTTTCTGATTATGATTAAAAAGCGGTAAATTCCTAGGGTGTTCTTCTACTTCCACATTATTGATCTTGAGGCGACTACTTCTAGAGGCAAAAGGGACCCTATCATTCCTTGTATTGCTCGTAGGCTGTGGCCTTCTGCTCTTAATGTAGTTGTTTATTACTGTAGAAGAAGACACGCGTCTATTAGCATTAACACTTTTTAAATCAGTAACTTGTGGTTGATTTATAGTGATCGGTTTTGTCCTAACGCTTGCTTTACATTGTTTGCTAGGCACAGAGTGAGAACTAACATGAAACATTCCTGGGGCAATCACAGTAGTTTTCGTTCCAGCAACCTTGGGAAAAGGTGTCACAACAATATGAGTGGGTCCTGAGGTTGCTGGTTTCTGGATCATCGTATCCACAATCGAGCTAGGTTCAGAAGTCTTATCTTTTAACAAGTCCTTTAACTTACAGTTCTCACAGGTTTTATCAATAAGTTCCTGATAGACAGACTTACTTTGTTCGACAGCCCGCTTATATGAAACAACAACAGATTCTAATTTGTAATCTTAGCCTTCAGCTTTTGAACATTACCATCACTAGCACTCTCTAACCCTGAAGAGGCCAAATTCATTTCCGTAACCCCTCCTAACTGAGCCTGCAACCGTGCGATAGTTTGTTGCATTTCATTGTAAGATTTTTCATACGAAATCTTGTCATATTTGCATTCATCACATTTTTGACAAATTTGTTCCAAAGATCGGTGAATTCTTTATCCTTTTTAATGACATAAGATTCCATTTTCTCTTTCATAAGATCAAGCTCAGTTTGAAGGTTTTCATTATGCAACACAGAGGTACCTAACTCAACTGGGTTACTATTAACACTATCACTTGCTTTAGAGAGGCGGTCAAGATCGTTTTTCAAAACTTTGATTTTATCAAGATATTCATCAGCTTCCTTCGCCAAAGATTTAATGTCTTCAACAAAGTTGGCAAATTCTTTTAGAAAAGTGTTTTCCAAATTTCCTAACCGAGCATCGACTTGATTAATAATCGGATTAATATCGTTTTGAATAATTTTCTGAACCGCAATCTGAACAGGTGATGTAAAATTTCCTCCGGTGATTTTGGAATTAACAAAACGTTTAAGAATGACAAAGTTATCTTTAAGCTCGTTTAGAAATCGGCGTGTGATACTCGGTTTAGGAGGGTTATCAATCAATTCCTCACTTGGGAGCAAAAGCATTTAAGTACTCGTTTTAGACCGAAAAAAACAGTTGGAGGATTAATTTTCGGGTAATAAATGGGTGTCACTTCTATATCAAGCTTTTTCATTCTTAAACAAGTCTCTACTACAAGATCAGTAGTTTCCTCGGAATCATGCACGCTAGGAGGATCATGCTCATCAGATAAAAGCACACTACCGTTATATAAGATTTCATTAGTGGCCTGAACTTGCTTAAGATACCTAGGGTTTGGGGGAAGAGGACAACCTAAAGCCAATTTGTATCGAGTGTAATTTATCTCATTCACTTTTGGTGCGAGCATATTTATCGTCTGCATAGTTTGGCCACGTTCTACTAAAAGGTTGTCTAATTCTCTAATCATATCCTGAGCTTCGAAAAAATCTTCAAGAAGCCCATCTTCTCGAATTTTGAAATCATGTTTCAGCTTCTTTCCTTCTTCTTTTAAATCCAAAATAGTAGATTTTTCAGTTGAAAGCCGTTTATTAAGAGAAGTGATTTCGTCATTCAATTCGCTTATCTTTTTAGCACTACTTAAGTGTAAGGCATTTAATTTCTTAGTTGTGCATTTTTCTTGATAAACCGATGTAGCATGAGCTTGTTCAAGCTCTTTAATTTTAGCCTGATGAATTTCAAAACATTTCTCCCCTTCCTTATATCCCGCAAGCTCAGTGGTCAATTTGGCATTAGTTTCTCTAAACTTATTATTAACCACCGTAGCATGATCTACATCCTTAGAAAGCTTATGAAATAGAGATTTATAATACGCATGTGTCTCATCAGGAAGGGTTATAGACTAGGCAACTTGATCTACACTAAGGTCCACACTGGGCTCATACGAAATAGTATTACTATTATTCGTTTGATCCCCGTGTTTCTCAGTGTAGGGCTCAAGCATCTCAGTATACTCTTCCTCCTGATTAGACATACTATATATATCATTATTATCAAAACTTGGGTGTACCTCAGAGGGACCGTCTGAATCATAGACGGGAGCTCTGTCATCATGCATTCCTGAGGTAGATGCTTGCTGTAAGTTTGCCTTCAAGATGTAGTTGGCATTCACCTCTTCTTCCTCGTCATATTCTGCAGCAGAAGCCATAAGATCAAATTCCTCAGCTTGAAGTGGAATCCATGCCTCTTCTTTTTGTGCTATGAGAAGCTGAGTCTGAAGATATGCAGCATCCCTCTTCTTTTTGGCTGTGCAATCTCGAGCATAATGACCAAATCCCCTGTAGTTGTAGCACTGAACCTGGCGATTGTTGTTTCCATTTCCCATACCAGTATTCTCAGCCCTTGCAGCTACAATGTTTCCCATTTGATTACCAACCGCTGGCACAACTATTAACCCATTCTGATTACCCATATTTGGAACATTCAGATTCTGACCACGGATTTGTCCATACTGAATTCCTACATTCCCAACATTATGACCATATTGTGTCCCCGTGTTCCCAGCAGCTACCAATTGACGATCTTGATTCGTATTCATGAAAGGTTGAGCGATCGGCCTATTTCTAGTGTTCGAGGAGATTCTCTGATTGTTGTTGGTGGGGTTAATGGTAAATTTGAATGCCTTTACGAGAAGTGCAAGACCAATATTAATCGCATGAGTAGGATCGGTGATGTCATCAAAACAGGCAATGGGTTGTTGTAAGTAGTTCACAGCAACAGGAGGTTGATATCCATAAGGGGTGAGTTGTTGTTGTTGTTTTTGTGGCATGAAGTCACTTGATGAGGGTTGATGGTAAGGTACCATGGGATATGACATAGATGATGAACAGTTTGCCATAAAAGCCAATGGATCTTGTGTCTTAGCACGTCGTTCCTCCTTAACTTCGTTAGCTTCATCTTGGTTCATCAATCATATACTTGAGTGTAGTCCACGACATGAAGATCCTTGGTTTGATTGACAAGAGTGACATATCGTGACCATTCAGAAGGAAGATTATCAAGGAATTTGATGTTGACAACAATTTGAGCAGGTTCATGTTTGTTTCGTCTAAGAGGATTCATGAGGGTTGAAAAACGATGATATTAAGGTTCAATTTGTTCCCCTTCAATAGATGTAAATTTCTCCCATTCACGAAGCAACTTAGTTTCCTTTTCTTGTAAACCGATTTCACTGTCCTTCATCATTTTCTGAATCCTAAGCCACATCTCGTGTGCGGTTTCACAACTATCAACGGCAGCATAAACATCTTCTGGGAGTCCCATGAGAATGACTTGAATTGCTTGATCATCAGCGTCGAGTTGTTTGGATTCAGCTTCAGTTATTTCTTCATCCGTTTGCTCATGACTAGAGTCAGCCACTGGGTTAGCATTCGTAGGGTCCCTAGGCACAAGAATTGTTCTTCTAACATACGGCCCTTTTTGAATCGAGTTGACAATCAACTTTCCCAAAGGTTTACATTTTGCATAATGAAGGAGACGACTAGCCCATGTAGTGTAGTTCTCCTTGGTAAGCATGGGTGGACGATTCTCAGTACCCGCAGCATAAATATCTTGTTGAGACGTCATCGTAGTAGTCGTTTGAAAATTAGGATCTCAACTCGTAGAAAGCGTGTGATGTTGTTGAAATTTCGAAACTTCTGATTTTTTCAGTCCGACAAAAAATTCCTCAGTCCGACAAAACGGTATGCTGAAAAAATTGTGTATCGCCAAATTTTGAAAATGAGTTAGAAATAGCCAAAAACTAGTAGGGAAAATATTTGATTTTACTTGTCCTAAAAAATTTTAACTTTTTTTTTTAATCTTAGTGTAAACTATGTTCCGGGACTAGTCTAGATACTGGCTAAGTCTACAAAATACTCAAACAAAATTTAACCAAACAGATCTCAATGTCTCATCGCAATGTCACGGTTCTGTCGCAATCCAAATGCAATGAGGAAGTAATTCTGTCGCAATCCCAATCGCAATCCCCAGTCGCAATCTCAATCGCAATATTACCAATCTCAATCGCAATAACACCTGTCGCAATCACAATCGCAATATCCCCAGTCGCAATCTCAATCACAATAACCAGTCACAATCCCAATCGCAATAACCAGTCGCAATCCCAATCGCAATAGCCAGTCGCAATATCACCGAGTCGCAATCCCAATCGCAATAGCCAGTCGCAATCTCGATCGCCATATCACCCAATCGCAATCTCAATCGCAATATCGACCGCAAAGATAAACCCTTTTACTTTGTGATGGGTTCCAATCGCAATATGGTGCTGTTCCGAGATTTTTGGGAAAAAAATGAGATTTTGACAAGAAATCCGTGATTTAAACCAACCGAAAGTACCCAAATCTCTACCACAACTATGTAGAAGATATATGGAACATTTGGACTCACAAAAAGCACGAAAAATTATTAAAACCGTGAGGTTTTTGGTCCAAAACTCTCGAAAACCAATAACCAAAAACAACACCAAGTAGCAATCCACGAATCCCTTGGCGAATGATACCACTTGTGAGGAATGAACACACGACTAATATAACAAGAAATAGAGATGATGAAGAACAAGATTAAACCAAAAAAGAAAGATTAGATTAGATGAAAAAAGAAAACAAAAAGGTTGTGAATTCCTAGTGAGAGAAATACATATGTTTTTCTCTCTACAAACTATGGAATGGAAGACACACACACACAAATGAGGTTGTGAGGCCTTTTATACTATGTAGTAAATGTTTAGGAGGCCTTCCTCATTTGTGTGTTCGGGACTAATTCCCTTACATAAACATTAATAACTAAGAACTCTCGACACCGTTGAATAGTATTTTTCACGATCTTCGCAACGGTATATTATAGGACCATCACTTTAAATACGGCTAACAGTAACTACATAATATCTATGTATAAATATCAAATTCAATGTACTAATTATAATCAATCATATAAATAAGAGATAATTGATCATAAAACACCAATTATAAGTAATCTAAAGCAAATTACAAGTAAAAGACCTAGTAGCCTGGATTAGCACCTAAAATCCATTTCACATTGAATTAGAGTCTAATCTTTTGCAACTAATTATAAAAATCAACTAAGTATCATAATAAGATCATAAATTTATCTCAAGTTGAGTTACAAACTAATAAAACACAATGTACAATTTATTAAAGCATAGAACCATAAGTTAATCTAATTATACCTAGGATATGATTACCCAATACAAACCCTTAAACTAAGTGTGTAGAATCATTAGAAGATATAAACATACTATATTAGACCTAGAATAAGTTTACATTATGATATAAACACTAATTATCCAAGATAGAAAGCCATTAGGCTTAATTACCTAAAAACCCTCATATTAAGGATTTTACATAGAATCAATACCTAGTCTTTTAGGACAAGTCCACCAAAACTTGTATCATTAAATTAAGGTTATAACATTATCTTAAAACAATGTAAAAGTACCCAAAATCACAAGTTACAAGATTTCAATGCATGACTTGTAAATTAGGTCAAAATAGGTATTTTCACTTTCTACAAATGTTTACTTAGAATAACCTATTAAAGCAAGTGTGGAACCACTTTGTATACCTAAAACAAAATTTCTAAGACCTATATTGAGTTTAAATCAGTAGCTAAGTGAAGGATAATGACATCTACAAAAATTTAACCCTAGATCATTAGAAACACTAACCCGTCTAGGTTTTCTTCCCTATTTCACATCAAATCATTATTAAACTTCAAAACAAGGAACCAAACCTTCTAAATACATTGTGTACACCCTAATTACACCTTAATCCATCACTAATCACATTCCTAAATCCTTAATTATTAAAATTACAAAGTATAATGTTACAAGCCCTAGATTTTGAACCCAATTTAGTTTTTCACTCCAAAACCTTGTTTAAACTTCTTCCCTTCCAAATTCAAACATAGAACAAAATATTTAGGATATTTGTAGATATTTTGGACTGCCTACAAGGAGGTGCATCACCTACTTGAAGGCTACACATCACCATTCTTATCTAAATCTTGTCGTGTCCTATTTTGAGCCACATACCTTAGATATTTTGTTTCTTGCCTCTATAAACTTGCATAGAACTTCCCTAGCTTACCTTAGTCACATACCTATATATGTTACATGTTTATGGCCAAAACATGGAGCCTATGGGTTGAAATTGATACTGATATGGGCGAAATACACAAGGAAGAACTTGCACCCCGTTTTCTTTATATGTCCATACACATTCTGAAATCCACTTCTACAAAAGTTATAGGACTCTTAGAAGAGCATAACCTAGGTCTAGAAAGAATCCATTGGATCTCTTGAAGCTTTGATAGCAAGTAGTGTTCATAAGAAATCATAAGGAGCCATTTTGGAGCTACCTAGGTAATCTCTATGTTAACTAAGCTTTGATCTTGTTATTATATTTTTTAGACTTTTTATAATGCTTATAATATTTTAGAAAACTAATATAGAAAGAATTAGGTCATATGATCACTTAAAATGAAAGTTATAAGCTAAAGATGTCTTAAAACCCTAGTTTTGTAATTTACATGAAATAATCCATTTCAAATGCTATAATCCTGGAGAAATATTTTTATTATGATTATAAAAGTGTTCATAAACTTTTTCCCAAGTTCCTATATCATTTGGAGTATTTTTGAGGTTGTTATTTGATTTTAAACAAATATAGAGACTAAAACTGTCTTTTTTGAAACTATAAACATTTTGGGCCAAAGGTGTAATTTTGTCAAAGTTAAAACTATAAGGATAAATATTGAACAGTTTGAAACCCTAAGGTTAATATTTAAAGCTTGAAAATGTAAATACTAAAACTATATACTTTAGAGGTTAAAAGTGTAATTATGCCAAACTATAACCAAAAGAACTATTTTTGCCAACTTTGAAACTAAAGAAGATAAATTATAAATATGAGTTAATAAAAAAGGTTTCATGTTAGTAGGTGATGATGTATAGTCCCCAACCGGGTCATGAACCCGACCCACGGGTACTACCCGTATCCGCCCCATCACGATTGGGTTGGATTAATGTCATTTTAGCATTATGGGCTTGAATGAATAGTGGCCACATAAGATATGGGCGACCCATGACCCGGCACGGCCGGAAAAGGGTTAGACAGAATCATAATCTTATTAGGATTGGGATTTGCCTCAAAGAATAATATATACACTCACCATAATTAGAAGATAACAATCTAGCTAATTATGGTGATTATATTATGCTTGGGGCCGAAGTAAACAGTGAGTCCATTAGGGTTTCACTGCCTATATAAGGAACCCCAAGGGTTCCATAAAGGTATGACATTCTCCATAATCTAAACCTCACATCCGATTCTTAACCCTAACCGATTACTAACTCTCACGCCGGAGTCTAATCGTGGGATACGTTCCCACGGTAAGTCTAACGCGTGTTGCTTTAGTGTGCAGGATCTCAGCAAGTTATTCACTTGGTGCAAGAGCCGGAACCCAGCCTACCAGAATTAAGCCTAATTCGGGTCTATCAAGGATCATCCAACTTTTGTATCAACAAGTTGGCGCCATTCCTGGGACCCAAACACTAAGCTAGAACAAATTTCATCTCGATCTCTTTCAATGACGAAGGGACATCCGCAAGGGAATCTAGGAACACGAATCCTGCAAATCGGAAGTCCACAGGGGATGGGACGTCCCCACCCAGTCCCTTAGCAACCAAACAGGCGGACCGAATAACCAAAACGTCTTTCAGTCTTTGGGTGGGGCAGGCACGTCCGGTAATACCCCACCACCAACCATGACCATGGATAACCCTGATACGGGGAGTGCACCTAATGCCCCTAACAAGGAGCCACGCAGGCCATGAATCGAGGAAGAAGTAGAAGTGGAACCACTTAGTGACGAAGACCTCGTTCGTGTTATCACGCAGAACTTTGAGAGGATCGTCCCGGGTATCGCGTCAAGGTTAAGCCTAGGTAGGAACCTCCAATCTAGGCTCAACTTTGGCAGGGCCGAATCCGAAACCTCTCCTCAAACTCAAAAGAAGAGGAAGGCGCGCCCACAGGAGCGAGACCACCTTGAGGAAAACACGCGACCCCAGAAAGTGTTCGAGCTCATAGGGGATAGCGTTATGCAGGAATTACTACAATCTCATGATGAAGGAGATAGGTCCGACGGCTCTGCCGAACGCCCGGTGTTGGAATCAACCAGGAACAATCGCCGCACCAGCGTTTAGGATAGGATGAAAAGTGGGAAGAAGGCTCCTAGCTCTTCTCACAAAAGGGGTCCCCAGACGAGAAGTGGAGAACCGCCCCTTTCTCCCGGCCCCTCGGGGTCGGATTCGGATGACCATCCCTCTAAGCGTCGCCGACCTAGGTATACTCCTCCACCACCATCGGTTGATGAGGGATACTACGATGAACCTTACTATCGTGATGTAGAGGGGAAAGATCTCTCCCGTCTATGTTGTGATCCTAGGGAGGATCCCTTCACCCTCCGCATACGGAATTACTCCGAGGATAAGAAGCACCGTATGCCAACATGCGTCAAAACCTATGATGGATCTGGTGATCCGGATGATCACCTAAAGATATTTGACACGCAGGAAAATATCGAACGATGGACAATGCCTATATGGTGCCAGATGTTCAATTCGACCTTGATTGGCAACACCCGTGACTGGTTTGAGGGGCTTCCTCCCCGAAGCATTTATAGCTTCAGTGAGTTACGTACTGCGTTCAAAAACAGTTATACTCAGCGAAAGAGGTATAATAGAGATCCGATCTCATTGGAAAATTTCAAGCAACGGCCCGGAGAATCAACGGAGGATTTCACGGAACGTTTTAATGACGAGTGCACGCGCACAAAAACAATGCCCGAGCTCCCAAAAATTTCTGATTATATGCATGCCATAACGGACAAGGAACTAATTAGGCGCCTCAATTACAAGCGAACAGAGAAGTATGATGACCTCATGGAAAGAGTCAGAAACATTGTAGAAGGAGAAACCGCGGAAGCCGTGGCCTATCCTACAAAGGGAAACCACAACTATCGATCGAAAGACCAGCCCAAGAGGCAGTCAGGTAGTCAAAGCACCCAAGGCAATGGAAGGAACTCGGATTACAAGATCTAGAACAAAGGAGGGCGGTCGGATGATAAATTCACCCCTCTAAAGATGTCGTACCGAGAAATCTTGTTGACAGAAAGGGAAAACTTCCCAAGGCCTCCCCCAATGACAACCCCAGTTGACCGCCGTCAAGGAAATCGCTTCTACGAATTTCACAATGACAAAGGTCAAGGCACGGAGGAGTGCATCTAGCTCAAGATGCATATCGAGTCGCTGATTAAATCAGGCAAGCTCAAACACATGGTCAAGGATTGGAAGGATGGGAAGGACAATATAAAATATGAAAAGAAGGCCCCCCAAAGGGACAAGCCTTCAACCATATATATGATCCAATCGTGGCAGCGCCACATAAAGCAGAAGGTTACTCAAAAAAATTCACGCGGCAGAGAGATCTCATTCCCTCTTATTACGGCAAGCAAAGTGGCTGATGCACCTCTCATGATTGAGGTAAGCATTAGAACCCACAACGTTCGCCGTATGTATGTGGATGGAGGGTCGTCGGTGGAAGTACTCTACGAACATTGTTTCGTACAGCTACGACCGGAGATAAACCAATTAGTACCGGCCACGTCGCCACTCATTGGCTTTAGTGGAGACACTATCTGGCCAATAGGATAACACTATCTGGCCAATAGGACAACTCATCTGCTAGTAACCATTGTGAATGTAGAGCATTCCACCACGGCATGGATGAACTTTATGGTGATATGCTCACACTCTCCATACAATGGGTTTATTGAATGACTAGGCATCCTGGGCATACAGTAGTTGTGTCTACGGCTCATGGCATGATTAAGTTCCCTGTTGAAGGCGGAATTGTTACTATTTACAAGTCAATCATGCCTGCATCTGAATGCCACACCGTGACAACACCAGTCCAGCCCGTTCCCATTAAGGAAGGATCACCCCCCCCCCCAATTGGAAGGTGACAATCCATCCCGAGTACCCGGAATAAGAGGTGGCCATAGGGTGAACGCTCTTGGATAACAGAAAGAGGGCCATGTGCTCTCTCCTAAAAGAAAACCTGGATGTATTCGCATGGGAGCCTAAGCATATGACAGGTGTGCCGCGTTCGATAGCAGGACATAAACTTCAAATCCGCCAGGGATATCCTCCTGTTAAAAAAAAGAAGCGTGGTCAAGCACTAGAGCGCAGCTAGGTAATACTGGACGAGGTACGTAAATTAGTAGAAGCAGGAATTATGCGTGAGGTATACTACCACGAGTGGTTATCCAACCCAATCATTTTCAAGAAGAATGAAGGGAGTTGGCGCATGTGTGTGGACTTCACGGACTTGAACAAAGCTTGTCCGCAAGACTGTTATCCGCTACCAGAAATTGATTGGAAGGTGGAATCCTTATGTGGATACCCTTTCAAGTGTTTTTTAGATGTGTACAAAGGATACCATCATATCCAGATGGCGGAAGAAGATGAGGAGAAGACGGCGTTTCACACTAGTCAGGGCGTGTATTGTTACACAAAAATGCCGTTCGGACTAAAGAACGCCGGAGCGACATATCAGCGACTTGTTGATTAAGCCTTTGATACCCAGATAGGCCGCAACCTTGAGGCTTACGTGGACTCACGACTTGTCACGAATCACATCCTAGGAGGTTACATAGCCAAAGAGGATAACATGGTCCAGTACTTCGAGAAAGTCAAGTCACTCATAGCTACTTTTGGGAAGTTTTCTATCAAGCAGGTACTAAGAGGTGAAAACAAGAAGGCGGATGCTCTTAGCAAGATTACAACTACAAGCTTCGCCCACTTATCCAAGAAAGTCTTGGTAGAAATACTAAAGGAAAAATATATTACGGAAGGGGAAATCACATCTATAGTTGAGGAAGAGGGACCTACATGGATGACCCTGGTCATCAGCTATTTAACTGATGAGACCCTTCCAGGTGATGAAAAGGCGGCGCGAAGTATCAGAAGGAAGTCGCAGCACTTTGAGCTCCGAGAAGGTATTTTGTACAAGCACTCCTTCTTAGTAGCACGAAATACATGAAGGGTCATGCGGTATGCACGCCGGCCCCAGATCCGTAGTAGCACGAGCTTTACGCACACGATATTCTTGGCCTACTATGCATCGGGATGGATGTGACATGATTCGTAAATGCAGTAATTGCCAAGTGCACAGACCAGTACCGCGACATCCGCAGCAAGAACTAACACCCATCACATGCCCATGGACATTCTATAAGTGGGGGAACGACATCGCAGTACCTTTTCCCGTTTCCATATGGGGAGTTAAGTTCTTGATCGTCGCAATGGACTCCTTTACACGCTGGATAGAGGCAAAGGCGGTTAAATCTATTACGGGAAAACACGTTAAAAAGTTTGTTTGGGAAAATATTGTGTGCCGCTTTGGCTTGCCAGGAGAAATCATCTCGGATAACGAGAAGCAGTTCGCGGATAATCCATTCAAGGATTGGTGCGCGACATTGAACATCACGCGGCGCTTCGCATCAGTTGAACACTCGCAGACTAATGGTCTTGTAGAACGGGAAAATAGAAGCCTAGGTGAAGGCATCAAGGCACGCCTAGATGAACGACGTGTCAAGTGGGTAGATGAGCTGCCGCATGTTCTATGGGCGCATATGACTATGATCAAAACAGCCAATGGGTACACTCCATTCGCGCTGGCTTATGGGACTGAGGCTGTTATACCAGCATAAATTAGAATGCCACCCATCTTCATGGCAGAGGTTAATGACGTCACGAACGATGAGCAACTCCGGATTAATCTGGACTTGTTATAGGAAAAAGGAGAAATAGCGACCATCAATGAGGCCAAGTCCAAGGCACAGATGAAGGCTTATTACGATGCCAAGGTTAAAGGTGTTTCCATTCGACCGGGGGATTCTGTTTATCGTGCTAACAAGGAATGTCACGCGGAGAATACAGGAAAGCTGGGTCCCAAGTGGGAAGGGTCGTATGAGGTTACGGAAGCCTTGGGACTAGGCGCGTACAAGTTGCGTGATATGGATGGTCGTGACCTGGAACGTACATGGAATATCTACAACCTTAAAATATGCTATCTTTGAAAGGCTACGGCCTCCGGATGGACGCTTCGCTATGGTTGGCTTCAATGAAGATCCATGTATTTTTTGTTTTCATGCTTTCTAGGTTCTATTTGTCTTAAGATTTTAATTCTGTCAAAAATCGTAAACGTTCTAATAAAATGTCGTGGTGCCTAGCTAGCTCCACGGACTGTTCTTGTGCAAAATATTGTCTCATGTCATAGATTTATTTGTTATTTCCATAATGTGCTATTTATTATTCATATGCATTCATTCAAACCGTACATGTACTATTCGCTCCCAGGCGGGTTAAGAGGATTAAGTGAACCTAATAATTCAACTTGTCGCATGAGAGGGATGCAACCCTAGTGACGCGGATCATGTATACTTACTAGACACTTTATTTACAAGACGTTGTAATAAGTTTCCGCATGCTGTACTTACATAGTACCGGCCATGATAAAGACACACGCTGCACGTCTAGTAAAATATAGACTTAGTTTTATTCTTGATAAGATGTGACATGTCATTCAATATAGATATACGATGTCTAAACAAATAAAAAAGTTTCAAATTCAATACACAAAATTGTCGTGGTCACCACGGACTTATATATAATATCCTAAAAATATTATGAGTTCCAGCCGTGTACATGCACGGACGAATAAGTACAAGATACAAATGTTTACAAGGTAAATTACAAAGGAAGTAGGAACTCTCAAATATCTCTCTTTCCTTCTTCAATCAAGGCACGGAGGGCCTCACCACGAGCATCCTTGCCACTCTGTGCCCTAGCCATATTGGCATCCAACGCCTCGGCTAAAAGTTTCTCACCTTTCATCACCTTCAAACTAGCGTCGTATATTGGCAGGGTTAGTTGGATGGGGTCTGTGGTGAGTTTGGCCATGACCGCCTTGTTGGAAGCATCCTTTAACGATTCAAGATCATCTAGGAAGGGTGCTGGATTTTCCCAAGGGCGGCCATGGAGGTGGTCATCTTGTCTTCTACTCCAGGATTATGGTAGGCGTGTGGGAGATGTCTTCATTTTTGCTTATCAATTCTGCATCCTTGATCAAACCCTCGTTCCTACCACGGTCAATGTCGTCTGACACAAAATCCACAAAAGCCTTCACAAAATGAGGAGCCTCCCTTACCTGGGTCACGGCAAGGCGCATCCCATGGCCCACCATCCACCTACGACCGGCTATGGTCGTGAGCAGTGGAGGGCACATCACTTCGGCGCAGTCCGTCGCCAGCCTGTTCAGCTCTCCCTCTACTACCGCTGCTCGGTCTTCCATGACAATCTGTTCCTGGGTGACTTCTTCCTTGAGCGTATCACGTTCTTGAGCAATGGTGGAGGCTTGTTCCGTTACGTCTCTGGCGGTGGCTTCGGCTGCGGATACCTGTGGATAATACTTGGAATTACTAAAAGGCATGATAGGTCTTATGTGAACAATGGGTATCAATAAGGGGCGTACCTTCTCATTGGATGTAGCTAGGAGGACTTCCAGCTCAGTAAGGCGCTCCTCGCGGGCGTTGGTGTGGTTGGTTTGTTCCTTAATTGTCGATTCCGCCACAACCAAGGCTGCGTGCAAGGAGGATATGGTCTTCTCATTCTTTTCCACCATTTCTTCTCTACAAGCGATCCTCCTAATAGCACGACTCACGTTGGCCAAGGGTCCTTCCAGACAGCGCTGTAGGGCCGCACCAACTGTTACCTGGTGCGCCGTGGCCACATCACACTGCTCCAGCAGCATCTCATGCTCGAGTTCATCTAAGTCTTGTACCAGCGCTGGAGGGGTTAGGTGGTCCATGAATTCTTTGCACTTAGACTCCGCCTCTAGTCTGGTTAGGCTAGACAAGTTCCATGCCGGGCGGAGGTTGGTGTCCGGACCCTCAGCATGGGGCTCTTCTTCATTCGTATGGGGGGAGATGGGGGGGGCCTCATGGATATCATGGGTGAGGGTTCTCTTTCCATCTCCTTCTCTAGTGCTACCATTGACGGATCCACCCTGTTATTGAAACAAACACTTATGAGTTTTTGTTAGTGGATTACATATTATGGAGTATTGTTGGTACTTACGTCACATCAATCGTGGGTTCCATGATGGTAGGGGCCATGGCGCTCACAAGGGTTGCCTTCCAGACTTGAGCATCTACTAGGGGCGAGGCGTTGCCGTGGGGCATGGTAGTGCTACTTCCCTCTTAGAACTGCGGGTGGTCTTGCCTCAGTTTCTGGGGGGGAGCATTGTGTTCTCCCGCCTCCACCTCCACATTCTTCACCACCTTCCTGGTGGTTTTGTGCTTCCGGGATGCTGGCTTTGTTGGGTGGGAGGATCCGGCCTCCTGCGCCATTTCATCTTCTTCCCCTTCGTCAGCATCAACTGCACAGTTGATGGATAGGTCGGTAAGTTTTTCTTCACCATGGGGAGAGGCGGCGTTCTCCAGCAGTAGCTCTCCACCATCTTCATTACAGAAATCCAATGGCGGCGTTCTCATCCGTCTGCTGTTCATCCGACCGCTGCTCGGTTGCTTCTTCAAAAGGGATAGTCATGTTTACAGCGGCATCTAGTAGGGGAGGCTCGCCCTCTTTTAGTGGTCGGAATCCCTGTGGCTCCTTGCTAGGATCACCTTGGCGTAGAAGACCAAACAACTTCATCTCTGCGGACATAAAAAGTGCATATGTATTAGTAAGCTTATAAGTTCTTTGGACATGCTGGCACGCATATTGATATGTGGAATACCTACCCTGTCTATGCTCGGTCAAAAAGCATGGATATCTATCCTCCCTCCCAAAATAGTTGTGGTTGATCCATATTAAGCATAGGAAGTGCTCCTACAGGCCCCTATGGAAATCAGTACGATGGGTGTCTAACATTTTCACATTCTTTCTACTATAATCCTTGGATGAGGGTAGGGGGTCGAGTCGTACTTTGTACTTCATAACAAACGGGGTGTGGAATACCTTGGAGTCTACGAAGAAGTAGTGGTCATACCACTTCTTAAGGGAATATAGGGGTTTCCTATACGACATGGGGGCTGTTGCGGATCGTTTTTTAAACGATAGCCACCCATTTACCATTTGGGGTAAGTAGAATACCCTAAATAGATTAACTGTGGGGGTTACTACGCAGGCTTGGCAAGTCACCTCGAATTGGTTAATCTTGCACGCCCCTATGCAGTGAAGCTGCGTTATGTGGAAGTCATGATAAAACAGCACATCTACGAGAAGCTTAGATAGGGGGATGAGGTAGTTAGACGAGTCAAATAGGCATGTATACATGCCTATTTTCCCCTAGGAGCGTCCGTGATAGCTTCACCATCACCTGGATAGGTAGGGTGTACGCTCTCCGAAATATAATATTCAGACAGGAAGTCTATATATTTCTCCGACTTCATCACATTGAGGACGTCCGTGATAACGGAATTATCTTTCACCATGGTTTATGAAAAGGATTATAAAGGCGCGGAAAAAGGAGAGAAGGAATAAAGGATTGAGCAAGTGTATAACAATGGCGAAATAGAGATATAAGCTGTGTGTTTACACAGTAGCACCCACCAACTCTTTTATAGGGTTGCCTCGAGTTACGAGGTATAATGTATGTTTGACACGTGTAACCTACTACGCCTATCTAACGGTGGGGATGTCTGACAGTTTTGAAACGTCAGAATGGGGCCACGGGTCATTTCTTACCCAGTTTTACGTGGCTCGAGGGTGGGCCTGACTGGTGCACTTTTGGAGACAAAAGATCCGACTAATGACTGTCATTAATGTATTCATTAATGTTGTCCCAGCCGGCTTTTTTGGGTGCGGTTATGTTTGCGACAACAATATCGACGGGACATTCATTAGTCTAGAGGTTACGCCTACGACTGTAACAACTAGACTGAGGGGGACATGATGACGTATAGTCCCCAACCGGGTCATGAACCCAACCCAGGGGTACTACCCGTATCCGGCCCATCACGAATGGGTTGGATTAAGGTCATTTTAGCATTATGGGCTTGAATGAATAGTGGCCGCATAAGATATGGGCGACCCACCACGCGGCACGACCGGAAAAGGGTTAGACAGAATCACAATCCTATTAGGATTGAGATTTGCCTCAAAGAATAAGATATACACTCACCATAATTAGAAGATAACAATCAAGCTAATTATGGTGATTATCTTATGTTTGGGGCCGAAATAAACAGTGAGTCCATTAGGGTTTCACTGCCTATATAAGGAACCCCCAAGGGTTCCACAAAGGTATGACATTCTCCATACTCTAAACCTCACATCCGATTCTTAACCCTAACCGATTACATACTCTCACGTTGGAGTCTAATCGTGGGATACGTTCCCACGGTAAGTCTAACGTGTGTTGCTTTAGTGTGCAGGATCTCAACAAGTTATTCACTTGGTGCAAGAGCCGGAACCCAGCCTACCCGAATTAAGCCTAATTCGGGTCTAGCAAGGATCATGAAACATTTGCATCAAAAGTAGGAAACTTTGTACAAAGATGTTCCATCTTGATATTACGTTCTAACTGAGTTGTTGGGTTTACAATTTTAAGTGCCCTCGCTCCTCAAACGTTCATAGAACGACTTCTGAGTATAATGGCCCGAACAATGATGCTATTATTCCAAATTATATAAATCAAAGAAAATATATACAATATACTATATAAAGAAATTGAACTCAGAGGCTTTGACTTGATATGTATACATATTTTTGTGTCAACTCAGATCCGTGAGAAGTTGATAATATCATAATAAATCAAGTTTCAATAAGCTAAGGCGAGTTTATAGCCTCACTTTTAAAAGTTTATTAATGAGTTGAAAATGCGAGGCGGATAAATGCTAATGCAATAATATAAGTGTTTTTGTATGCTGCCTGATATTGTTGTCCCATATTATTTGATGATTAAACAAGAAATAAAGTAGAAAAGAGATGAATTTTAGAGAGAGAATGTAGAGAGAAGTGTGTGAAACTTAGGGAGGATTAGATTTAGAAAATGAAATGGCTAACCCCTCCTAACATGCTAGGAAAGGCTTTATATAGTCCGCCTACATGTGGGCTTTGTATTGACTATATTATTTGAGCCAGGCTTGAATAAATGCTTAGTACCATGAAAGAGGATTTTTAAGCTAGTCATTAAGCCCGTATTGTCACGACTATTCTACTACCTATTAGAACGTTCTAATAAACGATACATAATAAACGTATGAACGATCATTCTTGTTTGACTCAATATTTCGAGGCTAACAATCTCCCCCAATGAGAGGTCGTTCCCCTTCGACATTTGGAGATTTGTAGAGATTACTAATCTCGCCATAACTGAGTCTTGAACGTGTAGTAGTAGTCGTGTTCCTTCATGTTGTGATCTTTGAGCCTTTGTAGTTGTCTTTCGACTTTGTCTTTTAATCTTGAGATCTTCAAACCATCCTTGACTTGTCTTTTCCATCTTGCGATCTTGTGTCTTCATCCAATACTCACACTATGCACTATCTTGAAAGCTTGCTAACAATCTCCTTTGAAGAGAGGTCATTCTTCTACATTAATTGTTACGGAAGATTCTGAACATCATATTTGCGGAAGACGTTTTCTTTCTTTATTGTTGAATATGTCTTTGGGCATGAGTATGTGGTTTTGAATCTTCGACATTGCTGAGTACACCGTTACAAAACCTTCTCGAGACAAAACATAGACATGGACTGATGGCTTTGAAATTCGTCCTAAATCGGTAGCGTTTTACCTACGGTCGGTGAAGACCGTTATACGATATTAAATACCGTACCTGTGATTAGGTAGATTCAGTTAAAAACCTCCTTGACAGGGTTTCGCTGCAGTACTAGCGGTTCTCTTTACTCGACTGTCTCAAAGCAAGATTGCGAACATAAAGAGTGAATCAATTAGATAAATATCCGCTTGATTAAAGTCATCAATTCAAATTCTTGGAACAAGTTTGATTCATAAAGAATCTTACCATTGTTTCTTTCCAGTTGACACAAGCTTGATTCTTAAGAATCTCGCATGTAACCTACCGTAGCGCTATTTGAGGTTGACGCTAGAAATTTCCATTCGTCACTGTGAATATTAATGAATATCACTCTTAATGTTCTGACAAGACCATAAAGATATTGCTTAGAAACCTGAAACGAGTTTGAATCGATTAAGAATCAAACCTCTGTTGCGTTTTAGTTTTGCAAATGTTTAGTTCATAAATAATCTTACACATGACCTATCGCACTGTTGTTTGATGTTAACACTAGAAGGATTTCCACTCATCATTGTGAATACTAAGTCGTATCACCCTAAGTGTTCTAGCAATATCGCAAGGATATAGAGTAGGAGTCTCTTATTCGTCATTCTGTGTGTCCTAACGAGATTTGATTGATCTCATGGCTCTATACTCGATTTGTTCACTTTTAGTGGTCGTAGGCTGGAGCAGATGCCACCTATTCAATGTCAACTAACTTATAGTGAGAAAGTCAATAGAAGTCGTATGGATCTCTGTGACAATAAAACAAACTTCTTTTGATAGAAGCCTGAGTCAGTTGGGGAGGGGTTGTGCATTACATCACTGGGTCCATGATGTGTTGTCTTCAGGATGTGTTGACCCGGTTTCTGCCTAAGTTGTATGGAGCGCTTCTTTCTTTACACAATTTATCCTTACATTTCTTTTTCATTCTTCAACCCCTTCAATGCTTACCAAGACATCATTACTAGAACCTTGTTGTGATTGTTCCAGTGCTAGCATCAGTACTTTGTCGGCCTTCAGCCACGTTTTCATTCTACTCCATCTTTTCAAAGGACTTCTAATAATCTATTGGATTGTCCCTAGGAAGATCCCTCCGGTTCTGGTTGGATCATAGGACTTATGCCTAACCACCCTTTTGACACAAGTAACGTGATAAATTAAATATGTTGTGGGTATGAGATCGTAACCATAAAACAACTTGAAAATCAATCAACGTATTTGATAAATCATCTTAACACGTTGATAGTTTTGATGTTTCAGAAATGCTCCCCCTTCACATGTGCATCGATAATCGAAAGTGTTTCGCACATGTGGGTAAGAGTTGAAGTTCTTGAGTCTATAGATCATATTTTAATCACATGTTCTCCCCTATCTCTAATATATAAAATCGTTTGATATTAGAGATACCAAATTTGATTAAAATATATCGCGAAGAATAGTTTTGAAAATCTTCGGGAGAAAGATGTGTCTTAAAAGCATGAAATTTTGGAACGCTCCCTCTAAAAAATTAATCCAATTTAATTGTCATTGTGAGGATATGATACACATTTCTCTTTTGAGGGTAGGAGTTGTTGAACACACTATTTTTGAAAGATATTGAATAATCATTAAAAATTCTTGAAAAAATTGTGTTCAACGCTTTTTGAAAATACCATTTCTTTTTGGCGACATGGTATTTCTAAAGCGTAAACTTGAGTTCATATAATTTGAATGTTTTGATGAATCCACTCAAGTGTAAGAAGATTTCTCTTATTTTCCTGAGGGTAAGGGAACTAATGCGTACACTCCTCCGTGAATATAGATCTGGGTTGCAATCTGAAAGTGATTACAAGCCATAGTGTTGAGCTCAAAATGTTGAATGTTTTATGACAAGCTCAACCCAAGATTGATTGCTCTACCCGTTGTTGGAAAAATTGTCAAAAGTAGACATTTTCCTTTATTAAAAATAGAAATGACATGTTTTGAAAAATATGTACAACTTTCATTCGAGCATTATGTACACATCCGTGTCGTTATTGAGCGACATTTCTAGGTACGTACATCTTATCAATTCTGAAAGACATGTCGAGAAGAATATTTTTGGATTTTCAAAGATTTTTTATTTTGTGTTTTATTTTTATATGTTTTATATTTTTTTTTCTTTTTCAATGATATTTACAAGTAGATATTTGATAGATGAATCAAGCAGGCAACTTTGCAAGAATCTCCAGTTCTGCTGGAGTCAAACATCTCATACCAATTTGCCTAACGAGGTACTCAACCCTATCTTTCGACAGAGCTTTCGTAAACAAGTCGACTAATTGGTAATCCGTTCCAACAAAGAATTGTTCAATGATAC
Organism: Glebionis coronaria; assembly: GCA_025667525.1. Lineage (NCBI taxonomy): Eukaryota > Viridiplantae > Streptophyta > Magnoliopsida > Asterales > Asteraceae > Glebionis > Glebionis coronaria. The sequence goes on along the minus strand of CM046882.1, from coordinate 265,954,446 downwards.
CGCGTTCAACTTGTTCCTATATGAAGTGATATCTCACATCAATGTGCTTTATGCGGGAATGATGTACCGGACTGCAGGAGATGGCTATGACCGACTTTGAGTCACAGTACGTAGGTACACGCAGATAGAGACACATACTCTGATTCGGCTGATGAAAGTGACGTGCAATCCTGCTTCTTGGAAGACCATCCAACAAGCTTATCTTGTCCTAGAAATTGTGCATCACCAGAAGTACTTTTTCGAGTATCAAGACACCCTGCATGATCAGAATTTGAATACGCCGTTAGAAAGAAACCAGTTTCCTTCGGATACCAGAGTCCCAAATGAAGGGTATTCTTGAGGTACTGAAAGATCCGTTTAACCTCCTTGAGGTGCTTTTCAGTGGGCCTGGCTTGATATCGTGCACAATAGCATGTTGTATGTGCAATTTCTGGTATGCTTGCTTTCAAGTACATGAGAGACCCGATCATGGAACGATATTTCGTTTGATCTTTGGCATTTCCCTCCAAGTCAAAATCTAGGGATGTGGTGGATAATGGTGTCCTAACTAGGTCACATGAGTTCATACCATGCTTTTTGATTATCTCTTGACAATACTTAGCTTGGTTAATAAAGATACTACGTGGGGATTGGTGATGTAAAACCTGCATGCTTTTACCATGAATAGTACCGTTACGATAGTACGTACATGATTAGAACTTAACTTTTATAACATTTTTACGTTTCACGTACAAGTATTACAAGTATTACGTACGTGTTATAACACGATAAGTATTTATTACGTATGAACACACGATAATTATTTCAATAATAATTATAATCACGAACATGCGAACATGAAATTATGAACGTAAATTAATCACGAACTTAACATTACGTATGTATGTATATTTATTAAGATCACGAATAAATATATTAAGTCACGAACGATAACTAATTAAATCACGGAAAACACGAACACGAGAACACACTTATAATAACACACGGAAAATGTCTGGGTTACCCTTATGTGGGCCCCTACCCGCGGCTACAACAAGAAAACATGGGCCAAGCCCACCATATTTACTAAACAAGGGGAAAAGGGAAAACATGTTTCATAATCACAAAATTTAGAAAACAAGAAAAAACCCTAATCCCTTTCTTCTCCTTCTTTTGGCCGCCGGGTATAAGAACACCAAAGGGATGTTTCGGTTTGATTCTGGTGTTAGATTTATTGCAAGGATCGTTGTGTGTTCATCCTCCTTTGATTCACGTGATTGGTATAAACCCTAATCTCTTTTATTTTATGTTTTTGATTTACTATCACATAAAATCATGAATGTTTTTAATAATTAATTAAAAACAAGATATAAACATGTTATTTAATCATGGGGTTTAAATCAATTAAGTGTTAAGGGGTGTTTGTTGTTGGCCGACGCCTAACCGAGCCCCAAGGGGGTCTCGGCTTGGCTTACTTCGCACCACCGAGACCATATGGTCTCGGTTTGGTGGTGGTGGTGTCACGGCAGCAGCAAGGGAAAGGAAACCTCGACCTAGGTCGGGGTATGGTGGTGTTTTTGGTTCCGGTTAACGGGTTGAAACACGGTCTGGTTCATGAGTTATTTATACAAGGTTAATATTTTTTAAAGTTATATTATTTTTTACGAGACTTAAATTAAATTAATTAAAGACATGAATATGATTAATTTAATTTACATGACTTAGGTTATTAATGTTATTATTAATACATGAATTTTAACTTAAGTATTTTTTTCATTTAATTAGACTATATCATTAATTTATTATTAAAATCATGACTTATAATTAATTAATTTACATGACTTAGGTTATATTATTAATAGATAATAATACATGTTTTCACCTAAGTTTTTTACCTTTATTTAATTAAATCATGTTATATTTAATTAAATACTTTAACCTATAGGTTATTTAATTCACATGAAATAATTAATAAACTATACTATATGATCACATGACTTGGAATATTAATCAGAAAACACTTAAGCTTATATAATTAGCTTAATTATCCAACTTATATCTAATTATGGAAACTTTCTAAATTTAGAAACATATTTAATTAAGGCAGCTAATCTATTTATGGAAACTTTCTATTTTTAGAAACTTATCTATTTTAAGCAATGAATCTATTTTTGGAAACTTTCTATTTATGGAAACTTTCTATTTTTAGAAACTTTCTATTTTTAGAAACTTTATATTTTTGGAAACTTTCTATTTTTGGTAACTTTCTAGTTTTGATAACTTTCTATTTTAGGAAACCTGCTATTTTTAGTAAGTTACTTATTATTACACAACAAGTATAATAATACATTAAATACAAGTAATACTTAACCAGAATAGACAGAATATATGATAAACACAGTATAAAGCTTAAATCAGTAAAACATGACATGAACATATAAAACAAGCTAAGACACGATATAAAACCACTTACGTACTCAGTAATCAGATACTTATACATGTATGTATTTATGTAGCATTAGTGATACCGAAGTAGGACTCTCTTCCGTCGTCTTCTTTGTTCACTAGACATAAGGTACGGATTCTCCGTCCTTTCAATATGAACATTCTTTCCTTATTAGGATTTCCCGTATGCAGCCAACTGTTTTCGCTAGTATATGTTTTATATGATTTGAATTGCTTATGTTAATTAGAATACCTAATGATTGTGGTAAAATACGACCTTTTAGGAAAAAGGCGTAAAAGCGGTAAGTATTAAGTGATGATTTAGGAAAATCAAACAGTAATGACCCAATGAAGTTCGTTTGCCAAAGAGGTATATGTGTGTGAATAATTCGTAATTGGTTTTAGATTAATATTGGATAGAAGGGGATGAGAAAAGAGAATGACGAAGACGTGAAATTAATTACTACTATGACTAAACGTAAAACCGTAAAATGAGCAAAAATAAAAATTAATTTTAAAAATTACCAAAAATTTACCAAAAATCAAAATAAATAAACTAAGATTTTACCAATGACCAAAACTTTTTCAAACCTTTTAATTAATTAAATATTTATTTTTAAATGCTAATTAATGCCCTAAAAATCAAATTAATTATCAAAAGGCCCAAATAAAGATTTTACAATTGGTAAACCTCTAAAATGACCTAAAAATTTTAAAAACTTTTTTATAAATTTTTAAACTAAGAAAAACTATTTAAAATGATTTAAAAACTATTAAAACTTAAAATAATTATAAAAATTAATCTAAAGATGATAAAATTAATCTAAGAGTTGCAAAATTCCTATTTTAATGTATTTAAGCTATGAGAAATATAAAAAGTGCAAAAGTGTGAAATTTGAATAATAATAATAAAATAGTATTAAAATAATATTAAAAATCCAAAAATTCTAAAGAATTCTAAAAACTTGCAAACTAGTTTTTTTAACCTAAATAATCAGAAAATGAAAGTGAAATTACCAAATTACCCCTAATGGGCCCCCAAATGGGCTAAAAGCAAATTCAGCCAACCATAATGGGCTTTTTAGCGCAAAAAGTCAAAATAAGCCCAAATGACCTGAAAAAGCCCTATCTGACTCAAAATTCAATTCTAAACACAAAACTCTGAAGGCCCAAAACCTAAAAATGAGCTTATCACAGCTCAATGAACACACAGCTTATTCTTATTGGGCCAATAAGCCCATTAAGCAATTAGCCAATGCTATAAGCTCTAATTTGACACACAACCTTCTTTTGGGATACTAAAGGGATCTGTAAAAAGAAATTTTGAAAAAGCACACTCAATAAGCCATAAATAAGCCAAGTACAAATCCACTAAAAGACAAAATAGTCGGGATAGAGTTCTAAGCTCTTTCAGAAGCTCTAGTTTGTTGCAAAAGCTCACAAATAGCTTAACTAAGACTAATCAACAAAGAAAATCCCAATAAGACAAGTACAATAAGCTGTGTGAACCAATAAGCACTCTTTTAAAATAAGAAAACTTAATTTCCTAGTGAAAAGCTCTTATTAAGTTCTGAATTTTTCCAGTATAGCTTAAAAGGTGGGATAATTGATGAAAAGTACAAAAACTAAATTGTGGCACGTTTCAACAAGCTAAACTGATCGATAAGCACTTTTTGCCTTGGTCAAGAAAAGTCAACTCACTCCAAAATTCACCAAACTTGCAGAACTTGATTATGAGATGTGAATAAGCCTATTAGAAGCTGTTTTGGATCAAGTCTAGAGGTCTAGACCAATGAACTTAGCAAAATAGTTGGTTTGCTAAGCTTGTTTTTGGCAGATTTAAGCACTATAAGCCAGTGGGCTTATAAGCTTGTGAGATAAGCAGCAAACAAAAGGCACACACCAAGTAATGCACAAGGTACCAAATACAAGCATCAAACAACAAGAATCAAACCAATTGCATCAAAATCACATAGCATGCATTTGCTGATCTAAATGACCAAAAGCTGAAATTCAATAAGCTATAGACTACTCAATAAGCAACCAAACTCTAAAACCAGATGATGCAGAGTTGCACAACCAACAAATCTATAAGCAAACCAAGTTTCACACCTTAATTCAAACAAACAAACAAATTAGACCTGCTGATGTGTTTGACTGAAAAAAGTGTTCAAAAACTAGCAACCTATGATTTTTAGTTATACCTAGTGTATCTTCCACCTCGTTTGGAGTTGGAAGGCCTACTTTATATGAAATCGAAGCTAACGAAATTCTCTACAACCCTATCCTATTAGTTAAGTGATTATCAAACAGTAAGACCCCCAAAAACAGCCTCAAACCTACTGCCCAAAATCACCTTTCAAAATCTCCCACAAAATCATGTTTTTGATCAATTCTAACAATTTTCCTCATCATCCTACACCCCTAATATCATCCTAAACCATTCCTAACACTTGCATCATCATCAAAATCAAAAACCCAAAAATTAAAAATCAACTTTTTAACAAAAACATAGCATGAAAATCTTTTGATCATCACTACTAACACATGCATACAACAAATTTGGATCAAACATAACCAACTTTTCTTGAAAAATTTATATGGTTGCATGTGTGAAAATTTTATACCAAATTGTAGCCCTTTGAAAATGGAGGATGGGACTTGTTTTAGTTTCTCTTGGATCAAGCTACAAAAATTTTGATCATGGTGTTTTTGGTGTTAATGGGACGGCTAAAACAAAGGGAGAAGAAGAAGTTGGTTTTTTTTTGTTAAATGAATTTATTAAAGGAAAAGTGTTAGTGGAAGTGTTAGATATAGTGTGGAGTTAGGGTAGTTTTTGCCAATTTGTGATAGTTTTGGTCCAAAATATAAATATTAGTTAAAAAGCGGGTAATGACTAAAAGTCAATTTTATAAATATTTACGGGACTCGGGTTTCATAAAAATACTTAAAAGTTTAAACGCACACGAAAAATAATAATATAACGACTCGATACATAATTAAAACGATATCGTCGAAAATATTAAATATCGAAACGATTGATAATAAAATATAAAATTATGGGCATCCGTCGGTATCGCGATCACTAGTAGTCCTCGTTGCTCGTCAAAATATTAAAATAAAATATTTAATATCGGTTTCAACTTAAACCGTTAAACATAATAATATTTAATATTATAAAATACTTCAAAAATATTTGAAAAGTAAGATTAAGTAATGACCTTATTTTGTGGGTTTTACAGAGATTTGGTGTAGAATTAGCAAGAATTGGATCCAAAATAATGGGATTGCCACTTGACGAGCTATCTGAAAAACCTAACACTTCTTGTGAAAACTCATCGCAAACCACATCAACTAAGTCAATGTGATTGATGGTAGCGATTGCATAAACATGAGAAGGTTTTGAGTTTTGAGTAGCGTTTATAATAAGTTCCTCTTTGTTGAATCTCAAAGTGATAGTTCTTGCATGAACGTCGATAAGCGATCTCGAGGTGTCTAAAAATGGACGACCTAAAATTAGAGGAACTTGAGGATCCGCGGGGATGTCAACTACTATAAAATCAATGGGATAGTAGAACTTCCCCACTTTCACGAAAACATCTTCGGCTACTCCACATGCTAAAATCATAGAATGATCGGCCATCTCGATAGACATGTTCGAAGGAGTAAGAGCCGGAAGCGAAAGCGATTTCCAAATGGAAAATGGCATCAAATTAATGCTCGCACCAAGATCGGCCATGGCGAGGCATTCTTTCATATCTTGTATGTCACAAGGAATGAGAAACTTTCCGGGGTCACCAACTTTTTCCGGTATGAGGTTAAGATAAACCGAAGAACAATTAGCAAACTTTGAAAGCTTTTCCTTATCGCTCATCATACTTTTAAAAGTGGAAGCGAAACGAGGCATGTATAACAACGCGTCGGCTAAACTCACATCAAAATGCACTTGTTGAAACATTTTTATAAAAAGCTCGATTTGTTGTTTGTTACGTTCTTGCAATTTCTCTTTGTTTCGTCTCGAAGGGTAAGGTAAGGGTGGCGTGGGTTGGACATTAGGCAACGGCCTTGGAATCTCGGGTTCCATAATTGGTATTGGTTCAACCGTAGGTGTGGTATGAGCGGTACTTCGTGGGCTTGTAATATTCTCCTTTTCGACCATTACCTCGGGCTCTTTCTCGATTTCCTTCTCCGTAGAAGTACTTGGACGAGAGATTGGTTCCTTGAAAGTTTTACCACTTCGTGTAGTAATAACCTTCATTTCTCCCTTCGGGTTTGCAATGGTATCACTAGGAAGACCACCCGAGGAAGAGGGTTTACACATGATTGCTTCAAACGTTTTTGCCATTCGGTCTTCAAATTTTGATTGCCTTAAATCCGCTTTTAACAATTCTTGCTTAATCTCATGTTGTCCTTGTTCCATATTTTGTTGATTTTGTTGAAGACGTTGGATATTTCCCTCCATTTTATTAGCATGAGTTTTAAGGTCATTAGCAAGTTCGTTTTTAAGCTCGTTTTTCAACTCGGATCTTAAGCTAATCATCTCACGTTACATGTTATCAAATTTAGCATCATTTGCTTTAGCATAATCCAAAAATTCTCCTTGAATATTTTTAGTGTGAGCATTTTGAAAACCTTGTGTAGTCTTTTGAAAATCACGGTTTTGGTTTTGATTAGTGACTTATCCATTCCCACTTTGATAATTCCCTTTGTTGTAGTTACGTGAATTTCCTTGATAATTACCACCTTGATTGTTGTTTCGATAGTTATTAGCATTTTGATTTGGTGGAGCTTGATTTGGGCGGGAACCTTGGCCGTTTTGGTTGTAAGTTCCCGTTGCTACGTAAGCACTCGAAGTGTTACCACCGGCGGTAATGCACTCGGAAAGATCATGAGCTCCACCACAAGACAAATAACTCTTTTCAACCGCTTTAACCGAAGCGGAATTCAAAGCCTCTTGTGCTTTCCAATGAGTCATAAGATTTGCAAACCTATCGAAAAACCGATTTTCCTCATTAGCTTCATCATGTAAGGCATTAATGCTACGAGATGATGACGACGATGACGAAACCAAATTGGCAACACTTGGTGTGTTACGAGGGCTATAAACCTTAGATCTATTCTCGATAATCTTTAAAGCTTCATCGGTCGTTTTGCATAAAAAATTACCACCCGAGACGGCATTCAAGTAATCTCGTTCATGATCATTAAGCCCACTATAAAAAGTATCAACTTGATGTAATTCCGAAAAATCATGGTGTGGACATTCATGTAACATTTCTTTAAATCGTTCCCATGCCATTGAAAAACTATCATTATTTCGTTGTACAAATCTTGAAATCTCATTTTTCAAATGTGTTGTTTTAGATGGTGGAAAACATTTGTTCACAAACTTAGAAACGAGATCACCCCATGTCAAAATTGAATTTGGCGGTTCTTTCTCAATCCAAATTTTAGCGGGTCCATCTAACGAGTATGGAAACAACATCATCTTAATGGCGTCATGTGGAACATCCTTAAACTTTCTAGTTGCGGTGAGACGATTAAAATTTCTTATGTGGTAATGCGGGTTGTCTTTCTCATGAACTCTAAACTTATTAGCTTGCAACATCGACAGTAAACTCGTCTTAATCTCGAAATTCTCCGCAAGGATAGCGGGAATCACAATGGCCTCTCCAAAACCCTCGGTGGGTGCTTGAAGCAACTCCATCATAGTACGATTAGCCAATACGACTTCTTGTTCTCCAATAGGTTCAACAATTGGAGTTTGTTCTTCAATCAACGTCTCTTGATTTGCTTGTTTTTGAAGACGTTTACGAGATCGTTTTGCTTGATTACGAGTGATCATAAACTTCACGAAGAATGGGAGGTGAGCAAAGAATATAATTTTCAAATTTTTTGTGTTTTTGATTGTTTTTAATTTTTTTTTATTTTGGTGTATCTTCGTAGACAACAATCTACCAAATCTCTCCTCGAATCAAACTCTTGATTAAAGAAGCCTCAAAAGAATGAAAACGCTCACGTGGAATGAACGCCTTCGAATGACTTTAGAACTTTGGTGAAAACAAAATTGTTCAAGAGGGTTTAATCACAAAGAAAACCAAGCAAATATATTATACGTAATAATACTTTGGGCGGCAAAACCCTCGATTAGCCTTCAATCTCAAAATACTCACAAGCAAGCGGGGAAACGAGCAAGCGGGGAAACGAGGCGGCGTGAAGCACTTAAGAGCCTTTTTCCTTAGGGTATATTTTATCATACCCGCCTTATACCCACCTTATAGTTCGTATTTTTCAAAATCGAGCTTCACGAAAGTATTTATCTATTTTTGCCCTTTTCTTTTGTTTGAGATTCGAATACAATAATTAGGAGATCAAATCCCAATTAAGGTTGTGTTTTCACACTTTGGAGATATTTTGTATTGATTGTGATACTTAATATAATATAGTAATAATAATTTTACAAGAAAAACCAAAAAACCGATAATACGTATTAGTATATTTCTACAACAAGACAAATTAATCACGACACACCTCCCCGGCAGCGGCACCAAAATGATTGTGGTAAAATACGACCTTTTAGGAAAAAGGCGTAAAAGCGGTAAGTATTAAGTGATGATTTAGGAAAATCAAACACTAATGACCCAATGAAGTTCGTTTCCCAAGGAGGTATATGTGTGTGAATAATTCGTAATTTGTTTTAGATTAATATTGGATAGAAGGGGATGATAAAAGAGAATAACGAAGACGTGATATTAATTACTACTACGACTAAACGTAAAACCGTAAAATGAGCAAAAATAAAAATTAATTCTAAAAATTACCAAAAATTTACCCAAAACAAAATAAATAAACTAAGTGTTTACCAATGATCAAAACTTTTTCAAACCTTTTAATTAATTAAATATTAATTTTTAAATGCTAATTAAAGCCCTAAAAATCAAATCAATTATCAAAAAGCCCAAATAAAGATTTTTCAATTGGTAAACCTCTAAAATGACCTAAAAAGATTAAAAACTATTTTTATAAATTTTTAAACTAAGAAAAACTATTTAAAATTGTCACACTCCCAAAATATCAGAGTATAATGGCGACAAGGGAGTGGTGACGTCATGATTATCATACACACACAGTCACAAAGAACGACCTCTAAATGAGACGTTCGGAAAATAGATCACTTGTAATTAATAAAATAAATAGTTTTAACCAAGTGCGGAAGCATAAAACTGGATACAGTTACAAAACATAGTTTTCTCAAATAGTACAAATGATCTTGGTTTCAAAGAAATGACGGCAATGCATGAGACCTCACTTAGCATCTTCCTTCTTAATACCTGAGAAAAACATTGCTAAAGTGTCAACATAAAGTTGGTGAGTTCATAGGTTTAGTTAATTTGAAATGTTTAATGAACCACAAGATTTTCCCAAAAGTGATGACAATATAACAAATACAAAGTCATCCCAAAAGTATTTATTACAGTCTAAACTCGTGACACCGAAGCGTTAACAACACCGGCAGTATAATCATATAAATGTAGCCCAACTAGATGCCTAAACCCACGACATCCTATCTCAGACTCAAATGAAACTGTGCCCGCTTGTCCCCTTGTTGGACAAGACAGACAGGGACGTCAATCCCGATAGATCTATCCATAACATTCGCGCTTACACAAAGTAATTAACGGTTCACGATTCACGGGCCAAAGCAACTGGGTTTTTAGTGGGACGTAGACTAATATATAAATCAGTGAATGCACTTGTGTTCATACGTTAAAATCAAGAAATGTCTCACCCCAAAAAGCAATAAAAATAGTTAAGCATGGGGCTATAAACTCACCTCGCAATTCAGCAAAAAGGACGAAGATAAAGGTAGCTCGAGAGTACGGTTACGCTAGCCGCGACCTATTTGATTATAAGGATCAGGTTACGATATGAAAAGTTATACTAATAAAAAGACACGACACCCTAGTTGTGCTTGACAATACCTTTTGTTTACGGAAAATACGACACATAAAAATCGGTTATTAAACGGTCGAGGTTTACGGGTTAAATTATACCCTTAAGTTACTAAATTCGTTTTTGGGCTTTTAAATACCCAATACATAAACACTGGCCCAATATGTATCCATTATTCCCACCCATGGCCCGGCCCAAGGGTTTATTAAACCCGGCCCGGTCCAGGCGATACAAACAAGGAACCAAGGGAGTAAATACGTGTGTTTCACACACACAACTCAAAAAAAGAGAGTTTAACTCTCTCTCTCTTCTCTCGAAATACACCCACCGCCCCACACTCTCTCTCTCTCTAAAGATTAGATCGGTTCATCAAGTCCTCCATGGCTAATATGGTTTTTAGATTAAAACATCAATCATATGGGATGGTTTGTGGTGATTAGATCGCGTGAGATGTGGGGTTTCATCCCCACATCAAACCGATTCGGTTCATGATGGTGTTCATCCCCAGGTCAACGTTATTCATCAGCCAAATCAAAGATAAGTTGTTTATCCTCTTTTTCTTTTAATAAAATTATTTAAATGATTTTCGTTTATAAAAGATCTTGGGTTTAAATTACTTGTATAAACTTGCTGAGAACCACATGGCTCTCGGATTTGAAAATAAATAAATTAGGGTTTCGAAATATTTGGAGGTTTCTCTAAATCTCGTGTTTAAATACAATTAATTAATGTTTTCTTGTATAAAATCATGTTAATTTCAACATATAATCGGTTTTATAAAAATTAGGGTTTCGGTCAAATTGGGGGTTTTTGCATATCTTGTTTCCAGTCCAATTAATTATTAGATTCGTGTTTGGATTAGGTTTAATTAGAGTTTTAGTTAATAAAAGTCAAATTAGGGTTTATAAAAATTAGGGGTTTTTATGATGTTTCTGTAAAATAAAAATGGTTAAGACATTTGGATTATGGTAACCTTGAATGATGATGGTTTCGGCAGAAAGACAAGAACATTGATTGTCTTGGTTTGGTTCTCGGTTTGGCCTCGGTTTGGGTCTCGGTTGGGGTCTCGGTTTGGTTTGGTTTGGGTCTCGGTTTGGTCTTGATTGGGGTCTCGGTTTGGTCTTGATTGGGGTCTCGGGTTGAGTCTCGGTTTGGTCTTGGTCGGGGTCTCGGTTTGATTGACAGAAAAATATGGTCATGGTCATGTAATAATTGCTATAGTTTAATCCTTTCAGTTTTTAATTAAAATAAGACCGTGACAAAGACTAACACATTCGTTTGATTTTTCGCAGGTTTGTCAAAGACGAGCACAACTAAGATTTCATTCAGAAAATAAGAGATGATTTAAAAGACTCACAAAGGGATGCTTAAGTTTCGGTTTGCAGGTGTGGACGAGATGGATCGGCTTGACTCTTTCGGTTTGCAGGTGTGGACGAGATGGATCGGCTTGACTCTTTCTTCACTTTACCCAGGAATTTGTATTTGAAAACTTGTCCAGAATTTGTAATTGTAATATTGGACTATGAAAACTTTGTGTGTTATGTTTGGACATTGGGTAAACTTTGGATTGTATTTAATCATGTATTATTAGTCTAGGGTTAGACTCAAGCTGAAATTGGTAAGCTTGTGATATACCCAATTTGGGTAAACTTGGCATGTGTGCTGTCTTGTAGTGCTTAGTGGATAATAAACTATGGGATTAAATTGTGACTGAAAATGGACTCTTGTTAAGCAAGTTTTTGAAATAAAGGTGAATAAAGTTTATAATTTGAAGGTTTGTACATGATGCACCAAGTATACTACTCGGCTCGGGTTCGACGGGTATTTAAGTTTAGACGCGAAAACTGAATAAACACGACTCTATAACAGCTCGACACACGATCCAAAACAAAGACAATTATGCGAGACTTCACGGGATTTAGTAAATACTTCAAATAAACATACGGCAAACATAATACGTCTACCAATTTCGTGTATTGCATTCAAACTTAATAGACGCGAAAAACTCGAGATGTTACATATGCTCTCCCTAAAAAGGGCTTTGCCCGCAAAGCAAAATAAATCACACATTCATGTCGACAACTCGTCGGTAAATAATTAAAGTACTCCTACTATATGAATAATTTAAGATGAAAATTTGACGGATGTCACAAAAATGATTTAAAAACTATTAAAACTTAAAATAATTATAAAAATTAATCTAAAGACGATAAAATTAATCTAAGAGTTGCAAAATTCCTATTTTAATGTATTTAAGCTAAGAAAAATATAAAAAGTGCAAAAATGTGAAGTTTGAAAAATAATAATAAAATAAATAATATTAAAAATCCAAAAATTATAAAAAATTCTAAAAACTTGCAAACTAGTTTAGTTTAACCTAAATAATCAGAAAATGAAAGTGAAATTACCAAATTACCCCTAATGGGCCCCCAAATGGGCTAAAAGCAAATTCAGTCAACCTTAATGGGCTTTTTAGCCCAAAAAGTCAAAATAAGCCCAAATGACCTGAAAAAGCCCTATCTGACTCAAAATTCAATTCTAAACACAAAACTCTGAAGGCGCAAAAGCTAAAAATGAGCTTATCACAGCTTAATGAACACACAACTTATTCTTATTGGGCCAATAAGCCCATTAAGCAATAAGCCAATGCCATAAGCTCTAATTTGACACACAACCTTCTTTTGGGATACTAAAGAGATTTGTAAAAAAAATTTTGAAAAAGCACACTCAATAAGGAAGAAATAAGCCAAGTACAAATCCACTAAAAGACAAAATAGTTAGGATAGAGTTCTAAGCTGTTTCAGAAGCTCTAGTTTATTGCAAAAGTTCACAAATAGCTTAACTAAGACTAATCAACAAAGAAAATCCCAATAAGCCAAGTACAATAAGCTGTGTGAACCAATAAGCACTCTTTTAAAATAAGAAAACTTAATTTCCTAGTGAAAAGCTCTTATTAAGTTCTGATTTCTTCCAGTATAGCTTAAAAGGTGGGATAATTGATGAAAAGTACAAAAACTAAGTTGTCGCACGTTTCAATAAGCTAAACTGATTGATAAGCACTCTTTGCCTTGGTCAACAAAAGTCAACTCACTCCAAAATTCACCAAACTTGAAGAACTTGATTATGAGATGCGAATAAGCCTATTAGAAGCTGTTTTGGATCAAGTCTAGAGGTCTAGACCAATGAACTTAGCAAAACAGTTGGTTTGCTAAGCTTGTTTTTGGCAGATTTAAGCACTATAGGCCAGTGGGCTTATAAGCTTGTGAGATAAGCAGCCAACTAAAGGCACACACCAAGTAATGCACAAGGAACCAAATACAAGCATGAAACAACAAGAATCAAACCAATTGCATCAAAATCACATAACATGCATTTGCTGATTTAAATGACCAAAAGCTGAAATTCAATAAGCTATAGACTACTCAATAAGCAACCAAACTCTAAAACCAGATGATGCAGAGTTGCACAACGAACAAATCTATAAGCAAACAAAGTTTCACACCTTAATTCAAACAAACAAACAAATTAGACCTGCTGATGTGTTTGACTAAAAAAAGTGTTCAAAAACTAGCAACCTATGATTTTTAGTTATACCTTGTTTTAGACCTATCAAACACATGAAACAACTTTCATACCAGCAAACAAATAGTTATAAACCAAAAGGAGCCAAGCTCCAAGGCCCTAAGGCCTTTGAACTAGCAGACACAAACACACCTTAATCCACAACTTTTCAAAGCAACTTGTGATTTCTAAGCACAACCAGCTGGTTTTATGGTTCAAACACACTTCCTAGATGACAACTAACAGATTCAAACAAAAAAATCACAAACTCAAACACAAGAACACAAAATCACAGTCCAAAATTCCAAAACATGCTATATCATGAAATTTTTAGGTGAAACTTAATCAAGAGGCCATACCTGTCCTCTACAACATCCTAGGAGGACCAACAATGCTCTTTGGACCTTGTTCAACAACTAGAACAAGACCAAGGTTCTTCACAAAGAAGATCAAAACCTGTTGATGTTCAAAGTAGAACCAGGTTTTGATGCTTTTGATTCTTCAACACAAATGAACAAACAACTCACCCAATAGCTTAAATCTCTTCTCAGGCTTGGTGTCAACAAGCTTGAAGGAGATTTAGGCTTTTGGCTAAGGATTAGTACAAGATTATAGGTAAAACACAAACAAAGATTTCAACATTTTTGAACCTTTGGAAACCTAACAAACATAGACGTGCCTTAACCACAAGATTAAGGAAGGTCTATAACATCAAAGGGAACTCAGATTTCAGCTATTCTAACACCAACTTTTATAAAACACAAAAGAGATTTCACAATTTTTAAGAAATTCAAATTTTATTTAAATAAAAAGGAATTACAAAGATAATAGCCAAAATCTGGAACAAGGGACTCTCACAAGTTGTGGTCTCCTTTTATAGGCAAATGCTTACAAACACTATTCATAAACCCTAGCAACTGAATTTCCTAAACTAGCCTTGCAGAATATTCTAGGCTTGTTGCCAGCTTGCTTGGATGAATCAGGGACGTTCATTGAGTGCTTGGTAACTAAGGAAAGGTTTAAGTTCGTTGATTTTGCCATGTCATGATTCTTTTACAGGTGTCGACTCATGAGAGGTACTTGTGGGGTCTTTTTGGTAGTGGAAGTTGAGGTTTTTGTTGTAGGATGTGATGGAGTTGAGGTGAATCACACGTGAGATGAGCTAATTTCCTTTTCCCCTTTGTTTTCTTCATTTTTAATCCTGGGTAAAAGGTTGTTCTTGGCTGGTAAAATTTCTACAGTAAATGTTACCCGCTTATTTAGGAATTTGAACTTTAGACTTGACAGTTTTGGTCTTTTGTTTTTGGGAAAAGATGCATAACACGTTTTTCAGCCAACATAGACACATTCCTTTGTATTTGAAGTTATGAATTTCACACTTTTTCCCCAAAACTTTGGCAAAAGTGTTTCAAGGGTTGTTTTTGCCATTTTTCCATAATTGAGGGACTGATTTTGGACTTTGTTGATCTTCAAAGGTCTTCATAGTATCTTTGACTTCATGTGGGACCATTTTTGACAAATTAGAATTGATGAGGGACTAATCTTGCCATTTCTTCAAAGTTGAAGGACCATTTTGTAATTTTGACAAACTTAAGGGACCAAACTTTTAATTATGAATATACAAGGGTTTTAAGTGTCATTTCTTCACAATTTGAGGATCATTCTTGTACATCTTCAAGTCTTCAAAGATTAATCTTGGATAAATCATGAACTACGGCCCGGTTCTTTGTACGGCTTCATTTCTCGTGTTCGTTTTTCCTTGTTTCTTGTGATCTTTTGTCTTTTTCACTATATCCATACCTAAAAAACACAAGTAAACAGATACAAGCATATATATGGTATTTTATGACATTTTAGTGCATTTGAAGCCCGAAAAGAACAATGAGATCATGTATAAATGTCATCTCATCACCTAAAGCCATATACATGCATGACCAGTTTCACCTAGTTATGGAGGTACCATAACCATAACACTGGAGGCACCAGTGTTATGACTTCACCACGGCGGAGTGATAGCTCGTGGCGTCCCTTTCAGGTTTTGGCCATATATTATTATTTTCAGGTGGGGCGTATGGGTGCATCATAGTTTACATGTTTTCAGCAGATTACTCAGTGTGAATGTGGTGTGTGCCTTGCATCCTTCACAAGGAGCTGATCCCTCCTAATCAAAACTAGTATATTAAATTAGAGGCAGCCCCTTTATTTTACATGACGAGGTTACCCCTCTGGGTATTCATGCACGTTGATATTTCATGACCTATATTGGCTAATGGTAAATATGTTAAACAGTTTTTACAAAATATACATAAGGCTTTTCAAACTATAAAACAAATTTTACTAAGTTATAACCAGGTTATCCAGGACTTAGTTTCTTCCGTTGTTTCATGTTTATATGCTTATATTATTCATGCTATACTTGTATATCCGTGCACTGAGCGTTATGCTCAGCCGTTTTCCTTTTCATGTTCCCAAAACGGCAGGTACTCAGGGACGCTCGTAGACTTTAAGCGTACGTGCATATGGATTGGAAGCTTCCTAGCCTTCTTTACATTAAGCATTTCTTTATACTTTGATACTCATTCCCATGGACATTGTTTAGTCCTTTCATTTTCAGTACTTATGTTTGTGTGTGATGAGTTATACTTTTGGACTACCGATGTTTGATTCCGGTATTTCCTTATGGTCACGTAATGTTTAGACATTTATCCTTCTATGCTTTGATCACACGTCATAATCACGCGTGACTTTCCTATTATCAAAATGGGGTGTTACAATTATGGTATCAGAGCCAAGACTTCGACCTATAGGCTCTCAAAACACGACCTGTGATTAGTGGGTAGTCACTATGGTCTTCCTAGAACTGACAGTCGGTTTTCATGCATTCATCATTTTCACGCATACATATATATGTCATTGTCGCATGTTTATGACTAAGTAATGGTTGGTACAGGATTGGCCCTATTTAGTCGCATGTGTTTTATCGAAACTTTTAAATTTGGGACCGACCCATAGGCTTCCCCTCGCCATGTCTTTTGTTTTGAGTGAACTAGCCATAAGCGTTCACTCTCGCGCATACAAAAGTTTTCATAAAACTACATCATGCATTCATGTACAAATTTTCCTGCATAAAATTTTTCTCATGATTTATTGGTATAATTTTTTTTTCATGTATATAGTTTATGTTTTGATCAGTTTAATCATGTATTTTATGTAATACTGTCAGATGGTTCTCACACGCGAGCAGGAACAACTCAATGCAGCAATCCAAGCTGCAATGCAAGCTATGATTCCTCAGCTGAGGAACGAAATCAGGGCTGAGGTTCAGGCTGCCAACAATAAGCAGCATCATCCAGTACCTCTTCCTCCTCCTCCAGCAACATTGGCTACATGGCTGGAGATATTCAACAAGCTCTGTCCTCGAGCTTTCGAGAGAACAAATAGCCCAAATGAAGCTGAAAGTCGGTTGGCTCACATTGAGAAGATCTTCGATGCTATGGGCTGTGACCCCATTTTCAAGTCGAGGTTGGCATGCTACCGGTTCGAAGGTGATGTTTTAGCATGGTGGATAGCACTGAAGCAGTCTGAGGGAGGTGATGATTGGGTGGCTGGTTTTACATGGGCTCAGTTCAGGGATAGGGTGATGGAGCAGTTCTTTCCCAAGGTTGAGCAAGACAAGCTGAAGAGAGAGTAGCATGTGATCCGACAGAGAGCTGGGGAGAATAGCAACGAGTTCATGCAGCGCTTTCTTTGCTTAGCTGGTTCCTTGGTGCAGCAGCAGGAACTCCTGAAGAGCAGGCACACCACTTCAGGTAGGCTCTTCGCACATCGGTCGCAAACAACTTGGTGTGTGCTACGTTCAACACGGTAGCACAAGTGGCCGATGCAGCACGTAAGCTGGAGATGCTGCAGGAGAGAGATGAGTTCTAGGAAGCAGAGAGACCTGATAAGAGGTAAACATTTGTATTCAAGCGGTGACCAATCCGTATTCTTTCAGTATATGTCAATATTTCATCTCTTTAAATTGTACCTTCCAGGTAGAAGACTGGGGACCGGTCTCAACCGGCTACTCAACAACAGCCTAATCAGCCCAAGGGAAACGGTCAGACTAACGACCGTTCTGCTACGGATAGGCGTGGAGGTAATGATAATTACCGTAACAACGTTGGACACTCCAACACCAGAAGGTCCTTATACTTACGCATTTTCTTATGATTACATGTTATAATTCTTAATTCTGACACATTAGCAAATCTTCTACTAGGAATCATGGTAACGGTAGGGACCAGAACCAGAGAGGTTCGCAGCCTAACCGTCCAACTATCACTGGTATTCAATCTTACAATTATCCGCATTGTCCTTTGTACCCTATTATCATGTCTCATGTATAATGTTTTATCAGGTTCTCAGCCATTCAGGACACCTGTTGAAGGATATACTCATCCTTTTTGCTCTACTTGCCACCGTAGGCACCCAGGTCCATGTCGCCGCGACAGTGACGCATGCTTCAAGTGTGGTCTTCCTGTCCATCGCATGAAGGACTGCCGCAAGGGCGAGATGGAGGGCACATCGGGACACGCTGACACCAAGCCGCCTCCTACTACTGGACGCGTTTACACGACATCTCGCGATCATGCCGACACGTCTACAAGTACCATCACTTGAATCTTGTATATGTATGGTCAAGCTGCATGTGTTATGTTTGATACGCGTGCTACTCACTCGGTCATTTCTACTGCTTATGCCAAGAATGTTAGGATACTCCCCATACCACTAGAGAATATACTGAGTATTTCCACGCCATTGAGAGACTCTGTACGTATAACCCATGTGTACAAGAGTCTTCCCCACTAGAGTTTGACGACAAGGTTCGTCCTGTTGACGCACTTCCGCTGGACATGAATGATTTAGACATGATTTTGGGCATGGATTGGCTATCCAAGCATCATGCTACCATAGACTGCCATTCATATCGAGTCATCTTCGGTGATGTTAATGCGCCAGAGTACATTTACAACGACTTCGTACCTGGCAGGTCTATTCAAATCATATCAACCCTACAAGCACGTGTACTACTTTCACATGGTTGCGAGGGTTATCTAGCTACTGTTCATGACATGCATGCTGAATACCCATCAATTCAGGATCAGCCGATAGTGTCAGAATTTCAAGATGTATTTCTAGAAGAACTTTCGGGCATACCACCTGCACGTGAGGTAGAATTTAATATCGAGCTCATCCTAGGAGCTGAGCTGATTTCCAAGGCTCCTTATCGCATGGCTCCCATAGAGCTGAAGGAGTTGATGGATCAATTGCAGGAACTTCTGGAACGAGGTTTTATTCGACCGATCGCATCTTCATGGGGCGCACCGGTCTTATTTGTTAAGAAGAAGGACGGCAGTATGCGTCTTTGCATAGACTATCGCGAGCTCAACAAGATTACCATCAGGAATAGGTATCCACTCCCACGTATAGACGATCTGTTTGACCAACTCCAAGGGGCCAAACATTTCTCCAAGATTGATCTAAGGTTAGACTATCATCAGCTACGGGTTAAGGAGCAGGACATTGCCAAGACTGCTTTCCGTACACGCTATGGCCACTACGAATTTGTAGTCATGCCATTTGGCCTTACCAATGCTCCAGCAGTGTTCATGGATTTGATGAACAGAATCTTCCATGAATATGTGTACAAGTTCGTCATTGTCTTCATCGATGACATCTTGATTTTCTCTAAGTCTAAGGAGGAACAAGAAGACCATCTTCGTACAGTACTACAGATTCTTCGCCAGAAGCAGTTGTATGCTAAATTCTCCAAGTGTGAGTTCTGGTTAGACAAGGTGGCATTTTTGGTCATATTGTATCAGCAGAAGGAATCACGATGGATCCAGCAAAGGTTGAGGCTATTACTAAGTGGCCGAGGCCAACATCAGCGACTGAAGTTCGCAGTTTCCTAGGCTTAGTTGGTTATTACCGTAGGTTCGTGGAGAACTTTTCCCGCCTAGCACTACCATTGACCAAACTGATGCGGAAAGGGGAGAAATTCGTCTGGACTGAAGAACGAGAGAAGAGCTTTGAAGACCTGAAGTAGAAGTTAGTATCTGCACCTATTCTTAGTCTCCCATCTGGTACGGGTGGATTTGATATCTACAGTGATGCATCGGGGAAGGGACTTGGTTGTGTTCTCATGCAACATGGGAAAGTGATTGTGTACGCTTCATGACAGCTTAATCCTTATGAGGAAAATTACCCTACGCATGACTTGGAACTTGCAGCAGTCGTGTTTGCATTGAATATATGAGGCACTACTTATATGGAGAATCATGTGACATTTTCATGGACCACAAGAGCTTGAAGTATATCTTCAATCAATGTAAGTTGAATATGATACATAGGAGATGGTTAGAGCTGTTGAAGGATTATGATATAAATCTGAAGTATCATCCCGGCAAGGCGAATGTATTGGCAGATGCACTTAGTAGAAAGTCCGGAATGATCAAGGGCATTGAGATTGAGGAGGAAATCATAAGAGACTTGGAGCTACTAGACATAGAGATCATGGTACGTGGACAACACGGTTACTGTTCTAATCTTAGAGTAGAACCCGAGTTATTCTCTATGATCAAGGAAGCTCAGAAAGATGATGGAGAAATCTAGGCGATAATTCTGAATTTGGAGAAGCAGACATAATTTCGAGTAGATGCAGATGGTATCTTATGACAGGGCACGAGACTTTGTGTTCCTGATGATCAAGAACTCCAGGAAGCCTTGTTAGCTGAGGCTCATAGCGCCCCATTGTCTATACATCCTGGTTCGACCAAGATGTACAATGACATCAAGCAGTACTTTTGGTGGAGTGGTATGAAACATGATGTTGCTACTTACGTCTCCAAATGTCTTACCTGCCAGCAGGTTAAGATCGAGCATCAGCGATCTGGCGGTCTCCTTCAACCGTTAGATATTCCAGAGTGGAAGTGGGACAAAATCACCATGGATTTTGTTACTGGTCTTCCGCAAACCAAGAGGAAGCACGATGCAATTTGGGTTATCGTTGATCGACTTACCAAATCAGCTCATTTCTTACCGATCCACAAGGAAGATTCGGTCAGTAAACTCGTCGATACTTATAGAAGGGAGATCATGAGACTCCACGGTGCTTCATCCAGCATCGTCTCAGACAGAGATCCTAGATTCACTTCGCGATTCTGGAGAAGTCTACAGAAACCTTGTGGTACACAACTTAAGCTTAGCACGGCTTTTCATCCTCAAACAGACGGGCAGTCAGAGCGAACGATTCAAACATTATAAGACATGTTGAGGTCATGTGCGTTGGAATAGACGGGTGATTGGGACGATTATATCTGTTTGGTGGAGTTTGCATACAACAAAAGTTGGCACGCAAGTATCAAGTGTGCTCCTTTCGAGATGTTGTATGGCAGGAAGTGTCGCGCCCCAATCTGTATAGCAGAAGCTGCAAGAAGCACGGTCACGTCAGAAGAGCTACGCTGTCAAGCATCATAGGGACATACATTTTAACGTAGGAGATCACGTTTTCCTTAAGGTTTTGCCGGCACGTGGTGTTAGACGTTTTGGAATTAAAGGGATGCTCAGTCCTCGATTTATCAGACCGTTTGATATCATTGAACGAGTCGGTAAGTATCTTACTGTTTAGCGTTGCCTCCGCAACTTTCTCATGTTCAAAATTTTTTCCATGTCTCGTTACTCAGAGGGTACTAGTATCATCCCCTTCACATGGTTCAGTAACCACTAGAACAGATTCGTGAAGATCTCACTTTCATAGAAGAACCCGAACGAGTTCTTGAAAGACAAGAACGAGTCATGAGAAGGAAGACGATTCCATTCGTCAAAATCCTTTGGAGGGATCATACCGAGCGGGAAGCCACTTGAGAAACGGAGGAGTCTATCC
Source organism: Glebionis coronaria (assembly GCA_025667525.1). Taxonomy (NCBI): domain Eukaryota; kingdom Viridiplantae; phylum Streptophyta; class Magnoliopsida; order Asterales; family Asteraceae; genus Glebionis; species Glebionis coronaria. The sequence goes on along the minus strand of CM046882.1, from coordinate 265,932,584 downwards.
GGGCTTCTTACCCTCATTTCATATTTTGAATTCGGGTATGTTCTTCTTTTTCAGTTTACTTTATCTATAATTCAGGGACGAATTATTCTTTTTAGCGGGAAGAGTTGTAAAACCCGCATGCTTTTACCATTAATAGTACCCTTACGATAGTACGTACATGATTAGAACTTTCCTTTTATAACATGTTTACGTTTTACGTACAAGAATTACAAGTATTACATACGTGTTATAACATGATAAGTATTTATTACGTATGAACACACGATAATTATTTCAATAATAATTATAATCACGAACATGCGAACATGAAATTATGAACGTAAATTAATCACGAGCTTAACATTACGTATGTATGTATATTTATTACGATCACGAATAAATTTATTAAGGTCACGAACGATAACTAATTAAATCACGTAAAACACGAACACAAGAACACACTTATAATTAGACAAGGAAAATGTTTGGGTTACGTGTATGTGGGCCCCTACCCGCGACTACAACAAGAAAACATGGGCCAAGCCCACACAAATTTACTAAACAAGGGGAAATGGGAAAACATGTTTCATAATCACAAAATTTAGAAAACAAGAAAAAACCCTAATCCCTTTCTTCTCCTTCTTTTGGACGTCGGGTATAAGAACACCAAAGGGGTGTTTCGGTTTAATTTTGGTGTTAGATTTATTGCAAGGATCATTGTGTGTTCATCCTCCTTTGATTCACGTGATTGGTATAAACCCTAATCTCTTTTATTTTATGTTTTTTATTTACTATCACATAAAATCATGAATGTTTTTAATAATTAATTAAAAACAAGATATAAACATGTTATTTAATCATGGGGTTTTAATCAAATTAAGTGTTAAGGGGTGTTTGTTGTTGGCCGACGCCTAACCGAGCCCCAAGGGGGTCTCGGCTTGGCTTACTTCGCACCACCGAGACCATATGGTCTCGGTTTGGTGGTGGTGGTGTCACGGAAGCAGCAAGGGAAAGGAAACCCCGACCTAGGTCGGGGTATGGTGGTGTTGTTGGGTCCGATTCACGGGTTAAAACACGGTCCGGTTCATGAGTTATTTATACAAGGTTAATATTTTTACAAGTTATATTATTTTTTACAAGACTTAAATTAAATTAATTAAAGACATGAACATGATTAATTTAATTTACATGACTTAGGTTATTAATGTTATTATTAATACATGAATTTTAACCTAAGTATTTTTTCATTTAATTAGACTATATCATTAATTAATTATTAAAATCATGACTTATAATTAATTAATTTGCATGACTTAGGTTATATTATTAATAGATAATAATACATGTTTTATCCTAAGTATTTTACCATTATTTAATCAAATCATGTTATATTTAATTAAATAGTTTAACCTATAGTTTATTTAATTCACATGAAATAATTCATAAACTATACTATACGATCACATGACTTGGAATATTAATCTGAAAACACTTAAGCTTATATAATTAGCTTAATTATCCAACTTATATCTAATTATGGAAACTTTCTATTTTTAGAAACTTATTTAATTAAGGCAGCTAATCTATTTATGGAAACTTTCTATTTTTAGAAACTTATCTATTTTAAGCAGTGAATCTATTTTTGGAAACTTTCTATTTTTGGAAACATTCTGTTTTTGGAAACTTTCTATTTTTGGAAACTTTCTATTTCTGGTAACTTTCTATTTTTGGAAACTTTCTATTTTAGGAAACCTGCTATTTTTAGAAAGTTACTTAGTATTACACAAAAAGTATAATAATACATGAAATACAAGTAATACTTAACCAGAATAGACAAAATATATGATAAACACAGCATAAAGCTTAAATCAGTAAAACATGACATGAACATATAAATCAAGCTAAGACACGATATAAAACCAGTTACGTACTCAGTAATCAGATACTTATACACGTATGTATTTATGTAGCATTAGTGATACCGAAGTAGGACTCTCTTCCGTCGTCTTCTTCGTTCACTAGACATAAGGTACGGATTCTCCGTCCTTTCAGTATGGACATTCTTTCCTTATTAGGATTTCCCGTATGCAGCCATTTGTTTTACCCATAATATATTTTATATATTTTAAATTGCTTATGTTAATTATAATACCTAAAGCCATATACATGCATGACCAGTTTCACCTAGATATGGAGGTACCATAACCATAACACTGAAGGCACTAGTGTTATGACTTCACCACGGCAGAGTGATAGCTCGTGGCGTCCCTATTAGGTTTTGGCCATATATTATTATTATCAGGTGGGGCGTATGGGTGCATCCTAGTTTACATGTTTAAGCAAATTACTCAGTGCGAATGTGGTGTTGGGAATAAATTTAGGCCAGAACACTTGAACGCTGACAAGAACAACTCAAGCGTTGACAAGAGCAAAGTGAGCGCTGACAGCATAAGCGTTGACAAGATAAAGACAAGCGTTGACAGATTGAAGACAAGCACTGATGGAAGATGTGAGCTACACGTATATTATATTCTAGATTACTTCTAGTAAGGATAGAAACGACAATGTATTTTCTATGTTTATCTTTACCTAGAATAGTTGATTCGTAGCTTATTGTACAAGACTTCTTGTTCTATAAAAGAAGATCTTTTAGGTTAATGTTTAATATCAGTTTTCATAGTATTCGCAAGTTAAACCTTTCATTGTAATCAACACGATTATTCTAATACAAGTGAAAGTTTGTTTAACATCATTGTGTTTTAGATCAAGTGTTAATTCCGCATAACACTTTGTTACTTTATTCATAAGCAAAGGTTTCTCTACGTGTTATACTTGATCTAATCTCGTATACACAAAGCTAATCGATCTAAGTTTGGGATCAACAAGTGGTATCAGAGCTTGTTGAGAAACTTTTGATCTTTAAGTAACGCAGAACCCTAAAACACCAAACCCTAAAAACCCTAAAATTCTCAAAACCCTAAAAACATCATGTCTGGCACAAATCAACCTCCTGCTTTGCTACAAAACAACTTCTCAAACCCTAGTATCAAAATTCCCATGTTTGATGCCAGGAACTTTGAGCTTTGGAAGTCTAATTTTGAGCAATACATAGCTATTCATGACTACACTCTTTGGGAAATTATCGAATATGGGAACACATTCGATAAAGCAGCAAAGATTACTGCTGCAATTGCCGCAAGGACAGCTGTTCCTAATTGTCCTGAAGCTGATAAAGTGGAAAAGCCTGATGATGGGAGAGCGGTAGCTGTTGAAGATATAGCCAAGAAGAGGGTGGACATGAAAATTTTGAACATCTTGAAACATGCCCTAGGTCATGAGAATCAGCATAAGTACAAATGTTTTGAGTCTGCAAAAGAGCTTTGGGAAGCTCTTGAAGTAGCACATGGTGGCAATGCTGACACAAAAGAAGAAAAGAAGAAGCAACTCTTGCATGAGTATGCTGTCTTTAAAGCTCAACCTAATGAGAATCTCAGCAGTGTGAGAAGTAGACTTCTTGACATCACAAGTCAACTTTCCTTCATGGGAAAACAGATTGATGACCCTGAATTAAATGCTACTTTTCTCAAAAGCCTTGGTGATGTATGGAAGATTGAGACAAGATCTATTCTTGTCAATAACACCCACAAGACTTCCAGGTTTGATGACATCTTCAACAAACTAAGACTGTTGGAGAATGAATGGCAATTGGAGAGTGATAACAAATCTTCCAGCAGCAACATGGCTTTCTTTTCACAAAGTGAAGGCCAATTTGATTCCATGAACTTCTATGGACATTCAACAACTGGATCTCAAGGTGTCAGCGCTGGATGTCAATCTGTCAGCGCTGGATCATATCCTGTCAACGCTTTGTACTCAAGCGCTGACACACACAATCATGGCGCTGATAGAATTAAACCTGCTGGTTTTGATCTTGATACTGTGTGTGCATTCATTGCTTCTTTGCCTAGTGATTCAAGGATTACTTATGAAGATCTTGAGCAGATAAGTGATGAACAATTGGAAGAGATGGACATCAAGTGGACTATGGCTCTTGTAAGTTTAAGAGCAAACAGGTTCAATAAAAGGTTCAAGAAGAAGATGACCTTTAATGCTAAGGATGTTGCTGGCTTTGACAAGTCCAAGGTGGAGTGCTACAACTGTCATAGGATGGGGCACTTTATGAGGGAATGTAGATCTCCAAGAAGATCTGATGCTGGGAAGCCTTCTAGCCAAATGATTAAGAACCCAGATCCCAAGGCCATGGTTGCTGTTCAACAAATTGATGGTGTTGGAGAATGGGATTGGAGCTGGATGGCTAAGAATGAGGAAGAGGACAGAGCTTTGGTTGCTGAGGTTAAAGAAGAGCATGCTGAATATGCTCTCATGGCACATTCCTCCTCTTCATCAGATAATGAGGTATATGATGATGCTTTCTGTTCTAAGGGTTGTCGTTTAAATACTGAAAAATTAAAACAAGAGATAGTTAAATTATCAGATGAGGCAAGTACTGAAAGATGCAAAGTATCTAACTATCAAATTGCTCTTACCCAAACAGAAAAGACAGTAGCTGAGTATAAGAAAATGGAGTTTGATTTAAAGGATCAAATAAACATCTTAAAACATGAGTTATTTCAGAGTAAAGATGTGCAAGATATAGTAAATAGGGTTAATCTTGATTTGATAGCTCAGTTAGAGGAGGCTAACAAAAATAAAGATAATGTGAGTCTTAAAATCCAGAGGTTTGATAAGGCCACACAATCCCTAGGAGAGTGTGTTAGCAAACAAAGAGACTCTAAGGATATGAGTGGGATTGGGATGAATAATTATACTGTTGTTCCACCACCAGCTGGGGATTTCTATGGTGTCCAATCAAAGGACTTATCTTGGACTGGCTTGCCAGAATGCCAAGAGGAGGAGTTTATTCCTCCACCTAGGGTGACTTCCCCAGTTGAGGAATATCAGCAAAAGCTGACTGACCTAGAAGAGTGGAAGAAAGCTAACCACACTTTGTTTGTTAAAGGAGGGTTGTTGTGTGAAAGTCCAAATGAGCCCACACCAATCACAAAACCAATTGATGATCCTAAACCTATTAAGATCACACACCCTACCACTGGCAAACCTGTTGACCTTGGCCCACAAGCTGTTAGAAAACCTAGTGTTAAGTATGCAGAGATGTATAGGAATACTAGGTCATCAAAAAGCCAAGTTAGTAACCATGGAACAGGCTTCTTTGCTTCTAGACCTAAGACTATGTCTAGAAAAGCTTGTTACACATGTGGTAGCTTCTCACATTTGGCCTACAAATGTGTCAACGCTTCCAATGTCAACGCTGATAGGAACCATTTCAGCGCTGACAAAAGTCAACATAGGTCAAACACTGTCAGACCCAATACCTTTGTGAACAAAAGTTCACAAGTTGTTAGACCAGCCCCATTCTTTTCTAGAGGGTCTAACACACAAGGCCTAAGACCTTTTCAGAAGTCAAATACTTGGTCAAATAGGCAATGGGTTCCTGTAGCAAACCCTAGGTTCAACACTGATAAGAGCAATCGGGGCGCTGACAGGAGTAATTTCAGCGCTGATAGAAAAACTGCTAAACCTAGGTATTTGCAGCCACAGGGAAATGGGTCTAAAGCTTCTACTAGCTTAACATGGAGACCAAAACAAGACCAGAACCCTAATAATACTGGTATTTCTATGACATGCAACAGGTTTCATTATATTTCTAAGGCATTGTCAACACCAATTGGGGTTAACTGGGAATTTCATTCAAACAGGGATGAAAATGGGGTTGTTATGAGAACCAAGTCTGTTCTTGTTGAACAACCAAATGAATCCAAGTCTTCCAAGGCTTGGGTTCCCAAAGAAAACTAATGTGTTTTCTTTATGTGCAGGGCATTCAGAAGAAGATCAATGATTATGGATACTGGGATAGTGGATGCTCAAGGCACATGACAGGAAAGGAAGACTATCTGACCAATTTCTCTCCTATTCAAGATGGTGATAAGGTATACTTTGGAGGTGGCTACGACACAATCACAGGAAAAGGAACCCTTGTCACCAACAATCTAAGGTTTGATAATGTCTTCTTGGTGAAAGACCTGGATTATAATTTGTTTAGTGTATCACAAGTGTGTGATAATAAAAATAAGGTTCTTTTCACAGATACTGAGTGCTTGGTGTTAAGCAAAGATTATAAGCTCCCTGAGGAGAAATACATAGATTTTAGAACACCAAGGCATAAAGACATATATAATGTGAATCTTAATGGGATTAAGGTAAATAATAAAATGTCATGTCTGTATGCTAAAGCCTCAGTAGATGAAAGTAATCTTTGGCACAGGAGACTAGGGCACATAAACTTTAAGAATATTAATAGACTTGTGAGGCTTGGTTTAGTTGATGGTTTGCCTGAAAAGGCTTTCCACAATGACCACTCTTGTGTTGCATGTCTTAAGGGCAAGCAGCACAAGGTTTCATTCAGGTCTAAACAGGTGCACTCTAGTTCTAAACCACTTCACTTATTGCATATGGACCTCTTTGGTCCAACTAATATAGAAAGTTTGAAGGGTAAATCATATTGTTTTGTCATTACTGATGATTACTCCAGGTTCACATGGACTTTCTTTTTAGCCAAGAAAAGTGAAACTGCCCTAAGTCTGATTAATTTCATTACCCAAATTGAAAAGAAAAATGGTAATGAAGTCAAAATTATTAGAAGTGACAATGGGGGTGAGTTTAGAAATCAGTTGTTAGATGATTTTTGTGCCAAGAAAGGGATTACTAGGCAGTTTAGCATAGCTAGAACCCCACAGCAAAACGGGGTTGCTGAAAGGAAGAATAGGACCCTTATTGAAGCAGCCAGAACCATGTTGGCTGATGCCCACTTTCCAATAGCCTTTTGGGCTGAAGCTGTTAACACAGCTTGTTATGTTCAGAATAGGGCATTGGTCAACAAGATACATAATAAGACACCTTATGAATTACTTTGGGGAAGGAAGCCCAATATTGGCTTTCTTAAGCCATTTGGTTGTCATGTAGTTGTGTTAGAAACTAGTGAGGCCCTAGGTAAATTTGATTCAAAAGGTGATGAAGGCTACTTCATGGGTTATTCAGTGCAGAGCAAAGGATATAGGGTTTACATTAAAAAGGAAAAACGTATACTTGAAAAGGTACATGTTAGATTTTTAGAAAGTAAACCTAGTGATCCTGAGAGTGGTCCAAATTGGTTGTTTGACTTAGAACCTTCGTCTAGAGCTTTAAATTATATGCCTGTTACTGATCCAGACATTGTGAAGGTAACTTCAAGTGTTTTGGAAAAGAGAATTGGTAATGTTTCAGGTATACAGGTTGCTAAGGAGGATGGACCACCAGCAGTTGAATCATCTCCCACACAAGAATATGTTACACTTCCTATATGGACAGATGAGTATTATGCTGCTGCTACTGCTGCAAGGAAAGATAATGGTGGTGTTCAAATACCACCAAATACAAACATGCATGATTCTTCAGGCGCTGACAAAGGGAAATCAAGCGCTGACACGACCAATTCAGACGCTGATGGCTCCAACGCTGACAACACCAGTTCAAGCGTTGTTAGCCCAAACGCTGACAAACAAGGATCAGACTTTGGAGACACCTTTACACAACTTTTCTCTTCCCATTTTGAACAAGGTGGACCTTCCAATATCCATGAAGAGATTTCTGTTGATCAAGAAGAATCTGAAGAAGATATTGGCAACATGGAGCGTGAAATTGAGGACACCAGACTTTTTGAAGGAGGAGTTCTCACTTCCACAGCAAAGGATCACCCCACATCTCAAATCATTGGTGATGTTATGGCTCCAGTTCAGACAAGAAGATCCCATCAAGGTCTTGGTGGATTTATTGCCAATATACACAAGAAGGTTGATACCCCTCTTGTACAAGCATGTTTGTTTGCCTGTTTTCTGTCACAGGAAGAACCCAAGAAAATTTTTGATGCTCTCAAGGAACCAAGTTGGGTGGAAGCTATGCAGGATGAGCTTCACCAATTTGCTATACAGGATGTTTGGGAGCTGGTTGATTGTCCTAGATATGTGAGACCAATTGGGACAAGATGGGTTCTAAGGAACAAGAAAGATGAAAGAGGCATTGTGGTCAGAAACAAGGCACGTTTGGTAGCTCAGGGTTATACACAAGAGGAAGGCATAGATTATGAAGAAGTCTTTGCTCCAGTTGCAAGAATTGAAGCTATCAGAATTTTCTTAGCTTATGCTTCTTGCATGAACTTTACTGTTTATCAAATGGATGTGAAGAGTGCTTTCCTCTATGGCACAATTGTTGAGGAGGTTTATGTAATGCAGCCTCCTGGTTTTGAAGTTCCTGAGAATCCAGACAAGGTTTATAGAGTGAAGAAAGCAATGTATGGACTTCATCAAGCCCCCAGAGCATGGTATGGTACATTGTCCACCTACTTGGTGGAAAATGGTTTCAAGAGGGGCACCATAGATCAGACACTGTTTACAAAGAAGAAAGGAAAACATGTGTTACTTGTGCAGGTCTATGTTGATGACATTATTTTTGGGTCTACTGATCCAAAAATGAGTGAGGACTTTTCCAAGCTCATGACAGATAAATTCAAGATGAGTGCAATGGGTGAGATGAACTTCTTTCTAGGTTTACAAGTTCAGCAGAAAGAAGATGGTATCTTCATCTCCCAAGACAAGTATGTAGCTGAAATCTTGAAGAAATATGGTTTTTCTCCACATGAGAAGGATGCTTCCACTCCTATGGATAGACAATACCCTTGGGGAAAAATTGGAGCTGGAAAGGATGTGGATGTTAGGCACTATAGATCAATGATTGGATCATTGATGTATCTTACAGCCTCAAGACCTGACATCATGTTTGCTGTGTGTGCATGTGCACGCCATCAAGTGACTCCCAAAGAATGTCACCTTTTTGCTGTGAAGAGAATTTTTAGGTACTTAAGGTGTTATCTAGATCTTGGATTATGGTACCCAAAAGATTCTCCATTGGATCTTATTGCATATTCAGACAGTGACTATGGTGGTGACAAGTTTGATAGGAAATCCACAACTGGTGGATGCCAATTTCTTGGGAGCAGATTAATATCTTGGCAATGCAAGAAACAAACAGTGGTGGCAAACTCTACAACTGAAGCAGAATATGTGGCTGCAGCTGCTTGTTGTGGACAAGTCTTATGGATTCAGAACCAGCTGTTGGATTATGGGTATAATTTTATGCATACCAAGATTTTTGTAGACAATAACAGTACTTTATGCATTATTAAAAATCCTGTACATCATTCTAAAACCAAACACATAGAAATTAGACATCATTTTATAAGAGATTGCTTTGAGAAAGGTTTAATACAACCAGATAGGGTAGATACTGAAGATAATGTAGCTGATTTATTAACTAAACCTTTTGATGCTGGAAGATTTCAATATTTGGTAACAAATATTGGAATGGTTAATCTCTCTTAATATGTGTTTTGGAACCTTTTTGTAAAAGTATGTACAGGATAATGCATTGTTATTGGTCTTTGTGATGATTTAGATTTTCCACATTATTTTTCTAACACTGACAAAGGTAATTGCAACGCTGTCAAGTGTTATTTTGCCATTGTTGGAGATATTATTGTCTAACGCTGACAAGAGTTCCTTCAACGCTGATAAGTGTTGTCGGGACGCTGTCAGCAACAAATGTTAGTTTTGTGGTTTTCATCTAAATGTGCAGGAAATGGTAGCTTTATGCCATTGGATACAGAGTTGCTTATGGACCTTTGAAGAGCTATTTGGACATGTTTTGTTTATGGATGATGGTTGGAATATTTATATTCCTATCTTGACATAAATTTTTAATGTTCATATATATATTTTGAGAACTCATGTATCATAGTTTAAGGGGAGGTTTAAGGAACCTTTAGGACTCTTGGGTATTCTTAGAATACTCTCATCACAATTCTAGATTGTGTCCACTGGTGAGTATGGGTTAGTTTTACTAAACCATGAGGCACTGTAGCATGCATAGTATATCAACTTTGCATGCTGCCAAGACATTTTTGACTTAGAATTGGTTATGGTCTGATGGGAGGCTTGGGAATCCTTTTGATATGGGTTTTACCTGGGAGTAACAAGGATTTTATGAGGTAACTTGGTTGTTAAGAATTTTGGTTAGCAAGGGACACTAGAGGACTGTTATGTCTATCTTGCTTATGCAAGTGTGCATAACTGGACAGTGCTTGCCGCCCTATGATAATTATCAGCTTTTGGTTATCTTCTCTAGGATAAGTTACTTGTTAAGGTCATTTTTCTTTTTAAAACAATTTTATTTTTGGACGCTGACAAGATTTTTCCAAGCGTTGTTGTGACCAAAATGAACGCTGACATGGCTTTAGGCGAACGTTGACAGGATTATAGCCGTTGGGCGTTGATGGGTTATATTTGACCGTTGACGAACAATGGGACCTACCCAGTTGTAACTTTTTGACATATTTTCAAGCCGTAATTTTAGGAGTTGTTACTTTCATTAAATGCATGGGATAACTAATAAACTTTTTCAATATTTTCATGATTGATTTTTGAAAATCTTTGCCTATTTTTGGGCCAATCACGTGCATTCATCCACTCCTATAAATTTGGCTCCTATTTTAAACAGGGTATCTATAATTCTTGTCTAACACTTTTCGCTTATCAACCTTCATCTTTTATACATCAACTTAACAGCTTTCATCAATGGCACCAAGATTTAACTCAGCAGAATTGGATTTGGGGTTCAAGTCTCAACACAACATGATTGCATATCTTGTTGCTGATAATACTTTGTTCCCTCAATACACTCAGATGGTGGAGTATTTGAATGCATCCCCATTAAGGTATGCTCTTTCTCATGCCCCACTCATTCCAGTCACACACATTAAACAGTTTTGGAACACTGTAAGTTCCTAAACAGTTAATGGAGTGACAACATTGAATTCTATTGTACATGGGAGACCTTGGGTGGTTACTGAGGCCTTGGTACGCCAGGCCTTGCATCTTAATGATGCTGATGGTATAACCATGCTTCCCATATCTGAAATAGAACAAGGGCATAGGGCTTTGGGATACCCTATTCCTGATGAAGGTACTCTTAATAAGTACCATAAGCAGGAATTTCCCCCAGCCTGGAAGTACCTAATTCACATTCTCCTTCAATGTTTGAGTCCCAAATGTACTACACACAATGAGATCAATAGATCCATTGCAACTGCTATTGTGTGTATTGCAACAGGGCAAAATTATAATTGGTCTAAAATGATTTTTGAAGGAATGTGTAAAAACAAGGGGACAAAAATGACTTTAGCTTATCCCCGTTTTCTGCAAATGGTTTTTGATGCTCAAAGATATTGTTCAAGGGATCACAATGACTTTTATAAGATCCCTGAACAAAAGAAGGCTATTTTTACCAAGATGAATTCACCACCTCATAGAGACCTACCATTAACCCCAGCCATGCTTGCTGTTATTGCAGCAGCACAACCCCAACCAGACCCTCAACCTCATATTGACCCTCAACCACAACTTGAACCTATCCCTGAACCTTTACCCTCACCTGACCAAATGCAAATAGACCAAAATCCCTTTGACGCTGGCACATCTAATGTGGGCGTTGATATGCCTATTTCCACCGCTGACACCCAACCATCACAATCCCAAACACCCCTTAACCAACCTACATCTACACCATCTTCTACACCATCTTCCACACCACCAGAATATAGGTTGATTAAACGCCAAAGGACTGCTGGAGTGTTCTCCTCTGGTGGTCCTAGCCATGTAGCAGAGAGAACCACCACCACAAGTGTGGCTGGTGACCTGGATGAGGCTGAGACTATTGGTTCTGGCTTAGAAGCTGGCCAAGACAGTCCCACCATAATTAAGTCCTCATCCATGCCCAATGAACCTAACTTGGGAGGTCAAATTCCCATTTTGGAAGAGGGCAGACTGGAACCAATGACGCTTTTAGAATTGACGGCTGTCTGCATTAGCTTGCAAAAGCAAAATGCAGACTTGGTACAAATTGTCAGTAACCAAGGCCTTGAACTCAAACACTTGAGGGAGAGGATTGTTGTTTTGGAGAGTGTTCATTCAAGGGGAGGTATGGAGGAGTCTTCCAAAGGGGAGGAAGCAAGAAATCTGAGTGATAAGAGCAGTCAAGATGGTCAATCATTGGATATTGCTGAAGCTCTTACTACATTGAAGGAACAAAAAGGTTTTGATACGTCCTTAATCTCTCCAACAAATTTACATTTATCATTTACAGATATGTTGAGGGAGGTTTCACAAGGCGCTGAGGGAAAATATTTGAGCGTTGACAAGACAAGTTTGAACGCTGACAGAAGTATTTTGGGCGCTGATAGAGGAAATTTGGGCGTTGACAGATCTGCATATGGAGGTGATGTATTCCAGTCATCATCTATCATCAAAGATGTTCCTACTCAGGTATTATCATCTACCCTACCAACAATTGAACCAACAGATAAGGGTAAGGGTAAGTTGGTAGAAGAAAATATTTGAGCGTTGACAAGACAAGTTTGAACGCTGACAGAAGTATTTTGGGCGCTGATAGAGGAAATTTGGGCGTTGACAGATCTGCATATGGAGGTGATGTATTCCAGTCATCATCTATCATCAAAGATGTTCCTACTCAGGTATTATCATCTACCCTACCAACAATTGAACCAACAGATAAGGGTAAGGGTAAGTTGGTAGAAGAAAATGTTCCAAAGAATGCAGCTCAGGTTGAATTTGATAGAAGATTGGCTGAGCAAATGATGGAACAAGGTGAGAAGGAGAAGTCACCATTTGTTGTGACTTCTGAAGAAGAAAGTGATGGAGCTAGCTCAGATTCAAGTGTGATGATTGTTGAACCAGAAAGACTTGAGTATGGTGATGAGCTTGCTAGGGAAAGGCTGAGAGATTTGAAGTTGCAAATTGATTTTGATATGCCAGAGGTAGTTCAGATGTACAATTCTTGGGAAGAAAGTTGTATGGATAATCCAGACTTGACCATTTCAGACCAGATATGGGGTTTGGAAATTCTTCTTAGAGTTCAGCAGGATTGTAAGGTTATGTTGAAGTACAGGGCAAGCAACATTCTCTCTCAACTGAAAAGGGATAGAAGGAAGCTCTACTTTATGTTGCTCAAATGTCATGGAGTTGGATGGACACATCAGAAGCTGAAGGCTTTGACATTTGATGAGTTGGAACATAGGGCTTATCCTATTTGGGTGAAAGTGCAGGAAGAGAACACTTTCAGACTTCTTTCAGATGAAAGAAAGGAGCAACTTGCAGAAGAGATGGCAATCAAGAAAGCTATGATAGTCCCTAGACCAGTAAAGAAGGGATTTATTCTTGAGTTTCCAAAAGATATGTCTCAACTATATCCAAGTGAAGCAATCATTAGAAAGAGCCTCAAGCTCTCCCCATTAGAAGCTTCAGATATGGTTCATGTGTTACCACTAGATTCCAGGAATCCAATTGTAAGTTATAAGGAAGATGAATGTGGATTCTGGAAAATTGGAAGATTTGGAAAGGAGGTACACACTTTTACCACTCTCATATCTTTATTTGCAAGTTGTGACAGAGAAGACTTGGTAGACCTTTGGAGGTTGCTAGAGACCAAGTATGAGGCTGAAGCACCAACTTCAGCCAATGGAATAAAACTTTGGACCACATTCAAAAGAATGTGTGGGACAAAAGAAGAAGATCCTGAAATATGGAAGGATCTTGAAGATGATCTCAGTGGTCTTCAATGGAGGTTATATTCAGCTGCAGGTGTATACCATTTGAGTTCTACAAAGTTTGCTGAGTATTTACTTGTAGATGCTCAGTATTTCATATCCAAGGCTGTTTTGGAGAAGATGAAGGACACCCAGTTGGAAATAGACTATACAAGTGACGTGGCAAAGAATTTGATCAGATTTATTTATTACCAATATGATAAGGTTTGTCAGACTCCTCCAAGTTCTTAATGTTTATTCAGAAACTTGATCATAAGAGTGGATATCAAGTTTAGGGGAGGATTGTTGGGAATAAATTTAGGCCAGAACACTTGAACGCTAACAAGAACAACTCAAGCGTTGACAAGAGCAAAGTGAGCGCTGACAGCATAAGCGTTGACAAGATAAAGACAAGCGTTGACAGATTGAAGACAAGCACTGATGGAAGATGTGAGCTACACGTATATTATATTCTAGATTACTTCTAGTAAGGATAGAAACGACAATGTATTTTCTATGTTTATCTTTACCTAGAATAGTTGATTCGTAGCTTATTGTACAAGACTTCTTGTTCTATAAAAGAAGATCTTTTAGGTTAATGTTTAATATCAGTTTTCATAGTATTCGCAAGTTAAACCTTTCATTGTAATCAACACGATTATTCTAATACAAGTGAAAGTTTGTTTAACATCATTGTGTTTTAGATCAAGTGTTAATTCCGCATAACACTTTGTTACTTTATTCATAAGCAAAGGTTTCTCTACGTGTTATACTTGATCTAATCTCGTATACACAAAGCTAATCGATCTAAGTTTGGGATCAACATGTGGTGTGTGCCTTGCATCCTTCAGAAGGAGTTGATCCCTCCTACCCAAAACCAGTATATTAAATTAGAGGCAGCCCCTCTAATTTGCATGACGAGGTCACCCCTCCAAGTATTCATGCACGTTGATATTGCATCACCTACATTGGCTAATGGTAAATATGTTAAACATTTTTTACAAGATAAACATAAGGCTTTTCAAGTTTTACTAAGTTATAACCAGGTTATCCAGGACTTAGTTTCTTCCACTGTTTCATGTTTATATGCTTATATTATTCATGCTATACTTGTATATCCGTGTACTGAGCGTTATGCTCAGCCGTTTTCATTTTCACGTTCCCAAAACGGCAGGTACTCAGGGACGCTCGTAGACTTTAAGTGTACGTGCATATGGATTGGAAGCTTCCTAGCCTTCTTTACTTTATTCATTTCTTTATACTTTGATACTCATTTCCATGGACATTGTTTAGTCCTTTCATTTTCAGTACTTATGTTTGTTTGTGATGAGTTCTACTTTTGGACTATCGATGTTTGATTCCGGTATTTCCTTTATGGCCATGTAATGTTTAGACATTTAACCTTGTATGCTTTGATTACACGCCATAATCACGCGAGACATTCCTATTATCAAAATGGGGTGTTACAGGTGAACTTGAATTCCTAGAATGAATTTTAGTTCACCCATCATTGACATTACAAATTTGTTGTGCATTAGTTTTTCAAACCATTTTGAAAGTTTTGGGTTTGTAGACCCGAAAATAAGTCATCAACGTAAATCTCCACAAGCAAAATGTCAACACCATATTTTAATATGAACAAGGTAAGATCAATGGAACCTTTTGAGAAACCTTTGGATACCAGAAATCTAGAGAGCTCATTATACCACGTCCTTGGAGCTTGCTTTAGTCCATATAGTGCCTTGTGGAGACGATACACCTTGTCAGGATAATGTGGATTGATGATTCCTTTCGGTTGCTTGACATAGGCTTCTTCGTTCAAAGGACCATTAATAAATGTTTTCTTCACATCCATTTGATAAACGATGAATCACTTATGTGCAGCATAAGCAAGGAAAATCCTGACCGTTTCCATTCGAGCTACTAGTGCAAATGATTCCTCGAAATCAATACCTTCTCTCTGGCCATAACCCTTAACCACAAGCCTAGATTTGTTCTTGATGATTGTGTTTTCTTCATCCATCTTGTTTTTCCAGATCCATAGAAGATTTAATGGAATCACATCGTATCGTCTGCCAACAAGTTCCCAAACTTTAAGTCTTTCAAATTGAAGAAGTTCATCTTGCATCAACTCAGTCCAAGCATGATCAGCAATGGATTCTTTGATGTTTTTCGGTTCAGCTATACTCACGGCGAGTGCGAACATACAAACATCACCATCAGTTTCTAATTGTCGTCTTGTACGAACGGGCTGTTAAGGTTTTCCAATTACTTGAACCAAAGGGTGATCTCGGGTCCAATGATGTGTTTAAGGATGTCGTTGGTAGAATGTATGCATATTTGACAGATCTACATGTCGAGTAGAAGACTCTCTAGTTTCGTGTACTGATGTACCGAATGGGTTGTGAAAATCGTCATTGTTATATAATGCATGGTCTGCTTGATTTGTGTTCTCTGGAGCAATGACAGTAGTTGTGGATGTTGTAGGATGGATCGTTGAAGTGATATTCTGAGGAGGTAAATCTGTAGCAACCCATGTTGAAGTAGATGAAGTTGTATCATATTGTTGACGATGATCGGTATCATCATTCTTATCATGAGTGACAGTAGAAGACATTGATACAACATGTTTCTCCCCCGTGAAATATTCATCAAACGTTGGTCCATATAACATTTCGAACTCTTCAATTGTCGTGTCGACTGTCATATCTGCTCTTGGAACATTTCCTTGAACCAGCTTTGAACTTGACGGTTCATTGTTGTGGTATTGAGTTCCAAGTTCCGTACGGTTGTGCACATAAGTCTTTTGTCGTCGTAGAACGTGACTTTAACTGCTTTGTTCAAGTGTCGTTTCTTTTAGTTCATCGAATATGAAATGAATAGTGTTGACTATCAATTTTGTTCTCTTGTTCTACACTCTATATCCCTTTATACTGAGTTGCATATCCCACTAGAATGCATGCATCACCTTTCTCTTTCATCTTGTCCATATTTTCACCATCTCGAATTATGTAACACGTACATCCAAAAACATGAGGGTGTTTGAGTGATGGTTTGCGATCATGAATTATGTGATATGGTTTCTTTTCGTGTCTTGGAATTATTAAGGAACAGTTTTGTGTGTAGCATGCGGTTGACACGGCTTCGGCCAAAAACAATATTGGTAGTTTTGAAGCGGATAATAACGTTCGAGCGGCCTCAACTAAAGTAAGGTTACGTCTTTCAACAACGCCGTTTTGTGTAGGTGTTCTAGCAATAGATGTGTCGTGTTCAATCCCTTCGGTTTCAAAATAATTCTTCATAGTTGAATTCAAGAATTTTGTGCCTTTGTCAGTATGTACCACTTTTACTGAGCTTGAATACCACGTTGTATATGCTTAATGCAGTTGATGAGACCTTTGGGTGTTTCATCCTTGGATCTGAAGAAGAAAGTCCACGTGTACCTTGAGTAGTCTTCGATAATAACCAGAATGTATTTCTTCCCATTGATGGTTTGAACACGCATAGGACCACACAAATCCATATGAAGAAGATCTAACCGTCCTTTAGATCTTGGTGTAGTCTTTGTATTAAAACTACATCGTTTAGGTTTACAAAGCTCACTAGAAGAACAAAGATGATCTTTGATTAATTTCAAGCTTGGAAGGCCCTATCACAATATCTTTCTTGGAAAGCAAGTTGATGGTATCAAAATTGAGATGAGATAGACGTTGATTCCGTAACCATGCCTGAGTCGTTGAAGATTAAGCCATGAAGCAAATTGGAGTTGTAGAAGTTGTGTCTTGAAGTGAGATTGTCTAAAGATCAGTACCCCGTGAACTAGTGTGTAAATCATTCCCATCATAATCACAAAAAAAACATGTCTTCTTTCTGAAATCACCCTCCAAATCTGCATCACAGAATTGAACAACCGAGAAAAGATTGTGATTGAACCCTTCGACGTAGTATACCCTTTTGATCGTTATCTTCCCCTGAACCAAATCTCCGTATCCTAGGATCGGTGAAAATTGATCATTTCCGAATCGAACCGTACCCAGGAACTTCTCCACGAAGTTAATTAGAAGCTTGAGATTCCCCGTCATGTGCTTGGTGTACCCGGAGTCCAGTATGAAGAGAATTATTTCGATCACATGCGGAAAAATTAGAACACGATGGAGCATTTGCTAAATTGGATTCCATGTTAGTTGTGATATCTGAATAATTAGTGTCCCTAGTTTCAACACGTAAAGGTAAGACTCGTAGTCACATTTTTTGTCCCAACCTTAGGCATCCATTTATATCCTGGAGAGCATTGATTAGCAAACCACCATTTCCAAGACTTGCTAGCAGACTCATATAATTCCCTAATTCTGCTTCTAGGATTCTTAGTTGTGGAGTCTGATGCGTTTGGGTTTACTAACACTAATAGGCATCGCAATTTGATTCTTAGTTCTAGTATCTACGCCTTTGAATTATTCATAGCAAACATAGAATGATCTGCATTAGCACATTTTCCACATTTCACATAAACAAACTTAACATTTAAAGCTGTAGAAACTAGAAGGGGGGGGGGGGGGTTGAATAGTTTCTCTTCGATTAGTCACCTAATTAAAAATACTTTCAATTAGGTTTGTATCAAAACTATTTTTTACTTGAAGCTAAGTTGCATAATGATTAGGCTCAATTCAAATGCATTAGCAATGGTAATAGGTAAGTGTAATGATAACGAAATAAGTAAAGAGTAAGGAAAGAGACAAGCTAATGAGAAGACACCAAGATTTATAGTGGTTCAACAACGAGGCCCTATCCTCGTTTCTACTCCACTCCTCGAGTACACCTACTCGAGATTTCCACTATATCCACAAGCTCCCTTCTTGGCGAAGAAAACCTTGCATCGTCGCTTACATTATTTTCCGACACTAAGCTAAATGTCGAGACGTAATATTTAGCTAGGACCAATCTACACAACGTTTCCTACTTCACAATTTAACGACACAAGGCTAGATGTCGATTCTAATCCAAAGCTAGAACCAATCTTCACGACTCTTCACTTTGAAGCTAAGTGAGAACTTCACACAACACAACTATTAATCACTTTCAATTTTAGTGAGAACTCACAAGACACAACCACATCACTTTATAGTTTAGTGAGAACTACTACACAATCTATTACAACTCAACTAGACATATCCAAGTACACACATGTAGCTTGGATCTACACAACATAAATCCAAGCAAACACATATGCAATGGATGTACACAACAAATCCAAGTATTCACAAATAGCTTGGATAAACACAACTAGTCCAAGTATTCATAAATACAATGGATTAACATAAAACAAAAAGGCTAACATGATGAACATGACTAATTCATGGATTCATCTTTATCACAACACTAGTGAGTGAGTGATCTTCTCTTTGGACAAGGTAAATGAGGGGATCAAGAGGATAATCATATGTAAACATACTTAATACATTAAGTGATCATTTACTAATGATTATGCTATAGAAAAGAGAAATGAGGCTGAGAAAAACATCCAAAAAGGGTTATTGGAAAATGAGATTTGATCCACTATTTATAGGAGACAAAGTGCAATGGCTAGCTGGGCGCGGTTCCTTATCTAGCCCGGAGATTCCTTATCGCTAGAGAACCGCCTAGCTATTTAAAGGACCGCCCAGTAGACTACGCTCCGATTTTGCCTTTTAGTGGGGTAGGAATATCTGAGGTTTTTTAAACCTTCAAAAGATATTCTTATGGCATATGGAATATGCCATTTTCAAATTTACATTTTCCATTTTAATAAAACATTTCTTAAAAAGAAAGTTTATTAAAAAATCTTTTGTCATATTAACAAAAGTGATTCTTAAGGATAATCACTTTGATGATCACTAAGTATGATTAGAAAAGTTAGTGATATGATTATTACCTTGATGATAGTGTTAGTTAAATCATTCGTTTTGTGTTTTACACTAAATGTGTTGTATAGTTTGTTGAATCAAAACTAAGAAAGATTAGTTAACACTAATAATGTTTTTAGGCATCACTTGCACTAACAATCTCCCCTTTTTTGATTACAACAAACTATAAACTCATTTACGTAGAAACACAAAATATCGAATTATTAACGAGTTTATCACTATCATTTCTCCCCATTTGTCGTAGCAAAAATGTTAGCACAAGTATTTGAAGAAAACCGGAGTTTGCTAGTAGCTCCCCCTTGGTGGTTGCTCCCCCTAGCTTGGGGAACCAAGTGTATGAGCTAAGGTGACATGCTACACAAAGGTTAGCAGAAAGAAAAGAAACACCAATGTATATATGATCACTCCCTACTAAGTAACTTGAGAGGGAGAAGGAGAAGAAATCTTAAATTAGAAGAAAGTATTGCTAAGTATGTCCAAAGAGGTAAATGACAAAATCAAAGTTCAATTGGTAGAATGGAGGTAGAAAAGAAACATCCAACTAATGAAGATGATAAATTTTTCAAGGGGTTAAAGTTTAGAATTGATGGAATCACCCATAATCAATTGTAAAGATTAACCACGATCAACTCAAAAGAAAAAGAGAGAATGAAGAAAGAAAACAAAAACAACACAAAGGTTTCATATTACAAAAATATGAAAGAAACAAACAAGGTAGATAGTCATACACACAATATGAGTATCTAAAGCAAAAAATATGGAAAATAAACCACAAAGCATAAGCTATTCTAATAGTGATAATTTTCCAAGATTGGTTAAAATGTTATTGACTCCAAAACAGTTAAAGTATTATTGACTCCAAGAGTGCTTAGTCCTTTAGTTGGAAAAATAAGACGAAGAGGCATCATTCGAAGTTTTGTCCACGGGAACGAAAACTTTGAGAGGAGGTCGAGTGAGGAGGAATTCAATAAAATTTAACTTCTCCTACACATGAGCAAGTTCAATTTGTTGAAATCGACAACAAGCACACGAGGATCCATGATCTAAAACAAATTCGGTTGATGGGGGAAGGCCATCAAACCTAGGGTTTGGCGGTGGTGAGGAGAGTGGGTAGGAAATGTTTTCACAATGCCTTGTGAGGTTTGGGAAGGTTGAAAGGTCATTAAGTTGAGGGGTGTCGAAAGGTTTTTGTGGTGGGGGAACATTTTCCTTTTTTCCGGTGATGGGGTTAATGGAGTAGGTCTCATTCCAATACTTGATTGGAGAGAAGGTGGGGTTCTTGGGTGGTTTGGAAGAAGAGGGTTCATTTTTCTTGATCCAAATAGGTCGAACCGAGATCTTCGGTTTCTTGGAAACCTTGGATGAGGAAGCTTTGGATGAGGAGGTTTGTGACAATGAAATGTCAAGGTTATGAAATGAGGAGTTATGCATTGTTGAGGTGTGAGAATGAAATATCAATGTGGGGGTATAAGAAGAAAGTAGACAAGGCAAAGATTTGAAAATAAAATGTGAAGTGTCAAGGAATGTTTAGCCAAATTGAGTAAACATGGAATCTTGACAGAGGATAGGGTGATGAAGAAAGACCAAAAACGAGTCCAAAAATTAGCTATCAGTCTGCGGTTCCTTATAGGGACCGATGGTTCCTTAGCACTTAAGGGACCGCGTGACTTAATGAGCCGCGTACAGTGGACGTGAAACCATGATTTTCCAGGGTTTTGAGAAAAACTAAGACTTTTTCAAAAAATTGCAAATCTTGGAATTTTACCTCTATTAGCACTAAATTATGCTAGGGTTGCATAAAAGCAACACATTCACAAAGAATGACTTGACAAAGGGTGACAAAATACTTAGATAACATTTTGAACCAATTTTAGTCAAGTTTTAGAGGTTGTGATAGATTTAGGTTACATTTTAATTTAAAATTAAAGTTGATTAATGTGCACATAAAGATAGAAACACATAAAACTAAATCCATAAATCATCCTCATGAAAAACTCATGGATGGAAGGAAATACAATAAGGAAATGAAAACAACTAACTAAACAAAGTTAGCTTAAAACTAGTTCTTGATGAGTAGTCTTCTTTGGCTTGGTTTTTCTTAAAAAACACTTATTAAAGAAAATCATCAT
Organism: Glebionis coronaria; assembly: GCA_025667525.1. Lineage (NCBI taxonomy): Eukaryota > Viridiplantae > Streptophyta > Magnoliopsida > Asterales > Asteraceae > Glebionis > Glebionis coronaria. Next base: position 265,910,808 of record CM046882.1, on the reverse strand, counting down.
TTATCTCCTAGGAGGATGATTGGCAAAGTGATTCAACAAAAGGCTTTGCAACTTTTTATGAGACCCAATCATCTCTAATCTAAGGATATCAATGAGATAGTAGTTGTTGAGGCAACAAGGGCAATTAGTGCCATTGTGCATGAAATACTCATAAAAGCGAGGATCACCAAAGTTTGGAGTGTTTGAGGGAGGTGGAGGTGGAGGAGGTATGTTCTCCAAGGGTTATGTGGGTTAGTGTGGAGGTATGTTCTCCAAGGGTGAAATGGGTGATGTGGGTGCGTTTGGAGGGGTAAAAGGTGAAGTCACCAAGGTATCAACAAAGTCATTCACAATGGGAATGCTTTGGATGGGTTGAGGTTGGGTAGTCATATCCAAGAGAGTACTTGGAGTGAAGGGTGAGGTTAGCTAATTCATTCTAGATTGGAATGAAAAGGAGGTAGAACCATGAGAATGGTTGATACCATGGGTTGAGGTAGTCTTGCATGGAGCAAGAGGTGGTGAGGGTGATGAAAATATGAGAATTAGAACAATCTCATTCTTGGGTGTGTGAAAGGGTGAAGAGTTAAGTTTGGGCAACTTAATCTTAATCTTAAGGTTTTTCTTTGAAGTGGAGGTTTTGGATGAGTTTGAGGTTCTTGTAGAAATCATGGTTGTAATGAGTGGTTTAAGGGTTATGGATGAATGGTTTGATGTGTGAAGAACATGGCTAACAAGGTGGGTTTAAAAGGGTTAGGGGATGAGCCAAACTAGTAAAGGGTTAAAATCATTTTATGTGAATAATGAATTTAGGTAACCTAGTTTAGGAAATGTGCAGGATTTTGCAAAGAATCAAGCCAGGTTTACATAGATTAAGGAAAATAGTGTAAAGCAAAGATTTTGTCGGATATAGTAGCCGGCGATTCCTTATCTAGGATGGGCGGTTCCTTATCGATAAGGAACCGCTTGGTCAATATCGAACCGCGACAAGAGGTGTTCAAAAATCGCACTTCCTCAAACTTTGGTTAGCCCAGATTTTTACCAAAGAATTAACAAGCCAAAGTTAACTACTGACCAAAATCTAGGAAGCTAACTAACACATAGGATGCACAAAGCTATGTAAATCGTAAACACGATGGCATAGACAACATTAGGATTAAAATAATAAGTAATCCAAACAAGTAGTATTAGTTAATACACAACCAAAATAAAGTAAAAAGAAGCAAATGTTCAACATCACATTACATGTTTAGAAACATGTATACTTTGAAACAATTCAAAGTCTTCATATTCTTTTCTTGCCCAATCCCTTGATCATGTTTTCTTAGTACTTGAATCCCTTCCTTGACTCAACCCGATGTTCATGTAATTCACCTGAAGTCCTAAGATTTTCACGGTAGAGATGCTCCATATTGAGATCTTCCGGTACTTCACTAGAGGAATAATGAGCTGGAGGAGCCAAGTCTTCAAGTCCATCCACGAATGAGTTTGAGGATGGATGGGAATTACTCGAAGAGTTGAAATGAGAACTAGAACCTATGCCATCACTATCACTTGTTGACATATAGGTGTCCTCATCATCTGGCTCTTGATGATCAGATTTTCGCGAACCTCGATCACTTCTAGTCTTTCTTTCATATACCTCTTGAATAGGCAACATAACCCGATGAACCGGGTGAAAGCGAGAAAGGTCGAGGTGGGGAAAGTCACGAACAACCCTTTTGAAAAGGCGAGTAAGAAGCATAACGTAGGGAAGGTTTTTTTTGTGCTTTGAAATAGCATAATTTATTCGTCAGGCGATATAGTATGCCAAATTGTACTTGGTTGATGTAAAGATGCAACATAACATATGCAACATATAAGCGGAGATATGATCTCGGTTTCCACCAAGACAAAATACATTCTCCCTAAGGATATTTTCCCACTGGACCATAAAATCCTTAAGATCGCTTGAGAGCACTACATAGCGATTCACATACCACACATTAGAATGAAGGCTTCTCATAACGTTTCCATCACACTCTTTCGAAATAATATCAAGGATAAATTCCGGATCAATTTCGGCATGGTCATTTGGAGGTTTGTCGTTGGATTCCAAGAGAGCATCAAGTCTCTATTTGTCCGTGAAACGACAAGTGCCTTCTTATGGCACACCAAGAATTTCACCAAAATCTTCTAGAGAATATTGAATGATTTGTTAGTTCAACAAGAATCGAATGAAGATTTCGCCATTGTATTCAAACATAGAGTAAGTGCTAAAGAATTCTAGAAGAAACAAGGGGTATATATCTTCTTCTATGTAGAGCAAGCAATCAAACCTCGTATGCTCAAACATAGATTTGATATAGATATAACCCGTTATTCCCTCATCAACAACTCTACCCTCATGGAAATTTCATGTTGAAAGTGATGAAAAGGAGTTTCAAAGTTGATTGGATGCAAAGGTTTGGGAAATGTTTGGCATATATTGTTTAGTGAGTTGATGATCCTTTTGGTATTGTGAAGGCATGATTAGTACCTAAATAAACACAAGAAAATATATTTCCAATCACTCATATGAAAAATAAAATAAAAAATCAAAATATGAGAATGTGTTATATCAATTTCTTGACATACAAAGGATTGAATCCATATCATTCTCATGTTCACAATGTATCTATTCCATTATTAACCAAGAACATATGAACTATGTTGGATCAACAATGGACTAGAACATTGGTTTTTCAAAACAAGGTTTTTAGGTAAGCATTAACAATGCAATTACCTATTTGTTCATTGGTTCATCTCAATTCCATATTTTAACCAAAATCATTTAGCCAAAATTCGGATTTGTTCTACAAGTGGGTTTTAGTGAAATCTCAATGAATATGAACCTAAGGAATCATTGTAAAATAACCATGTCAACCCATATTCCTATTAAGGTTCTAATTCAATTTCAATTTTAAGAATCACCAATTATGAAAGGATGAACCCTAGAACAAAATATTTGAAATTGAAAGAAAATACTTACAATTAATTGATGTTTGATGAAGGATGAGTGAAACCCACAACTTGGAATCAATTAATTTGAGTGATTGAAGGTTTTTGAAGCTTCAACAATGGTGGAAAAAGGGGAACCCGACGGCTTTGTGTTTTTGGGAGAGAGAGGGTTTTGTTTGAAAAATATTAAATTAATAAAACTGGCGCTCTGACAAGTTTTACTCCCCGCGGTTCCTTATCGATAGAGAACTGCGAGTTTGAACCACCAAAGATAAAGAACCGCCTACAAAGGCAGGTTTTTATCAATGAAATACGCCAAATTTTTGAAAACCAAGTTTTCTAAAATACTATAGAATATATCTTAAACCTTTTATAATATCATTGGATCATCATAACACTAAGCAATATGTCTTAATGTAGGATTACGAGTTGAATCGAGATCGAAAAGAACCGAAACGAACAAACGACTACTCGTAGCGAAAAAGCAAAGTGGAGAGAAGTAAAGGGAAGTGAATCATGACTAAGACCAATGCTCAAGGGATTAATGACAATCTTCAAATAGTGGAGACGAATAGCTTGTGTCATATATAGTGGTTTAAGACGTGCCTTTCCGGTGAAGTGTTAAACGACTTTGGTAATGAATAAACACAAAGCAAATATTGATGCATAGACTAAGATTACATTAAATAATAGTCTTAGTCTAAACCAAAATATGAGCAAGGTATTAATTCACTTTCTCTCCCACAAAGGGCCTACTAACCGTATGGGTGCAAACCATGGATATCATGCTTGATACTTTAAGCTACTACTAACTCACTCTACATCACCATAGTGAGTCAAGTATCCAAGCAATGAAGGTTTGAGAGGATAAAAGAAAAGAATCACAAACCACAAACAAATGTCAAGGCAAGGATGCCAAGAACAAGCACATAGTCAAGTAATGATCAAAAGAATGATCAAAGGGCGTGTGGAAGAACGAAAGCGTACCTTGGCCACAAAGAGCATTCCAATCCATCAAGGAATCAATGAAAAGCCCAACAATGACTGGATGAGTACTAAGTCTTCAAGGACTAGTAACATTCCCAATCATCTTGATATAGTCATTCAAAGATGTTGAAGATCAATGAAGATGAGTCTTCTACAAGTGCATGTAACTCAATCCACAACCAATTAAATGATTGATATTCATGAGTACCTACACAAAGCAAGATGCAAACTAGTAGATACATTTCAAGAGTAGATCTAAAATGCATAAAAGCTGCTAATCTAAGAGGGATGCAATATTACCAATTAAAAGACCTATTTTCCAAGAAAAAATAGTTTTGACCAAAGAGAAACTTTAGTACAACTTGACCTTTTAATTTGAGGAGACAATTGATCGATCCAAGTTTTAAAGTACAATATACTTCAAAGATCTTGAGTGACCATCTCTCTGATACCAATTGTAGAAACTAGAAGGAGGGGGAGGGGTTGAATAGTTTCTCTTCGATTAGTCACCTAATTAAAATTACTTTCAATTAGGTTTGTATCAAAACTATCTTTTACTTGAAGCGAAGTTGCATAATAATTAGGTTCAATTCAAATGCATTAGCAATGGTAATAGGTAAGTGTAATGATAATGAAATAACTAAAGAGTAAGGAAAGAGACAACCTAATAAGAAGACACCAAGATTTATAGTGGTTCGACAACGAGGCTCTATCCTCGTTTCTACTCCACTCCTCGAGTACACCAACTCGAGATTTCCACTATATCCACAAGCTCCGTTCTTGGCGGAGAAAACCTTACATCGTTGCTTACATTATTTTCCGACACTAAGCTAAATGTCGAGACCTAATCTTTAGCTAGGACCAATCTACACAACGTTGCCTACTTCACGATCTAATCCAAAGCTAGAACCCATCTTCACGACTCTTCACTTTGAAGCTAAGTGAGAACATCACACAAGACAACTACTAATCACTTTTAAGTTTAGTGAGAACTCACAAGACACAACCACATCACTTTATAGTTTAGTGAGAACTACTACACAATCTATTAAAGCTCAACTAGACATATCCAAGTACACACATGTAGCTTGGATCTACACAACTTAAATCCAAGCAAACACATATGCAATGGATGTACACAACAAATCCAAGTATTCACAAATAGCTTGGATAAACACAACTAGTCCAAGTATTCATAAATACTATGGATTAACATAAAACAAAAAGGCTAACATGATGAACATGACTAATTCATGGATTCATCTTTATCACAACACTAGTGAGTGAGTGATCTTCTCTTTGGACAAGGTTAAGGAGGGGATCAAGAGGATATTCATATGTAAACATACTTAACACATTAAGTGATCATTTACTAATGATTATGCTATAGAAAAGAGAAATGGGGCTGAGAAAAACGTCCAAAAAGGGTTATTGGAAAATGAGATTTGATCCACTATTTATAGGAGACAAAGTGCAACGGCTAGATGGGCGCGGTTCATTATCTAGCCCGGCGGTTCCTTATCGCTAGAGAACCGCCTAGCTATTTAAAGGACCGCCCAGTAGACTACGCTATGATTTTGTCTTTTAGTGGGGTAGGAATATGTGAGGTTTTTTAAACCTTGAAAGGATATTCTTATGGCATATGAAATATGCCATTTTCAAATTTACATTTTCCATTTTAATAACTCATTTTCTTAAAAAGAAAGTTTATTAAAAAATCTTTTGTCATATTAACAAAATTGAGTTTTAAGGATAATCACTTTGATGATCACTAAGTATGATTAAGAAAAGTTAGTGATACGATTATTACCTTGATGATAGTGTTAGTTAAATAATTTGTTTTATGTTTTACACTAAATGTGTTCTATAGTTTGTAGTGATCAAAACTAAGAAAGATTAGTTAACACTAATAATGTTTTAGGCATCACTTGCATTAACAAAAGCATTCAAAGCCGTTGAATCATTCAAATCGTCATTAAATGTGATTATAGATGTTTTATTCTTTGAAACATTCAAATTCCTAGGGTGGTCTTGTACTTTCTTCATCTTCCCTTGACTCTTGTTTTGCCAGACCTTATCGTTCAGTTGAGTGCGCTTAAGCTTAGGTCAGCTAACACTAGCAGTGGGGATTACTCCTGTAGTAAAAGACATACGTCTATTAGTGTTTCAAGAAATATGAGGCGCTTGACTACCTTTGTTTTATGTGGGTTTAGTGACCAATCTATACATCCCTGTTTTGATCACATTTGTACTTTGTGCTTGATAACCGTTTTGGGACGAATCTATGGTAAACTATCTTTTGCAATCGTCTTGGGGGCAAACCCATATGTTACAACTGAAGAATTGGAGAAAACATATGGTTTTCCCAAGACAAAGGATTTAGTCACTTTATACGCATTAGGTTGTCTCACAATAGGTTTCTTAATTCAAGGATCCACAATTTTCCCACCCATTTTAGCAACGAGTTTCTTTAACTCTTCTATTGAGCTTTCAAATCCGTAATATCAAGACTTTTTCGTCTAATAATCGACATGACTCAGATAATTTTATTTCCAAAGGTGTATCATGCGAAAAACTTCTAATTTTGTTTTGCAAATCAAGTTCAAGTGTGTGACAATGTTGTTGAACATAACCACATCGATGTTTAATTAAGATAAAATCTTTTTGGTTAGCAGTTTGCGAAAGCTCAGTTTCAAAACGTTCACACTCTTTGACCTTATCAAGATAATTGCATGCGACATCGGAATATTCATCTATATCAGCACAATATGTAACATACGCACACATAATATATTTTGAGAGACATTCTTGCAAGAATAGATCATATGCTATAGAAAACTCGTCTCTTTTAGGTTGATGGTTGTCAATTTCTTTTTCAAAAGATTCCACATATTTCAAATCGTCAAACATTTCTTGCTCTATTAACGTTTCAAATTCTAAAGCATGTTTCTTTGTTCTTTCCGCAAGCGGAATCAAAATAGTTTTCACAAGCACGGTTATATCGTGAGGAATTTCTTTCTCGCCTTTCAAAAGTTCACGTTTTTTCTAGTCATCATCAACAACCTTTTTGAAATTTTCAATGTTACTCTTAAGAATACTAAGTGCTTGGTTACTCTTGCTTATAGAAGCTTGATGCAGCAAGTACCCCATATATTTTGAAACATTAGTTTTCTTATTGGCAAAAACTTGTCTTTATTTAATTCTTATTTGTGCACATTCGAAAAATATATGCTCATGAGACTTCTGTTTTTATGGTTTGAAAATTGCATAAAGACTATTTTCATAAGCATAGTTATATGGTTTCATAAAGTCTTTATTTACTGGTGATCTACTCTCTTCTTCAAAAGTTAGTGATTCATCACTATCGGGCCTAACAATAAGAAAATCAATATCGGTCCATTGGGACTCCTCAAGATATAGGCGCTGATTTTCAGATTGAGCTTGCTCGAGGTACTTAGGACTAGCAAAACTAGCTTTACCCTTGAAAACAAACAAGGTGCCAACATTATCATGGTTTGAATAGATTGATTTGTTTTATAAATAATTTTCTTATAAAAGTGAATTTGCGTTTTAAGTTCCATGACTTTGTCAATATCTTTAGATTGTTTAGTTTTGAAAGATTTTTGCAGGTTTGCAACCTCTTCTGTTTTTGAAGTGACTAGTTTAGTTTTAACCTCATGATGAAAACCAATCTTTTGAGTTATCTTATTCACTTTAGTGGTAGCAAGATACGTTTTGTGTCGTTTACTACTTAAAGAGGTGTTATAATTAATTTAGTCTAGTTCTAAAAGCTTAAGAGTGTCGTTGTATTTAGTTTCAAAAACATCCTTTACAATAGTAATGACACCCCCTTTGTACCTGTCAAGCTCTTTTTCTTTTTGAAGAAGCTCAGCTCTGTAGCTTGCAAGAAGCTTACTAGATTTTATAACTACAGCTTTGCTTTCTTCAAAATTTTGAGTGAGCGTAGCGTTTGCCTTCTCTAATTTCTTTTGACTCTTCCTTATGATAATCAGCGTCCCTAACCCGTTTCGGCTTCCTGTATTCCTTTACCATATGCCCATAACCTTGGCAATTAAAACACTGAATCCCACTTTGCTGAACCACTTGAGTTCCAACAGTTTCCCTCTTCCCAGCAACAGTAGCAATCCTCTGAGTATCATAATTAGCAGTTTGTCGATCATACCGTGCAGAACCCTCAACACGTGTTGGATTACGTCGATCATACATAAGAGGACTTTCATTACGTCAATGTGTGTCATACCTTGGAGGAATCTTAACATATCGGTTCCTTGTGTTAGATGATGGTCGAAGATTGGTGTTGGTGGGTTTGAAGATTTTCTTGTAGGTCTTCATAATGAAAGCAATTTGTTGGTTCATCTCCCTATCCTTCTGAGCTTGTTCTCCATCACCGTCCTCTTCAGATGATGGCTCAGATGATGGTGATGGTGATCTTGGTTCTTTGCCTCGTGATCTTGTAGGAACTGATGACTTGGATGAAGTGGAGTATCTTGGTGAGGATGATTGAGTGGAGTATTACTTTGGAAAACGAGAGTGATGATCTTCTACGTGTTGAGTGGTAGATACCAAAGCAAGTGGATTAGCAGTCTTTACTACCCGTTCAAATCGTAGCTCATTTGCCTCGTTCTGGAATTGTTTCAAAATGTCAAAGAGCGTGTGATAGTTGACCTCGTCTAACTTATTTTGTTGTTTCACCAAAGTTACAAATCGTGTCTACTCTGGTTGAAGTTGCTATAGAAATTACACATTGACTTGCATTGTGGAGACTTCCAAGTTGTTTCTTGTCATGTCATTCATCATCTTATAGAATCTTGAATAATATGAATCAATTTATTCCTCATCCAATGAAGTAACATTACCAAAGTTCCAAAACAAGTTAGTTTTGACATCTTGTTTGTTTAGTGATTCTCCATGTTGCAGACGTTCAATGGCAAACCATATTTCTTTTGCAGTAGAGCATGCATAAACCGTTGAGTAAATATCATCCCCAATCCCACTTAGAATAAGATAGATTGCTTCCTTATCTGCATCAATCCAAGCACGGTTCTCTTTCGAAGTATTCTCATACGTTTCCTTAATAGTCTGCTCATAGGCACCTGTCGTCGTGTCTGTTTCTAGAGTTGCAAGAATGGTGATTGTAGTGAGAGTATAGGGTCCTTCTTTGATGCAATGTCAGAGAAGATCACCATTTGGTCTTGTATCAAGATATCGAATAAAACGTGATTTCCATCTTGACAATATCTGAATGTTGAAATGAATACAGATATTAAGTAGATGTTGTAGTGATTGTTGTTGTAGAGAAAAGTAGTTGAAATCCCCTAATAATTTCTTCTTAGGAAACCAAAAATTCCAAGACCAAATCACGTTTTTTGAAAATCTCGAAATATTTGTAAAATTACGGAAAAGATCTCGCAATGATTCAACAAACAAATCTCGCAATAACCTCGTGAAGACTTTGCAATAATCAATACTTCTCAATAATTAAGACTTCGCAATAACAAGACTTCGCAATAATCAAGACTTCGCAATAATCAACACTTCACAATAATCAGGCAACTTTTCGCAATAATCAAGATGAAGAGATTTCTCAATATTCAGTCAACTTTTCGCAATAACCAAGATAAAGGGATTTCGCAATACTAAAAAACAACAGATTTCGTAATAATCAAAACCCTAATTATTGTGAAATGTGTTGAACAAAGATTTCTTAAAAAAACTGACTATTTCACAAAAAATCAAGAAAAACGAGATTTTTTCCCAGAATTTCGTGTTTTTAACCAAAACAGCTAACCCAAATCCCTACCACAACTATGTAGAAGATTTCTTTGAAGATATGCACAAAAACACAAAAAGAATTGAAATGTGATGTTTATGATGTTTAAAACACACGAATCCAAATCAAAACCAAACACCAGTCACTAATCTACCCTGTGGTGATTGATACCAAATGTTGTCCCATATTATTTGATGATTAAAGAAGAAATAAAGTAGAAAAGAGATGAATTTTAGAGAGATAAATTAGAGAGAGAAAGTAGAGAGAAGTGTGTGAAACTTAGGGAGGATTAGATTTAGAATATGAAATGGCTAACCCCTTCTAACATGCTAGGAAGGGCTTTATATAGTCCTCCTACATGTGGGCTTTGTATGGACTATATTGTTTATGTTGGGCTTGAATAAATGTTTAGTACCTTGAAAGAGGCCTTTTAAGGTAGCCATCAAGCTTGTATTGTCACGACAATTCTACTACCTATTACAACGTTCTAATAAACGATACATAAAAAACCTATGATCGATCATTCTTGTTTGACTCAATATTTTGAGGCTAACAGATATGACTACTGACACTACGTTTACTTATTGCTAATTAAGTCCCTTTTTTATCGTGGACCGCTAATCATTTCTAGAAAATGAGCACTAATATTGTGAATAGTACTATTGAGGACTAACATCCTCTATCTTGGTAAGTCTCACTTGCTGGAATGATGACAGGTTCCTACCTAGGCTAAATAGACATGCTTTATTTTTATAAACTCGGGATTGTCCAACAAACTACCTGCATAAGGGCAATTTGTTGGTTTTTCCAAAAATGTCTAGTCGTGGGGTCATGAATTAGTGCAATAAGAATCGATGAATTTAAAATTTGTGTGTATAACACTGTAGCCCTGGAGTCATACTTGTATTCAAATATTGTTTAAACCTATGAATACACTCAACCCGTGTGTTGACTTTTAAGCATATATTTAAGGAGAATGAATACTAGGGGCTACGGATGGTGGTGTCTAGAAAAGTTATCATTCTAATAAGTACAACTAGATCTTTGGGAAACCTGTGATGTATAGTGTATGTACAGTTGCTTTATTAACTCTAATAAATAAATGAATTATAACGTAAGTTTTTTAATAAAATGAATCTTTGAGCATTTTCTATTATTGTGACTATCATAACTTGAAAGTAATTCCACATATTAGCTTCTGCTGCTATATGGTAAAAATGGGAGTGTTACAAAAACATTCCTTTTGTGGATGACTTTGTTGAGCCTTCACCTATTTCACCCATTTCACCTTTGGATACCATGCCTCCTCCTCCTCCTCCTCTTAACACTCCAATTTTAGGTATTCCTATCTCACACATCGTGGGTGATCCATAATTCTTTGGTTTTATTATGTCAAATGGTGCTAATTGTCCATGTTGTCTTTATAAAAACTATATAATACAAGATCTTACGATGGAAATGTTTGGGCCTTATATAAAGTTGCAAGGTTTCTTGTTAATGACTAGCTTTTGGCTAGGAAAATTGTTCGTTGAAATCGGTCTAATCGAATTGATCCTGATTAACTATGCGACTCAGTCGTTCTTTGGTGAAACAAATAGTTGTGTCGTTGTAGTAATTAAAATGTGCAAAACTTTAAAGTAAATGAAGTTAAAATAAATCTAAAACTAATTTAAAGTAAATGACAAGTATTTAAAAGCATGAAGAAAAATTAGAAGGCACTTAAAATAAATAACGCAAACTTAAATCTTACTAAGGCAAACATAAAACGCAACTAAAACTTAAATCTAAGGCAAGGCTAAAATAAATCTAAGGAAAAAATACTTAAAGTGCAACTAAGTAAAAAGGCGGGAAAAGTAAAGCTTGAAAATTAAAAACAGAAAGTTAAAAAACTAAAACTAAAAAGAACCCGAAAACAGCCCATCCGGAATAAACCTTCCTTCGGAATAATCACTCATCCGGAATGTCACCTTCGTTCGGAATGATTCTTCTTTACTCAGAATATTCACCAAAACCCTTGATCCGGAATAAATCCTTTATTCGGAATATGTCACTTATCCGGAATAAAGTATTGATTCAGAATAATGGTCTTGATCCAGAATGTTCTGCTAATCCGGAATATATGGCCTGATCCGGAATGTTTGGTATTCCGGATGAAATGCTTGATCCGGAATAATAAATTATTCCGAATAAACACAACTGATCCGGAATGTTTGGATCTTCCGAATGAAACATTGATCCGGAATATAAAATATTCCGAATGAAGATGTCAGATACGAAACAAACAGCTGATCCGAAATGTCTTCTCTGATCCGGATCATTTCTTCACAAAACCTTGATCCGGAATGTTGAAGCTGATCCGGAATATCCACTTGATCCGGAATATGTCACTTATTCTGGATGGAAGCCTTTGATTCAGATTATTTTCTTCACAAACCTTCACTCGGAATGTTTTTGTGCTTGATCCGGAATATTCCTGGGAAACAGAAACAACAGCGAAGAACAAGGAACAAGGAGAAAGCTACGGATCTAAACAAATATAATCAAAATCAACCACAAGATTAAATCAAACTAATCAATAAATATCTACTAATCATAAACAAACAATACAAATCAATCAAACTAACAATACTAATCAAAATAATCAAAACCCACTTTAATCAAATCAAAAACTCAATAACATGAACATGAACATAAAGCATAAAGATAAAAGATCAAACAAGAAAGGTAGATAGGAGATTAACAAGAAAAAGTAAAGATTGACAAGAATTAAATGGAAACTTACTTGAAATTAAAGGTATTTAAGGTGCAAGACAATGTATTTAAATTTGACAAGAAAAGTAAATGACAAGGTAATTAAAATTGGAAGAACTAATTGTCACTATTAGCCAACAAGAATGAAATGTAAATCCTAATGACTATTTATAGGGGAGGATTAGGGAGTGCTTAGGAAGCTTCCTCCCCTCTTTCTTCTTTTCCTTAATTGCAAGATTAAGTCCTTAATCTTCTTAATCCTTTGTTAATCTTCTTAATACTTGGACTTTAATTACTTTGTCTCGGGATTTCTTTGAACTCGTCTTGTAATTCTTCAATAAATTAGACTTGAGTTCTTCGGCTTTTAGTAAACTTCCGTCTTATAACTTTTTCTTCGATAAATCTTCAGAATTGGTCATGGACTTCCTTTCTTTTTGCACTCTTGACTTCTTGACTTCGTCTTTCGTCTTTTTCTTCGATAAAAGCTCGTGAATGCCCGTGTTTTCTCCACTTTTCACCTTTTCGTCCTAAATCACAACAAAAACACAAACCACGCAATTCCGACATAAATGACATAAAATGCATGTTTTGGCTCGGTTATTATTGTAATTAAGTGGTAAAAATGATGGGTGTTTACACACCTATCAAATCCCCTACACTTGACCATTTCAATGTCCTCATGCAATGCATTAGTTACAAAGCACGTTTACATTTTTCATCATAATCAATCCACGTTGGCCTTTATTAAAGAGATAGAAAATTATAAACATTCAAAGTAAAGAAATCAAAAACATACCTTCGGGTTTTAGAAATGTTATGAATAATCATCATCCTCAACTTTTCACTTTCTCCAAACCAAGCTTAAAAACGAGATCATTGTTATTATAAGTTAGCAAACTAACACGAACTCATGTGGGCCAATTATTCACTTAGACTCCCTTATTCCTAGGTGTATCTCTTATATTTTATTGTTGTCTCGAATGATCACGAGGATGCATTGTTTGACTTATTTTGATAGTTATTTAGGCCGAAAATAAAGTGAACGATTTAATCAATAGTTAGCTAAAGTATAAAATCTTTTAAAACTGCTTCTCGAGACCTCATAAAGTTCATATCTTGGCATAACTCGCTTCGCGATTTGAGACCTCTCTCGGACCGATATTTGGCAGCGACTTCATACTTCAAACCTTGAGAGACGTTCATGAAATAATGGTCTTCTCTTAATAATAGGAATTTCTTCACTTGAAATTTTGAGAGATTCTTAATATATGGACCACGACTTCTTCATTTTTCTCCAATCTTTACTTTGGACTTTGATATATAACGATCCGCCTCCTTTTAGGACTTGGATCTATCTATCCTCATACCTTGTCAGGGCCCTTTTGGATAGACTTCTCCATGATCTTTACGGGAGTACTTGCTTTTCGTCGTGTGTCTCGATCCTTCATATTGATCTTTGATAAATGATTCTTCACATCACTTGGGATCTTTAGCAACAAAATATAGCCCTCATGTCTTGTTAGGACCTTTTTGGACTCGTCAATCTTCGCATCCCGCTTCAATAAGTTATGCCTTGGCTATGAACTCTAATCCATACCGAGCAACTTTTAAACGATCTTGGGCTAGAAGCTAAGTAACTTTTCAAATCGTACAACCTTATTTATTGCAAATAAATTTATTAGCAAGCGATGGGAGAATTGGCTTATAATTAACTCACATAAATTCACGAAAGAATACCAAACTTATAATTGACTCTATCATCTCTCGTTCTCCACAGTTTAAAATCTCAAGGAATGAGACTCGTGGATGCTTAGCCTATTAAATCAAAGTTTTAGGTTTTCGAGTCGCCTATAGGATCTTGCAAATTCTTAGACTCTTTCAAGTTTAGAAATCGCATTTTAAAGTTCCGTTGATAACGAATCTCTAGGGTCAATTATAGGAACTTGCTAAAAGTTCTTGTTCTTAACCCGTGAGAGTTAAGACTTTCGCGTTTTATAGCTCCCTATATAAAAGCCTAGCAAAACATGACTTAAACACGTTAAGGATACTAGCTAGAGTAAACTTAGATAAGTAAACTCGGGTTGAGTCAAAAGATTCACAACGTTTAAAAATTAAAACCACTTTATTATAATCATTTCTAGCAAGGAAAGAAAATAACTATACAAAGGATAAAAGTAATAGGGCAAAATAGATCAAAAATTTTGTAAAATGTCGAAAAATTGATTTTCCGGTTAAAATGAGGACAAATACAAGGAAAAGGCCATTTAACTTCGATAGAAGTCCCCCTACACTTAATATAAACATTGTCCTCAATGTTTAAGCATATGGGAGTAAACTCCCCTACACTTAGGATATTGTGCACTTTGTTTAAATCTTGCTAAGGAAAAGACAACTAAATATATTCCTATTTTAATATTGGAAAATATAAAATAGTGAATCAAAAAGAGTTTAGGATAGAACCGGGAAGAAGGGAACACGGAATCACGGGTCGTCAAAAATCATCAAGAGTAGATCATTGAGCGCTCGAATCCCTGAATATAAGAAGAAAGGAAATAGCAAACACCAACGGTTCTCCCCTACACTTAGGATATAAATAACTAGAAGATAGATACATGGGTTCCCTCCCAAGAAGCGCTTGATTTTAGATTACCGAGTCGTAAGCCTGACTCGACCTTGATTATCATAGGAAGAAGCATGAAACATATCCACCAGGATCAAAGACATAGTTTTCGTCCATCAAATAACACAAGCTTAAGGCGAACAAGGCAAGACAAAGAGGTGATAACTCATACGTGCTGTGGATGTTGGTGTCGTCCGGTTGCTTCTCCTTTGAAAGAATTTTCTTCAAATCCAAAGTAGGATCAAGACGATAATCATCAAAGTCTAAAGGAGGAGCATCACTCTCATGAGGGAAGTATGTATTGAGAAAAGTAGAGAAGTCTTCCTCAAATGAGTAATCATCCAAAGTAGGATCAAGTGATGGCGGAGGATCTTCATCATGTGAAGAATCACTCGAAAGAGTATCGGCCTCATGAAAATCATCATAAATGGGCATGTCGGGATACTCGGAAGCAAAGTCATCATAATCATCCGTATCTGAGCTAGAATCATCATCATAAGCATCAAAGATCGATGGAGAATCATAAATGGGTGAAGGTTCCAAATTGGATAGAGAATCATCCACATCATCTTGAAAAAGTGGATTATCAATGCACGAATCGAATAGAGAATTGTTGTATACGACAAAATCATCAAGCACATTGATCATATTCGCTGATTCTCGTCCTCCAAATGATTTGCTTGTAAGCTTTCCCATTTCAAAAACTTGTGCATCATCCTCGACTCTTAAGATGAGATCACCTTCGGCAACATCAACTAGAGCTCTTCTGGTTCTCAAGAATGGCCGACCAAGTATTAAAGGAATACGAGGGTCCATTTCATAATCAACAACAACAAAGTCGACCGGAAAAGTGAAGGTGCCAACTTTAATGAACACATCTTAGGCAATACCAACGGGGTAAGCGAGAGTGCGATTTCCTAGCTCAAGAGTCATCTTCGTTGGAGTAAGGTCGGGTAATGATAGTGTTTTCCAAACACTTAATGGCATTAGATTAATACTGGCCCCGAGATCAGCTAGGGCAGTAAATTCTTCAGTTTTGTTGGAAATGCAAGGCAACACAAAACGAATGGGATCTCCAAGTTTTTCCGGAAGTTCTTTAAGAATAACTGCAGAACAGTTTTCATTTAAGCGTGTGTTGGCGAGCTCAATCAGCTTCTCCTTCTTGTTAAGCAAATCCTTGAATGCTTTGACAAATTTCGGCATGTGGACAAGTGCTTCAACAAGGCTAATGTTGGAATTCATTTGAGAGATCATCTTCAAAAAATTCGACACTTGAATGTCGTCCTTGGTGTGCATTTTGGTCTTGCCTAAGCGAGATGGATAAGGAATATTAGGGTTGGGTGGTGAAGGTGTGGGTGTAGCAGGTAAAGGTTGAGATGTTGAAGGGTTCTTCTGGGGAACATCGTCATGACGAGGCGGAGACGGTAATGGTGTACTAATACTAGGTGTAGGAGGAGTAGGGATAAATGTTGGTGGAGGAGGTTTTGACGATGGGGGCGGGATAGATGGTCCTACTATGGTTACTCCACTACGGGTAGTAATAGCACTCACATTCGCTCGCGGATTGGTGACGGTGTTAGAAGGTAGAGAACTCGAAGTAGAAGGTTGAGTTGTGGGCAAGAAACTAGCCAGCATATTCTTCAAGTCATTCGTCTGATTGCTGAAAGAGGATTGAATATTATCTCGAAGCTCGGATCTTATGTCATTTCCTTGCTTGGTGATATATCTTTTCAAATTGATAATTTGGCTCTGCAGATTCTTATTTTGCTCACCTTGGGTTCTCATTATGGCTTCAACATCTTGGTTAATGGGTGGGGTTTGTTGAGCGGGTGGGTGATAAGGATTAGAAGCTCTAGGTGGGATTTGGTTGCTTCTATTGTAATTGTTGGCGGGGTTTTCGTTTTGAGGATAAAAACCGGGTGAAAGGTAGTTGTTTGATCGGTAACTCAGCAAATTTCTATACCCTTGAGGTCGAGCTTGGTAATTTTCCGGTGAATAATTACCATAAGCTGCATACATATTTTCCGGATTTCCTTGAGTAGAAGGAAAATCAGTGTATGAGTGTGGACCGCCGCATGTCTCACAAGGATTAGCAACCGCTTTAACTTGTTGTTGTTGGTTTGTAGCGAGAAGCAAGATATTTTTGTTCATTTCGGTCATCATGGGGGTGAATTCGGTCATGTCGGGGTTTGCTGAAGTAGAAGAAACATTGACTCTCGGGTTGTTCCTTGAAGAAGCGGAGGAATCCCATATTTTGTGGTGAGTAGTCATGTTCTCAGTAAGCTCTCTACACTCCTCGGGTCTTCTTTTCATAAATGTTCCACCGGCGGCTGCATTAATCGTATCACGATCTCGAAAAGTCAAACCGTTGTAGAAAGTATCAATTAAGGTCACATGGTGCATGTTGTGGTTTGGACAACGATCAATCAAAACATTATATCTTTCCCAAGCATCAAAAAGAGATTCATCGGGTTCTTGCATTACACCGCTGATTTGATTGCGAAGGCTCGTGACCATGGATGTTGGAAAGTAGCGCGACACAAAGCGTTGAGTCATGTCATCCCACGTATGAATGGAATTCTTCGGGAGACGATCAAACCATTTCTCGACGTGGTGTGATAAAGTATGTGGAAAGAGTTGTAGGCGAAGAACATCCATTGTGGCACCGGGAAACTTCATGCTTTGGGTGATTGTAATGAACTTGTCGAGGTGTTTGTTGGCATCATCATCAGGCATTCCGGCGAATGGATTAGTTTGCACTTGCTGAATCATGTGGTGCTTCAACGAAAACTCCGGAGCCGTGATTTGCATCGGTGCAATCGGTCCTCCTCGTCCAAACATGGTAGGTTGACAAAGCTCCTCCATTGTCCGAAGATCGGGCTGTGGAAGAACATTGTTGTTATTATTATTGAGCTGCGGTGGATTATTGTTGTTGACACCTGCCATAGCTAAATCTTCTCGAGTCTCGGGCTCTTGATACGTAGAAGATCTAGTACGCATACACCTACAAAGGCAAAAGAAAACAATACCAAACACAAAGAGAATATATATACACAATAAAAATAAAATCTTTTTGGATTTTTGAAAATTTTTAATTTTTATGGATTTTTAACAATTTTTAATTTTTATGGTTTTTTTTTTGAAATTTTTAAGCAAGAAAAATAACGCTCACAAGTGAACGGATCCCAAAAAGCAACGCGTCTCTCACAGAAAACCGTTAATCTTTACGAAAAGAGCCGGCAGCGGCGCCATTTTAATGACTAGCTTTTGGCTAGGAAAATTGTTCGTTGAAATCGGTCTAATCGAATTGATCCTGGTTAACTATGCGACTCAGTCGTTCTTTGGTGAAACAAATAGTTGTGTCGTTGTAGTAATTAAAATGTGCAAAACTTTAAAGTAAATGACGTTAAAATAAATCTAAAACTAATTTAAAGTAAGTGACAAGTATTTAAAAGCGTGACGAAAAATTAAAAGGCACTTAAAATAAATAACGCAAACTTAAATCTAACTAAGGCAAACTTAAAACGCAACTAAAACTTAAAACTAAGGCAAGGCCAAAATAAATCTAAGGCAAATAAACTTAAAGTGCAACTAAGTAAAAAGGCGGGAAAAGTAAAGCTTGAAAATTAAAAACAGAAATTTAAAAAACTAAAACTAAAAAGAACCTGAAAACAGCTCGTCCGGAATAAACCTTCGTTCGGAATAATCACTCATCCGGAATGTCACCTTCGTTCGGAATGATTCTTCTTTACTCGGAATATTCACCAAAACCCTTGATCCGGAATAAATCCTTTATCTGGAATATGTCACTTATCCGGAATAAAGTCTTGATTCGGAATAATGGTCTTGATCCGGAATGTTCTGCTGTTCCGGAATATTTGGCCTGATCCGGAATGTTTGGTATTCCGGAAGAAATGCTTGATCCGGAATAATAAATTATTCCGAATAAACACAACTGATCCAGAATGTTTGGATCTTCCGAATGAAACCTTGATCCGGAATATAAAATATTCCGAATGAAGATGTCAGATAGAAACAAACAGCTGATCCGGAATGTCTTCTCTGATCCAGAATATTTCTTCACAAAACCTTGATCCGGAATGTTGAAGCTGATCCGGAATATCCACTTGATCCGGAATGTTGATTCGGATTATTTTCTTCACAAAACTTCACTCGGAATGTTTTTGTGCTTGATCCGGAATATTCCTGGGAAACAGAAACAACAGCGAAGAACAAGGAACAAGGAGAAAGCTACGGATCTAAACAAATATAATCAAAATCAACCACAAGATTAAATCAAACTAATCAATAAACATCTACTAATCATAAACAAACAATACAAATCAATCAAACTAACAATACTAATCAAAATAATCAAAACCCACTTTAATCAAATCAATAAAAACTCAATAACATGAACATGATCATAAAGCATAAAGATAAAAGATCAAACAAGAAAGGTAGATTGGAGATTACCAAGAAAAAGTAAAGATTGACAAGAATTAAATGGAAACTTACTTGAAATTAAAGGTATTTAAGGTGCAAGACAATGTATTTAAATTTGACAAGAAAAGTAAATGACAAGGTAATTAAAATTGGAAGAACTAATTGTCACTATTAGCCAACAAGAATGAAATGTAAATCCTAATGACTATTTATAGGGGAGGATTAGGGAGTGCTTAGGAAGCTTCCTCCCCTCTTTCTTATTTTCCTTAATTGCAAGATTAAGTCCTTAATCTTCTCAATCCTTTGTTAATATTCTTAATACTTGGACTTTAATGACCTTGTCTCGGGTTTTCTTTGAACTCGTCTTGTAATTCTTCAATAAATTAGACTTGAGTTCTTCGGCTTTTAGTAAACTTCCGTCTTTTGACTTTTTCTTCGATAAATCTTCAGAATTGGTCTTGGACTTCCGTTCTTTTTACAGTCTTGACTTCTTGACTTCGTCTTTCGTCTTTTTCTTCGATAAAAGCCCGTGAATGCCCGTGTTTTCTCCACTTTTCACCTTTTCGTCCTAAATCACAACAAAAACACAAACCACGTATAATTCCGACATAAATGACATAAAATACACGTTTTGGCTCGGTTATTATTGTAATTAAGTGGTAAAAAGGATGGGTGTTTACACACCTATCACTTGTTAACTTTGTTCACCAATCCTCCTCCTACTAGGAGATGAATGATGATATTTTCAAAAATATCTTTTGAAGAACTCAAGCCTAAGAAGATTACAAAATCATGATTAAAATAGCTAGTTTTTTTAGTTAGTTGTATTTCGTTTCTTGTACTTCATTTTCCTTCATGAATTTTTTATGAAGATGATCTATGGATTTAGCGTTTGTGTGTTTTAACTTATTCGTTCTCACACTAATCAACTTTAATTTAAACTTAAATTGAACCTATATCTATTTGTCACCTCTAAAGCTTGATAAAAACTTGATCAAAATGTCATTTAAATATTTTGTTACCCTTTGTCAAGATACTGTTGTGAGTGTGTTTCCCTTTATGCAACCATAGCCTAACCTAGTTCTATTAGAGGTAAAAACCCAAGATTTGCTTAAATTTTAAAAAATCTTGTCTTTTTTCAAACCTTCAACATTTCGGATTTTACTATCCCCTGTGGGCGTCTCAATAAAGATTATGCGGGATCAATATATATATATTGAACAGCCAACTTAGTTTTGAACCACGGGCAGTGAGCCAATTTTTGGCTCATTTTTGGTCTTTCTTCATTGACCACTATTTGATTCAAGATTCTTTGTTTGCCTATTTGAGCTAAACATTCCTTGAAACCTTTTTTTTTCTTTCTATTCTTTGCCTTTTCTGTTTTCTTTAAATCCTCTTGTTTTCGGAGTTCTCTTCTCATCCCTCACAATGTCTTCTTTTTCTAAACTTAACCTTGACAACGCTTTGTCACAACCTTCTAAACCCAAAGCTTCTTCTTCTAAGCTTTACCAAGAAACCAAAAATTTTGATCTAACCCGTTTGCATAAAAAAGGATCAATATGAACCTTCTTCTCCCAAGCCTTGCAAGACTTCTACTTTCTCTCTAATTATGTATTAGAATGAGTCTTACTCAATCAATTCAATTACCAGAGAAAGGGAAGCTCTTCCACCACCACCTAAACCTTTCAACACACCTCAACTAAATGACATCTCTTCTTTCCCTAACCTCACTAAGTAATGAGATGGTAACCTTTCTTTTCCACATTCTCCTTCTCCTCCACCACCTTCTTAGTTTGATGGACCTCCCCCATCAAATGACTTTGTTTTACATCATGGAAGTTCGTGTGCTTGTTGTATATTTAAAAAATTTAACTTTCTCATGTGTATGAGAAGTTAAATTTTCTTGAATTCCTCCTACTCGACCTCCTCTTCGAGTATTTGTTCCCGTAAGATGCACCTTCGTCTTATTTTACCAGTTAAAACACACTTTGTGTTCTAATTGTTTGAGTCTAAAATAAAAAGCTAAGAAATCTTGGAAGAGTACTACTAGAACTTGTTGTTATGCTTATGTTGTTCAATTATATTTTATTTTGCTTTTGTATTCATATTTTTTAATATGAATCCCTTGTTGTATGTGCTTTCATATTTTTTAATATGATTTGTATGTGTGTTATTGTTTTGAAAATTCTATTATCACACATATTGTTGAGATTTGATATTGGTTAAATTTTGAATTTTCTTGGGTGATTCCCAAATTTTTTGGACTTTAACCATTGACATTATATCTTCAAATTGTTGGATGCTTCTTTTCTACCTTTATTCCAACAATTGTGTATTGATCTTGTCAAATTAATCTCCTTGGACGTACTAAACAAATACTCACCTACATAAATTGGGAATTCTTTTCTTTCTCCCTCCCAAGTTATTTAGTGGGTAGTGAGTATTGCAATTACATTGGTGTTTCTTTTCTTTCCACAAAGCTTTGAATGTAGCTTGTCACCATAGCTCGATCACTTGGTGCCCCAAACTAAGGGGAGTAAACACCAAGGAGGAGCTACTAGCAAAGTCGATAATTCTCTTCTTCAAACACTTGAGCTACCTTTTTGCTTTGATAAAAGGGGGAGAAATGATAGTGATAAACTCGTTAATAATTCGAAAACTTTTGTTTTTAGATAAATAGTTAATAGTTTGTCAAAATAAAAATAGAGAGACTGTTAATGCAACCCAATGCCTAAAAACATTATTTTTAAAACTAATCTTTCTTTGTTTTGATCACGACAAAGTGTAAAAACATTTATTGTTAAAGATAACCAAAAGACGAATTATTTACAAACACTATTATCAAGGTAATAATCATTTAAATCTTACCCAAACATATCTTATACATGTTTAGTGATCATAGAAAGTGATTAACCTCAAAACTCACATTTATTCAAATATTTGAAAATATTTTGATAAACTTTATTTTTAAGAAAATGTTTTATAAAAATAGAAATTGAAAATTTGAATTTGGCATATTCCAAATGGCCTATGTGTATACCCTTGAGGTATAAACTTCACTAGATGGGATTTCCCCACTAAAGGATAAAAAGGAGCGGACACTAGTAGCTGCAATTCGAAATAGGGGGTACAGTTAAATAGTGATATTGAACCGCCGACCTATTTATTGAGCGGCGCCCATAGAGCCGTTACTCACTGTTCCCTATAAAAAGTGGATCATATTTTCATTTTCAAGTGACCCTTGTTGGACAGTTTTCTACTTATAATCTCCTCTCTATATCTTAAATCATTAGTAAATGATCACTTACTTTGTTAAGTATGTTTATATATGATTAGCCTCTTGATACCCTTCTTTACTTGTCCAGAGAGAAGATCACTCACACATTTGTGATGTGATAAAAGATGAAGCCTTGATGCACTTCATCCTTTCTTAGATCTAGTTAAGTTCATCACTTTTTTTTGAGAATTGTGTAGATCCAAGGTATTTGTGTATACTTGGATTAGTCTTGTGTAAATCCGATGTATATGTGTATACTTGGATTAGTCTTGTGTAGATCCAAGTTATATGTGTATACTTGGATGTGTCTTGTGTTGGAACGAGTCTTGTGTGTTAGTTCTCACTAAACTACAAAGTGATATGTGTATGTGTCTTGTGAGTTCTCACACAACTTGAAAGGTGAAGGGTTGTGAAGATTGGTTCTAGCTTTAGATTAGGACTCGTCATCTAGCCTTGTGTTTGAAAAGAAGATGGGCGACGAAGATTGGTTCTAGCTTTGGATTAGAACTCGACATCTACCCTTGTGTCGGAAAATGTGAAGTAGGAGACGTGTGTAGATTGGTCCTAGCTAATATTAGGTGTCGACATTTATCTTAGTGTCAGAAAACAATGTAAGCGTCGTTATAAGGTTTTCTCCACTGAGAAGGGAACTTGTGGATATAATGGAAATCTCGAGTGAGGTGTACTCGAGGAGTGTAGTAGGAACGAACAGAGAACTTTGTTTTCGAACCACTATAAATCTTGGTGTCTTGCCTTAGGTTGTTTCTTTCCTTACTCTTTACTTATCTACTTTCATGCATTGCACTTTCATAATCAATAGATATAGCAAATTGTTTGAAAATTGACTTAATATCTATGGAACTAGTTTTCATGTAAAAGGAAATTTTAGGACAAGCCTAATTTTTTATTAGGACCTTAATCATAGAAACTATTCAACCCCCTTCTAGTTTCTACAAAATACTTTGGTGTACATATTTCCAAACTAGTTTCACTTGCTGTAAACAGGGTCACTATTTTTTAGATTTACTGCCGGAGCCTTAACGTCACACCTTCCGTACCTCTCTTTAGTATATTTTATAAATTGAGTAATCAAGATCATTGGTTTTCTTTGAGAAAGGGTTCGGAAAGTATGTTGGTAAGAAAATATTTCACGATGTGTTAATTTGTATGAAGAAATGGAAGTGGAGTTTTTCTCAATTGACCGAAGGGCAATTCCATAGTACATACCATGGAGACTTTCGGATTCGGAAATAAGTGACTCTTTTGTGCTTCACGGGTTCCGTGATCGAGATGTCCATGCCTTGGAGTAGGGTGTGGTATATTTGTATACTATGCATGTCGGACTTCTTTTTGTTGTCAGCTTGTCGCCAACTTGGGAGCATCTGAAGTATTTGCCTTGTTTTGTGGATGCCAAAGGGAATGGTACTGATCACTCCGGATCTTTTATTCCTTGTTATGTTGTACTTTTGATTTCTCTTTTTTTACCGTTTCCTTTCTACCTTTATAGATATCACTATGTCTCGATACCTTCGTTTCCCCGTTACCGCTGGAGAAAAAATTGTTCGAGGAACACCAATAACTTACTCTAACCAGATAATTCCTTAAGTATCAGCTGCTCTTGAAGCTGGAAAGGAGATTCCAACACCAACAACTCATCAGATTGTTTTGGATAATGAAAGTGAGGTCGTGCTCGCCACACGTGAGAAGAAAATAGCCCAGGCTGCTCGTGGTGGCGAAAAGAAAAAGAACAAAGAGCCAGCCACTTATTCTCAAGCACCTAAAGAGTAGAAAAGAAAGAAGACTAGTAGTGAGTCCAGGACTCTGCTCAATAAGATGAAGAAAGGCGATTATGATCGTCCCAGCGGTTCAACAGCTCCTCACAAAGAGAGGAAAGATCACATAGTTGACGAGACCAAGGAATAGAACGTTGAGTCTTTCCCACTAGTTCTGAACCCCATGCCTATTTGGTCTATTGATCCAAGTCAGATTGTTTCCGTTGGGGAGGGTAGGACTTCCTCTAATACTCATCCCGGAGTCGATCGTTCTTCAAATCTGAATTCTACTAAGACTGCCATCATCTCTTTTAAGTCTAGAGAAGGTGCTAAGCAAGACTCTACCAAAGAGAGATCTCCTTCACCTATCTTATCCCCCTTTCGTACAGTCAATGCCGAAAAGGCCAGTTCAAAAGGACTATTTTGTGATGACAGCCAGAAAACCCAAGAACACACGACAGGGAACGAATCCGCGGATTCGTGTCATATTGTAACACCCCCAAAATTACCACGTAGGGGAATGTACACATTTGGCGTTACTCATAGCACATCACACACAATAATAGAAAACGATCTCAAAAGAGAAGTTAATTTTATAAATACAACATGTCTAAAATATTTTCCATCCCAAAGGATACCATCAGAGTAGCGTTTAGTCCCAAAAAATGTTACCAAAACCACATGTTCTTCAAAATACTTTAAGTTAATAATTTATTTGAAAAGGATGAAAAATGATTAAAGTTAGACAAGTAAGCATCAACTACCTCCTCGCATGCTCTGCTGCTATCAATCTTGATTACCTTAAATACATGCTTAAAAGGGTCAACACAAAGGTTTAGCGATTCTACAGGTTTTACAAAACATCAGTTGAACACAAGTATAAAAACCAATCATGATCATTCAATATCATTGTAACTCATACAATCTATCATTTTAACATTTCATATTATAGCACAAGTTAAGTGATTGTATTTAAGCTCATGACACCGACCCCTTAACTTAATCACCCGCGCCAAATTGCCGGCATGATCAAAGTGAAACCATTGCCCCTCTTAAGGTATCATTGTAATTATACCTTATTTCATATCACAAGTTATCCGGCCGCATAGGGTACTCAACGTACAACTCTCCTCTCGGATAGGGTCGTTAAATCTGTAGTACTACTAGTTGTATAAGCATCTATTTCTATCCAACACAGGGGTAAGACAATAGTTAACGGTTCATGAAATTAGGGTCTTTAGCAACTAGTACTCAATACAATCAAGGCAACATTCCAATCCAAACAACCATTCGGGTCCAAACAATCAATCATGACTTGTGTTCCATTTATCTCAAATAGCATGTATCCTCCTCGCGGGTTAAAATCATTTAAAACTAGCATAAAGCAAGGCTATAGACTCACCTTAGATGATACGCAAAGCTAGTAGTAGATATGAAGATTTTCGATGACAAGGATGCCCATGAAACTCAAAATTAACACCTAGTGAACAAAGCGCAAAATAAATCAATGTACTCAAGTAGCGATATGTACTTAGTATAAACAATTAAACTCACTCAAAACCTCTTTAAATACATAATAATAACCCACACAAGTGATATTTACTAGACGCTTCTATTATACTTTATTATTAAAACAAACGTTTCAAAAACCAATCTGCCGGTACATACCAAATGTACGGACTGTTTTACCCTACTTAAACATCATGTATTTTTACGAAACATGCTGTGGAACACACATACAACCTGTATAAAGCACTATAAAAATTTTATAGGAAGATTTTACTTTTATGTCTCGCTGCTCAACACAACTTTGAACTAGAAATTCAGGCAGATTTGCACATATGACTCACAAAGTCATTTGGACCTCCTAACCAAAACCATTTACATAACCGACAATTGACTTTGAAAATAGACTCAAAATGCTAAGTTTAGGGACTGAGATCAGCCCCTAATCATTTTTAAAACTCAACTTATAATCCCCGAGTTGACCCAATATCGACTACAATTTCGTATTGTGTCGATATGCATCTCCCGGTACACGAAAAATCAAAGTATAATAACTTCCTTCCGTTATGAGTTAGAAGCTCTATCTTATATCTAAACGACCGTCTTGATGACCACTACAACTATGTCCAATCATACCAACACTTCCTCAAACTTATAATACGAAAATATGCGTCAAACAATCTGGTCTAAAACCACTCTTTCAAAACCATAACAAATCATCTTTCCAATCAATTTCATCAATCCCTAAACCTATTATAACACTATACAAACATACTAAAACATCCCTAACACACTTAATCACTTGTATGAACAATTCCTAATAAAAACTTATTTAAAAATCATATATGTAATATGATTAAATAAATTAAAAACTATAGAAACATGGATATAAACACATACCCACAAGAAATAAAGATCAAAGTCCAAGAAACCAAAACACTCCCTTGGTGTCATGGGTTTTAGGGCTGAAGAACACCAAGGAAATGAATTCCAAGCTTGGTTGATCACAATAACTTGTTCCTAACATAAAAACATAAACATACCATGGGTAAACTAGATCAAGGCAACCATTTTACAAAAATCAATCTTGAAAAGTAAAAGTGGTTGTATGTTGGATTTTATTGGTAGGATTTACTTATAATATGGTTACAAACATGGGACATTGATTACAAATATGGTGGCCATTGTTGGCTATGGGTTTTGAGAGAGAAAGGAGGAGGAAGAGAAAATTTTTATTAGTTGAAATGAAGTGTGTGTGTGTGGTGAGTGTTTTTTTTAAAAGGCGGGAGGACCTTTGTGGAAATATAGCTTTCTTTTGGCCCGTTTAGCAAAGTTACTCCGAAAGAGAGGGAATGGTACTTAGTTGATTTTCAAAAGTTTACGGGTGTGGGGTTTCGTGCCGGATTCATAAAAATTAAAATATCGTTCAATAAAATACCTTTTCAATGGTGTAAACGGAAAAGAAAAGTAATGGTATGGCTCCGACTCGATTTACTACGTAATTAAAATGAAAACTTCTAAAATCAAAATAATCGATAATAAAACATAACATTTGGGCATCCGTCGGATCGCGATCACTATCGGTTCTCACCAATCGTCACAACATTCAACTCGAGAAGTGGGAGTTATCCGAGAAGGTGAAAGGGAATGATGCTCGGATAGTTGACCTTGAAGCTACCCTGGCCCTTAAGGAAGCTGAATTGTAAGTTAAACTATGGGCTGACGAGTAGGGGGAGTTATCTACCAAGTTGAGCGCGTCTAAGATGGGCCGTTATGAGGCCGTTTAGACGTTGCTTCCTTCGGTGTTCTTCAAGCTCCTTCACAGTTATGAGCACCAAAAAAATATTTTAGAGTGTTTCAACATGGCGATCTAGGATGGATGGGCCTTAGGCCTAAACGTGTGGAGAAACGATGAAGAGCAGATGGCCGTCCTAAAAGCCACAAAATGTTTTTATCCTTATTGTGGTAAGAAGATGAATGTCATGGTGGAAAGCCTCCTTAGAAGGAGTACTCATACATCATAGAATTTTCTTCAAGTTATTATCTCCCGGTTAACCAACACCTGAGAATTGAACCAGCTCCCGAGCCAGAATAGACAAATGATCCAAACAAGGCCTCCACCGGAAACCCTACGGACAATCAGCATGCCTCTAGATCTCATGTGAATGATGAAGTTTAAATTATGTAATAATTTTGTGCTTCTAGGAAAATTTTCATACGGATTTGTGACATTTATATCTTTCCTATGGTTACAATACTTTGTTTTAGGAATGCTTTACTTTGTTAATTACTCATGTTTCCCTTCCGATTGTATTGTAAGAAACACTCTGTAACATGATTTGTTATTTTAGAAACTAGAAGCGGGGGGTAGAGAATATTTTCACTAGTTAAAATGATTAAAATATCGGTTTTCAAAAATCCTTTTAAAAAAACTTGATTTAAGTGATTTATGTAAAATCTTCTTAGGCATAATATGAACCGTGATAGTGTATCTAAACTAAGAATCACAAGTATGTGCAGTAATGAATAATGAATGAAGAAGATAAGGAAAAGAAAGATCAAATCGACACCAAGGATTTATAGTGATTCGGAAACGAAGCTCATTCTTCGTTCCTACTCCACTCCTCTAATACTCCTTACTCGAGAGTTTACTAATCAACAAACTCCTTGAGGTTGAGAAACCTTACATGTCGCTTAACCAATTTCCTTATCTAAGCTATAAGTAGAGACCTAATCTTAGCTAGGACCAATCTATACCAATATAATTTGAGGCCTAAGTATTAACCACAATACATACACAACCTCCAAATACATACAACAATTTGGATCATCACAATGACACAAGAATGAAATAAAGTTTTGATCTTGAATGGATCTTGAACTAGACACAACACTTCAAGGATGAAAGTGTTATTCTCTTTTCACTTAAGAGCATGAGATGTGAGGAGAAAGTTTCACTTTTAAACAAGTATAATCAACCAAATAACCAAGGATTTGTATGATTAAAGAAGGTGTACTGAATCTAATAATTTTGTTTGCAAAAGAGGTGAAATAGAAATCCGAAAATGGTCCACTATTTATAGGAGAAAGGCCCAGCGTCTATTTTTGTAGGTCCATGTTTTCTTATAATTGCTACAAGTGTTGGATTGATCCAAATAAAGAGAGGGATAGATGAAGATCTTAAGATGAACTAGAGAGAGAAAGGAGAGAGGAAGAGAGGTAGAGAGAGAAAGGGATTAGATTAATGAATGTGTGAAATGAATAATGACCAACCCCTCCTAACATGCTAGGTAGGGGTATATATATATCCCACCCTACATGTGGGCTATATGGGCTATATTGATTACATATTGGATCACGAGCCCAATACTTGAATATATCATTTGAGTGACTGATCCTTTCTAAATACGTAAAAACGTATTTCCAACAATCTCCCCCTAAGGGAGGTCACTCCAAGTTACAATGTCCTAAATAGTATATAGCTCGTGATCTATGCTAATAATGATGTGACCGAGACGTTCTTTGGAAAAACATATTTCCAACAATCTCCCCCTAAGGGAGGTCACATCATTTTACAAAATCTTAAACCTAGCCTACTATGCTTGAGTCTTCGATCTTGTTCTTGTGAATATGCTGATGAGATCATTGACTTTAGTCTTGAGCATGTTATCTTGCCTTGACCTTGTTCATTCATCACTTGTGATATTTGCCTCTTCGTGACTTCATGTTCCACATACTTACACCTTTATAAATTCTTGAAAGCTTCAGAGTTTGATACAGCGGAAGACTTGACTTTTAGGCCGTGACAATCCGTCAATTTATGGTCGATATTTTATTCTCAACTTTTATTTAAAACCATTATTTTAATGTTATATTATGAACTCACTCATTTTTGGGAAGAAATTTGGGTTTACATCTTAAAGTAGCATCGACTACGTCTAAACCGGAGAACTCTACGTTACGTGCTTACGTTTATATACACCGTTTTTGGTGACAGTCCGACATTTTAGGAAAACAATTTATTCTCGAATATCATTTTGGGAATTTTAATTTGTGTTAGTTCATGAACTCACAAATTTACGAGAAGATATTAGGACTTACGTGCATAATTTAGCGTCCTTTACGACTAAACCGGAAACCCTAGGATTACGTATTTACGTTTTTGAACTCCGTTTTTTATGAAACAATTTTTATTAGATTTGTTTTGTGCTGTTTATTCATAATTTATAAAAACGTTTTTTCGTAAAACGACCTGGGGTACGTAAATCGAGGAAACTAGAATCGAGGAGTACCTGTAAATTAATAAGGGGATGAAACAAGTATTACTTGTCCCACCCCCAATAATGGGAGGCAAAGATTAGCAAATACACCACAAAGGTGTCAACTTTTTACAACTTAGGAAGGACACTCGTCCTCCCTATTTGACCAAAAGAACCAACTTAACAAAAACCACTAACACATACTACTTACTTCATTTTACAACATGCAAACAACTAAAATCCTCTCTTCTCTCCCCTTTTTGGCCGTCCACTATGCTACCACCACCACCATCATCATCAAATTTCTAGCCATTAACTTCAACTGTAATCAACATATGTTGAAGTTTAGTTGAAGTTATGAAGATTGGAGGAGATCTTAACAACTAGCAAGGAGACTTCATGAAGATCAAGGGCTCATTTCTGAAGGAGTCTACAAATATTTGGTGATCCCAGAAGTGGTGTTGATATCTCATAGGATTAGTTACCCAAAACCAAGTCTTGTTATTTTGAATATGTAATCTTGTATTTTCTTCATTTATGTATATGTATATGCTGATGAATGATGATCAAAATATTATATAGGGATTTGGTGTTGATAAATTTGGTTAAATTGATTAAAAGCTACATGAAAAGAGATTGAAATCATGTCTAAAATAGTAGGCTCTATAAAACAGTAAAAGAGTATATGATAACTTGTTAAAATGACTTGGATAATTTAGTATACAGTAAGGTATATGACTTGTACATATGTGAGAGTTGGCCACACAATAGAATCCATAAAATGAGTGAGATATGATCAAAACATTATTGAAGTCCAAATCTGTAACACTCATAATTTTCGTATCGGTACAGAGGAAGGGTCTTTTAGAGTGTTACGGGATAGCACAATAACTCCAATCATAGACAACACATAAAAATGGTTGTACAAGGTTCAACATACATTCATTCGATAAAAAGTTTTAAAGTGTACAACAGGTCCCAAATTATACAGGTCATTAAGTTTACAAAACATAGATCGAATGAACATTTTTAATATTATGTGGGCCATCAGAGTCGATCTCCATCCGGATTACCTTCAAGCACCTGAGATAAAAACATGCAAAAATCATATCAGCGAATGCCGAGTGAATTCATAGAGTTTAATAAAACCGTTATATAAAACAATCATTGAAATCAGAACACAAGTATAATATCGGAAGTAAGTCCTCGTATTGCTAGTCAGGCAATATATAAATCAAAGCATACATCTTAAACCGTCCATGAGACCGTAGACTCAATATTACCATTATAGGTAATATTATCATCGTTATTAGCGTCAATATGAAATCGTATTGGATTACATTTTTGGATTCATTTGGATTATTATTATCCGCATGACATTGTTACCTTACTATCACAACAGCGGGCCGCGAACCCGACAAACAATTTGCCCATCTAAGTTAGCGTGTCGTCACAAAAATCACGCTATGTAAATCTTCTCATACTTAAATTCGCTTACCAATCAATGTGGTACGACGGGGATCAACCGTCAAGGCGCGAACTGGGGTGATCGTCCCCAAATAGTACTATCATATGCATAAGCGTCTACCAAATCCCGGTAGTTCACAGTTCATGCTAATGGGACTTTGAGTGACATAACCTAACTACTAATAATCCTTTTTATCTCTTTTATTGGGTCATCGCATCATTCGGGTCCATATCATTAAGCATACCATCGGGACTACTTGTGTTCTATTTTTAAAAAAACTAGCATGTTATCTCCCTCGCGGGTTTACAAATCATTTTATAAAACATTTAAAAGAGTGTGAGGCTATGAACTCACGTTGATAATGAAAGGCGGATTATCGGCTACAGGCGTGCTTCGGTCACGGAAACCTACATAAATAATAATCGGTCTTAGACTTTTGTCCAATGAATTTATCAAAATAACAAACATACATATGATGATTTTGTACATATGATGATGATCAAGTGGGTTTATATATTCTTATTTACTCATTCCGGTGTTTATGTATTGGTAACTTTTTACTAGTTTACTAGTTTTACCTATTTACATGTTTTAGGTCCAATAAGCCTATTATAAGTTCATTAACTTGTATTAATCCATTTTATACTTGTATTATCAGTATTTACACTTTACATGTTGGGCCAAAATGGGTTAAGCCCAATAAGTAATTTTTATAAGTGTTTAACTTATTTAGATAAATTATTAGTCCAAATATGCTAACTTAGCTCGTTAATGTCCGTATGTCATATAGTTTGGGTTTTATCGGTTTTTACTTGTATTAGGTACTTATATATATCAGTATATGACTTTTAAAAACTTTACATTAGACGGGTTTGATCGTCTAAGTTTTAATTGGCGGAAAACGTTAATTTTACGGTAATAGCCGAAAAGACGTAAAAATCATGTTTATAGTTTTTATAACTTATAAATATAATACAACTACCATTTTTATAAAGTGTACATTTATTTAACCTTATACATATTTATATAAATGAAATTTATAAGTTAGTGGGTTTTAATTCAGATTTTATACTATATTAGTTTGAGTGCTTATATAATACTATTAAACATTAATTTCTCAAAATCTGATTTTTAGTTTCATCTTCACCATTTTTATCATATCTTGAGTTATAAAAGGAGATAGAAGCTCATTTTTGGATGGAATAAACTTCATATTATGTGATACAAATAAGTTAGTTATAGATACTGCTCATTACATATCTAAGTCTCCTTAACAGTCCCTACAAAACAGACTATTCTGATTGGCACACTAATCTTGTTTTGATCATATCTCACTCATTTTGATGATTCCATTGCATAGCCAACTCTCACATGTGTATGACATCTAACACTTACTGTAAATGGATTCCACCATGCAATTTTATCAGTTTATAACTTGGTTACTTACTGTTTTTATACAACCAACAATTTAAGCAAGATTTTAGCATTGTTTCTTATGGTTTTTCAACTTTTTAATCATATTTATCAACACTTGATCCCCACACAACATTTATATCATCATATATTCATCATATACATATACAATAAGAAAGAAAATACATTTCATATTTACAAAAATAACAAGATAAATGGAAAGGATGATCTTCTTTACCAACCAAGATTATATCTTGTTTTTGGATGACAATAACTTGATGAACACCAAATATATCTCCAAGATCATCAACCACCAAGATTGTTTGTTGAGAAATTAGCCCTAGGACACAAGCAAATCACCTTCTTTGTTGTTAATATGGCCACCAATCAATCAAGGCTTCAAGGTTTCTCCATAATATGAATAGATAACATAAGATTTGTGGCTAGAAATGATCAAATGGGGTGTCTGATCGTGGTTATGGGACGGAAACGGGGAGGAGGGTGAGAGAGTTTTGAGTTGTTTTGCATGTGTCTTCTGAGCAAATGGTTAAGCTAGGATGGTTTTGTGGTTTGGTGGATGAATAAAGCTTTCATGTTAAGCTAAGCTTACATGTGTAAGCTTTTAGCTACAAGGGTGCCACATCAAGTGATGTGGTGTCCTCTTGGCCGTCCCTATTGTTAGTGGGTCTGGGATAAACTTGTTTTGTCCCATCCCGCTAATTTACGGGTATTCCTAGATTCTATTTTCCTCGATTTGCGTGCCCTCGGGTCGTTTTACGAAAAACGTTTTTATAAATTATGAATCAACGGCACAAAACGAATCTAATAAAAATTGTCTCATCAAAAACGGAGTTCAAAAACGTAAATCCGTAGTCCTAAGGTTTCCGGTTTAGTCGTAAAGGACGCTACATTATGCACGTAAGCCCAAATTTAAATCCATAAATTGTGAGTTCATCAACCAACACAAAAATAAGTTTCAAAATATTATACGAAAAAATAATTCACTACCTGAAAATGTTAGATTGTCACAGCTTTTCCTCCTAAAAGGGATCAACGTCCTCGTGATCCATTTCATTTTGATGTCCGTTTCTTATTGAAATCGAAGAGGTGCGGATATTTCTTCCACATTTCATTCTCTCGTTCCCAAGTAAATTCCGGTCCATGGTTTGAATTCCATCGGATCTTGACAATATGTATCCGACTTTGTTTCAGTTGCTTTACCTCACGGTCCATAACCTCTACGGGTTCTTCGATAAAATGCAACTTCCCATCTATTCGAACCTTATCCAACGAAATTTTCTCATCACTCACTGCTAGACATTTCTTCAGATTAGATACATGGAATGTGTTGTGAACACCATGAAGTTCTGGGGGTAACTCTAGTTTGTAAGCCACCGGACCTACTCTAGATAAAATCTTGAAGGGTCCAATATAGCGGGGATTCAATTTTCCTCGCTTTCCAAATCTTATAACGCCTTTCCATGGCGATACTTTCAACATTACTCGGTCACCCACTTTAAACTCCATCGGCTTTCGCCGCACATCCGCGTAACTTTTCTGTCTACTACGGGCAGTCAACAACCTATTCTTAATCTGAACTATCATCTCCGTAGTCTCTCGGATCAATTCCGGTCCCGTGAGCTGGGTATCCCCAACTTCACTCCAACATACAGGAGATCTACACTTCCTACCATACAAAGCTTCAAACGGTGCAGCCTTAATACTAGAATGGTAAATATTGTTATACGAAAACTCTGCTAAAGGCAAATGTTTATCCCAATTCTTACCAAAATATAACACACAAGCTCTCAACATATCTTCTAGTGTTTGTATCGTCCTTTCACTCTGCCCATCAGTCTGGGGGTGATAAGCAGTGCTCATTTCGAGATTTGTTCCCAAAGATCTTTGGAGAGATTTCCAAAAATTCGATGCGAATCTAGGATCTCGATCTGAAATGATCGATACAGGCACTCCATGCTTGCATACAACATTATCAAGGTAAATACGAGTCAACTTATCTAGTGAGAACTGCTCTTTAACCGGAATGAAGTGTGCTGATTTGGTCAGTCTGTCGACAATGACCCAAATCGAGTTATTTCCAAATGATGTTCTAGGAAGCTTGGTGATAAAATCCATCGTAATTCGCTCCCACTTCCATTCAGGAATCTTTGGCTGTTGAAGTAGTCCTGATGGCTTTTGATGTTCCGCTTTGACTCTAGCACAAGTCAAGCATTAAAGAACATACATAGCAATATCAGCTTTCATATTCGGCCACCAGTACAACTTCTTCAAATCATGGTACATCTTATCAGATCCCGGATGAATGGAATACTTAGATTTATGGGATTCTAACATAATCAAGTCTCTTAAGCCTCCAAACTTTGGTATCCACATACGAACTCTTAAGCATTTCACTCCATCAGCTCTAACCTCTAAAGGATCTCCTTCTCCTCGGAACCCTTCATTAACAAAATTTTCTTTCTTACAGGCTTCTATTTGCGCATTTCTAAATTGCTCAGGCAAATTATTGTGCACAGTCAAGACTAGAGAACGTACCCTGATAGGCTCTCTATCTTTCCTGCTTAATGCATCGGCAACAACATTGGCTTTTCCAGGGTGATATTTTATATCACAATCATAATCACTTAACAATTCTATCCATCTTCGTTGCCTCATGTTCAATTCCTTCTGATCGAGAATATACTGTAGGCTTTTGTGATCGGTGAATACCGTACACTTGGTGCCATACAGATAATGTCTCCACAACCTAAGAGCAAAGACTATAGATCCTAACTCAAGATCATGAGTAGTATAATTCTCCTAATTCTTCCTTAATTGCCTAGAAGCATAAGCTATCACTTTTTCTCGCTGCATCAAAACAGCTCCATAACCTCTAAGAGATGCATCACAATATACTACAAAATCTTAACTCCCGTCGGGTAATGATAGAATTGGCGCACTACATAATTTTTGCTTCAATGTCTGAAATGATCCATCTTCATCACTTCCCCAAACAAAAGGTTTATTCTTCTGGGTAAGCTTAGTCAAGGGTTTAGCTATTAAAGAAAATTCTTAAATGAATCGCCTATAATAGCCAGCCAATCCTAAGAACTGTCGCACTTCTGTTGGCGTTCTCGGTGCAGACCAATTCTTAATGGCGTCAACCTTTGCAGGATCAACATAAATTCCATCCTTGTTAATCACATGACCAAGAAATTGCACATAATCTAACCAAAAATCACATTTCGAAAACTTAGCATACAACCTTTCATCCTTTAACAAATTCAAAATAATCCTTAAATGTTCTCTATGTTCATCTTCATTCTTAGAACAGATTAGAATATCGTCAATAAACACAATCACAAATTTATCCAAGTAGGGCTTGCACACTCGATTCATTAAATCCATGAAAACCGCAGGTGCGTTAGTTAACCCAAATGGCATTAGTTTAAATTCATAGTGTCCATAACGAGTTCTAAATGTAGTTATAGGAATATCTTCTTCACGGACGCGAAGTTGGTGATATCCAGACCGCAATCTATTTTAGAATACACACTAGATCCTTGTAGTTGATCAAACAAATCATCAATCCTAGGTAAAGGATATCGATTTTTAATTGTCAACTTATTCAGTTCCCTATAATTAATGCACATACGGAAAGATCCATCCTTCTTCTTAACGAACAAGACTAGAGCTCCACAAGGCGACGAGCTCGGTCAAATAAAACCTTTATCAGACAACTGCTTAAGTTGTTCAGATAACTCCTTTAATTCAGAAGGGGCTAATCGGTATGGCGCACGTGCCACCGGTGCAGCACCATGAATTAAATCGATTCAAAACTCAACTTGCCTTATCGGTGGAAGTCCGGGTAAATCTTTAGGAAATACCTCAGGAAATTCACAAATAATAGGTACATCTTCCAATTGTTTCTCCCTAGACTCATTCCCGGTCACTTGAGCTAAGAATAACTCACAACCATTCCTGATGTACTTTTGGACTTTAATACATGAAAAGATTTTTAAACGTGATTCACCTCGATTACCATCAATTACTAACGTCCTATTCCTAAGAGGAATCTTAACCTTCTTCTCTCCACATAAAATAGTAGCATTATTCAACGACAACCAATCCATACCAATGATAATATCAAAACTACCTAATTCTATCAACATCAAATCAATTGGAAAGGAATAGTTCAAGAGATTTAGAGAGCATCCGTCTAATAGCTTATTAGTTTTCACTAATTTACCATCAGCCAATTCCACCTCGTAACTGGTATTTATCTCAACAGGTTCAATGTCAATAAAGGCACTAAATTTAGTGGATACAAAGCTCCTATTAGCACCCGAATCAAATAAAGCAACAACATAATTATTGTTGAGTAAAAACGTACCAGTAACGACATTCGGATCCTCTTTCTTCACCTCAATTGTTCCAAGTTGATAGACACCACCATGGGGGTTTCTTCCAGGTACGATCGCTTTCAACTTAGGGCAATCCAATTTCCTATGACCTTCTTCATTACAGTTGAAGCAAATGGTTCCCTTCTTACACCTTTCAACCTTGTGTCCAAGCTTTCCGCAATTTCGGCACTTCCAGCAGTCGCCAGCATGCCTCTTGTTGCCACACTTAGAACATCTATCATCGTTGCGCGGTGTGTTGTTGGTAAGAGCATTTGCATTCCCCTTTCTCTGGTTCTGATGGCGATTGAAATTCTTCCTATTATCACCTCTATCTACACGATCACCATCAACCTTTCTTTTCTCACCAACACGGGCTTCATCTTCCTTATCCTGAATTATCTATCCAATGAGTTGGTAAGCCATTCGAACAGCATCATCAATGGTCAGTGGTTTCGATGATGTCACGTCCCCCCGGATATCCTTGGTCAACCCTTTAATATATTGTTCAATTCGGATCTCTTCGGGTTCCACCAATCGAGGACACAACAAGGCCAACTCATGGAATAGGTTTGTGTAACTATCAATGTCCACACCTTTCATTCTCAGATGAATCAACTCTTGTTCTAACCTAATGATCACACTACGGGGACAGAATTCCAAAGTCATCCACTTCTTAATTTCAGCCTAAGGAGTAGCATTAGCAGCATCAATACCCATGAAAGCAATTCTCCCGTTCCACCAAGTCAACACACGACCTTTAAGAGTAGCCATAGCAAAAGTCACCTTATCTTCCTCCTTACACTTACTAATCCGAAACACCGACTCAATCTTCTCAATCCACTGGCTTAATCCTACAGCACCTTCAGTTCCATTAAAAGGTAGAGGTTCACCTTTTTCTTCATAGCAGCAAACTCACCACTTTCTAACACAGATAACCTCCTAAAAGCCTCATTCAAACCACGCTCTACATCAGTCAAATCCAAACTAAGCAATTCCTGCTCTTTCTCACCAACCTTATTCTTCGACTCCAAATAAGCAACATGAGTCTGAACAACACCTAATCCAATCTCTGTCATACTACTCTTAACACGGGAAGCATCTAAATCATGTCTCAAGGCCCATGGTGCAAGACCATCCATATGAGTAGCCTCTCTAACACTAGACGACTCTCCTATCATACGTCTACGGGTAGCAATACCATCAGTACCGTCAGGTGCATTATCATCCTCATCCTCCTTTGATTCAGAATCAGATTCAGACGATTCAGACATGTCATCTCTAGGTATCTCAACCTCAGAATCAGACAAATAAACTGGAGGGGGTAAGGGCTCGCCCTCCGGAACATCATAAGGGTAAATAAGCTCAGTTTCCTCATCATCATCAACCTCATCATCTATACCTATATATCCGCCTCAACATCCTTGTCGTCAATCTCATCATCTAAATTATCTATCCCAATCTCATCACCATTCTTAATATCAACATTATCAATCTCATTCTCTACCATATCAACCTGAGGGGCAATCTAATCTCCTAGTCCTATCTCGGGCTCGGGATCCTCAAATGGTTCCTCCTCATCATCATCCATATCATAATCTACTAGGTCTAAATAAGGATCATCAACTACATTAGGTTCGAGAATAGCATGGTTCTCTATAGGAATATTAGGGTCAGCCATGACAATCTGCATTTATATATATCTCGTATTAGGATAACATACTTATTAAACAATTACATACTGAAACCATGATATATACATATATATAAATTAAATTATATATATCCAAATATATATCTTCTCAATAGGGCTTGTTGGTAACATCGGAGGTCTTTGGCACCGTTATAGTCAAAAGATTTTTCAAATATTTTCTCAAATGTTCATAGTTAAAAGATTTTGAAAAGTCTTGTTCAAAACCTTGGTTTTTAAAATCTTTTGTTCTCTATAATGAGAGCTCTGGTACCAAACTGTAACACTCTCAATTTTCGTATCGGTACAGCAGAAGGGTCTTTTAGAGTGTTACGGGATAGCACAATAACTCCAATCATTGACAACACATAAAAATGGTTGTACAAGGTTCAACATACATTCATTCGATAAAAAGTTTTAAAGTGTACAACAGGTCCCAAATTATACAGTTCATTAAGTTTACAAAACATAGATCGAGTGAACATTTTTAATATTATGTGGGCCATCAGAGTCGATCTCCATCCGGATTACCTTCAAGCACCTGAGATAAAAACATGCAAAAATCATATCAGCGAATGCCGAGTGAATTCATAGAGTTTAATAAAACCGTTATATAAAACAATCATTGAAATCAGAACACAAGTATAATATCGGAAGTAAGTCCTCGTATTGCTAGTCAGGCAATATATATATCAAAGCATACATCTTAAACCGTCCATGAGACCGTACACTCATTATTACCATTATAGGTAACTGATGACAACTGCTTTTATACATAGTCTCATCGTCCAAATCGGGCTTAAAATGCATTAAATATCATCAAAATACCCAAATATATGCTTGTGTTTGTTGCTTGTGTATTTTAGGTACGGATATTGAGAAAATGACAAAAGATCACAAGAATCAATCAAAAACGAACACGGGAAACGAAGCCGCACGATGAACCAAGCCCTAATGAAGAATTTTCCAAAGAAAACCCTTGAAGATTTGAAGAATATTGAAGATTGGTCCTCCAAGTTTGAAGAATTGACACTTTATACCCTTGTATCTTCATAATTACAAATTTGGTCCCTAAAGTTTGTCAAAATTACAAAAAGGACCCTTAACTTTGAAGAATTGGCAAATTTAGTCCCTCAACAAATCTAAATTGTCAATAATGGTCCTTCAAGAAGTCAACAAACAAGTCAAAGCCTTGAAGTTTGAAAACATGTCAAAATCAGTCCTTGGAATATGAAGAAATTGCATTTTAAGTCCTTAAAACAAGTTTTAAAACTTGTTGTGCCAAAACTGCCAAAGTTCAAAAGTTGTTGTGTGTTAATTTGGCGTTGTTAGCCATTTTATACAAAGTGAACAAAGTTGAAAAGATAGGGGGTCAAACCTGCCAGACAAACAAACTAAAACCCTCCACTCAGAAACTGCCACCTCACCCACTCACACCCTTCCACCAATCAAATTCAACCTTTCTACCATGTCACCCATCCACTCACCCCTAAACTGATTTATTAATTCAGTTTAAATCTCCCACCAAAACACTTAATTTAAAAAATCATTAACCCCAAACGGATTAAACACCCCTTAATCCACCCTTAGACCCTAATTTTTCCCAGCAAGAACATCAATTAAATTAAGGGGTTTTTGGGTAAATCTTTCCAGATCCTTAATTAAACACATCTTATACCCAAAACCACCCTTAAACTCCCATCACCATCACCTCACATGTGTGTGCAACCCTCCCCTGCCCCACTATTCACTCTCAAACAAAACTTGGCTGCAAGATCAACATCCCACAACAATTTCTTGTTTTCAAAGACTAAATGAACGTCCTAGATTGCTTCTACATCACTGGCATCTCAGCTACATGCCAAGATCATGACATGGCTTTGTTTTGACTCAAAATTCAAAATCGTCCAAGGGCAAGATTGGAAGATCACTTGTTAGGGTTTTAGCTTCTTATCACTTCTAGAATCACAATGTAAGCCTCTATATAAAGGCCTTTAGGACGTAGCTTAGTGTTGTTCTTGATTTTTCTCCTTTTTCACAAACTTAGTAAAGCCAGTTTATAAATTAATATAAATGGTTTAAGTGTTGCTGATGAGAAATATTGAGTACCCTTTACATTTCAGTTGATTTAAATTATAATTGTTTGAGTTTGGTTTGATTTTCAGCAAAAAGTTTTCAAGTTTTAAAGTTTCTGTTTGTTTTTCAAAGATTTCTTATTCCTTAAATTTTCATACAAACCTGTTAAAATGTTGATTCATAGTGTTGGATTGATGGTATTTGACCTTGTGTATGTCCATAACACCATGGCTTGTTCTGGTGTAGTGGGTACCCAAGTGTAAAATATCCTTTGGTTTGGACATTTCCTATTATTAAGCTTATTATAACCTTACCCACAAGCTCAAGCTTTCTTCTAGCTTAATCTATAAGCTAGGAGTAAGCCTTAAGCTATTTACACAGCTTTTACCTTTTCTCTCTTAGCAGGTTCAAGGAGAAACAATTTTTTTTCCATTTTGTTAAGTAAAATCTCATAAGCCCATCAACAAAGTTCTGCATAGGCCCCAGCCTATATGGAGGTGGTTTTTCAACCACTAAGGGTCCTGGATGTAGGACCCTTGAGGTAGTCTCTTGTTTTCCATTTCATTTTTAGATTTCTAAAAATTTTATGCTTTATGTGATTTTGCATGTTAAGGTGTTAAATATATGTTTGAGTGCTTAAAACTGCTTAAATAGGACTTTTATGCATGTTAGTTTGGGTTTGATTCAGTTTGATTGAGTTTTGATAAGATTTGCTTTGTTAATTTTCCATTTTCATAGTTTAAGGAGTGTTTGGGATAAGTGTTTAACTGGTATTTTTGCTATTAATCTTACCCGCAAGCTTGTTAAATTCACTTAGTAGGTTGCTATAGGTTGTATGCTAGGGTAAGTTCTCAGTTTGGATAGGTTTAAAACATTTTGCATGCTTAAAATTTTGAAAACATTGCCTTAATCAGAAATCTGCCTTTTCTGCTTGTTTTGTTGAATTTGATCCATCAAGTTTGATAATCTGCTAGGATATAGGTTGTTTAAAGGTTTGTGTTCTCTTGTAAGTCATTTAATATCATTGTGAGCTTTGTTTGAAGTGTTGAATCTCACTTGGGTGTCAATTGCACCAGCAACTTGTGCTAAGTATATCAGTAACTTTGATTGATATTTTGTGCTTGATTCTTGTGTGTACTTGCTTAAATTGTGTTTGATTTGACTCCTTGTACTCCAAAGAGTACAAGGGTGCCTTTGTTCCATCAAAAACACCACCAAAAAGCAAGATCAAGCCCTCTTGATCATAACTGCACAAGTGAATAAACACTTGTGTGTTCATCAGAAAGTTCATCATACCTGGGCACGTTTTTTTGATTTGTAGACCTTAATCTTGTTCAATTTTGGATTGTGTTTGAGTTTTAGGAGTTAATTAAGTACCTAGTTTGTGTTTTAAAAGAAAAAAAAAAGTTTTGCAAAAAGTTCACCCTGCCTGGACTCGAACACGCGACCTTGCGTTCCAAGGAGTAGCGTGCTTACCAGTGATCCAGATGACTTTTTACGTTTATACTTCATTCCATTAGTTATTTAAGGTGTTTTGTTTTTGAGCTTATTTAAGTTAACAGCTTTTAAATAAGCAGTTTCCTGCTTATTTCTCTTAGCTTTTTCAAGTTTAGCATTTTTCCTAGGTTTTTATTAGGGTAATTGATTTTTCTGAGCAAAAAGTTTATTTTTCTCATTATTATTTTATTTACTAGGATTATTTTAAGTTTAATTTTTAGAAAGTCATTAAAAAATAGAAAAAAGTAATTTAAAAATCTGGAAAAATAATTTTTAGGTTTTTAATCATACTTTTGAGGTTTACAGCTTATTAGGTTTTCAATTTAGCTTATTTTTAATTTTATAGGATTTTAGGGTTTTTAATCAATTTTAAAATTTAATATAAAATTATTTAATAAGTTTCAGAAAATTTGGTTTGCATTTTTGTTTTAGTTACATTATTTGGATTTTTGGTAATTTTTTAGAATTAATTTACAAACTTTTTATTTTTTTGAATATTTTAATATTATTTTATTATTAAAAATTAAAGTTTTTTTTTATATATATTTTTCCTAGGTTAAGGACACTTAATTAGGAGTTTTGTCACTTTCCAAATGTTTTTTGGACTTTTCATTTAATTTCTAGAATTAATTTAAGATTTAATACATTTTAATAGTTTTTAAGTGTTTAAAAATAGTTTAATTTGGTTTTAAAATTTTTAAAAATAGTTTTTAGCTTAATTAGGTCATTTTTGAGGTTTACAAACTATAAAATCTTGTTTAGGGCTTTTTAATATTTAAAAGTATTTTTAGGGCTTTAATTAGCATTAAAAAGTCATTATTTAATTAATTAAAAGGTTTTAGCAAGTTTGGATTTTTTGTAAACTCTTAGAATATTATTGTGGATTTTTAGTAATTTTTAGGAATTTTTAGGTTAAAATTTTATTTTTGGCACTATTTACGG
This sequence comes from Glebionis coronaria, assembly GCA_025667525.1. NCBI lineage: Eukaryota > Viridiplantae > Streptophyta > Magnoliopsida > Asterales > Asteraceae > Glebionis > Glebionis coronaria. The sequence goes on along the minus strand of CM046882.1, from coordinate 265,866,958 downwards.
TTTTACGTTTTCGCCTTTTTCGTCGTAGTTTAATCCGTTTTCATAACCGTCTTTCTCTTCTAATCCCATTTCTTTCTCAATCATTATAATCACAAACATTAATCAACTCTTAACACAACGCACTAGCCTCCTCGAGAACGAACTCACTTAGGGTCATTCACACACGGTTTTCCTAAATCGTCGTGCACGCTTGCCCTATTTTTACGCTCTTTTTCCTAAAAGACGTAATTTTACAACCATCATTTTGGCGCCGCTGCCGGGGAGGCGTGTTGTGTTTTGGTTGAACCATTGTTGTTTTTATATATAGCCATAAAAGTAATTGTATTAGTAGCACTCTACTAATACGTATTATCGGGTTTTCGTTTTTTGTGAATATTATTAATATATTGTATACGTAGAACAATAAATTTACAAGTACTCCAAATACGTGAGCAATCACAACCTTGATTCGGGATTTCATCACTCGATCATTGTATTCGAATCTCAAACCAAAGAAAAAGGCAAAAATAGATAAATACTTTCGAGAAGCTCGATTTTGAGAAATACAAACTATAAGGTGGGTATAAGGCGGTTGTATTTCACGACCTAAAGGAAAAAGGCTCTTAAGTGCTTCGCGCCGCCTCGTTTCCTCCGCTTGCTTGTGCGTATTTTGATTTTGAAAGCTAATCGAGGGTTTTGCCGCCCAAAGTATTACTGACGTATCATATATATTTTCTTGGTTTCTATTGATTAAACCCTCTTGAACGATTTGGTGTTCCACCATCGTTCTAAAGTCATTGAAGGCGTTCACTTCACGTGATCGTTTTCATTCCTTGAGGCTTCTTTAATCGAGATATTTGATTAAGGAGGAGATTTGTAGATTTGTGTCTACTAATACATTCCAAAAAAATCCAAAAAAAAGTAAAAACAATCAAAAACCACAAAAAAAAATGAAAAAGTAAAAACACCAAAAAGAATCTTCTTTGCTCGCCTTCTCGTTGTACGTGACGTTTATGCAAACTCGCTCTAAAGCAAGACGTGCTCGTAAACGAAGAAACAAATCCACCACTCCTTCTAGTGAGGAGTCTCCTATTGACGAACCCATTTTAGTGAAAGAAGCACCCATGGCTAATCGAACTATGATGGAGTTGCTTCAAGCACCCACCGAGGGTTATGGAGAAGCGATTGTGATTCCCGCTATCCTTGCGGAGAATTTTGAGGTTAAGACGGGTTTATTGTCCATGATTCAAAACAACAAGTTTCGAGGTGACGAAAAGGACAACCCTCATAACCACATTCGCCAATTTAATCGTCTCACCGCCACATGCAAGTTTAAGGATGTTTCAAACGACTCGATTAAGATGATGCTTTTTCCGTATTCCTTAGCGGGGCCCGCAAAAATTTGGTTATAGAAAGAGCCACCCAATTCTATATTGACGTGGAAGGATCTCGTTTCAAAATTCGTGAACCAATTTTTTCCGCCCTCTAAGACTACGCACTTGAAAAACGAGATTTCAAAGTTTTCGCAAGAGTATAATGAGAGTTTTTCAACGGCTTGGAATAGGTTTAAGGAAATGTTGCACGAATGTCCTCATCATGGTTTTTCCGACTTGCATCAAATAGACACGTTTTACAATGGCTTGAACGATCATGAGCGTGATTATCTTAATGCCGCCGCGGGTGGTAATTTTTTGTGTAAGACGGTCGAGGAAGCATTGTTAATCATTGAGAATAGGTCTAAGGTGTATAGTCCTCGTAGCACGTCGAGTGTTCGTAAGACTTCGTCTTCGTCTTCGCCTTCATTGTCACACACCGTTGATGCTTGCCAAATCGAGGCTAATTTGGAGAACAAAATTTTTGATATAGTGAAAGGATTGTTGGTTGAGTTTAAAGTTGGTGAACAACCCGCTCCCGCTACGATTAAAGCGGTTGAGGTTTCTTGTATGTATTATGGTGGAGCTCACGATTATTTCGAGTGCATTACCAACGGTGGTAACACTTCGAGTGCCTTCGCGGCCGCGGGAACTTATAACCAAAACGGTCAAGTTCCTCGCACTAATCAATTGACTCCACCGGGTTTTCCACCAAATCAAAATGCTAACAATTATCGAAACAATCAAGTTGGTTACCAAAGCAATCAAAGGAACAATTACAAGGGTAATAACAACTATGGGAATCAAGGGAGTAGTAGTAGCCAATTGCAAAACCAAAACCAAAACCGTAATTGTCAAAACATGAGTCAAGGTCTTCAAAATGTTTACACTAAAGAACTTCCAATGGACTTTGTGAATTACGCCACGGCAAATGATAAGATTTTGGAAAACATTCAAGAGCAATTGGCTAATCAAGCTAGGGACACGGCTAAGAACACCAAGGAATTGGCTAATTTTGTTAAGGAAAATCTAGCCATGAGAAATGAATTGAAAAATGATTTTGCTAACCAAATTCAAGGTCAAAACAACAAGATAGAGCAAAGTCATGCTAGGCTTGAACAAAGAATTGACCAAAAAGCCGCTAGTCAAGATTTGAAGTTTAATGGTTTTGATACTAAGCTTAATGCAATTTTAGAAGCCGTAATGGGAAACAAAGCCTCTACTTCGAGTGGTTTACCTAGTAACACCGTTTAGAACCCGAAGGGAGAGATGAAAGTGATTACCACACGAAGTGGTAAGACACTTAAAGAACCGACTCCTCAACCAATTACTCCAACGGTGGGGGAAATTGAGGAAGAACCCGAGGTGGTGGTCGAAAAGGAGCATATTTCAATCCCACAAAGTACCGCTCATGCCACACCTACGGTTGACCCATTACCAATATTAGAACCCGAGATTCCAAAGGCTATGCCTATTCCCCAACCCACACCACCCTTACCTTACCCATCGAGACTTAGGAAGGAGAAACGTCAAGAGCGCGACAATTACCAATTTGAGATTTTTATGAAAATGTTTTGTGATTTGTTCTTTAATGTGAGTTTCGCCGATGCTTTGGTCATGATGCCTCGATTTGACCCTAACTTTAAGAGTATGTTGAACAACAAGGAAAAATTGCACCAAATGTCTAGTTGTTCGTCGGTTTATCTTAATCGCATACCTCAAAAAGTCGGTGATCCCGGTAAATTTTTGATCCCTTGTGCAATTCAAGATATGGAAGAATGCTATGCCTTGGCCGATCTTGGTGCTAGCATTAACTTGATGCCACTTGCAATCTTCAAGTCTCTCAATCTTCCTAATCTTACTCCTTCACGAATGTCTATTTAGTTGGCCGACCATTCCACGATTCTTGCATGTGGTTTGGCGGAAGACGTTTTTGTGAAAGTGGGGAAGTTCTACTATCCCGTAGACTTTATCGTTGTTGATATCCCCACGGATCCTCAAGTTCCTCTTATTTTAGGTCGTTCGTTTTTAGATACGTCTATGGCTTTAATTGATGTGCATGCTAGAAAGATCACCTTACGTTTCAACGACGAGGAACTTGTTATAAACGCAACTCAAAATTCTCAACTTTCTCATGTTTATTCCGTTGCTACCATAAACCTCGTTGATATGATCGACGTGGTTTGCGAGGAATTTTCACAAGAAGTTTTAGGGTTTGGGGATGAAGAAACTAGTGGCAATCCCACTATGTTAGATCCAATTCTTGATAATTCGACACCAACCTTCACTCCTTTTGAAGGTGGTGGTTTTACGTTGGAAGAATTCGATGTTCCACGTACTTGTGACGAAGACCTCGACAACGATGAGGACTTCTCGATTATCGAGGATTTTCTTAACGATTTCCCATTTCCTCCACCCGAGGTGGTTATGAGTATCGAGCCTAAATCTTCACTTGAGGAACCACCTATCCTCGAGTTGAAAGATTTACCTCCTCACCTCGAATATGTCTATTTGGAGGAGGACGACAAGTTGCCAGTTATTATTGCAAAAGATCTTTCAAATAATGAAAAAACCGCACTTGTCGATGTTCTTAAGGACCACAAAGGGGCGATTGCGTGGAAGTTATCCGACATTAAGGGGATCGATCCCAAGTTTTGTACCCACAAAATCTTAATGGAGGAGGATTTCAAGCCAACAATCCAAAGTCAAAGGAGGGTGAACCCCAAAATTCACGACGTCATCAAAAAGGAGGTCCTTAAACTCCTTGACGTGGGAATGATTTACCCTATTTCCGATAGCCCTTGGGTGAGTCCTATTCATTGTGTCCCTAAAAAGGGAGGGATGACCGTTGTGCCAAACGATGCCAACGAGTTGATTCCCACTAGACTCGTGACCGGATGGAGAGTGTGCATTGACTATCGTAAGTTGAATGAAGCCACTCGAAAAGACCATTTTCCCTTGCCCTTCATGGACCAAATGTTGGAGCGTCTTGCGGGAAACGATTTCTATTGCTTTTTAGATGGTTTTTCCGGTTACTTCCAAATTCCCATCGATCCTCGTGATCAAGAAAAAACTACGTTTACGTGTCCATATGGAACGTTTGCCTATCGTAGAATCCCATTCGGACTTTGCAATGCACCGGGAACTTTTCAACGATGCATGATGGCTATTTTTCATGATATGATCGAGAAGACGATGGAAGTCTTCATGGATGACTTTTCCGTGTTTGGTGATTCATTCACTTCGTGTTTGTCGAACCTAGAGAGAATATTGAAACGTTGTGAGGAAACCAACCTTGTGCTCAATTGGGAAAAGTGTCTTTTTTATGGTTAAGAGTGGAATCGTCTTAGGGCACAAGGTCTCGAAAGCGGGGATTGAGGTAGATCAAGCTAAGGTAGACGTCATCGCCAAATTACCTCATCCCAAAACCGTCAAGGGAGTTAGGAGTTTCCTAGGCCACGCGGGCTTTTATCGTCGATTCATCAAGGATTTCTCGAAGATTTCTCGACCCATTACACATCTTCTTGAAAAAGAGGCATGTTTTGTCTTTGACGATGATTGTGTACGAGCCTTTGAGATCCTTAAGAGGAAACTTACCGAAGCTCCCATTCTTGTTGCTCCCAATTGGAACCTCCCCTTTGAACTTATGTGTGATGCAAGTGATTACGCTATAGGGGCCGTTTTGGGGCAACGTCATGATAAACACTTCTTGCCTATTCACTATGCTAGCAAGACGATGACCGAGGCTCAACTTAAATACACTACAACGGAAAAGGAGTTCCTTGCCGTGGTATATGCATTTGAGAAGTTCCGACCTTACCTCGTCTTGACGAAATGCATAGTGGATACGGACCATTCGGATATCAAGTATCTCATGGCAAAGCAAGATGCTAAGCCGAGATTACTTCGTTGGATTCTCCTCCTTCAAGAATTTGATCACAAAATCGTTGACAAAAAAGGAGCCGAGAATCTAGCGGCCGATCATCTCTCTCGTTTGGAAGATCCTCACCAAAGTGTTTACGAGCCCAAGGAAATCACCGAAACATTTCCGCTCGAGACACTTGGTGTAGTGAATTCTAAGCTTGATTCTTCCACCCCATGGTTTGCGGATTTTGCAAATTACCATGCGGGCAACTTCATCATTAAGGGTATGACGACTCAACAAAAACGAAAATTCTTTCGTGATGTCAAGTTCTACTTTTGGAACGACCCTTACTTGTTTCGAACTTGTGCGGATCAAATCATCCGACGTTGTGTATTTGGCACCGAAGCTTCTAACATTCTTAGAGCTTGTCATGAGGGACCCACGGGTGGTCACCACGGTTCTAATCTCACGGCTAAGAAGGTGTTTGATGCCGGGTTCTTTTGGCCTACTATTTACCGAGATGCACAAGATCTTGTGAAGTCGTGTGATGCATGCCAACGACAAGGAAAAGCCTCACAAAAAGATGAAATGCCACAAAATATCATTCAAGTATGTGAGATCTTTGACGTTTGGGGTATAGACTTTATGGGGCCGTTCCCATCATCTCGTGGTAATAAGTACATTCTCGTTGCGGTTGACTACCTATCTAAGTGGGTGGAGGCCAAGGCCTTGCCCACCAATGATGCTCGTGTGGTAGTTAAGTTCTTGAAAAGCTTGTTTGCTCGGTTTGGAACCCCTCGTGTGATCATAAGCGATCGTGGAACCAATTTTTGTAAAGACCAATTCGAAAGAGTCTTAAAGAAATATGGGGTTACACATCGTCTTTCTACGGCTTATCACCCACAAACGAGTGGGCAAGTCGAGGTTTCAAACCGAGCTTTAAAGAGGATCTTGGAGAGATCCGTAGGGGAAAACCGACAAACTTGGTCGGATAAGTTGGACGATGCTTTATGGGCCTTTAGGACCGCTCATAAGACGCCCATTGGGTGCACTCCCTATAAGCTTGTGTATGGAAAGAATTGTCATTTTCCTATCGAGGTAGAACACAAGGCTTATTGGGCCCTAAAGCATTGTAATGATGATATGGAGACCGCGGGAAAACACCGGAAAATGCAATTGAATGAATTAGATGAATTGAGAGATATTGCTTATGAAAATTCATTGATTTACAAAGAAAAAACTAAAAAGTTGCATGATTATAAAATTAAAAACCGGGTTTTTAACATTGGGGATCAAGTTTTGCTTTTTAATTCAAGATTGAAAATTTTTTCCGGTAAATTGAAATCCCGTTGGTCCGGTCCATTCACCGTGACTCAAGTATTTCCATATGGGACCATCGAGCTAGCTCAAGATGATGGTCCTAACTTCAAGGTGAATGGACATAGGTTGAAGCACTACTTTGGCGGGGAAGTTCCATCCTTGAACTACCTCGACCAAGCCACCTTCCCCAATGATAATTAGTATTGAGGGGATCGAGTCGAGCTCATGACTCGGTAATCAAAAACGAGGAGCCTCGTGGGGGAGTCCCATGCTTATCCTATGTACATATTATCGCTTTCTTAGTCTAATGTAGCTTACGTGTGGGGATTTGTGCCCTTCCAACCTTTGTTCCGTGGTTGTTTGTGAATTGTGGTTTTTAGATCATGATCTTCACGATGGGAGTTTCTCGTGTTCGTTTTATGGGAGCACTCGATCGTTTGCTTTGGAGACATTTCTCAATATCCATGATATATCCTTTTGATGTTCTAACCATACTTTTATAGCACACTTCATAAACGGCTATTAATTTATTGGTTACACCCTTTCCATGCTAGATTAGGCATTCGACTACGTCTCTAGTATGGGGGTGTTTGCACCCCTAGACTCAAAACATTGAGGACAATGTTTAACTTTAGTATGGGGGGGTGAATAGATACTTGCCTTGCCAAACCTTCACGCTTTCCAAAATTTATCTTTTTGTTTATCGTTTTTGTTGCATAATAAGGGCTAAAAATGGCCAAATTTTAAAATTTTTCTCATGTTTTATAAGTGTTTGAAGACACGAATGTAGGTTTTCCGATGGCAAGAATAAGAGTAATTTTTGACTCGACCATGCGTGTTGAGCACTTAGCTTTGATTCCTTAACTACATTAGGCTAAGTCTCTTAAATGAGGACGAGAAATGATAGAGTTAATTATAAGTTACTATGCTAAACGTAGAGTACTCGTATTCTTTCAAAAACTCATGTGTTCTCGTTGTTTGCTTATTCTCCCTTCGCATGTAAATATTTTTTGCTTAATAAATATTGACTTAGAAGTTTAGTTAGGATTGTTGGGTTTCTAGTCTTTTCTAGTAGCTTCCGTGTAATTAAATTGGGAAGATATTAAGGTATCGCCAGCGTCACGGTTTTGAAGTATTGGCACCCCAATAATCGAAAGCTTCACCCAATAATAAGATTTCAAGTGCTCACCTAAATCAAGCAAACAATTTGAAGCCCCACAAGGCCTAAAATCTATGCAAAATTGAAAGTGAATCAAGCCTTAATCTTCGAAGCTTTAAAGATCCAAAATTCGCTTTAGCGTGAGGATATACGTCTTTGGCTAATAAAACCACCGATGAGGCGGATAATAAAAGGCAAGGCAAGACCGAAGTCATAATAAAAGCTTCATGGCGAAGTTGAATAAAAGATGGAGGTAAACCAAAGATAATAAGGCCTTTCCATTAGGGGGCGTATAAAAGTCTTGGTAATAAGTCTCATGTTCAAAACCGTTATAAAACCGTGTTTATCGATCCTTCTTGTCAACTTAATTTTTTAACATCGTTGTCTATTAGGAGGGGTTATTGATTTGATGGTCTTTGTTACACCGTTAGGACTCTATTTTTAGACCTAAATCTCTATTATCGCATAAGTCAACAATGTATCCTCGTGAAACATTTAAGACAAAATAAAATACAAGAGATACAACTTAGGAATAATGGGAGGATAAGTACGTGATTAGGGCATATGAGTAGTGTTAGCATTACTAACTTATAATGACAATGATCTCGTTGCACGCTTGGCATGGAATTGGAGTGAAAATCGAGGACGATGAAATTATTTCTAACGAAGCATTCACGTGTTCTTATTCTATGAACCTAAATGTCCCATTTTGCGATGAAAATCATACATTATGTCTATAACACAAGTAGTAGTAATGGTGTAGTGTAGCTAGTTTATCATTCTAATAAAGTGAATAAAAATGAATTTTGGAGATGCTATGATACTTTATTCTAGCATTGCGTGAGGGCACGGTAATGGTTTAGTATGGGGGAGTGTTGAGACTGCTTTTATACATAGTCTCATCGTCCAAATCGGGCTTAAAATGCATTAAATATCATCAAAATACCCAAATATATGCTTGTGTTTGTTGCTTGTGTATTTTAGGTACGGATATTGAGAAAATGACAAAAGATCACAAGAATCAATCAAAAACGAACACGGGAAACGAAGCCGCACGATGAACCAAGCCCTAATGAAGAATTTTCCAAAGAAAACCCTTGAAGATTTGAAGAATATTGAAGATTGGTCCTCCAAGTTTGAAGAATTGACACTTTATACCCTTGTATCTTCGTAATTACAAATTTGGTCCCTAAAGTTTGTCAAAATTACAAAAAGGACCCTTAACTTTGAAGAATTGGCAAATTTAGTCCCTCAACAAATCTAAATTGTCAATAATGGTCCTTCAATAAGTCAACAAAGAAGTCAAAGCCTTGAATTTTGAAAACATGTCAAAATCAGTCCTTGGAATATGAAGAAATTGCATTTTAAGTCCTTAAAACAAGTTTCAAAACTTGTTGTGCCAAAACTGCCAAAGTTCAAAAGTTGTTGTGTGTTAATTTGGCGTTGTTAGCCATTTTATACAAAGTGAACAAAGTTGAAAAGATAGGGGGTCAAACCTGCCTGACAAACAAACTAAAACCCTCCACTCAGAAACTGCCACCTCACCCACTCACACCCTTCCACCAATCAAATTCAACCTTTCTGCCATGTCACCCATCCACTCACCCCTAAACTGATTTATTAATTCAGTTTAAATCTCCCACCAAAACACTTAATTTAAAAAATCATTAACCCCAAACGGATTAAACACCCCTTAATCCACCCTTAAACCCTAATTTTTCCCAGCAAGAACATCAATTAAATTAAGGGGTTTTTGGGTACATCTTTCCAGATCCTTAATTAAACACATCTTATACCCAAAACCACCCTTAAACTCCCATCACCATCACCTCACATGTGTGTGCAACCCTCCCCTGCCCCACTATTCACTCTCAAACAAAACTTAGCAGCAAGATCAACATCCCACAACAATTTCTTGTTTTCAAAGACTAAATGAACGTCCTAGATTGCTTCTACATCACTGGCATCTCAGCTACATGCCAAGATCATCACATGGCTTTGTTTTGACTCAAAATTCAAAATCGTCCAAGGGCAAGATTGGAAGATCACTTGTTAGGGTTTTAGCTTCTTATCACTTCTAGAATCACAATGTAAGCCTCTATATAAAGGCCTTTAGGACGTAGCTTAGTGCTGTTCTTGATTTTTCTCCTTTTTCACAAACTTTGTAAAGCCAGTTTATAAATTAATATAAATGGTTTAAGTGTTGCTGATGAGAAATATTGAGTACCCTTTACATTTCAGTTGATTTAAATTATAATTGTTTGAGTTTGGTTTGATTTTCAGCAAAAAGTTTTCAAGTTTTAAAGTTTCTGTTTGTTTTTCAAAGATTTCTTATACCTTAAATTTTCATACAAACCTGTTAAAATGTTGATTCAGAGTGTTGGATTGATGGTATTTGACCTTGTGTATGTCCATAACACCATTGCTTGTTCTGGTGTAGTGGGTACCCAAGTGTAAAATATCCATTGGTTTGGACATTTCCTATTATTAAGCTTATTATAACCTTACCCACAAGCTCAAGCTTTCTTCTAGCTTAATCTATAAGCTAGGAGTAAGCCTTAAGCTATTTACACAGCTTTTACCTTTTCTCTCTTAGCAGGTTCAAGGAGAAACATTTTTTTTTTCCATTTTGTTAAGTAAAATCTCATAAGCCCATCAACAAAGTTCTGCATAGGCCCCAGCCTATATGGAGGTGGTTTTTCAACCACTAAGGGTCCTGGATGTAGGACCCTTGAGGTAGTCTCTTGTTTTCCATTTCATTTTTAGATTTCTGAAAATTTTATGCTTTATGTGATTTTGCATGTTAAGGTGTTAAATATATGTTTGAGTGCTTAAAACTGCTTAAATAGGACTTTTATGCATGTTAGTTTGGGTTTGATTCAGTTTGATTAAGTTTTGATAAGATTTGCTTTGTTAATTTTCCATTTTTATAGTTTAAGGAGTGTTTGGGATAAGTGTTTAACTGGTATTTTTGCTATTAATCTTGCCTGCAAGCTTGTTAAATTCACTTAGTAGGTTGCTATAGGTTGTATGCTAGGGTAAGTTCTCAGTTTGGATAGGTTTAAAACATTTTGCATGCTTAAAATTTTGAAAACCTTGCCTTAATCAGAAATCTGCCTTTTCTGCTTGTTTTGTTGAATTTGATCCATCAAGTTTGATAATCTGCTAGGATATAGGTTGTTTAAAGGTTTGTGTTCTCTTGTAAGTCATTTAATATCATTGTGAGCTTTGTTTGAAGTGTTGAATCTCACTTGTGTGTCAATTGCACCAGCAACTTATGCTAAGTATATCAGTAACTTTGATTGATATTTTGTGCTTGATTCTTGTGTGTACTTGCTTAAATTGTGTTTGATTTGACTCCTTGTACTCCAAAGAGTACAAGGGTGCCTTTGTTCCATCAAAAACACCACAAAAATCAAGATCAAGCCCTCTTGATCATAACCGCACAAGTGAATAAACACTTGTGTGTTCATCAGAAAGTTCATCATACCTGGGCACGTTTTTTTGATTTGTAGACATTAATCTTGTTCAATTTTGGATTGTGTTTGAGTTTTAGGAGTTAATTAAGTACCTAGTTTGTGTTTTAAAAGAAAAAAAAAGTTTTGCAAAAAGTTCACCCTGCCTGGACTCGAACACGCGACCTTGCGTTCCAAGGAGTAGCGTGCTTACCAGTGATCCAGATGACTTTTTACGTTTATACTTCATTCCATTAGTTATTTAAGGTGTTTTGTTTTTGAGCTTATTTAAGTTAACAGCTTTTAAATAAGCAGTTTCCTGCTTATTTATCTTAGCTTTTTCAAGTTTAGCATTTTTCCTAGGTTTTTATTTGGGTAATTGATTTTTCTGAGCAAAAAGTTTATTTTTCTCATTATTATTTTATTTACTAGGATTATTTTAAGTTTAATTTTTAGAAAGTCATTAAAAAATAGAAAAAAGTAATTTAAAAATCTGGAAAAATAATTTTTAGGTTTTTAATCATACTTTTGAGGTTTACAGCTTATTAGGTTTTCAATTTAGCTTATTTTTAATTTTATAGGATTTTAGGGTTTTTAAGAAACTTTAAAATTTAATATAAAATTATTTAATAAGTTTCAGAAAATTTGGTTTACATTTTTGTTTTAGTTACATTATTTAGGATTTTTGGTAATTTTTTAGAATTAATTTACAAACTTTTTTTTTTTGAATATTTGAATATTATTTTATTATTAAAAATTAAAGTTTTATTTTTTTTTGTTTTTATATTTTTCCTAGGTTAAGGACACTTAATTAGGAGTTTTGTCACTTTCCAAATGTTTTTTGGACTTTTAATTTAATTTCTAGAATTAATTTAAGATTTAATACATTTTAATAGTTTTTAAGTGTTTAAAAATAGTTTAATTTGGTTTTAAAATTTTTAAAAATAGTTTTTAGCTTAATTAGGTCATTTTTGAGGTTTACAAACTATAAAAGTTTGTTTAGGGCTTTTTAATATTTAAAAGTGATTTTTAGGGCTTTAATTAGCATTAAAAAGTCATTATTTAATTAATTAAAAGGTTTTAGCAAGTTTGGATTTTTTGTAAACTCTTAGAATATTATTGTGGATTTTTAGTAATTTTTAGGAATTTTTAGGTTAAAATTTTATTTTTGGCACTATTTACGGTTTTACGTTTTCGCCTTTTTCGTCGTAGTTTAATCCGTTTTCATAACCGTCTTTCTCTTCTAATCCCATTTCTTTCTCAATCATTATAATCACAAACATTAATCAACTCTTAACACAACGCACTAGCCTCCTCGAGAACGAACTCACTTAGGGTCATTCACACACGGTTTTCCTAAATCGTCGTGCACGCTTGCCCTATTTTTACGCTCTTTTTCCTAAAAGACGTAATTTTACAACCATCAGTAACATTATCATCGTTATTAGCATCAATATGAAATCGTATTGGATTAAATTTTTGGATTCATTTGGATTATTATAAGCCGCATGACATTGTTACCTTACTATCACAACAACGGGCCGCGAACCCGACAAACGATTTGCCCATCTAAGTTAGCGTGTCGTCACAAAAATCACGCTATGTAAATCTTCTCATACATAAATTCGCTTACCAATCAATGTGGTACGACGGGGATCAACCGTCAAGGCGCGAACTGGGGTGATCGTCCCCAAATAGTACTATCATATGCATAAGCGTCTACCAAATCCCGGTAGTTCACAGTTCATGCTAATGGGACTTTGAGTGACATAACCTAACTACTAATAATCCTTTTTATCTCTTTTATTTGGTCATCGCATCATTCGGGTCCATATCATTAAGCATACCATCGGGACTACTTGTGTTCTATTTTTATAAAAAACTAGCATGTTATCTCCCTCGCGGGTTTACAAATCATTTTATAAAACATTTAAAAGAGTGCGAGGCTATGAACTCACGTTGATAATGAAAGGCGGATTATCGGCTACGGGCGTGCCTCGGTCACGGAAACCTACATAAATAATAATCGGTCTTAGACTTTTGTCCAATGACTTTATCAAAATAACAAATATACATATGATGATTTTGTACATATGATGATGATCAAGTGGGTTTATATATTCTTATTTACTCACTCTAGTGTTTATGTATTGGTAACTTTTTACTAGTTTACTAGTTTTACCTATTTACATGTTTTAGGTCCAATAAGCCTATTATAAGTTCAGTAACTTATATTAATCCATTTTATACTTTTATTATCAATATTTACACTTTACATGTTGGGCCAAAATAGGTTAAGCTCAATAAGTAATTTTTATAAGTGTTTAACTTATTTAGTTAAATTATTAGTCCAAATATGCTAACTTAGCTCGTTAATGTTCGTATGTCATATAGTTCGTTTTATCAGTTTTTACTTGTATTAGGTACTTATATATATCAGTATATTACTTTTAAAAACTTTACATTAGACGGGTTTGATCGTCTAAGTTTTAATTGGCGAAAAACATTAATTTTACGGTAATAGTCGAAAAGACATAAAAATCATGTTTATAGTTTTTATAACTTATAAATCTTATTCAACTACCCTTTTTATAAAGTGTCCATTTATTTAACCTTATACATATTTATATAAATGAAATTTATAAGTTAGTGGGTTTTAATTCACATTTTATACTATATTAGTTTGAGTGCTTATATAATAGTATTAAACATTAATTTCTCAAAATCTGATTTTTAGTTTCATCTTCACCATTTTTATCATATCTTGAGTTCTATAAGGAGATAGAAGATCATTTTTGGATGGCATAAACTTCATATTATGTGCTACAAATAGGTTAGTTATAGCTACTGCTCATTACATGTATAAGTCTCCTTAACAGTCTCTACAAAACAGACTATTCAGATTGGCACACTAATCTTGTTTTGATCATATCTCACTCATTTTGATGATTCCATTGCATGGCCAACCCTCACAATTGTATGACATCTAACACTTACTGAAAATGGATTCCACCATGCAATTTTATCAGTTTATAACTTGGTTACTTACTGTTTTTATACAGCCAACAATTTAAGAAAGATTTTAGCATTGTTTCTTATGGTTTTTCATCTTTTAAATCATATTTATCAACACTTGATCCCCACACAACATTTCTATCATCATATATTCATCATATACATATACAATAAGAAAGAAAATACATCTGATCTTTACAAAAATAACAAGAGAAATGGAAAGGATGATCTTCTTTACCAACCAACATTATATCTTGTTTTTGGATGACAATAACTTAATGAACACCAAATATATCTCCAAGATCATCAACCACCAAGATTGTTTGTTGAGAAATTATCCCTAGGACACAAGCAAATCACCTTCTTTGTTGTTAATATGGCCACCAATCAATCAAGGCTTCAAGGTTTCTCCATAATATGAATAGATAACATAAGATTTGTGGCTAGAAATGATCAAATGGGGTGTTTGATGGTGGTTATGGGACGGAAATGGGGAGGAGGGTGAGAGAGTTTTGAGTTGTTTTGCATGTGTTTTGTGAGCAAATGGTTAAGCTAGTATGGTTTTGTGGTTTGGTGGATGAATAAAGCTTTCATGTTAAGCTAAGCTTACATGTGTAAGCTTGTAGCTACAAGGGTGCCACATCAAGTGATGTGGTGTCCTCTTGGCCGTCCCTTTTGTTAGTGGGGTGGGATAAACTTGTTTTGTTCCATCCCGCTAATTTACGGTTATTCCTAGATTCTAGTTTCCTCGATTTGCGTACCCTCAGGTCGTTTTACGAAAAACGTTTTTATATATTATGAATCAACGACACAAAACGAATCTAATAAAATTGTCTCATCCAAAACGGAGTTCAAAAACATAAATACGTAATCCTAAGGTTTCCGGTTTAGTCGTAAAGGACGCTAAATTATGCATGTAAGCCCAAATTTAAATCCGTAAATTGTGAGTTCATCAACCAACACAAAAATAAGTTTCAAAATATTATACGAGAAAATAATTCACTACCTTAAAATGTTAGATTGTCACAAAATCTGTATAGTCTATTTTGGAAGAACTGTTAGAGACATTTAGAGGATGATTGAGCAGTAGCTAAACCGGAGTTAATTGTAGCACTATTATGTAGTTTGTGATGACAAAAAATGAGCTTATATCTCGTTGTGGAACTCAAGATATGGTAAAAATGGTGAAAGTGAAATTCATAATTAGATTTGTAAATAAAAGTATATATTATAAAATTAGCAGTCAAGTAAAACTAATATAAAATGTATACCAAAAACCCACTAACTTATACATTACTTATAAATTAATATATATACTTTGATAAGTAAGTGGGACATTTTATAAAAATGGCAATAGGATATGTTTTATAAGTTATAAAACTATATACATAACTTTTACGTCTTTTCGGCTAAAACCGAAAGATTAACGTTTTCGCCAAATAAAACTTAGACGGTCGGACCCGTCTATTATAAACCTTTTATAACTCATCTACTGATTAGTAAGTACATTTTACAAGTAAAAACCGATAAACCCGAGCTTTATAACTTATGGACATTAACGGGCCAAAGTAATCTTATTGGACTATTGACCCAACTAGTTTGGCTAAACACTAATGGACTTACTCATGGGCTTAACCCACTTGGGCCCAACATATGAGTATAGGTCTGGTATTAAAAATTATAAATGGACTAATGAAATGTATTGGGCTTTTAATGGGCTTATTGGGCCTTAATATATAAATAAGTTGAAACTAGTGTAACTAGTCTAAAATTTGACTAACACATAACACTATAAGGAGTATGAAGATATAAAATCCCACTTGATCATCATCATACTTATAATATCATCATATATATACATATCCATTGTTATTATAAAGTCATTGGACAAGAGTCTAAGACCGAGTATTATTTGTCTAGGTTTCTGTGATTGAAGCACGTATCGTACATCCGAATCGGCGATAACCCGCCTTTCCCAATCAACGTGAGTTCATAGCCTCACACTCTTTTAAATGTTTTATGAAATGTTTTATAAACCCGCGAGGGAGATAACATGTTAGTTTTAATTAAAAAATAAGACACCAGTTGTCCCGATTCTTTGCTTATTGATTTGGACCCGAATGATTATATGACCCGATGATTGATTTTATGACCCGGTGTATGAAATAAAATGGAATATTATAGTTAGGTTATGTCACTAAAAGTCCCATTAGCATGAATTGTGAACTACCGGGATTTGGTAGACGCTTATGCATATAATAGTACTATTTGGGGAAGATCACCCCAGTTCGCGCATTGAAGGTTGATCCCCGTCGTGCCACATGTATTGGTAAGCGAATTTATGTATGAGAAAATTTATATAAGCGTGATTATTGTGACGAAACGCTGTTTTAGATGGTAAATGAGTTTCGGGTTAGCTACCCGTTGTTTGGTATAGTAAGGTAGCAATGTCATGCGGCTTATAATAATCCAATAACAAAAACACTGCTATATGCATTGAATTATAATATATTGTCTTACTAGCAATATGGGGTCTTATTACGGATATTATGTTCGTGTTTTGTTTTTACATAAACATTTTCATGTAACGGTTTTTATTTAACTCTATACAACGTTTTAAAACGTACTGTATGATGTTTTTACGACAATGGTTCGTATAATGGTTTTGAAGGCAAAAGCCTATATTATGATATAATGAAATAGATTTGTATAAAATGTCTTTGGCCTAATTTATGTCCTACGACAAAGATTTATACAAAATGATTTTCGGTAACGATTATATATACCGGTGATATATTAATGGTTTATTAAACTCTATGAATTCACTCGGCGTTTTTGCTGACCTTTTCTTTTAACATGTTTTATCTCAGGTACTTGAAGGTAATTCTTGAGAAGACGACAAGAGTTTATGGCCCGCACTTAAATAACAATTTTCATTCAAATGTTTTGTAAAATTGTATGAAATACTATGACTTGGGACCTATGTAAATTTGATATTCATGAATGGAAAAATGCTTTATTATTAAAGGAGCGATTTTAAGCGTTGTCTATGATTTGAGAAATGTGATATCCCGTAACACCAACGATTCTTCCGCTGAACTAAAGTATGAATAATTGGGGGTGTTACAGTTTGGTATCAGAGCTCTCGTTATAGAGAACGAAAGATTTTTAAAACCAAGGTTTTGAATAAAACATTTCAGAATCTTTTAACAATAAATATTTTTAAATAAATATTTTGAATAAAATGTTTAAAAATCTTTTGACTATACGGTGCCAAAGAATTCCCGAGTTACTGACAAGGCCAGACTAAGAAGTGTTATTTTAAATATATATAACTTGGATTATATATACATGTTGTAATTTGATTACTTGATTGTTTGATGATTATTTTAATACTTATACGAGATATTTATACGACGTAGATTGTCACAAGGAACCCTAACTTCCCCTAGAAAATTAATCTAAGCTATTCCTATAGGAAATCTAGCCATTCCAGATCTAAACCAAGTTGTGGATATTTATGATCACAATAAAATGGTTGATATTCGTAGAAATGTTGGTATTAGTTGATTATGATGTTAAAGAAGAATTGGCGAGATTAAATCTGATATCGATGTCATGACGATCTTTCCTTATAGAGTGGAGTTTGACCAAAACCATACCACCTAGAAAGGTGTCATCTGATTCGGTGTCACCCAATTCTTAGATTTGAAATCGAAAGGGTGAATGTTGCACTTGAGGCTGTTATTGGAGCCTTTACCCAAAAGCCTCATGCCACTAGTACCTTTCCAAGAAGTCTAATTGAATGTGTGAGTCATTTCATACTAGTGACTCATTTGATAACTATTGATGAAGGAGCTATATGAATGGAAATTAAGTGTTGTTCATATCGAACTTTTATTGCCCTTTCAAGGTCTAAGAATAAGGTTGAAAGTATTGAAGAATGAGGTAGGATATCGCATTGAGTATGATTTGGTTGAAACTTGAATGAAGTAAAATTTAACCCGTATGGAATATGAGATTGTTAAGAGGAAGTCGTTAAGTTCTGTGATTGAATTATAAGGTTTTAAATGATTGATTGGTTTGTGTTAAGGGTTGTCCTACACCATTGTCCTATGACGAGGATGCCCAGTGTCCATGAAAAAAATCGAAGAAATCTTCTTCTGAAATTGGGACCGATGGATCTTTCGGGAGATGTGGAACACCTAATGACTCATGTAGATTAGTATTAATTTTAGTATCTTCTAAAATCCCTAACTTAACTGAGACATCAGTTGGTAGGATGAGTCCTTGGAATTGTATGACATGGCGACACATAACGTGTTACGGTGCAATTTTTGACTTGTTTGTGATTAATGAGAAGACAACCTTTGATTGCTAAATCCTACATGTATTGATGTTATCTATCTTTTCTTGCTCATTTCCAATGTTTGCATTTGTGATGCAACCATTGAACATGTACTCATTTCGGATTGAGTTACGTTGTAGATTCTTCTTTTTGTATTTCTGAGTGCCATCGAGGTCACGAACCTTATTATTATTTGGGTAAGCTCATTTCCTATTATATTGTAGTTAGTTCTTGGTGAACAACTTTTCATCACTGTTTTGCAGATCACTCATTGTTTTTATAAAGTTAAAACAATATCCCTTGATAAAAAATGAATTTTCGTCACCATATGGATTATTCAAAGTGAGATTTATGAGTAATCGTTATCGAAGTAAAGTTGTTTATGAAACACCTTGGAAAACATAATTGTTTCCATTACAAAGAACCTCCTTGTAAATTCATTTTGATTCTTATTTCAGAATTAAGCATGAAAACATATATATATTTTAAACATGATGACAAAGTTTTGACGAACTGAGTATTGCATAGTTAATCCTAAAATTGTATATAGTTGCGCGCCTGCATACAATTTGGAAGGGACCATGCAAGGCTGATTAGTAGTCACCATGAAAGTGTTAATAAACACTACATTTTCTTTGAAGTTGTGAAAGATTAAACCTTATGAGATCTGCAAAGAAGTGCAAATATATGGACATATTGTTAGAGACACCTACATATGTGCCCGTACCATTTATTTTCTGAATAGAATTTACTCATCTGTGGAAATTTTCTTATTTGACAATTGATCCCCCTTCTTGTCCAATTCTCTCGTGGTGAGATTCTTTGGAAAAGTATCTAATTCTTTAGTATTGATACTCGACTGGATGTATCGATGTTCCTATCATTTCTTTTGATTAAATTTCATTTGAATGACCTGGGTAACGATCCGAGGAGCTTTCAAATGCGTACTCAAATCATGAAAACATGGGATATATCCATGTTTGTTAATGTTCTTGTCTTTATCTGATTTGAAATTCTCTCGCATAGATTATGTGTTGACCTTACACTTTTAATGGTAGTTATTTCTCCAGATATCCTTGAATTTGTGAAGGATTATGAGTTATTATTAGTCTTTTGAGAAGTTTACATCTTATCAACGGTAATGAAACTAGAAAGTTGGTACTGCTA
The DNA here is from genome assembly GCA_025667525.1 of Glebionis coronaria. Classification (NCBI taxonomy): domain Eukaryota; kingdom Viridiplantae; phylum Streptophyta; class Magnoliopsida; order Asterales; family Asteraceae; genus Glebionis; species Glebionis coronaria. The sequence continues at coordinate 265,847,277 of CM046882.1, read as the reverse complement.
GTGGAATGGATTGATTAATTATGACATAATGTCATTGCCTTAATTGATGGGAACTCGAGTAGAATTCCCCTAAAAGATAAGATGTTGATTATCAAAAGTGATATAAATAATTCTAGATGGATGACCATATCATGCATTTAGACTTGAAATTATACCATGAATGGTTATGAACTAGTCATAGATCTTGTAATCTAGAAAGAACTTAGAATAAATTAATAAAAGATGTTTCTGTTATCTGAAAAATTTCGGAGGTATTTGCTGGTGAATTATCTAGAATTACGCCATTAAGGCAAGTTGAATTTGGTATTGATTATATTCCCAATGCTGCACCTGTAGCATGTGTACCATACGTCAGCATCACCTGAATCAAAACAATTACCGTATAACTAAGAGAGTTGTCGGAGAAAGCTTTTATTCTACCGAGCTCGTCATCCTGAAGAGCTATGGTGTTATCATTCCTTATATTTATTGAATTACCGTGAACTAGGTAAATTGACGATAAAAATCTATATCCACTACCCATGATGATAGATTTTTTCGATCATTTACAAGGTTCTAGTGTATATTCGAAAATTTGATCCACGACATGGTTATTATCAACTTCGCGTCCGCGAAAAAGATTATCTATTCCAATCACTACATCCAGAACTTGTAATGAACATTATGAGTTTCACGTGATGTCGTTTGGATTAACCAATGCACATGTAGCATCCATAAATTTGGTGGATCACATGTGTAGGCTGTAATATGATAAATACATGCTTGTGATCATTAAGGACCATTTGTTTGTTTCTAAGAATAAGAACGAGTTAATAATTATTTATAGACTGCCCTGAATTGGCCGAACAATGAAAACCTGTACCTTGAGTATTTAACATGTGATTAAAGGCTTAATCCTTTACATTATTTGACCGTGTGATTAATAGATAATGGAATCTAAATTAACTCTTCAAAGATCAGAGCCATTAAGGCTTTGGGTTATATCAAAAAGGAAATACAAATATGTTTTGACAAATATTTTATCAAAGGATTTTTAAGGAATCTTTCCATTATACCCAGATCATTTAACTGAACTCCCTTAGGAGTAAATGTTTGTGTATACCTCAAGAAAATCTAAGAGGGATTGAGGAAACCATTTAAACCATGACTTGGAATTTGGAACGACAATTTTTGCTTTTCAACTTAGAAAACTTTGACTAAAGTATAAACAAAGATTTTTCGAACATTTACGGATATTATTAATTATTTTCGAAAAATCAACAAAGATCGTGTTAACTAAATTCAAATCTATTCTGCACATTTTTCTATAATTGGACGAACTGAGATATTTAAAATTTTTACTTTTACGTTTCATAAAAAGTTAAATATTTATTATTTAATTACTTGTAATAATTATCGACGCTTTATGTAACAACTCGAATTTTTCGATTATTAAATGGACGTGCTCGTTGCACTACGTTTCACTTGTTAACGGTTTGTGCCGTACGAATGCACTATGATGTTTTGAGAACACGAACGCTTATTATTATCTATTCTACGACGTGTAAACTCCCACGCTATTATGTGACTTTAATGTGTCATGCGGGATATAACAACAAACACAAACGAGGATCGAATGGTATTATATTGTCAAAACTAAACAACGACAATCCTACTAATTTACTTGTCGCGTGGTTATGAAACTTGTCCGAGTCTACGAATACTAGAAAGGGTCGTCGGACCTAATCGAATTGAACATTACACCAAAATCAAACAAGTAAACACTTTATTATTTACTTGGGCCAAAGCCCAAGTGTGATGTTACAAGCTAAACCACCATCTGGGAACCAAAACACAAACCTGGACACCACTTTAGACCACCATTCGGTCAACAAAAGTCAAGATCACAGGATAAACTACTTACCCTCACAAGTGTCCAACACACATGCCAAAATTGCCCAAAATGTTTATATCACAAGGGTGCCATTTTCGGATGGGACTTAACCCTATGCCATGTGTACCAAGTTAAATATACTGTCCTTAACACAATCTTTAAACACAAAACAATATTACAACACAAACAAATCTGGGTTGAACAAAGCTACCGAGTTTCCAGCCAAGCCATTCCTTTCCTGTCTGAATACACCAAGCCACAAACTCCTTTTATTGTGAGTCTTTCATCAACCTCTTCTTTATTTTCCTTATATTCCTTTTGCATCCATAGATGTGCTTGACAAAAACCTACCTGCGAAAACATTATCAAAGAAAGTTAGTTATTTTAGAACTATTCCAAATTAATGCTAAGACAACAAATGACCCTAGCTAGTTTTTATGAACCCACGACACCCAAATAATCTGCCGAGACCATACCGAGACCATCTTTACTTTTTGGATTGATTTATATAGAAATGGTAGCAATTAATAATAATAATTATAGTAAACAAACCCCCCCCCCCCTTAATCGAACCATATATATAAACTGATAGAAACCCTAATTTTTCTAAAAATCAATCATAACATGAAATTAATACAAATTATTTCACAGAAACATTAATTAGCAGTAATTAAACAAGCGAGTATAAAAACCCCTAATTATTTCAAAACCCTAATTTTTGAATGTCATTTTTATTTAATAATTAACATCAAGAGATGCATAAAAACATTAGTCAATTATAATAAAACCCCAGATTAAAGAAAACCCCAATATTTTCGAAACCCTAGTTTTTGTAATCTAGTGATATGATGAAATTAACACGAAGTTATACCCGAAATCATAAATTAACTATAACGAAACAATAGATTTAGAAACCCCCAATATTTCGAAAACCTTAAATTGGTTATAATTAATTCGAGAACCTCATTGTCATATTTTCAAATAAAAACAAATGATTTTAAAACTGATGAACACCTTTGTTTTCGAATGTATAATCAAAAGCCATTTAAACCATTCCTTTCAGAAAAGAGATTAAAACTTATCTTTGTGAAGAGACCAACATCAACTCGTCCTTGGGAGACCTTAAAAATCGAGTGGTTTGTTGTGGGGATGACACCCCACGTCCCACGAATGAAAACCACACTAGGGCTTCATATTTCTTTGATAATAATATATCAGTGTATTATTTTGGCCATGGAAATGTGTTAGATCCGATTTATTAGAGAGTGAGAGAGAGAAGGGGACGGTTGGGAGAATATATGGAAAAGGGAAGTGTTGACTATGAGTTGGGATTGATAAACAGATATATGACCACCCTTTTCATTGTTTGTAACGCCCCTTTAATGGGCTGGGCAGGTAGATGAATGACCAGATAGGCCGAGTCATTGGACTCATGTGTTTGTTTGGGCCATTGGTTGTTGGACTAGTTAAAGCCCGCACGAAAATTAGTAATATATAATGTATTTTTAGACTAAAAGCCCATTAACTAAATAACCGAGTATAAATAACGTGTTTTTCGGAATCAAAATATATCGTCAAGCACAACTAGGATGTCATGCATTTTATTAGTATAATTTTAGATGTCGTAACACGGTCAGTATATTCAAATAGGTTGTGGATAACGTGACCGTATTCTCGAGCTACATTTGCATTTCCATCACTTTGCTTATTTAACGAGGTGAGTTTATAGCCCCACTTTTTAACTGCTTTTACTGCTTTTTGGGGTGAGACATTGCTTGATTTAACGTATGAACACAAGTGCATTAACTGATTTATATACTAGTCTAAGTCCCACTAAAAACCCAGTTGCTTTGGCCCGTGAATCGTGAACCGTTAGTTACTTTGTGTAAGCGCGAATTTTATGGATAGATCTATCGGGGTTGACGCCCCTGTCCGTCTTGGTCCAACAGGGGACAAGCGGGCACAGTTTCATTTGAGTCTGAGATAGGATGTCGTGGGTTTAGGCATCCAGTTGGGCTACATGTATATGATTATACTGCCGGTGTTGTTAACGCTTCGGTGTCACGAGCTTAGACTGTAATAAATGATTTTATGATGACTTTGTATTTGTTATATTGTCATCATGTTTGGGAAAAATCTTGTGGTTCATTAAACACTTCAAATTAACTAAACCTATGAACTCACCAACTTTATGTTGACGCTTTAGCAATCTTTTTCTCAGGTATTAAGAACGAAGATGCTATGTGAGGTCTCATGCACTGCCGTCATTTCTATTGAAAATAAATATCATTTGTACTATTTGAAAACTATGTTTTGTATCTGTGACCGGTTTTTATGCTTCCGCACTATGTTGAAACTCTTTATTTTATCAAATGCAAGTGATCAATTTTCCGAACGTCTCATTTAGAGGTCGTTCTTTGTAACTGTATGTATGATAATCATGACGTCACCACTCCCTTGTTTCCATTATACTCTGATATTTTGGGAGTGTGACAGATTGGTATCAGAGCCATGGTTATAGAGAACTAGGTTGCATTTAGTAACTCTAGACTATAACTGTTATGTGTTTAGTTGATTATCATACGGATTGTAAGTATTAAGTATATATATACATGGATATATATATATGTAATGAACAATTATTATTGGAGTCGAGTGATTCAACATTTTATAATATATGATAAATGGGATACATGTGATTTAACAATTACGAGATATAATTACATGGGGTACATGTGCAACAACAAAATCTTAGTTATGTTACATGGGATACATGTGGTTTGAACAATGATTGCTATATGTTATGTGGATGTCCCTTTCACGGACTAATTATATGAGATATTTACACACATCTATTGTGTTTATGTTACAGCGATGTCTTCTTCTGATGATTCAGCGTCTTTCGGGGCATACCACAACCGCAGTTCATAGTCGACTGTCAGTTCATCGATGGGATTACCTAGATGATCACCATCAGGATATCCGTGGTACCGGATGACTTCAGATGATGAGACCGAGAGAGAGACTGAGGAGGTTTACCATTCACCGATCCATATCCCTGATGCACCAGCGGATGACGTACTTAGCCTAGAAGGCAGAGGAGAGGACGACCTAGTCGCTGATGTGGTGCAGTCACCAGGGCAGGCATCGGTCAGTAGGGGCGAATCAATGGTAGATACTGAGGATGATGATACGGAGTTCACCGATGGAGAAGGTGAACCCATGGAGGTCACAGACACTGAGGACCCACCTGCTACGTATGCTGCTACTCCTGAGGCTTCCATCGCACTCATCTCCTCGTTTTCGTCTGAAGACGAAGGGGAAAGGGCAGACATCTCTACCCCAGCACCCGGCACTCTGCCTTTCTACTATGTTAGGCGACGTCTCCGGGGGAGAGCCGCCCGACCACCACCTTCACCTTACCGACCCCTCATACCTTTCTCTGCCACTGACAGGCGTGCAACCCGCAGATCTGCCAGTCCTACCCCAGAGGCGTCACTACCACCACCACCACCGCTAGAGACTGTACCTGCTGTGCATCAGGAGATGCTTGCCGATGTTGGTATCTCTACTGGACCGAGAGCTGCGACTCCTATTCCTAGGAGAGCTACATCATCAGTTGTGATGCTTGGAACAACGGATGGATGTGTGACGACCCGTTTAAATAGGTTGGAGGATGTTGTGGAGACTTTGGGTGAGGAGTATAAGAGATGCAGGATAAGCTGGATGCATTGACAAAGAAGAGTCCAGTTGAGGATGAGACGACATTGACGGTTTGTTTGACCCGTCTTCGAGGACAGCTCCATACTGTTCTCGACCAGATGGACACAATGCCGAATGCTCGCCTCAAGGAGATCGAGAGCCTGATGACCCGTTGGGGAGTGGAGCCACAGATTGAGGTGGGTGGACTAGAGGCACCTGTTGAGGACCCTATTGCTGACTTAGAGGGCATGTTTAGGACCCTATTGCTGAAGTTTGCATCAAGCACATTGGTGGATAGTGCTTTGACTTGGTGGAATGTCAATGCTCGTGCAGTGACCATTGATGTTGCCCAAGCAACACCTTGGAGTGAGTTCAAAGCTATGTTTGTTAGGAAGTATTTCCCACGAAATGAAGAGTCCTGGCATTGTGTCCATCTGGTCGAGAACAGTATGGAGCTGTCCTCGAAGACGGGTCACACAAACCGTCAATGTCGTCTCATCCTCAACTGGACTCTTCTTTGTCAATGCCTCCAGCTTATCCTGCATCTCTTCATACTCCTCACCCAAAGTCTCCACAGCATCCTCCAACCTATTCAAACGGGTCGTCACACATCCATCCGTTGCTCCAAGCATCACAACTGATGATGTAGCTCTCCTAGGGATAGGAGTCGCAGCTCTCGGTCCAGTAGAGATACCAACATCGGCAAGCATCTCCTGATACACATCAGGTACAGTCTCTAGCGGTGGTGGTGGTGGTAGTGATGCCTCTGGGGCAGGACTGGCAGATGTGCGGGCTGCACGCCTGTCAGTGGCAGAGAAAGGTATGAGGGGTCGGTAAGGTGAAGGTGGTGGTCGGGCGGCTCTCCCCCGGAGACGTCGCCTAACATAGTAGAAAGGCAGAGTGACGGGTGCTGGGGTAGAGATGTCTGCCCTTTCCCCTTCGTCTTCAGACGAAGACGAGGAGATGAGTGCGATGGAAGCCTCAGGAGTAGCAGCATACGTAGCAGGTGGGTCCTCAGTGTCTGTGACCTCCATGGGTTCACCTTCTCCATCGGTGAACTCCGTATCATCATCCTCAGTATCTTCCATTGATTCGCCCCTAGTGACCGATGCCTGCCCTGGTGACTGCACCACATCAGCGGCTAGGTCGTCCTCTCCTCCGCCTTCTAGGCTAAGTACGTCATCCGCTGGTGCATCAGGGATATGGATCGGTGAATGGTAAACCTCCTTAGTCTCTCTCTCAGTCTCATCATCTTAAGTCATCCGGTGCCACGGATATCCTGATGGTGATCCTCTAGGTAATCCCATCGATGAACTGACAGTCGACTGTGAACTGCGGTTGTGGTATGCCCCTGAAGACGCTGAATCATCAGAAGAAGACATCGCTGTAACATAAACAGAATAGATGTGTGTAAATATCTCATATAATTAGTCTGTGAAAGGGACATCGACATAACATATAGCAATCATGTTCAAACCACATGTATCCCATGTAACATAACTAAGATTTTGTTGTTGCACATGTACCCCATGTAATTATATCTCGTAATTGTTAAATCACATGTATCCCATTTATCATATATTATAAAATGTTGAATCACTCGACTCCAATAATAATTGTTCATTACATATATATATATATATCCATGTATATATATATATACTTAATACTTAAAATCCGTATGATAATCAACTAAACACATAACAGTTATAGTCTAGAGTTACTAAATGCAACCTAGTTCTCTATAACTATGGCTCTGATACCAATCTGCCACACTCCCAAAATATCAGAGTATAATGGCAACAAGGGAGTGGTGACGTCATGATTATCATACACACAGTTACAAAGAACGACCTCAAAATGAGACGTTCGGAAAATTGATCACTTGCATTTGATAAAATAAAGAGTTTCAACATAGTGCGGAAGCATATAAACCGGTCACGGATACAAAACATAGTTTTCAAATAGTACAAATGATCTTTATTTTCAATAGAAATGACGGCGGTGCATGAGACCTCACATAGCATCTTCGTTCTTAATACCTGAGAAAAACATTGCTAAGCGTCAACATAAAGTTGGTGAGTTCATAGGTTTAGTTAATTTGAAGTGTTTAATGAACCACAAGATTTTTCCCAAACATGATGACAATATAACAAATAAAAAGTCATCATAAAAGCATTTATTACAGTCTAAGCTCGTGACACCGAAGCGTTAACAACACCGGCAGTATAATCATATAAATGTAGCCCAACTGGATGCCTAAACCCACGACATCCTATCTCAGACTCAAATGAAACTGTGCTCGCTTGTCTCTTGTTGGACCAAGACGGACAGGGGCGTCAACCCCGATAGATCTATCCATAACATTCGCGCTTACACAAAGTAATTAACGGTTCACGATTCACGGGCCAAAGCAACTGGGTTTTTAGTGGGTCTTAGACTAGTATATAAATCAGTTAATGCACTTGTGTTCATACGTTAAATCAAGCAATGTCTCACCCCAAAAAGCAGTAAAAGCGGTTAAAAACTGGGGCTATAAACTCACCTCGTTAAATAAGCAAAGTGATGGAAATGCAAATGTAGCTCGAGAATACGGTCACGTTATCCACAACCTATTTGAATATACTGACCGTGTTACGACATCTAAAATTATACCAATAAAATGCATGACATCCTAGTTGTGCTTGACGATATATTTTGTTTCTGAAAAACACGTCATTTATACTCGGTTATTTAGTTAACGGGCTTTTAGTCTAAAAATACATTATATATTACTAATTTTTGTTTGGGCTTTAACTAGTCCAACAACCAATGGCCCAAACAAACACATGAGTCAAATGACTCGGCCTATCTGGTCATTCATCTACCTGCCCAGCCCATTAAAGGGGCGTTACAAACAATGAAAAGGATGGTCATATATCTGTTTATCAATCCCAACTCATAGTCAACACTTCCCTTTTCCATATATTCTCCCAACCGTCCCCTTCTCTCTCTCACTCTCTAATAAATCGGATCTAACACATTTCCATGGCCAAAATAATACACTGATCTATTATTATCAAAGAAATATGAAGCCCTAGTGTGGTTATCATTCGTGGGACGTGGGGTGTCATCCCCACAACAAACCACTCGATTTTTAAGGTCTCCCAAGGTCGAGTTGATGTTGGTCTCTTCACAAAGATAAGTTTTAATCTCTTTTCTGAAAGGAATGGTTTAAATGGCTTTTGATTATACATTCAAAAACAAAGGTGTTCATCAGTTTTAAAATCATATGTTTTTATTTGAAAATATGACAATGAGGTTCTCGAATTAATTATAATCAATTTAGGGTTTTCGAAATATTGGGGGTTTCTAAATCTATTGTTTCGTTGTAGTTAATTTATGATTTCGGGTATAACTTCGTGTTAATTTCATCATATCACTAGATTACAAAAACTAGGGTTTCGAAAATATTGGGGTTTTCTTTAATCTGGGGGTTTATTATAATTGACTAATGTTTTTATGCATCTTTTGATGTTAATTATTAAATAAAAATGAGTTTTGAAAATTAGGGTTTTGAATAATTAGGGGTTTTTATACCCGCTTGTTTAATTACTGCTAATTAATGTTTCTGTGAAATAATTTGTATTAATTTCATGTTATGATTGATTTTTAGAAAAATTAGGGTTTCTATCAGTTTATATATATGGTTCGATTAAGGGGGGGGGGGGTGGTTTGTTTACTACAATTATTATTATTAATTGCTACCATTTCTATATAAATCAATCCAAAAAGTAAAGATGGTCTCGGTATGGTCTCGGCAGATTATTTGGTTGTCGTGGGTTCATAAAAACTAGCTAGGGTCATTTGTTGTCTTAGCATTAATTTGGAATAGTTCTAAAATAACTAACTTTCTTTGATAATGTTTTCGCAGGTAGGTTTTTGTCAAGCACATCTATGGATGCAAAAGGAATATAAGGAAAATAAAGAAAAGGTGGATGAAAGACTCACAATAAAAGGAGTTTGTGGCTTGGTGTATTCGGACAGGAAAGGAATGGCTTGGCTGGAAACTCAGTAGCTTTGTTCAACCCAGATTTGTTTGTGTTGTAATATTGTTTTGTGTTTAAAGATTGTGTTAAGGACTATATATTTAACTTGGTACACATGGGATAGGGTTAAGTCCCATCCGAAAATGGCACCCTTGTGATATACACATTTTGGGCAATTTTGGCATGTGTGTTGGACACTTGTGAGGCTAAGTAGTTTATCTTGTGATCTTGACTTTTGTTGACCGAATGGTGGTCTAAAGTGGTGTCCAGGTTTGTGTTTTGGTTCCCAGATGGTGGTTTAGCTTGTAACATCACACTTGGGCTTTGGCCCAAGTAAATAATAAAGTGTTTACTTGTTTGATTTTGGTGTAATGTTCAATTCGATTAGGTCCGACGACCCTTTCTAGTATTCGTAGACTCGGACAAGTTTCATAACCACGCGACAAGTAAATTAGTAGGATTGTCGTTGTTTAGTTTTGACAATATAATACCATTCGATCCTCGTTTATTTTTGTTGTTATATCCCGCGTGACACATCAAAGTCACATAATATAGTGGGAGTTTACACGTCGTAGAATAGATAATAATAAGCGTTCGTGTTCTCAAAACATCGTAGTGCATTCGTACGGCACAAACCGTTAACAAGTGAAACGTAGTGCAACGAGCACGTCCATTTAATAATCGAAAAATTCGAGTTGTTACATTCGCTATCCTTAAAGAGGGCTTTGTCCGTAAATCAAAACAAGTAATATAATGTAAGTCGACACTACATTAGTAAACAAATGAGGATACTTCATAAATATGAGATAACTTCTTAATTTGTTAAATCCACAAGGTTCAACGCTCACATTAAATAAATACATGGAAAAATAAAGATGAAAAATTGACGGATGTCACACTTTAAATGTCGGATTTAGAAAAACTAATAAAGATGATAGTTGAGACGAAATAAAACTTTGAAAATATGAAGAAAGAATTTCTGAGTGAATTGTGGTCATGATAATTATTTCATCAGGGAAGGTGAATGTAGATACTGACAAATTATGTAGAAAGAATAAAGAATCAATTAGGATATATTCCTTAGTAATGACTATGCAAAATAATTTTCCCGAACAATTTAAAAATACCCGATGCTTGTTAGAAGGATAATATAAATAATAAAGAGTTTCGCGGCTAATGAAAACGATTAGAAATAAGAGCCGATGGCATTAAATGTTTAAAAGGCCACTTGTGGTTGCCTAAATATGGGGGATTTTGAGATTTAGTCATATTGGAATCTCATAAGATTAAGTATCCTATTCATGCCATTTTTGATTAAATGTATCTTCTCTGAAGAAGTTGCACTGATGGCCAAATATGAAAGCAGACATCGCAACATACAAATGTCTAACTTTTGTGAAGGTTGGGGCTGAACGCCAAAATCCATAAGGATTGCTTCTACAGCTTATAATTCTAGTTTGGAAATAGAATAGAATCACCATGGATTCTTATCACAAATCTTCCAAGGTCATCATCTAAATTTGATTCGATTTGGGTCATCGTCGACAGACTGACAAAATCTGCTAATATCATTCTCGCTAGTGATAGATTCTCGATGAAGAAATTGACTCTTTTATATTTAAAGGAGTTGTGTAAGCATGGTGTGCCTGTATCGATCATCTCTATCAAGATCCTCGCTTCGCATCGAATTTCTAGAGATTTCCTTAGAAGTCATTGGGAACGAATCTTGATGAGAGTACTGTTTACCACTCCAATCAAATGAACAGGGTAAAGTAATGATACAAACACTAAAAGTCTTGTTTTTTGTTTGAAGAAATGACCTTTGGTAATGAACGGGATAATCGTTTTCCTTTGGAGAGATTATTATTGATAATTATCGTATTAGGATCGAGATCGAATCTTGTGAGGATCTAAATAAAAGAGCATCTGTAGGCAGGAGTTGGATGAAGATACCCGACATACACCCATTGTGAGTTGGACATGTCTTTCAGGTTTAAGGTTGCCTATGATGACAAACCTAACCTTACAAGATACCCGACCCGTGAAACCTGAAAACATTGTTAAAATTAGGATATGATTATTGACTGCCAGTAGTGGGCAGGACGTTAATTGAATATGAAATGTAGATCTTAAATTGTAGGATGGGTATCGAAGTTATGCCAAAAGTTTTCATCAGGTAAAAATGAATTGATGATCTGAAAGATCATGGGAAATAAGTCCCCGTTGTATGGGACCATTGAGATAATGTAAAAAGTTGGTTTGAAAGGCATATAAGCTAGATCTACCCTAGGACTTCAAGGGTTGCGTGAATTATGTTTCGCATATCGAACTTGATAAAATGTCTATCAAGTGAAAATCTTATTACTTCCTGATTAAGTTTGGATAGGCGAAAAGTTGCATTCATCAAGAACCCGTGAACATCATGGATAGAGAAAGTAAGTCAACTTAAGCCTGATCGTATTCCCGTATTTATGTTTGATGAAACTTGCGTATTGTAATGAATTACACTTGAGAGAAAATACCGAATGTGGAAGAAATACCCACATGGCTTTAACTATATAAGAAGCGAGTAGTAAGATAAATCGATCTTTGAGGACAAAGATCCTCTTTAGGGGTAACTGCTGTGACAATCCGTCAATTTATGGTCGATATTTTATTCTCAAGTATTATTTAAAACCATTATTTTAATGTTATATTATGAACTCACTCATTTTGGGGAAGAAATTTGGGTTTACATCTTAAAGTAGCATCGATTACGTCTAAACTAGAGAACTCTACGTTACGTGCTTACGTTTACATACACTATTTTTGGTGACAGTCCGACATTTCAAGAAATAAATTTATTCTCGAATATCATTTTGGGAATTTTAATTTGTGTTAGTTCATGAACTCACAAATTTACGAGAAGAGATTAGGACTTACGTGCATAATTTAGCGTCCTTTACGACTAAACCGGAAACCCTAGGATTACGTATTTACGTTTTTGAACTCCGTTTTTGATGAAACAATTTTTATTTGATTCGTTTTGTGCCGTTGATTCATAATTTATAGAAACTTTTTTTCGTAAACCGTCCCGGGGGCACGTAAATCGAGGAAACTAGAATCAAGGAGTCCCCGTAAATTAATAAGGGGATGAAACAAGTATTACTTGTCCCCCCCTATAATGGGCAGCAAAGCTTAGCAAATACACCACAAAGGTGTCAACTTTTTACAACTTAGGAAGGATACTTGTCCTCCCCATTTGACCAAAACAACCAACGTAACAAAAACCACTAACACATACTACTTCCTTCATTTTACAACATGCAAACAACTCAAATCCTCTCTTCTCTCCCCTTTTTGGCCGTCCACTATGCTACCACCACCACCATCATCATCAAAATTCTAGCCATGAACTTCAACTATAATCAACATATGTTGAAGTTTAGTTGAAGTTATGAAGATTGGAGGTGATCTTAACAACTATCAAGGAGAATTCATGAAGATCAAGGGCTGATTTCCCAAGGATTCTACAAATATTTGGTGATCCTAGAAGTGGTGTTGATATCTCATAAGATTGGTTACCCAAAATCAAGTCTTGTTCATCCAAAATCTCATCATTTCATCATTTTGGTGGTATAGAGATTATTTCTTCCTATCATCTTGTTATTTTGAATATGTAATCTTATATTTTCTTCATTTATGTATATGTATATTATGATGAATGATGATCAAAATATTATGTGGGGATTTAGTGTTGATAAACTTGGTTAAATTGATTAAAAGCTACATGAAAAGATGTTGAAATCATGTCTAAAATAGTAGGCTGTATAAAACAGTAAAAGACTATATGATAACTTGTAAAAATGACATGGATAATTTAGTATACAGTAAGGTATGTGACTTGTACATATGTGAGAGTTAACCACACAATAGAATCCATAAAATGAGTGAGATATGATCAAAACATTATTGAAGTCCAAATCTGTATAGTCTAATGTGGACTAACTTTTAGAGACATTTAGAGGATGATTGAGCAGTAGCTAAACCGGAGTTAATTGTAGCACATATTATTTAGTTTGTGCTGCCCAAAAATGAGCTTCTATCTCATTGTACAACTCAACATATGGTAAAAATGGTGAAAGTGAAATTCATAATCAGATTTGTTAAATAAAAGTATATATTATAAAATTAGCACTCAAGTAAAACTAATATAAAATGTATACCTAAAACCCACTAACTTATATATTACTTATAAATAAGTATATACTTTGATAAGAAACTAGGATATTTTATAAAAATGGAAATATGATATGTTTTATAAGTTATAAAACTATATACATAAGTTTTACGTCTTTTCGGCTAAAACCGAAAGATTAACGTTTTCGCCAAATAAAACTTAGACGGTCGGACCCGTCTAATGTAAACTTTTTATAACTCATCTACTGATTAGTAACATTTGACAAGTAAAAACCGATAAACCCGAGCTTTATAACTTATGGACATTAACGGGCCAAAGTAGCCTTATTGGACTATTGACCCAACTAGTTTGGCTAAACACTAATAGACTTACTCATGGGCTTAACCCACTTGGACCCAAAATATGATTATAGTTCTGGTATTAAAAAGTATAAATGGACTAATAAAATGTATTGGGTGTTGATCCCAAACTTAGATCGATTAGCTTTGTGTATACGAGATTAGATCAAGTATAACACTTAGAGAAACCTTTGTTATATGCTTTGTGAATCTAAGTGTTATGCGGAATTTAACACTTAAACAAGAACACACAAGATGTAAACAAACTTTCACTTTGATTATGAATGTCGAACTTGCTTACAATGAAAGATGTTTACGAATGAAAACTTATATAAAACTTGATATTAAACATTAACCTAAAGGCCTTCTTTTATAGATACAAGAAGCCTTGTACAATAAGCTACGTATCAATTATTCTAGGTAAAGATAAACATAGAAAATACATTGTCGTTTCTATCCTTACTAGAAGTATTCTAGAATATAATAAACGTGTAGATTATATCTTCCATCAGTGCTTGTCTTCAATGTGTCAACGCTTGACTTTAACTTGTCAACGCTTGAGCTGTCAGTGCTTGCTTTGCTCTTGTCAACGCTTGAATTGTTCTTGTCAGCGCTCAAGTGATCTTGGCCTTAATTTATTCCCAACAATCCTCCCCTAAACTTGATATCCACTCTTATGATCAAGTTTCTGAATAAGCATTAAGAACTAGGAGGAGTTTGACAAATCTTCTCATATTGGTAATGAATAAATCTGATCAAATCCTTTGCCACGTCACTTGAATAATCTATCTCCAGCTGAGTGTCCTTCATCTTTTCCAAAACAGCCTTGGATATGAAATACTGAGCATCCACAAGTAGATACTCAGCAAACTTTTTAGAACTCAAATGGTATACACCAGCAGCCGAATATAACCTCCATTGAAGACCACTGAGGTCATCTTCAAGATCCTTCCAAATTTCAGGATCTTCCTCTTTTGTCCCACACATTCTTTTGAATGTGGTCCAAAGTTTTATTCCATTAGCTGAAGTTGGTGCTTCAGCCTCATACTTGATCTCCAGCAACCTCCAAAGGTCCACTAAGTCTTCTCTATCACAACTTGCAAATAAAGATATGAGAGTGGTAAAAGTGTGTACCTCCTTGCCAAATCTGCCAATCTTCCAGAATCCACATTCATCTTCTTCATAGCTCACAATTGGATTCCTGGAATCTAATGGTAACACTTGCACCATATCTGAAGCTTCTAATGGGGAGAGCTTGAGGCTCTTTCTTATTACTGCTTCACTTGGATATAGTAGATCCATATCTTTTGGAAACTCAAATTTAAATCCCTTCTTCACTGGCCTGGGAATCATCATAGCTTTCTTGATTTCCATTTCTTCTGCAAGTTGCTCCTTTCTTTCATCTGAAAGAAGTCTGAGAGTGTTTGCTTCCTGCACTCTCACCCAAATGGGATAAGCCCTATGTTCCAACTCATCAAATGTCAAAGCCTTCAACTTCTAATGTGTCCATCCAACTCCATGACATCTGAGCAACATAAAGTAGAGCTCCCTTCTATCCCTTTTCAACTCTGAGAGAATATTGCTTGCCTTGTGTTTCAATATTACCTTACAATCCTTCTGAACTCTAAGAAGAAGCTCCAATCCCCATATTTGATCTGAAATGGTCAAGTCTGGATTATCCATGCAGCTTTCTTCCCAAGAATTGTACATTTGAACCACCTCTGGCATGTCAAAGTCAACCTGCAATTTTAATTCTCTCAACTTTTCCCTAGCAAGCTCATCACCATACTCAAGCCTTTCAGGTTCTATAATCATCACACTTGAGTCTGAGCTAGCTCCATCACTTTCTTCTTCTGAAGTCACAATAAATGGTGACTTTTCCTTTTCACCTTGTTCCATCATTTGTTCAGCCAATCTTCTATCAAATTCAACTTGGGTTGCATCTTTTGGAACAATTTCTTCTACCAATTTACCCTTACCCTTATCTGATGGTGCAATGGTTGGTAAGGTAGATGGTAATACCTGAGTAGGAACCTCCTTGATGATAGATGATGACTGGGATACATCACCTTCATGTGCAGGTCTGTCAACGCCCAAATTTATCCTATCAGCGCCCAAAATACTTCTATCAGCGTCCAAAATTGCCTTGTCAACGCTCAAATATTTTCCCTCAGCGCCTTGTGTAACCTCTCTCAACATAGCTGTAAATGATAAATTTAGATTGGTTGGAGAGACTAAGGACGTATCAAAACCTGTTTGTTCCTTCAAAGTTGTAAGGGCTTCAGCAACATCCATTGATTGACCATCTTGACTGCCCTTATCACTCAGATTTTTTTGATCTTCCTCCCCTTTGGAAGACTCCTCCATACCCCACCTAGCACGATCACTTTCCAAAATAACAATCCTCTCCCTCAATTGCTTGAGTTCAAGGCCTTGTGAGCTGACAATTTGTACTAAGTCTGCATTTTGCTTTTGCAAGCTTATGTAGACAGCCGTCAATTCCAAAAGAGTCATTGGTTCCAGTCTGCCCTCTTCTAAAATGGGGATTTGACCTCCCAAGTCAGATTCATTGGGCATGGATGAGGACTTAATAATGGTGGGACTGCCTTGGCCAGCATCTAAGCCAGAACCAATAGTCCCAGCCTCATCCAGGTCACCAGCCACACTTGTGGTGGTGGTTCTCTCTGCTTCATGGATAGGACCACCAGAGGAGAACACTCCAGTAGTCCTTTGGCGTTTCATCAACCTATATTCAGGTGGTGTGGAAGATGGTGTGGAAGAATGGGTAGATGTTGGTTGGTTAAGGGGTGTTTGGGATTGTGAAGGTTGGGTGTCAGCGTTGGAAATAGGCATATCAACGCCAACATTTGATGTGTCAGCGTCAAAGGGTTCTTGGTCAATTTGCATTTGTTCAGGTGAGGGTAAAGGTTCAGGAATGGGTTCAAGTTGTGGTTGAGGGTCAATTTGAGGTTGGGGGTCTGGTTGGGGTTGTGCTGCTGCAATAACAGCAAGCATGGCTGGGGTTAAAGGTAAGTTTCTATGGGGTGGAGAATTCATCTTTGTAAAAATAGCTTTCTTTTGCTCAGGGATCTTATAAAAATCATTGTGATCCCTTGAGCAGTAACCTTGATCATCAAAAATCATTTGCAGAAAACGGGGATAAGCTAAAGTCATTTTTGTCCCCTTGTTTTTACACATCCCTTCAAAAATCATTTTAGAATAGTTATATTTTTGCCCTGTTGCAATGCACACAATAGCACTAGAAATGGATCTATTGATGTCATTGTGTGCAGTACATTTGGGACTCAAACATTGAAGGAGAATATGTATGAGGTACTTCCAGGCTGGGGGAAATTCCTGCTTATGATTCTTATTAAGAGTACCTTCATCAGGAAAGGGGTATCCCAAAGCCCTAAGCCCTTGTTCTATTTCATTTATGGGAAGGGTGACTATACCATCAGCATCATCAAGATGCCAGGCCTGGCGTACCAAGGCCTCAGTAACCACCCAAGACCTCCCATGAACAATAGAAGTTAATGTGGTCACTCCATTAACTGTTGAGGAACTAACAGTGTTCCAAAACTGCTTAATGTGTGTGACTGGAATGAGTGGTGCATGAGAAAGAGCATACCTTAGTGGGGATGCGTTCAAATACGCCACCATTTGTGTGTATTGAGGAAACAGATTATTATCAGCAACAAGATAAGCAATCATGTTGTGTTGAGACTTGAACCCCAGTTCCAATTCTGCTGAGTTAAACTTTGGTGCCATTAATGAAAGCTATTAATTTTAAGTGTAGAAGATGAAGTTGATAAGAGAAAAGTGTTAGACAAGAATTATAGATAACCTGTTTAAAATAGGAGCCAAATTTATAGGAGAGAAAGAATGCATGTGATTGGCCCAAAAATAGGCAAAGATTTTCAAAAATCAATCATGAAAATATTGAAAAAGTTTATAAGTTATCTCATGCATTAAATGAAAGTAACAACTCCTAAAATTACGGCTTGAAAATATGTCAAAAAGTAACAACTGGGTAGGTCCCATTGAGTGTCAACGGTCAAAAATAACCTATCAACGCCCAACGGCTATAATCTTGTCAACGTTCACCTAAAGCCATGTCAGCGTCCAATTTGGTCACAACAACGCTTGGAAATTCCTTGTCAGCGTCCAAAAATAAAATTATTTTAAAAAGTTAAAAATGACCTTAACAAGTAATTTATCCTAGAGAAGATAACCAAAAGCTGATAATTATTATAGGGCGGCAAGCACTGTCCACTTATGCACACTTGCATAAGCAAGATAGATATAACAGTCCTCTAGTGTCCCTTGCTAACCAAAATTCTTAACAACAAAGTCACCTTATAAAATCCTTGTTACTCCCAGGTAAATCCCATATCAAAATCATTCCCAAGTCTCCCAATAGACCACAACCAATTCTAGGCCAAAAATGTCTTGGCAGCATGCAAAGTTGATATACTATGCATGCTACAGTGCCTCATGGTTTAGTAAAACTAACCCATACTCACCTGTGGACACAATCTAGAATTGTGATAAGAGTATCATATGGATACCCAAAAATCCTAAAGGTTCCTAAAACCTCCCCTTAAACTATGATACAAAAAGTTTGCTAAAATCATGCATGAACATAAAAATTTATGTCAAGATAGGAATGAAACATTCCAACCATCATCCATAAATAAAACTTGTCCAAATGCTTCTCCATTGATCCATAAGCAACTCTGTATCCAATGGTATACTTCTAACACCATCTGCACATTTAGATTGAAAACCACAAAACTAACATTGTTGTTGACAACGCCCCGATAACACATGACAGTGTTGAGGGAAGCTTTGTCAGCGTTAGACAATTATATTGCTGACAACGTTGCAAAAACACTTATCAACGTTTAAGCAACCTTTGTCAGTGTTAGAAAAATATAGTGGAAAATCTAAATCATCAATAAGACCAATAATAATAATGCATCATCCTGTACATACTTTTACAAAAAGAATCCAAAACACATATTATGTGAGATTAACCATTCCAATACTTGTTACCAAGTATTGAAATCTCCCAGCATCAAAAGGTTTAGTTAATAAATCTGACACATTTTCCTCAGTGTCAACCCTATCTGGTTGTATTAAACCTTTCTCAAAGCAATCTCTTATAAAATGGTGTCTAATTTCTATGTGTTTAGTTTTAGAATGATGTAAAGGATTCTTAATGATGCATAAAGTACTATTATTGTCAACAAATATCTTAGTATGCATGAAATTATACCCATAGTCCAACAGCTGGTTCTGAATCCACAACTCTTGACCTCAACATGCTGCTGCAGCCACATACTCTGCTTCAGTTGTAGAATTAGCCACCACTGTTTGTTTCTTGGATTGCCAAGATATTAACCTGCTCCCAAGAAACTGACATCCACCAGTTGTGGATTTCCTATCAAACTTATCACCTCCATAATCACTATCTGAATATGCAATCAGCTCCAATGGTGAATCCTTTGGGTACCACAAACCAAGACTGGGGTAACATCTTAGGTACCTAAAGATCCTCTTCACAGCATAAAGGTGACATTCTTTGGGAGTCACTTGATGGCGTGCACAAGCACACACAGCAAACATAATGTCAGGTCTGGAGGCAGTAAGATACATCAAGGATCCAATCATGGATCTATAGTGCATGACATCAACATCTTTCCCATCTCCAATCTTTCCCCAAGGGTGTTCTCTATCCATAGGAGTAGTAGCCCTCTTTTCATGTGGAGAAAACCAAACTTCTTCAAGATCTCAGCAACATATTTGTCCTGGGAGATGAAGATACCATCCTCTTTCTGCTGAACTTGTAAACCAAGAAAGAAGTTCATCTCCCCCATAGCACTCATCTTGAATTTGTCTGTCATAAGCTTGGAGAAATCCTCACTCATCTTTGGATCAGTAGACCCAAAAATGATATCATCAACATAGACCTAAACAAGCAACACATCCTTGCCTTTCTTCTTTGTAAATAGTGTCTGATCTATGGTGCCCCTCTTGAATCCATTGTCCACCAAATAGGTAGACAAAGTACCATACCATGCTCTAGGGGCTTGATGAAGGCCATACATAGCCTTTTTGACTCTATACACTTTATCTGGATGCTCTGGATCCTCAAAACCAGGAGGTTGCATCACATAAACTTCCTCAACAATAGTTCCATAGAGGAAAGCACTCTTGACATCCATTTGATAGACTGTGAAGCCCATGCAGGATGCATAGGCTAGAAAAATCCTAATAGCTTCAATCCTTGCAACTGGTGCAAAGACCTCCTCATAGTCTATCCCTTCCTCTTGTGTATAACCTTGAGCCACTAACCTTGCCTTGTTTCTGACCACAATGCCTCTTTCATCTCTTTTGTTCCTTAGAACCCATCTTGTCCCTATAGGTCTGACATATCTAGGACAATCAACCAGCTCCCAAACATCCTGAATTGCAAATTGATGAAGCTCATCCTGCATTGCTTCCACCCAACTTGGTTCTTTGAGAGCATCAAATAACTTCTTGGGTTCTTCTTGTGACAGAAAACATGCAAACAAACATGCTTGCACAAGAGGGGTATCAACCTTCTTGTGTATATTGGCAATAAACCCACCAAGAACTTGATGAGATCTTCTAGTTTGAACTAGAGTCATAATATCACCAATGATCTGAGATGTGGGGTGATTCTTCATTGTGGAAGTGAGAACCCCTCCTTCAAAAAGTCTGGTGTCCTTAACTTCACGCTCCATGTTGCCAATATCTTCTTCATCAGACTCTCTTTGATCAACAGGAATCTCTTCATGAACATTGGAAGGTCCACCTTGTTCAAAACTGGAAGAGAAAAGATGCCCATAAGTGTTGTCAACGTTTGAATCTTGGTTGTCAGCGTCTGGGCTAACAGCGCTTGAAATGTTGTTGTCAACGTCTGAGCCATCAACGTCTGAATTGGTCTTGTCAGCGCTAGATTTGCCTTTGTCAGCGCCTGAAGAACCATGCATGTTTG
This sequence comes from Glebionis coronaria, assembly GCA_025667525.1. Classification (NCBI taxonomy): domain Eukaryota; kingdom Viridiplantae; phylum Streptophyta; class Magnoliopsida; order Asterales; family Asteraceae; genus Glebionis; species Glebionis coronaria. The sequence goes on along the minus strand of CM046882.1, from coordinate 265,826,129 downwards.
TATCTGGTGGTATTTGGAAACCACCATTATCTTGTCCAGCAGCAGCAGCAGCAGCAAAAGCATCTGTCCAAATGGGAATTGTGACATATTCACATGTAGGAGATGCCTTTTCTGCTTGTGATCCAACCCTCTCATTAACCTGTGTACCTGAAACATCAACAACTTGTTCCTCCACAACATTTGAAGTTACCTTCACAATGTCTGGATTAGTGACAGGCATATAATTTAAAGTTTTAGATAAGGGTTCCAAATCAAACAACCAATTAGGACCACTTTCAGGATCACTAGGTTTATTCTCTAAGAACCTAACATGTACTCTCTCAACAATATGTTTGTCCTCTTTAAGGTAAACCCTATAACCCTTGCTCTGGACTGAATACCCCATGAAGTAACCCTCATCACCTTTTGCACTAATTTTCCCTAAGGCATCACTAGTATCTAGTACTACTACATGACAACCAAAAGGTCTGAGAAAACCAATATTAGGTTTTCTACCCCAAAGTAACTCATAAGGTGTTTTGTTCTGAATTTTGTTAACCAATGCTCTATTTTGCACATAGCATGCTGTATTAACAGCTTCAGCCCAAAAGGCTATAGGAAAGTGAGCATCAGCCAACATTGTTCTAGCTGCTTCAATTAGGGTTCTATTTTTCCTCTCAGCAACCCCATTTTGTTGTGGGGTTCTAGCAATACTAAATTGTCTAGTAATTCCCTTCCTGGCATAAAAATCATCTAGCTTCTTGTTCCTTAATTCTCCACCATTATCACTCCTAAGCATTTTAACCTCATTGCCAGACCTTTTCTCAATCTGAGTGATAAAATCAATAAGAACATCAGCTGTGTCACTCTTCATGGCTAGAAAGAATGTCCAAGTAAACCAAGAAAAGTCATCTGTGATCACAAAACGATATGACTTGCCATTCAAACTTTCTATATTAGTTGGACCAAAGAGGTCCATGTGAAGCATATGAAGAGGTCTGGAACTAGTATGCACCTGCTTGGACTTGAATGAGACCTTGTGCTGCTTGCCTTTAAGACATGCAACACAAGAGTGGTCATTGTGGAAGGCCTTCTCAGGCAAACCATCAACTAAACCAAGCCTCACAAGTCTATTTATATTTTTAAAATTTATGTGCCCTAGTCTCCTGTGCCACAAATTACTCTCATCTACTGAGGCCTTAGCATAAAAACAAGACATATTTGTATTCATTTTAATCCCATTTAAATTCACATTGTATATGTCCTTATGCCTAGGTGTTCTATACTCAATATATTTCTCATCAGGGATCTTAAAATCCTTGCTTAACACCAAACACTCAGTATCAGTAAAAAGAACCTTATTTTTGTTATCACAAACTTGTGATACACTAAACAGGTTGTAATCAAGTTCTTTTACCAGGAAGACGTTCTCAAAATGCAGATTATTGGTGAGAAGGGTTCCTTTGCCTATGATAGTTCCATATCCTCCTCCAAAGTAAACCTTATCACCATCTTTAATAGGGGTGAAATTTGTCAGAAAGTCTTCCTTCCCTGTCATGTGCCTTGAGCATCCACTATCCCAATATCCATAATCATTGATCTGTCTTTGAATGCCCTGCACATAAAGAAAACAAATTAGTTTTCTTTGGAAACCCAAGTCTCAGAAGACTTGGATTCATCTGGTTGTTCAATAAGAACAGACTTAGTTCTCACAACAACCCCATTCTCATCCCTTTTAGGATGAAATACCCAGTTAACCCCAATTGGTTTTGTAATGAACTTTGAAATGTAATTAAATCTATTGCAAGTCATTGAAATTCCATTATCATTAGGGTTTTGATCTTTCTTGGGTCTCCATGTTAAGCTTGAAGAAGCTTTAGACTCCTTACCTTGTGGATGCAAATATTTAGGTCTGGTCACGTTTCTGTCAGCGTTGGATTTTGTCCTGTCAACGCTGAAATTACCCTTGTCAGCGTTGAACCTAGGGTTTGCTACAGGAACCCATTGCCTATTTGACCAGGTGTTTGTCTTTTGAAAAGGTCTTTGTCCATGAGTGTTAGACCTTCTAAAAAAGAATGGGGCAGGTCTAATCACTTGTCGACGTTGCTGCACACAAGGTTTGGGTCTGACAACGTTTGACTTCCTAACAACGTTGACTTTCTTCCTATCAGCACTGAAATTTTTACTGTCAGCGCTGACTTTGGGAGCGTTGACACACTTGTATGCCAAATGTGAAAAGCTACCACAAGTGTAACAGGCTTTCTTAGACGCAACCTTAGGTCTAGTAGAGAAGAAACCTATTCCATGATTGCTAACTTGGCTCTTGGGTGACCTATTATTCCTATACATCTCTGCATATTTAATGGTAGGTCTTCTAACAGTGTTTGAGCCTAGGTCAACAGCTTTACCAGTGATTGGGTGAGTAACCTTAATGGGTGGTGATTCATTGGGACTTTCACATAGCAAACCTCCCTTAACAGATAAATTAGGGTTTGATTTCTTCCACTCATTTAGTTCAGTCAATTTTTGTTGATACTCTTCCACTGGAGTGACAACTCTTGGTGGAGGAATGAATTCCTCTTCTTGGCATTCTGGTATCCCAGTCCAAGACAAGTCCTTTCTAGGGACACCATAGAAGTCACCAGCTGGTGGTGGAACCAGAGAGTAATCATTCATCCCAATCCCAGTCATGCCCTTATGATCCCTTTGTTTAGCTACACAGTCTCCTAGGGTTTGGGTGGCTCTATCAAATCTTTGAATCTTGAGGTTAACATTATCTTTATTCTTAATGGCCTCATCTAACTTAGCCTGTAGGTCTCTATTCACCTTTGTCATGATGTTTCTAATATCCATACGACCCTCTAGCTCATGTTTTAAGATATTTATCTTATCTTTTAAGTCAAATTCCATTTTCTTGTATTCAGAAACTGTTTTCTCAATTTCAGTAAGAGCTAGTTGGTAATTAGACAATTTACACCTTTCAGTGCTCATATCATCTTTTAGTTTTAACACCTCTTTGTTAAGTCTTTCAGTGTTTAACCTACAACCTTTGCTATAAAAAGCATCATCATATACCTCATTATCAGATGAAGAGGAGGAGTGTGCCATGAGAGCATATTCAACATGCTCTTCTTCTTCAATATCAGCAACCAAAGCTTTATCCTCTTCAGCATTCTTAGCCAGATAGCTCCAATCCCATCCTGTACCATCAATTCCTTGAACTGCAACCAGGGCCTTGGAATCCTGAGCTTTAACAACCTGACTTGAGGGTTTACCAGCATCAGATCTTCTAGGAGATCTGCATTCCCTCATGAAGTGTCCCATACGATGACAGTTGTAGCATTCAACATTGGATTTATCAAATCCAGCTGTGTCTTTAGCATTGAAGGTCATTTTCTTCTTGAACCTTCTGTTCCACCTATTTGCTCTTATACTAGCAAGAGCCATGTTCCACTTGATGTCCATCTCTTCCAAGTGCTCATCACTTATCTGCTCAAGGTCCTCATATGTAATCACTGAACCATTGGGCAAAGAAGCAATGTAAGCACACACAGTATCCAAATCCAAACCAGCAGGTTTAATTCTTGGGGAGTCATTCATGTATGTGTCAGCGTTTGAATAGGAGACGTTGACAGGACTTGTTCCAGCGCTGACAAATGATGATCCAGTAACTGGATGCGTAAAAGAGTCCTTCTGATTGAATTGACCTTCACTATGAGAGAAGAAGGCCATGTTGCTGGTGGTAGATTTGCTTCCATGCTCTGAAAGAGTTTCATCCTCCAACATTCTTTGTTTGTTGTAGATGTCATCAAACGAGGAGCTCTTGTAAGTATTGTTGGCAAGAATAGATCTTGCCTCAATCTTCCATGCCTCACCAAGACTTTTAAGAAAGGTAGCATTGGTGTCAACATCACCAACTTGTGTCCCCATGAAGGACAACTTGCTTGTGATGTCAAGCAATCTGCTTCTCACACTACTCAGTTTCTCATTGGGTTGAGCTTTGAAGACAGCATAATCATGCAGAAGTTGCTTTTTCTTTTCTTCCTTAGTGTCTGCATTGCCACCATATGCAACTTCAAGTGCTTCCCAAAGATCCTTAGCAGATTCATAGCCTCTATATTTGTGCTGGTTTTCTTGTCCCAAAGAGACTTTCAGAATATTTAGGGCTTTCATGTCAACCCTTTTCTTTGCAATATCTTCAGCACCTACAGCTCTACCATCTCCAGGTTTTTCTCTCTTATCTTCATTAGAGCATCCTTCAACAGCTGATCTTTGAGTAATGGGATCAAGAATCTTTTGAGCCTTATTGAATGAGTTTCCATATTCAATAATCTCCCAGAGTGTGTAGTCATAGATCCCCGGATATTGTTCAAAGTTGAACTTCCATAAGTCAAAGTTGGTTGCATCAAGCATGTGAATCCTGATGTTTGGTAAGGGTGAAGAAGAGGTGGTTATTGCTTCAGACATGATGTTTTTAGGGTTTCTGAGAAAATTAGGGTTTTGGTGTTTTTAGGGTTCTAGTGTTCTTCAAAGATCAAAAGTTCCTCAACAAGCTCTGATACCACTTGTTGATCCCAAACTTAGATCGATTAGCTTTGTGTATACGAGATTAGATCAAGTATAACACGTAGAGAAACCTTTGTTATATGCTTTGTGAATCTAAGTGTTATGCGGAATTTAACACTTAAACAAGAACACACAAGATGTAAACAAACTTTCACTTTGATTATGAATGTCGAACTTGCTTCCAATGAAAGATGTTTACGAATGAAAACTTATACAAAACTTGATATTAAACATTAACCTAAAGGCCTTCTTTTATAGATACAAGAAGCCTTGTACAATAAGCTACGTATCAATTATTATAGGTAAAGATAAACATAGAAAATACATTGTCGTTTCTATCCTTACTAGAAGTATTCTAGAATATAATAAACGTGTAGATTATATCGTCATCAGTGCTTGTCTTCAATGTGTCAACGCTTGTCTTTAACTTGTCAACGCTTGAGCTGTCAGCGCTTGCTTTGCTCTTGTCAACGCTTGAATTGTTCTTGTCAGCGCTCAAGTGATCTTGGCCTTAATTTATTCCCAACATTGGGCTTTTAATGGGCTTATTGGGCCTTAATATATAAATAAGTTGAAACTATTGTAAGTAGTCTAAAATTTGACTAACACATAACACTATAAGGTGTATGAAGATATAAAATCCCACTTGATCATCATCATACTTATAATATCATCATATATATACATAGCCATTGTTTTTATAAATTCATTGGACAAGAGTCTAAGACCGAGTATTATTTGTCTAGGTTTCCGTAATTGAAGCACGTACCGTACATCCGAATCGCCGATAACCCGCCTTTCCCAATCAACGTGAGTGCATAGCCTCACACTCTTTTAAATGTTTTATGAAATGTTTTATAAACCCGTGAGGCAGATAACATGTTAGTTTTAACAAAAAATAGGACACCAGTTGTCCCGATTATTTGCTTATTGATTTGGACCCGAATGATTATAAGGCCCCGATGAATGATTTTATGATCCGATGTATGAAATAAAATGGATTATTATAGTTAGGTTATGTCACTAAAAGTCCCATTATCATGAATTGTGAACTACCGGGATTTAGTAGACGCTTATGCATATAATAGTGCTATTTGGGGAAGATCACCCCAATTAGCGCGTTGACGGTTGATCCCCGTCGTGCCACATTGATTGGTAAGCGGATTTATGTTTGAGAAGATTATATAAGAGTGATTATTGTGACGATACACTGTTTTAGATGGGAAAATGATTTTCGGGTTAGCTACACGTTGTTTGGTATAGTAAGGTAGCAATGTCTTTGAAATTGAGTAAATTGAAGTTCGTTTCTCTCGATTCTTAACCAATTGAAATTCCTAACAATATCAAGTTTATTATCGTTTTTGGTTGATAGGGTTATTTAGATTTTCTATGTCTATTTAATCAAGCACGTAAAAATGGTGAAAAATATTAAACTACGTAACCGTATGCCATTTAGTAGATACCAAATTTTTATTCACAAAAGGACAAAAATGTAAATCTATGAAAGTAATGTGCTAAAAATGTAAGTAAATGAAACATAAATTCTTGAAATGTAAAAATCAGAAAGTAAAAGGACCACTTATGTAAAATCTAACAAATTTTTAACCAAATGTAACAATCTAACTGAATTTGACAACTTGTGAAAAGTAATGGACTGAAGAGTTGCAAACCCTAATTAAAATGAAATTTAGCTAGTTATGAAAACAATTACAAACTATGAGGACTATTGTGAAATTACAAGGGAAATTATACCAAAAACGGGCACTAAGGACAATTGAGCTCGTATAAGCTCAATAATGAACCAAATAAGCTCTAACAAGTTTCAAACGTCTTAAAATTGAAAAACACTTAGGCTTGACCAAGGAAAAAGCTTAAAACTCACTTGAACTCAAATAAGCCAACTCCAATAAGCAAAGAATAAGCTACCATAAAATCTAGACACATTCCAATTTTAAAGTCAAATCTTATTAAATAGCTTATTGTGAGTCTGGAATGTCTTTCCTTGTGAAAAATGGTCAAGTATATAAGCAGGAAATTGAAAATAAGCTGAAACCTAGCTTATTGACTTTTGTTGATCAACAAGTGAAATTTTTTAAAAGCTCAAAATTTGTTCAAGACATGTTTCTAAGTAAGAATGTGGAAGAATATCACAAGATTTATGAACTGGAAATGCCTATCTAAGAAATCAGTAGGCTACTTTATCATAGAAACTTGATATGGCTTGAGTGCTTATTTAAAAGCTAATCCTAAGCTTATTTGTGAAAACTGTATGATTTCATTAACAACACTTAAACTTCAGATATTAACAGATGTCTAGAAATAGGTTTCAATGATTTTGATCAAGAAATGAAACAATGGCATGAGATTGAAATTGGCTACTTTATTGATGAACTAATATCAAAAGATTGACCCAAACTTTTAATCAACCAATTGCCTGTTTGACCAAACTTTTGACTACAAAACTACACAAACTTGTTCAAAATGACAAAAGAATGAGTAATGAACAAAGTTTAACCAGATTATCACACTAGAATTACCAAATCTATGCAAATCCAAACACTACTTATCTGATCTATTTTCAACTTTTATAAAGAGAATTTTAGTAAATGATTATGCTGAGCCATGACTTACATCTACACAAACTTTATGAACAAAATGAAGTGTAAATGAGTTAAGAACAGACTAAGTAACACACTAGTACTCAAAATGCAATAACAAGCTATTACTAATGAAAATAGTAACAAAAACAAGTATAAGAAAGATAAAGATTATCAAACTACTAATAAGCTATCTAAACAACAGAATCAAGCCAAATCAGACTAATCACACTTGATCAAAGTAGCATTTAGTATTTAAACTAGTATTGAGCATGCATTGGACAGTTAAGTGGAACAAAACTGAGAAACTTGAAACCTTTTAGCAATAAGCCTCCATTGATGGAGTAGGTAGGCGCTGAGCCTCCAAAACAATGATAAACCACCACCTTAGCACTATTATCAATCAATCAACCATCTACCATCATCATCATGATTAAATCTACCCAAAATCTGCTACAAATCAACTCAGCAATCTGGAATCTACTCAAAAATAGCTACAAATCTTCAACAAGCCTCTAATGATCAAGTGTGATCACAAGAAACTCATAATAGCAACAAGATTCAACAGTAATGCAGGATATAGTAAGAAGATTGAAGGAAATGAGTAAATTTTATTGATTTGAATGTAAAAGTTTGTTATAGAAGTAGGTAAGTTGTTACAACTAACTATAACTAACGCAAGAGGTTGTCAAGCTCTTGAGTTTGTTAAACTAACTGCTAACTAACAGGAATGAAGGGAGAAAATTGGAAGTGTGTGTGAAATTCACAATTTGCTACTACTTACAAATGAGAGGTCCTAGCCCTATTTATAGAGGAAAAATTAGAGTGAGTTGGGGTCGATGACATGTCCCAACCAATAGCAGGCTGCCAGGTGTCATAAATTTCTCAATTGCAGGTTCTTGTGTTCATCATGAATTGGGGGATTTTAATCCTTTGGGTTTCAACTTGATTAAGTGTTCCCATTGTGTCCCTCTCTTGAAGATAAGTAATTTTCATGTATAAATCTCCTCATGAAATGCATTGTAGCTTGAAAACGAATCTGGGTTCGTTTGTTGAAGAAGATGCCACGTGGCAGTCCTTGGTTTGTTGATATATGAACATACGTGTCACACCCCACCTTGGCGGAATATGGGGCACGACGTATGGATATCATCACAACATGGCGTGTCTATAGAGATAACTATATGAAATAAGAAATGTCATAAAATGGTGACACAAAAGTCATGACAATATCTCAACAAATGCAGGAGTCTAGGTAAGTAGGTAACAGTCCTACCTCTTACCCAAGACAATCAAATATCACAAACAAAACAAACATATAGGTGCCAACAATATCACTTATTAAATGAACAAATAAAAACTAAGAAGGAAACGGGGATATCCTTGTATATGCATTCTACACTCTCCAAATCCTAGGCACTTAAGTTCTCACGCCTACCCAAGGCATCACCTGAAAGAGACACTAAAACACGTCAACATAAAGTTGGTGAGAGTCATGGGTTTAGACTCCAATGCTAAAATCAGTTACAAGCTGTGAATAACAACCATCAACACAATAACATATGGACAATGCGCTACAATTATGTATTAACACTAGCATTCAAGTTCAATCAATCATCACAACTCCAAGGCATCACGCCTTACCAACAACCACAATTACCAAGGCATCACGCCTTACCAACAACCATAATTTCCAAGGCATCACGCCTTACCAACAACCATAATTTCCAAGGCATCACGCCTTACCAACAACCATGGTACCATAGGTATCTATACACCTATGTACCTTTCCCATCCAAATCATACACGAACAAGAATCACATAGCAGTTAATCACATAATGTAAAGACAAGTCCATCTAAAACCTTAAAAACATTCACAGCATCAATTTATAAACAACATAACACAGTGTCTCTTCCATCCCATCTGGAAGTCAAAAATAAATAGTAAAAATGGGACTATGAAACTCACCTGATTGCTTCTTCACAAGTCCTCGCACTAGCAAAAAGCTAATCAACCAAAAACACATAATCAAAACATGAACCAAACACTAAAATGGCTCATCAACCTATGATGGACATCTAACCTACTCCCATATAAATACCTCATATATATGCTCTAAGAATCTCATTACACCCCTCTATAAAGCCCTTAACTCGTTTTACTTTATAACACATCCCGTTAACATTTTATCAAAAACAGTCCCAGTTTTAGGTCTTCAAAATATAAGCCAAAACACCCACCTAAACACACCCATGATCTCTATAAAGGGAATATTCATACCCTTATATATGTTAGCTAACACCTCCTACTTGACCTAACCTTAAAGCTACTGTTAAGGCCCCAATATATATATATATATATATATATATATATATATATATATATATATATATATATATATATATATATATATATATATATATATATATATATATATATATATATATATATATATATATATATATATATATATATATATATATATATATATATATATATATATATATATATATATATATATATATATATATATATATATATATATATATATATATATATATATATATATATATATATATATATATATATATATATATATATATATATACTTCTGTCATTCCAAATTTCCTGATTTTAAACATACTAAAACTTTGTTACAATTAAGGGGTCTTACCCTAAACCACAACCTTATCCCAAGTGTAGATACTTACTATAATATATAAACCATCTATCATGTTCGTGAGAAGATCCCAATGCAACCCTAAGTACCCCAAACAACCCAAAACTTAAAAAGAAAACAGGCTGATTACAAAACTGTTTTGACCTCCGACTTTTTTTGTTCTAGTTTCTTGCATTGGAAAGCCACTTCAATTACCTTTTCAGGGATACGTGGATCGCAAAATAAGAGTTTGTAGAACTCCCAATATGATCAAAACAATTGACTCAAAATTCTGCCCAGTTTTTAAAAACGGGTTTAACAAAATTAACCTCATTAATTAACCCTAATCCCACTAATTACAAGCCTAATTTTTGTAATCATTATAACACCATTAATATAACATTAATTTACTGTTTTTAAATTAAACCCTAACCTAAATCCATCATAAGATGATTAAGAAATCATTAAAACCATTAAATTGAAAAGGGTTATGAAGATTTACCTCTAATTTATGAAAACCCCCAAAATTATGAAGAAACCCTAATTTTTCTATTAAGTCCGACTCAAAACCTCCAGGAGAAAGAAAAATTTCGTTTGTTATGATGTGTTGTGTTCTTTATATAGTATAAAAATCCTTGCCCAAGTATAATTGCCCACTTTCCTTTTTCTCCCTTTTTCCCTTTTTCCCTTTCTTTCTTGCGTCCAAACCGACTAACCCCCCCTCTAATTTCGTTTTTTTTTCTTTTTTATTATTAATATATGTATTAATAATATTAACTTAATTTTCCTTAATTTATTTCAGCTCCTAAAGCTTCCAAAACCTCAAAACCGTAAAACTAGTCAAATTTACGCGTTTTACCGTAAAAGTCGTAAAATATACACTTTTAAAAAAAATCTCAAATTTTGAAATAAACTTTATAACTAAGTCCTAAATGACTTAAAACCATCCCAAAAAATATCCATATGACTAAACACCTCATCCGAGACCTCTAAATGCTAAACCGTAAATCGTGAAAATACGATTTTTCTATAATACATATAAATATACTTAAAACCACCAAATAACACCATCTCACTTCCTAGTCACTACCATGTGAACTCATGAACATGAAATCATCACACATCGTTCATTCACAAGGTACCCCGTACCGGAAACGATATCCAAACCACAATCTATACACACCAATAAGCACATAAACACGTAAAGGCACGCAACCAGCACAAAATAAAACTAAGTGACGAACCTCAAAACCAGGGTTGTCACATCACTCCCTCCTAATAGAAATCTCGTCCCGAGATTTACTCCTTAGGATCAAACGTACCATAAGCAAACAACTGAGATAATTGTTCTAAACGAACTCCTCTCATTTCCACGTGAACTTTAGTTCAAGTTTCAAAATTCCACATATACAAACCAAAAATAATTAAACTCATTGCCAACTCTTGACTTCACAGTCAATAAATCTCACAGATGACTCTTTGATAAAACAAAGACTCTTATTAGCACAAACCCCGAATAAACGTACATGCAAATATGCATTCTCAAACAACATTTACAAATCTCAATACATGAAATGTATCATGTATACAACTCATTTCCCCCAGGTAATTCTATGCTCATAAGCTAATGGTCCGATCTTTCCAAAGATCATAAATGGACCTACAAAACTCTACATCAACTCTTCCATTTTAGCAAAACATACCACCCGTTACTATGGGTGAAACTCCCTACATAACCTTGTCACTAAATCTAGTGGTTTCCTCCTTTCCATATAGCATCCCTTGTTGCTCTCATTCTTTCCACAAACACCATAACCACATTAGTAGCCTCTTTTACCAATTCTAGTCCACAATGGGGACATCTCACCCTATCCTTTCACATTGTGCCTCAAATGTCATTTATCGACTTCTAGTATGATAACTATCATTATACGAAAACTCAGCCATCGCTAACGAGTTTCCTAACTACCTCTAAATCAATCACTCATGCCCTTAGTGTAACACCTAAGGTTGTATAAATACCTCACTTGCCTATCCTTTTCCATTTAGCTGGATATACTCATATCCAATCATGTTCATCAACTCCCTTCAGTCCGTTCGATTATCAATACTAAGCCTCCCAAACAATCAGTATAGGTCAGTGCCATTTCCCTTTCCATAATCCTTCACAAGGCATTCCATACATATTAGGCTAACTTTTACGCAACACCCTCTATTCCATCACGTCCGTACGCAATCCTTCCAACTTCTCAACTATGTGACATCTCATTCTTCTTGAAATATGAGATGAATTAGTCAGTCTATCGACTATCACCCAACTCTCGTCTTACTTATTCCTCCACCGCATTATGTATCCCTTCCACCAACTTCGTCCTCACATCTCCCTTTCTAAGCTACTCCTAGTCTACGTCCCTCTTCTCCATATGATTGTCCAAGCCACGCAACATACATGTTGACGCGTTCTCTGCTTTAGACAACTCAACTCGTGCAACCTACATCCTTCATCCAAACCACCCTAATACGTCATCCATATAGTTCAAGTTCGTCTCAGCTTCACTTCATTCTTCTTATTCATATCTCATCAACCATGCTTGCCTTTCCCAGATGGTACTTGGCCTTGTAGATTTTCTTTCACTACTTAACCTTTGCCAAATGTTCAATCAATATGATTGAATATGTGTTAGAGACGTTCATGATCCGTATAGATCATTCTCCACGTCTCGTACGCCAAATGCCTCTAGCATTCTATCCAGATATAACATTCCAACTCCACTAACTAAGTCTATCCAGTTCTTCCAAATCTTCAGTTCTTGTAACGTATGAGCAATCGCCTTTCCTTATCGTTCTCGTACACGTCCAAATCCTTGCTCCACGTATCGTCACGCTTCGCGAGTTCATCCAGTCCTTCTGATAATGCCAAGATCGGCTCATTATTCAATCCACCTCTTCAGCCTCCAAAATGCTTCCTCATCCTTCTTCACTTCGCCCCTTGCTGGTTCCATGATATGCCATCATCTCTAACTACTCATCACGGTAGACTTAATACTAAAACTCACACTTGAAAATCTCACGTATAATTCCACTCTAAAACCAACACATAATTCGCCTCATTCTCCTTCTCAGATTGGAGTAGATCAAGATGTCGTCGATGCTCCCGATGACAACTCGTTTATACACGTTCATGCACACTTGGTTCATTGACACCATGAAAACTGCTAGTGCTTTGGCGAAGCCAAATGCATAGCCGTAAACCTAAAGCGTTCATATAACATCCTTAGCAATTTCAACTACGTCCTCCTTGCACCCTCTCCTAGAAGCAATACAAATAAATTTCTACCTCGTTCTACTTGCAAAATTCTACACGCATTTAAAAAGACCAATGCTTCCCCTCATCAGACCACTCAACCGCTTTCCACATCCAATCTACTACTAAGCAACTCAACTTTTACCTTGCATTCGTTGTAATTTACATCAACTCTTGTTCTTGGAATCATTCCATCAACAATTTCCTTGGAAAGGCACTAACTACAACTCCTCTCACCTCCCATACTTGCTCTATTTATGGTTCTACCTCACAGTAATAGGCAAACCTACTAAATTTCAGGAAATTTTCGGAAAACTTACATACCCTACGAACAATCATAAATACCTTTGAGGTATTGTATCCCCTTCCAACACTCTCTATGGTGCGTTACTTGTGCTAGTATCCCACAAATCTCTATTCATCTCCTTGGTACTCCTAGGAGACCTCATGACCACATTAGTTCGTCTACGAACTTCTTTCCTCCCCACTAAGGGTATTCCAACCGTTCTATCATGGTCACCTACTTAAGCGTGTAGGCGCGACCAAGTCTTTCATATGACTACTTCAACGCTCCCAAACAGTACGAAACCAAAACTACATCTTGAATCCACCAGATACGATCAACGAATCAAACCAACGGATAACTAACGACATTTCACGTGCACTAGTTAAATCAAGTCAAAAACCATGAGACTCAAAAGAAAACTCAACCCAAAACGTGTATCAATTCAAAATGACCCATGATAACAAAAATAATCCAAGAAACACCCAATGGCAACCAAAACATATTACGCCCCGTGACATATTATTTAAACCGTGCAAAAGATCGACATTTCCAAAAGAATATATATCTCTCTTTTTTTCAGGAAATTTATTATTACCTCCCACATCTATGTGACTCAAACAATCTACAAACAACCCTCTTGACGAACTCAAAACTCAACTCAAAAACTAGGTATCCCGTGCATCCCAAATCATAAAAAAAATAACTACTATTCAAACTCAACCTTTAACCCGACACTTGTACAATAATTCCGGACATGATACTGACCTTCCATGACTATACTTTCTGACTATTTGAAAAGTACGTTCTGAGTACATAATTTTTGGCTTTTGAATCACTCAAAAAACTCTAAAAACGAACAAGTTATGACCAAAACAGTTTTATATTAATGAAAGATAAAATTGTATGTGAAATCTTCATCAACTCAATTTAACCTTGTATTAATAATTATAAATGACGTGAATCGGTCAAACCCAATTATATAAACTATGTAAGTAGAAAGAAATTTTATTTCGCTTTATTTTAAAGTAAGTCTTTTAGAATTTGTAATAAATAAGTGTTGATTAAAAGAAATCTTATGTTACATCTTGTTTCAGACACGACTCCAACACGTTACCCATATTTTACCAAATACAACCAACTATCTAACCCTATAATAGATTTCCAAGTCGCCCTTTTTCTCAATATATACCGACCAAAAGAAATGTAAGACCCAACACAAAAGATTTCATTATTTCAAAAGAATTCCCAAGTTATTCCAATAGACTTAAAACCAAGAACACCATTTTAAAACGTACGCGTGAAATACGAAACTCAAAGAATACGCTACAATACACACTTCAAAAGATTCAAAACGTCGTTAAAACTTCACCAAACTCGAGCTCTAATAAATGGTCTAAACACAAGAGAGTACTAGGTACGTTCAAGTTATAATAATTACTGAACGACCGTAAATCATAACATAACATATACTAGTATATATACATCCGCATATGTATACCTATTGAATCTCTCAAACATGCTCGTTATCATACATGTCAAGTCAATCAATCGCTTTATACGCTCGTTTTTCCATACGAGTAATCACCATCTCACCGTTCCACAACAAGGCATAAAGCCCACCTCCAAAACCAAACCGTATCGTGTGACCCCATAATCACACAACACAACTATAACCTAAAACATATAACACAAAAAGAACCATAGCCATATCATAGGCAGCCATTACATAAACCCATATATTATACGTGTACCCAAATTGTACATCTCATCATATACAAGCATGTACTAACCCTCTTTCATGCAATCATACTTGAGAACCCATTGAATTTGTGGTACTTGTATAACTATGTTGGCCACCATACTTATACAATTACCCTTCCCCCAATGCACTCCCTCCTATGATGACACTTATAAGAATCAATGCAACATATAACACATAAATCCATCTACTCACATAAGCTCATAACCACATAAACAATAAAGTCCAAAACTCTATCTATTAAAATAACATAGTAATACTCTTGGAATACAAAAATCCATAGTCTAGCTAAAACAGCATAGACTAAATCCAAAACGAAAACAAAATCAGTCATAAATCATGTCGCCCGTAAGAGTGGAAACAGCTTAAAATCCTTCCTATCCACCTACTCTTAGTAACTCGAACCACCACACGATTCTTAGGGAACATGACTTAAACATCAAAAGAAAAATAACATACCTCAGGTATGTAAAATAACTCGATAAAAGATAGAAACTACCTTGTACTAAATTATGTACTATAATGTACAATTTAAGCAAAATACAACAGTGACTAGCGTGGACGATTATGGTTCAACCCGCACTAGTCACAAACACGAAAAGAAAATAACATGTGACTAAGTATGAACATACTATGGTTCAATTCATACTAGTCAAAATATCGCAATAAATAATATCCAAACACATCAATTATTATCAAATGCACACATACTCCTATGACGCCTATATGCATGGACCCTTAAGCTATAGACTAGGCTACGCGACTAGGCAACCTAATTCTCTATAACCATTGTCTTTGATACCATTCTGTTACACCCCACCATGGCAGAATATGGGGCGCGACGTATGGATATCATCACAACATGGCGTGTCTATAGAGATAACTATATGAAATAAGAAATGTCATAAAATGGTGACACAAAAGTCATGACAATATCTCAATAAATGCAGGAGTCTAGGTAAGTAAGTAACAGTCCTACCTCTTACCCAAGACAATCAAATATCACAAACAAAACAAACATATAGGTGCCAACAATATCACTTATTTAATGAACAAATAAAAACTAAGAAGGAAACGGGGATATGCTTCTATATGCATTCCTACGCTATCCAAATCCTAGCCACTTAAATTCTTACGCCTACCCAAGGCATCACCTGAAAGAGACACTAAAACACGTCAACATAAAGTTGGTGAGAGTCATAGGTTTAGATTCCAATGCTAAAATCAGTTACAAGCTGTGAATAACAACCATCAACACAATAACATATGTACAATGCGCTACAATTATGTATTAACACTAGCATCCAAGTTCAATCAATCATCACAATTCTAAGGCATCACGCCTTACCAACAACCATAATTACCAAGGCATCAAGCCTTACCAACAACCATAATTTCCAAGGTATCACGCCTTACCAACAACCATAATTTCCAAGGCATCACGCCTTACCAACAACTATGGTACCATAGGCGCCCATACACCTATGTACCTTTCCCATCCAAATCATACACGAACAAGAATCACATAGCAGTTAATCACATAATGTACATACAAGTCCATCCCAAACCTTAAAAACATTCACAGCATCAATTTATAAACAACATAACACAGTGTCTCTTCCATCCCATCTGGAAGTCAAAAATCAATAGTAAACATGGGACTATGAAACTCACCTGATTGCTTCTTCGCAAGTCCTCGCACTAGCAAAAAGCTAATCAACCAAAAACACATAATCAAAACATGAACCAAACACTAAAATGGCTCATCAACCTATGATGGACATCTAACCTACTCCCATATAAATACCTCATATATATGCTCTAAGCATCTCATTACACCCCTCTATAAAGCCCTTAACTCGTTTTACTTTATAACACATCCCGTTAACATTTTATCAAAAACAGTCCCAGTTTTAGGTCTTCAAACTATAAGCCAAAACACCCACCTAAACACACCCATGATCTCTGTAAAGGGAATATTCATACCCTTACATATGTTAGCTAACACCTCCCACTTGCCCTAACCTTAAAGCTACTGTTAAGGCCCCGACATATATATATATACTTTTGTCATTCCAGATTTCCTAATTTTAAACATACTAAAAGTTTGTTACAATTAAGGGGTCTTACCATAAACCACAACCTTGGCCCAAGTGCAGATACTTACTAAAATATATAAACCATCTCTCATGTTCGTGAGAAGATCCCAATGCAACCCTAAGTACCCCAAACAACCCAAAACTTAAAAAGAAAACAGGCTGATTACAAAACTGTTTTGACCTCCGACTGTTGTAACCTGTTTTTGACCCATTTCCCAACCTCCAATTTAGTTCTCGTTTCTTGCATTGGAAATCCACTTCAATTACCTTTTCAGGGATACTTGGATCGCAAAATAAGAGTTTGTAGAACTCCCAATATGATCAAAACAATTGACTCAAAATTCTGCCAAGTTTTTAAAAACGGGTTTAACAAAATTAACCTCATTAATTAACCCTAATCCCACTAATTACAAGCCCTAATTTTTGTAATCATTATAACACCTTTAATATAACATTAATTTACTGTTTTTAAATTAAACCCTAACCTAAATCCATCATAAGATGATTAAGAAATCATTAAAACCATTAAATTGAAAAGAGTTATGACGATTTATCTCTAATTTATGAAAACCCCCAAAATTATGAAGAAACCCTAATTTTTCTATTAAGGCCGACTCAAAACCTCCAGGAGAAATAAAAATTTTGTTTGTTATGATGTGTTGTGTTCTTTATATAGTATAAAAATCCTAGCCCAAGTATAATTGCCCACTTTGTTTTTTTTCCCTTTCTTTCTTGCGTCCAAACCGACTAACCCCCCCTTTAATTTCGTTTTTTTTTCTTTTTTATTTTTAATATATGTATTAATAATATTACCTTAATTTTCCTTAATTTATTTCAGCTCCTAAAGCTTCCAAAACCTCAAAACCGTAAAACTAGTCAAATTTACGCGTTTTACCGTAAGTCGTAAAATATACACTTTTAAAAAAATCTCAAATTTTGAAATAAACTTTATAACTAAGTCCTAAATGACTTAAAACCATCCCGAAAAATATCCATATGACTAAACACCTCATCCGAGACCTCTAAATGCTAATAGTAAATCGTAAAAATACGATTTTCTATAATACATATAAGTATACTTAAAACCACCAAATAACACCATCTCACTTCATAGTCACTACCATGTGAACTCATGAACATGAATTCATCACACATCGTTTCAGTCACAAGGTACCCCGTACCGGAAACGATATCCAAACCACAATCTATACACACACCAATAAGCACATAAACACGTAAAGGCACGCAACCAGCACAAAATAAAACTAAGTGACGAACCTCAAAACCAGGGTTGTCACAATACGGATTGATATCCAAGTATGGATAAAGAATTATTGCATGTCAGCTTCTCATTGGATGAAAGTGGATAGTGGGATTTACTGTAGCAAGACGGCTCAATAAATGAACTAGTGAGGTGGCTTAATAGCTGGCAATCCATGTCTTTATATTCAAGCAATTTCATTGGTTAACAGCCCATTCACACGGATCAAGTCTAAACTTGGTGTATTTTTGGCAAGTTAAGTCCCCAGAGTTTGGCAGAATGTACAAATGAGCTAGAATCTTCATTCCAATGACAGTTTTGGTCCTTCCACTTGCATACTTGTCTAGTTTGACCCTTTGACTTGGTTGACTTTGGAGTTGACCATGTTTGACTTTGATCTTGACTTTGACCAATTTACACTTTAAGTCCCTCAACTTTGGAATGTTGTCATGATAGGTCCTTCATCTTCAAAGTCTTGTCATTTTTTTATCCTTGTTTGTCTTTTCATCACAAATAAGCTTCATTTCTTCTTGTTTGCTTGAAAATGTATCCTTCTTACCTATTTAAACACAAACACAATTTATAGCACAAAAGTTAGGTATTTTCCATATGTCTTAGGGTGATTTGTTGATTAATTGATATGAGTTTTTGCTCATATCAAATCCCCTACACTTGCACATTGCCATGACCTCATGCAATGCTATATTTTAAAGCACAAATTTACATTCTCATCATAATTAACCCACCTTGGCCAAAATTGAATGCTATTACACTATGCTACTCTATATGATGCATGATTTTGATTTTGAACAATGCAATGCAAAAGAAACAATTATATTTATATCTTTTTGGATTTTTCTTGAAATAGCTTTGATGGAAAAACTCATAAAGAAATCAATGACTTAAATTAGGGCTTTGGTACCATGAATACTTATCACCCTCAAGTTTCACTTTCCCTAAACCAAGCTTAAAAATGGGATTATTGCCTTCACAAGTAAAAAGTGCATCAACTTATTCATGAAAATTAAGTGTGGAAGCGGTTATTATTTGAGCAAATTGCTTTAGGGAAAATTTGTCGTTATTTGAAGCGTGAAGTATAAGAAATGTAAAATCCAAAAATAAGGAAGTACGGTTTTAATCCTAAGTAATCCTTTCATCCATTACTTGAAAAACCGCTCACAATTAATATAAGTCCGTTTCAAGCATAATAAGTCATTCGCCATGTGTAAAATCCTCATGTCATGCATCAATAAGTAGCTACACACTCGCTAAGGAAAGGAAAATAAAACTCACGCAATAATTTACATCCTCCGCCTTTTTGAGACTTTGGATCTTCAATCCCGCAACACGTCAAGGTAATATTGGATTGGAGCAACTATTAAATCCCCGCAACCCGTCAAGGTAATATTGGAATCTAATAGTGTAACACCCCATTTTGATAATGGAAATGTCACACGTAATTTTGGCGTGTCATCAAAGCATACAAGGATAAATGTATAAAACATTACATGACCATAGGGATAACCGGAATCAAACATCGGTTCCCAAACATAAGCCCAAAACATAATAAAGCAAAAGAAAATGAAAGAAAGACTACACAAGCATAAATATATGAAGGCAAAAGGAAAAGAATTCTCTAGCAGCTTCCATCCTATGCACGTCCTCCAAATGCTCTAGTCTCTCCTTGGGTACCTGCCGTTTTGGGACATGGAAAGGAAAGTAACGGCTGAGCAAAACGCTCAGTGCACGGATATAGACATAGTATGAATGACTAAGCATAATAAAGACTTAATAGCAGTGGAAATGTATAAGTCCTGGAAAACCTGGAACATGTTCATAAAACTGGTTTTATAGTTTGAAAAGCCTTATGTTTATCTTATGAAAACTGTTTAACATATTTTACCATTAGCCAATATAGGTCATGAAAATCCACCGTGCATGAATACTTGGAGGGGTGACCTCATCATGCAAATTAGAGGGACTGCCTCTAATTTAATATACTGGTTTTTGGGTAGGAGGGATCAGCTCCTTGTGAAGGATGCAAGGCACACACCACATTCACCATGTAATCCTGAATAAAACATGTAACTAGGATGCACCCATACGCCCCACATAATAAATATAAATAAATGGCCAAAAGCTGAAGGGACGCCACGAGCAATCACTCCGCCGTGGTGAAGTCATAACATCAGTGCCTCTAATGTTATGGTTATGGTACCTCCATAACTAGGTGAAACTGGTCATGCATGTATATGGCTATAGGTAATCATAATTAAACATAAGAAATCAAACACGTAACTTATACTACGGGAAAACAGTTGGCTGCATACGGGGAATCCTAATAAGGAAAGAATGTCCATACTGAAAGGACGGGAATCCGTACCTTATGTCCAGTGAACGAAGAAGATGAACTGCGAGAAATCCTACTTCCGAATCACTAGTGCTACATAAATACGTACATGAATAAGTATCTGCTTACTAACTACGTAGCTGGTTTTATATCATGTCTTAGCTTATTTTATGTGTTCTTACCATGTTTTACTGTTTTAAAGCCTTAAACTGTGTTTTATCTTATATTCTGTTTAATCTGATTAAGTATTTCTGTTATTTCATGTGTTATTATACTTACTGTGTAATAATAAGTAACTTTCCAAAAATAGCAGGTTTCCTAAAATAGAAAGTTTCCAAAAATAGAAAGTTTCCAAAAATAGAAAGTTTCCAAAAATAGAAAGTTACCAAAAATAGAAAAGTTTCTAATAATAGAAAGTTTCCATAAATAGATTTGCTGCCTTAATTAAATAAGTTTCCATAAATAGATTAGCTGCCTTAAATAAATAAGTTTCTAAAAATAGCTGGTTTCCATAAAAAGATTAGCTGCCTTATTTAATTAAGTTTCTAAAAATAGAAAGTTTCCATAATTAGAAATAAGCTGGTTAAATAAGCTAAGTATATAAGCCTAAGTGTTTTTCATGATTATTTTCTAAGTCATATGATATAATGTATAGTTTAATAATTATTTCATGTAATTTAATTAAACTATATGTTATAATATATAATTAAAGTATAACATGTTTTTAATTAAATAAGTTAAATACTTAGGTTAAAATATGTATTATTTTATATTAATAATATAACCTAAGTCATGTTAATTAATTAATTATATCCATGGTTTTATAATAATTAATTAATTATAAGTCTTAAATATATAAATACTTAGGTTAAAATAATTTCATGATCATTAATAATTAAATAACCTAAGTCATGTTATTAAATTAATCACATCATTTTATTAATTTAATTTTAACATAAGTTCATAACATAAAAAAAAACTAACATAACCATGAACCGGATCTAAGCTTAAAAACATGAACCGGACATGAATCGACACCGTACCCCGAACCAACTCAGGGTACCCCTTGCTGCCGTGGGACCCACACGCACCAACCAAGACCATAAGGTCTTGGTGGTGGTCGGCTAGGCAAACCGAAACCCCCTTGGGGTCGGTTGCAACCCGCGGCCAAAACAAAACACCCCTTAAAACAACCCTTTGATTTAATTAATCACCAAAACATGTTAGATCTATGATTAGTTATTATGTTTTTATAAAAACATCACATGTTCATAATTAATAAAATATCTAATTAAAAGAAAAGGTTTAAAAAGGTTTTACCGTATTCGTGGATCAAGAGAATGAAGAACAAACACGAACAAACAACAAATCTTCAAGATCAAAGATCAAAGAATCACCCTGTATGGTGATCTATAGGTGGCGGCACAAAGAGGAGAAGGAGGAGGGTTTTTGGGTTTTTTTTCTAAATCTTCTGTAAACTATAAATGAGTAGTGTAAAAATATTTAACCCCTTTTAGTAAATATTGATGGGCTAAGCCCATCCTTCCTCCTAAATTTCGTGGGAATGGGGCCCACAAGGGGTAACCCAAATGTTTTCCGTGTCTAATTAATAAATTACACGTTCGTGATTTTTTGTGTTCGCTTTTTAAGTGTTCTCGTTACGTAAATATCGTGATCTAATATATTTAATTACGCTCGTAATAAATATATATACGTAATTCATAATAGTTCGTGTTTTAATTACGTTCATGATTTCATGATCGCATGCTCGTGATTAATCATCGTCAAATAATTATTACGTGATCGTGCGTAGTAAATACTTATCGTGTTCTAACACGTACGTAATACGTAAAATCCTAACACGTAATAGTAATCATGCTATATTAAGAAAGTTTTTAACTAGTAAGTACGATCCTAAGGGTACTATGCATGGTAAAAGCATGCGGGTTTTACAACTCTTCCCCCCAAAAAAGAATAATTCGTCCCCGAATTATAGATAACGTAACTGAAGGAGAAACATACCCGAATCAAACTGAGAGGGTATGTACGATAAATTAACGTGTAGGTGACCTGGCAGAAAGAACACGGAACGTGACATGTCTTAAAAAGACATTGAACGTGACGTGGCTGAAAGGACATATCTAATTGATAAGAGAAAACGGATAAGAATTCTGGATGAACTTGTCCGTTTCCAAGTGGCTTCCCTCTTGGAACGGTTCCTTATAAGATCTTGACATGAATGACTAGTCTTGGTCCTCCTGACCTTGACTTGGAATACGAAGAAGTTTTTGGTTATCAACTTAAGGTAGATCCCTTAAATTCGATCGACGGAATAAGAATTAATCGTGTAAGAGTAACTGAAACGTTACGATGAAAGACAATCTGACTTAACTGTTAACTAGAAACGATGCGCGAGACGTAAAGAAACGTAGTACGTGAAAAATTTTGAACGTGATACGTGAAAATTTTTGAACGTGCTACGTGGAGATATGGCGAGTGTAGTATGAGTAAACATATCGTGATCCATGATGCGTGTAACGTATCTTGATCATGATATGAGGAACGTGGAATGAACATGATATGTGAAACATATCGTGAACATAGAATATAATGGCGGTATCGCCAAACGCTACAAGGTGAGACATGGAATATGACGTGAAACGTCTATCTGGTGTTGGAGAGTTATACTAAACTTGGGTCTGGTCTCTCAAGTTCTTGCAAAACTTCCCAGAACGAAGTGAACGTAAAATCGTAAGTCAAGATACCATCATGAATGTGAATGGTGTCATGAACGCGAGCGCAAAAATAAGTCGTGAAATTAGAACAAGGACGTGGACGTAAACAAGGAGCACAAATGCGAACCCTTGCCTGTCCCAATAACTGAGGGATTACCAAGTGATCGGATGAGCCTTGGCGTGGAATGTGTCCGATCAATCCGTTGGTTCTGAAATCCGTACGGATGTAAGGATTTTGCAGACTTGATCGAACTGTTGTCAATAACCCAGATATCATCATGCTTCTTCTAAATTAGCGTTAAACTGGTAACCAAAATCCGTGGAGATCTTGTCCCATTTCAATTCACAATTTCAGATGATGAAAACATCCCAGTGTGTTGGTGTCCTATCTTAGCCTGTTTGTATGACAGGTATAAAGATATGAACGTAACTGTATCTTGCTTCATCGAACTTGATACATAGGAGTTTGCGAAACTCTGAGTCTATGAATCTAAACTTCTCTTAGCGTAGGATTTCTATAACACCTAATGTAATGTAGGGTTATCTCCTTTACGCATAAGCTGAGTCATGGTAAGATTAACCATAGGAACCCATGTGATTCAGCGTGTCACTGTAATCAAACAGAATTGATATTAGAAAAATTTCTAGGGTAAAATTTCTCTTGTCAAGAATTTGCAACATAGTGCAGATATAGTCTTCTTGTTCTTCTCTAGGCTTAAAGGAAATCAGGTTATCCTCAACGAAGACGCTGATGAATTTGTTTAGGAGTTCATGGAAACTCAATTTACTTAGTCCATAATGCTGTTGGAGCATTGATGAGACTAATTCAAAATCATAAATCTAGCATGACCGAGTCGTGTACGAATAGCAGTCATGGACATGTCCTGCTCTTTCACTCATCACCATTGGCAGCATGATCATGAGTTCGATCTTGGAAAGTGATTAACACTATAAGGTCGATTGGACATGTTGTCAATACGTGGAGGAGAATAACGGTCATGAATGGTGATTTGTTTACGCCGACGGTAGTCGACACATAATCTCATGGTATCGTCCTTCTCCTTGTAAGTTATTCTGGAATGTATGGGAAGACTTTGGAATAATCAACTGGCTATGCGTAAAAGAATTAAGTGGTCGTGTCTTACTAACAACTAGAAAATTTAGCGACCATGGCTAACAACGCACATGCTTGTAAAGCATAGATAATTTGTACAGATTTTCCTGATGGAAAATCGAGCTGAATGTATTCAGGAGCCTGAACATTACTGTACATAATTATGAATCGTAGCATGGTGTGCTGTTCATAGTACATAATTAGGATAAAATTCATCTCGTGTCTGTCCGAGGAAATGCGTTAGCAGCTTGGATTTCATCATTAAGCTGAAGGAAAACCTTCGTATACGTGGGAATAGGAAAGGCGTCCTTCATGGTCATGAATATATGAACCATGGTAAAAGAAGTGAAAATGACATCGGCAACGTGACAGTTATCACTGATGCGCCGGTAATGGTATTGAAATTCTTGTGGCCTGATTAATACATGGCACAACCAAATAGATATACCCTTGTAGGGTACCCTGAATTTCTTAGAAATGTTCCATAGTTGGACGTGAGTCATGTGTCTTGACTCGTTTCTTGGAACTATAAGCATGACATATGTCTTGACTAGTGTCTTGACATGTGTCTTCAGGAGGTATACGTGAGACATTTGTCTTGACTGATGTCTTGACACGTGTCTTCAGAAAGTATACGTGAGACATGTGTCTTGACTGATGTCTTGACATGTGTCTCGAGATGTAACTCAATAGAACTACAATATTAGGTTATTATGCCAGACTTGGCGGATTGGTTGGACTACTAATCCTTGTATTTCTGGTCACGTCCGTGGCCAGAGTTTCGGTTGCGATTTCTAGGATAGTTGTTGTCATAGTAGTGGTTACTACCGTCCTGTCTGTCAGTTCCATGATGGTCATTCTCATGACCGTGATTCATGTAACTATTCAGCTGAGTGGCCGGCTGGTACCGGTTTGCACTCATATGGCTGAAATGACAGCCGAATGACGTGTGACATGTAACTAAGAATTAGGGACAATGATTGATGGAAATCGTCTGATGGTGAA
Source organism: Glebionis coronaria (assembly GCA_025667525.1). NCBI lineage: Eukaryota > Viridiplantae > Streptophyta > Magnoliopsida > Asterales > Asteraceae > Glebionis > Glebionis coronaria. The sequence goes on along the minus strand of CM046882.1, from coordinate 265,800,413 downwards.
GCATCTTCTCGTCCAATTGCTTTGCTCCGACGCCTTTGTCTTCGTCTTGTAGGATCTCCAAGTTGTGAACAGCATCCGCATCTCGTAGCGTCTCCGAACGTTAGCAGCATCAACCTTTAGTAACATTTCCAAGTTATGAGCGACATCAGCAATTTGTAGAGTGTTAGCAAGTGGACAAATGCCTGAGATGATTCAGAATCGACTAGCGAATACTCGTGCAGTATTGCAAGTGAAGTACACATGGATTTAGGTACGTGTAATACACATGGAACATGGTACATGGAGTACACGTTGAATGCACATGAAATGATCGGTATGGGGTCGATCATTTGTCATGATTTAAGGAAAGTATACCGGTTAAACGGTTAGGAAAACCATCATGATAACCTGGCAGTGCCAGTATATACCTCATTCTGGTTGCACAGAGAAACGCTAAAGTGTGGTTACACAAAATTCAACGATGATTTGCCTGACAGCATGATCAATGAAAACCAACCATGACTATCATGAAAGCAGAATTTAATGAAATCCAACGATGTCTTGAAGGACAACGTAAATAACAAAAGAGGCGTAAAACATAATCAACATAAAGACGGAATTATCATGAAGAAACATGAAACCATCTATCACAAAGAAGTGTACAACATAATCAGCATGAAACTGAAGTTAACCATGACAGTATGAAAACATACTTGACATAAAAACATAATAACTTATGAGGGGACATGAAAAAAAAATTTATGCCAATTTAAATTATGAGAAAAATTTTATACATGAAAAACAGTGCATGAATGCGTAATGTAGTTTATAAAACCTTTATATGTGCGAGGGAACGCCTATGGGTCGGTTCCAAAACAAAAGACATGGCGAGGGGATGCCTATGTGTAGGTCCCAAAATTAAAAGTTCCGATAAAAGCACATGCGACTAAATAGGGCCAGTCCTGTACCAACCATTACTTAGTCATAATCCCTGCAACAATGATACATTAAACATAAATAAATGAAACTCATATGTCAAAACTTATCAGAAAAAATTTTATGTGACTAATTATGAACTATTGGGGTTCAGTCCACATAGCCACAGTTCACGAGGAACATTATGCATGAAACAATGACACATAACTAAATATGAATGACGGTTGTTCATCCATATTAGCAAAACAACATCGATGAAGACATCAAGGTTAAAACCTCAAGGTGCTGAAAACATCATGGTTAAAACAACAATGCGCTGAAAACATCAATACGTAGAATAACAGACGTTGGCTTAGGAAGCTCCTGGTGACTACCCACTAATCACAGGTCGAGTTTTAGAGACTACAGGTCGAAGCATTGTCTCTGATACCATAATTGTAACACCCCATTTTGATAATGGAAATGTCACGCGTAATTATGGCGTGTCATCAAAGCATACAAGGATAAATGTATAAAACATTACATGACCATAGGGATAACCGGAAATCGGTTCCCAAACATAAGCCCAAAACATAATAAAGCAAAAGAAAATGAAAGAAAGACTACACAAGCATAAATATATGAAGGCAAAAGGAAAAGAAGCGTCTAGCAGCTTCCGTCCTATGCACGTCCTCCAAATGCTCTAGTCTCTCCTAGGATACCTGCCGTTTTGGGACATGGAAAGGAAAGTAACGGCTAAGCAAAACGCTCAATGCACGGATATAGACATAGTATGAATGACTAAGCATAATAAAGACTTAATAGCAGCGAAAATGTATATGTCCTGGAAAACCTGGAACATGTTCATAAAACTGGTTTTATAGTTTGAAAACCCTTATGTTTATCTTATGAAAACTGTTTAACATATTTTACCATTAGCCAATATAGGTCATGAAAATCCACCGTGCATGAATACTTGGAGGGTGACCTCATCATGCAAATTAGAGGGGCTGCCTCTAATTTAATATACTGGTTTTTGGGTAGGAGGGATCAGCTCCTTGTGAAGGATGCAAGGCACACACCACATTCACCATGTAATCCTCAATAAAACATGTAACTAGGATGCACCCATACGCCCCACATGATAAATATAAATAAATGGCCAAAACCTGATGGGACGCCACGAGCAATCACTCCGCCGTGGTGAAGTCATAACATCAGTGCCTCTAATGTTATGGTTATGGTACCTCCATAACTAGGTGAAACTGGTCATGCATGTATATGGCTATAGGTAATCATAATTAAACACAAGAAATCAAACACGTAACTTATACTACGGGAAAACAGTTGGCTGCATACGGGGAATCCTAATAAGGAAAGAATGTCCATACTGAAAGGACGGGAATCCGTACCTTATGTCCAGTGAACGAAGAAGATGAAGAAGATGAACTGCGAGGAATCCTACTTCCGAATCACTAGTGCTACATAAATACCTACATGAATAAGTATCTGCTTACTAACTACGTAGCTGGTTTTATATCATGTCTTAGCTTATTTTATGTGTTCTTACCATGTTTTACTGTTTTAAAGCCTTAAACTGTGTTTTATCTTATATTCTGTTTAATCTGATTAAGTATTTCTGGTATTTCATGTGTTATTACACTTACTGTGTAATAATAAGTAACTTTCCAAAAATAGCAGGTTTCCTAAAATAGAAAGTTTCCAAAAATAGAAAGTTTCCAAAAATAGAAAGTTTCCAAAAATAGAAAGTTACCAAAAATAAAAAAGTTTCTAAAAATAGAAAGTTTCCATAAATAGATTTGCTGCCTTAATTAAATAAGTTTCCATAAATAGATTAGTTGCCTTAAATAAATAAGTTTCTAAAAATAGCTGGTTTCCATAAATAGATTAGCTGCCTTATTTAATTAAGTTTCTAAAAATATAAAGTTTCCATAATTAGAAATAAGCTGGTTAAATAAGCTAAGTATATAAGCCTAGGTGTTTTCCATGATTATTTTCTAAGTCATATGATATAATGTATAGTTTAATAATTATTTCATGTAATTTAATTAAACTATAGGTTATAATATTTAATTAAAGTATAACATGTTTTTAATTAAATACGTTAAATAATTAGGTTAAAATATGTATTATTATATATTAATAATATAACCTAAGTCATGTTAATTAATTAATTATATCCATGGTTTTAAAATAATTAATTAATTATACTCATGTTATTAAATGAATCACATCATTTTATTAATTTAAGTTTAACATAAGTTCATAACATAAAAAAAACTAACATAACCATGAACCGGATCTAAGCTTAAAAACATGAACCGGACATGAATCGACACCGTACCCCGAACCAACTCGGGGTACCCCTTGCTGCCGTGGGACCCACACGCACCAACCAAGACCATAAGGTCTTGGTGGTGGTCGGCTAGGCAAACCGAAACCCCCTTAGGGTCGGTTGCAGCCTGCGGCCAAAACAAAACACCCCTTAAAACAACCCTTTGATTTAATTAATCACCAAAACATGTTAGATCTATGATTACTTATTATGTTTTTATAAAAACATCACATGTTCATAATTAATAAAAGATCTAATTAAAAGAAAAGGTTTAAAAAAGTTTTACCGTATTCGTGGATCAAGAGAACGAAGAACAAACACGAACAAACAACAAATCTTCAAGATCAAAGATCAAAGAATCACCCTGTATGGTGATCTATAGGTGGCGGCACAAAGAGGAGAAGGAGGAGGGTTTTAGGGTTTTTTTTTCTAAATCTTCTGTAAAACTAAAAATGAGTAGTGTAAAAATATTTAACCCCTTATAGTAAAAATTGATGGGCTAAGCCCATCCTTCCTCCTAAATTTCGTGGGAATGGGGCCCACAAGGGGTAACCCAAATGTTTTTCGTGTCTAATTAATAAATTACACGTTCGTGATTATTTGTGTTCGCGTTTTAAGTGTTCTCGTTACGTAAATATCGTGATCTAATATATCTAATTACGCTCGTAATAAATATATATACGTAATTAATAATAGTTCGTGTTTTAATTACGTTCATGATTTCATGATCGCATGCTCGTGATTAATCATCGTCAAATAATTATTACGTGATCGTGCGTAGTAAATACTTATCGTGTTCTAACACGTACGTAATACGTAAAATCCTAACACGTAATCGTAATCATGCTATATTAAGAAAGTTTTTAACTAGTACGTACGATCCTAAGGGTACTATGCATGGTAAAAGCATGCGGGTTTTACAAATAGTTACTATAATTAACACTTCAATGCCCCTCTTGGGAGTCTTGTATAATAATTTTTTATTTTTATATTTTTTTATTTTTATTTTTTTTCTAGCCACTCATTTTTTTGTAAACGCTCTTATTTTTCTTTATTCCTCACAAAGAAAATTGAAAAGAATAAAAGGAAAAACACCCGCTAAGTATTAAGCATGACATAAGTCTAGTACACATAAAACGTTCTAACTTAGAATCTTAAGACGCACTTATACCAACCGTGAATGATTAGTCAAAAATGCATAAGAGATTACAAACCAATTAAAACCATTCTTGATTATTTATTAACATATATGCATGCGAAGAAAATAGAGGTAAAGAAGAAAAGGGTTTAGCCACAAGTAATTATCATGAAGTTTATCTAGCCCTTTTATACTTGCTTCAACTCTATCATTTCCCATTCTCCACAAATTTAAAATCTCAAATAATGATACTAGTGGATGCTTAGCCTAATAGACCAATGAAGGACTACATGGTTAAGGATACTAGCTAAAGTAAGCTTAGATAAGCAAACTCGGGTTGAGTCAAAGTATCCATGGCGGGCCTAATATGTCAAAGAAGTCTAAAATAAGAAATATATTTTTTTATAAAAAATATAAGAAGAAATATATACAATGCAAATGTGTTATGCAAATGAAAAATGATTAATGCAAAAATTATGAATACATATTTTTGGTGGCCAAAGTAGATCAAAAATTTGAAAAATGTTTGAAAAATTAATTTCCAAGTTATCATGAACGTCAATGACAAGGTCTAGGTAAAGTCACTTCGATAGAAGACCCCCTACATTTAGGCTAAACATTGTACTCAATGTTTAAGAGCATGGAAGTATAAAACATCCCCTACACTTATGACAATGAATAGACTTTGTTTAACCCAAGTTAAGGAAAGATCAACTATAGTGAATTCATTTTTAAAGCACAATGTGTCTATGAAAAATCACAATAGTAACGAAGTGGACCGGATACAAGGGCCTCCAACATAAGCTCCAAAGCACGTGATGAGTGTGCAACCCTTCAAACAATCATGAAGACAAAAGAAGGTCTCCCCTACACTTCTCATCAACTCTCTATCCTTATTTCTAACCGACAACACTCTAAGTCTAAAACCTCTAAACCTAGTTATTCAAGCTTGATTTAAGGAGTCTTTAGCTCGACTCATCCCACACTTAAAAGTGTCTAAAACCTATCATGGAGAGTAAAAGTTTTGCCCTTTTTAATAAAAATATCCATGATGAGGTAAAACAAATTTTCAATTATCAAAACTCCATAAATATCCCTCCCGGATCAAATACATAATTATCATCCCACTTATAACACAATAAAATAACTAACTTCCCAAGAAATGGTGAAAAAGGTGAGGTGGTGTTGTCCAAAATGGTTTCCCATATGTTCTTCACAAGGTGATAAGGTGATACTCTCAAATCTTTCACAAGTTTTCCTTTTGTTGTATCAGGCGGATACTGAGATGGTTTAGCAAGCTCTATGCCAGGATCAAAAATTCGTTCCTTGATGGGAAAACAACAAGTGTTGGTTGCTTTAGAAGATTCTCCCTTGTAGGTCACATGGTGAGAGAAAGGTTGTGGAGTAATGGGTAATTACAAGCTCTTAGAAGGAACCATGATGACTTGTTTTCCTTTATCACTTTGAAAGGTTGAAGTGGAAAAGGAAGAAGGTAAAGGATCTTCATGTAATAGAGATTCTAGATAGAGTATGTCCCCCTCGTCATCAATATAACCAAGAGTGTACTCAAAAGGTATATCCACCTCTAAAAACTCATCACTCTCATCCATGATAGAATCCTCCTCATCACCATAAACATCATAGATTGGTCTATCAAAGATTGGTGATTCTTCAAAACTAAAGGAAGTGTGATCATCAATAAATGGAGAGTCACAAGTAGAGATCTCATCATCACTATAATCATCATATGTTGGTGTATCACAAAGAAGAGATTCTTCATCACTAAAATCCTCATGAATGTCTTCATCATTATGGAAAAGTGGGTTATCATATGAGGTTTCAAAGAGAGGATTGGAATATATCACAAAATCACCAATGTTAAGCTCTTGAGGTTCATGAAAATCCAAAGATGAAGTAATGGAAGCAATGGTCTCAACATGAGGTAAATCATAATCTCCACTTGAGCAAGCTTCATAAAAATATTCATCACAAACATCATCAAGGATAGCATCATGAGTTTCCTCCTCATTCACAACATCAATATGCTTCACCGCTTCGGGCTCATTAGACTTCTTTGACAACTTTCCCATGTTAAACACAACTCTCTCATCTCCTACCCTCATTGTAAGTTCCCCTTCCGCCACATCTATTAGAGTTCGACCCGTTCTCAAAATGGCCTACCAAAAATCAAAGGAACTCTTGAATCCGTATCATAATCAACCACCACAAAATCCGTAGGAAAGGTAAATCTATCAACCCCAACAAAAACATCCTCCGCAATTCCCACCGGATAAGCTATAGTACGGTTAGCCAACTCAAGAGTCATCTTAGTAGGAGTGAGCTCGGGAAGTGAAAGTTTCTTCCAAACCGATAATGGCCTGAGATTTATGCTTTCTCCTAAATCCGCTAATGCCATGCAATTTTCCACCCCCGGGAAATTGCAAGGAATTAAAAACGTCCCCGGATCTCCAAGCTTAGTAGGAAATTTCTTAAGCAAAACCGCGGAGAAATTTTCATTCAAGGAAGCATTAGGTAAATCCACCAATCTCTCCTTGTTAGAAAGTAAATCCTTGATCATCTTATCAAACTTAGGCATATTGGCTAATGTTTCCGCAAAGGAGATGTTTATGTTAAGTTGCTTGAACATCCTCAAAAAGTTTGATACTTGTATATCATCCTTGTTCTTAAGCTTGTCCTTTCTCAATCTTGATGGGTAAGGGAGACTTGGTTTGTTGGGAATAAATCTATGCTTATTTGTTTCCCCTGCTAGTTGATATTCATACCCCTTCTAGAGTAAGTTCCCCCTGCTAAATAACAAAGGCAGGGGGATCCGTTCCCCTGCTGAAGTCAAAGGCCCTGCTGTCAAGATAAACATGGAATAGATATTTACGCGTTTCAGTTATTATTCCTTAATACTTTCCATAGTTTGTTAGTAGTGATCTTGTACGTGGGTCCTTGCATCTATAAAAGGACTCACTAGGTTAGCATGCAAAGTGTGTCTTTCTCATTTCGTTTTTCATTATTATTACTTTAAGGTTTTGTAAACCCTAATACCACTTTGGGTATTCGTATATCTTTGATATATTAAAGTTCAACGTTTGAATCTCATTTGTTCTTGTGCTAAACATTACATTCCACATCTTGTTTAGTTACTTTGCTTTGCAAAGTTTCTCTAGTGTTAGATTGAATTCTTTCTCTCTATCACAACCCTTAAACAAGCTATTAAGGTTTAAGATCTGACTTTGGGATCAACAAGTGGTATCAGAGCTTACCTGTCTAACTTTGTACCCCTGCATGACAATGATGGTGTTTCTTTTGGAGATGGGCATGGGACTATAACAGGAAAAGGAACTATTGTCACCAATGGGATGACTTTTGACAATGTGTATTTGGTGAAGGAGCTCAAGTATAATCTCTTCAGTGTGTCACAGATGACTGATAACAAGAATTTTGTCTTGTTTACTGACACTGAATGCTTGGTATTAGGAAAAGAGTTTGTCTTGCCACAAGACACTCCAATTGTTCTCAGAACACCAAGACAGAAGAACATGTACACAATTGATCTCAAGGACATCTCTCTAAGACAATGAAACATGTTTCATTGCCAAAGCTTCAGCAGATGAATGTAAGAAATGGCATAGAAGACTTGGTCATCTCAATTTCAAGAACATGAACAAACTGGTAAAGCATAATCTGGTTCATGGTCTTCCTTCCAAGTCTTTTGTCACTGAACATACTTGTGCAGCATGTCTGAAAGGAAAGCAACACAGAGCATCTTGCAAGTCAAAAACAAGTATGTCCACCACCAAGCCATTGGAACTATTGCATATGGATCTTTTTGGTCCTACTTCTGTGGCAAGTATAATGAAGAAATGGTACTGCTTAGTGATTACTGATGACTTTTCAAGATTTACATGGACATTCTTTCTATTTGAAAAGAGTGACACTGCTGATGTACTCATTGGGTTCATCAATCAAATTGAACTGTCAAAAAGCATGAAGGTAGTTACCATAAGATCAGACAATGGTGGTGAGTTCAGAAATCACAAGCTGGATTCTTTCTGCATAAACAAAGGCATCAAGAGGCAATTCAGCATTGCTAGAACACCTCAACAGAATGGAGTGGCAGAAAGAAGGAATAGGACACTCATTGAAGCTGCAAGAACTATGATGTCTGGTTCCAAGCTTCCAGTTATTTTTTAGGCTGAAGCTGTATCCACTGCTTGCTATGTGCAAAACAGGGCCTTGGTGGTCAAGGCACACAACAAGACCCCTTATCAGTTGTTTAATGGAAGACCTCCCTTAATTGACTTTTTCAGACCTTTTGGGTGTCATGTTATCATCTTGAACACCATTGACAATCTTGGTAAGTTTAGTGAAAAGGGTGATGATGGATATTTTGTGGGTTATTCTTTAAACAGCAAGGGATATAGGGTCTTCAACAAGAAGACAAGCAAAATCACAGAAAATCTTCATGTGAACTTTCTTGAAGACAAACCTGAAGATGTTCAAACAGGTCCTGATTGGTTCTTTGATATAGATGTGCTTTCTAAGTCCATGAATTATGTACCTGTTGTCTTGCAGAACACTAACATTTCAGGTACTCAAGAAACAATTGCTGCTGAAAAGTCACCTCTGAGGTACATGAATGTACCCTCATTGTTTCCTAGTGAACACCTCAGTGGAATGGCTGAAAGCAGTGGAATCCTGGATTCCCCTGCTAAAGGAATTGATTCCTCTCTCACAAAGGATCATGATGCTAATGAGACTTCTGATGCAGAAAGAGAATCCCCACTCATCTCATCAACTACACCCATAACTGATGGTCCTATCATATCCAGCAGTGGAAGCAGAATCATCAGGAGTGGAGGTCCTAGTTATTCAGAGCTTCATTCTGCTCACAAGCACCTATCTTTAGGTCATGCTGTCACATTTGGAAGTTCCTTTGAGGACTTCTTTCCTAATCAAAACAGCCCCATCAATTCTGATTTGGAAGAAGATGAAACAGAAGTCATCATGCAGCCTACCTATAGAATTAATAAAGATCATCCTATCTCACAAATTATTGGTGATCCTGAAGCTCCAAGACATACAAGGTATACAGCAAAGGAGCACAGCTTCATTGCTAACATCACCATGAAGTTCAATCATGACAACATGCAATGTTGTCTGTTTACTGCATTTTTGTCACAAGAAGAGCCAAAGAAGATTTTTCAAGCTTTAAATGACCCAAGTTGGGTTGAAGCTATGCAAGAGGAGCTCTTACAATTTGACATACAAGAGGTTTGGATTCTGGTTGATTGTCCCAAATGGGCAAGGCCTATTGGGACCAAGTGGGTGCTCAAGAACAAAAAGGATGAAAGGGGAATAGTTGTCAGGAATAAGGCAAGGTTAGTAGCACAAGGGTATACTCAGGAAGAAGGGATTGATTATAAAGAGGTGTTTGCACCAGTAGCAAGGATTGAAGCTATTAGATTATTCCTTGCTTATGCCTCATTCATGGACTTCACTGTTTTTCATATGGATGTGAAAAGTGCATTCTTATATGGAACCATTGATGAAGAAGTCTATGTCATGCAACCACCAGGGTTTGAAGATCCAGAACATCCTGACAAAGTATACAAAGTGAAAAAGGCCATGTATGGCCTTCACCAAGCTCCCAGAGCCTGGTATGGTACTCTTTCCAAATATCTTCTAGACAATGGATTCAGCAGGGGGAAGATTGATCAGACCCTGTTCACAAAGAAACAAAAGGGTGACCTTTTGCTAGTACAAGTCTATGTGGATGACATTATTTTTGGATCAACTAACTCCATGCTTAGCAAAGAGTTTGCCAAATTGATGCAGGATAAGTTTCAAATGAGTGCTATGGGAGAACTAAACTTCTTTTTGGGGTTACAAGTTCAGCAGCGGAAAGATGGGATATTTATCTCACAAGACAAATATTTAGCTGAGATTGTAAAGAAGTTTGGCATGTCTGATGGGAAGAAGGTGTCCACTCCCATGGACAAGGATCATCCATGGGGCAAGGATGGTCCTGGCAAGCCCATTGATGTCAGGAACTACAGGTCTATGATTGGGTCTCTTATGTATCTCACTGCTTCCAGGCCTGACATCATGTTTGCAGTCTGCTTATGTGCAAGATACCAGGTGTCACCAACAGAGTGTCACTTATTTGCTGTGAAAAGGATCTTTAGGTATCTCAAATGTCATCCCACCCTAGGACTCTGGTATCCAAAGGAGTCACCATTTGAGCTGATAGCTTATTCAGATAGTGATTATGCTGGTGACAACAATGATAGGAAGTCTACAACAGGGGGGTGCCAATTTTTGGGGAGCAGACTTATATCTTGGCAATGTAAGAAGCAGACCATCATGGCAACATCCACAACTGAAGCTGAGTATGTAGCAGCTGCTGCATGCTGTGGTCAAGTTCTTTGGGTGCAAAATCAACTACTTGATTATGGGTACAACTTTCTTAAAACCAAGATATTTATTGACAACAACAGCACTATTTGCATCATAAAGAACCCTGTTTTTCATAGCAAAACCAAACACATTGAAATTAGACATCACTTTATCAGAGATTGTTTTGAAAAAGGACTAATTGTCCCTGAGAAAATTGATACAGAACTTAATGTTTCTGATCTTTTAACAAAAGCTTTTGAGGTAGGGAGGTTTCAGTATCTGGTTGCAGGTATTGGAATGGTTACTCCTTAAAAATCTGATGTCTATTTTTGTCTTATGTAATCAGGGTTACTTCATTGCTGTTGTTGTATAATTGTTAGTCACTTTTACCATATCTTTCATTCCACTGCTTTTTAACACTGATTCCCCTGCTTGGGGTTTATTCCCCTGCCAAGAGAATTTTTCTCTTAAGCAGGGTGTGTTCTGTTTTTAAAAGTGGTTTTATGTGGTTTTAGACTAACAATGCAGAGGTACATATGGTGCATATTACTCTCCTTGGTGGATCAGGTATATATTCTATGTTTCAGGGGAGGTTAGGTCAAACCTTTAGGATTCAGGGTATTCTTAGAATGCTCATATATGGTCTTAGATCATATCCATTGGTGAGTGGGGGTTCAGGGTAATGATGACCTGCTGCACAGCTTGTCTAAACTTTGAAACCTTGAGGCACTGTAGTGTGTGTTTGCATTTCTTTATTCAAGCAGCTTGCTGTTCAAAATATAGATGTGTGGCACACATTGCCAAGACTAACTGACCATAGGTAAGGGACAAGGTTGGGATGGTGACTGGGGTAGGCATGATTTCTTGGGATTACCTGGTGTAGGGGGGCTTATGTATTAACTTTTTGTATTGGGACCATTGCTGAATAGAGGACTCTTGAGATTCTATGTATCTATCTTGTGTATACAAGTGTGTGCATTAGAGCAGAGCTAGTTAGCATTAGTCCCTTCATGACTAGTTTAATACCCCTAGGAAAGTTTCCCCTGCTTTTATTTTTCATTCCCCTGCCTTCACAACATTCCCCTGTTTGACCATTGACCGACAATACCGTTACCCTGTTCATAGCCGTTGGGCCTGCTTGCTTAAATTTTGGTTAGGGAATATTTTATTCTTTTTAAAAGATATTTAAGGCGCTTTCTTCGCTGATTGGTAATCTTTTCCTTTTATTTCAAATATATTAATTTTTTATCAAGATTTATTCCTGATATTTTTGCAATTTGAAAATTTTGGTCCAATCACAGCTCTTCAATTCGCCTATATAAACTTAATTCCCTTTACCAGCAGGTCCACAAATCACTTTCGACCTAATCCCACTTACCTCCCATCTCTATAAACCTTTAAACTATTTTTCAAATTCATCATGACTCTTAAAATTGCTCCTAATCATAACCAAATTGCTTTGCTTCATGATGAACCAGCCGAGTTTGCTGAGGCTGTGGCCTTTTTAAAGTCCTCGTACTTCAAAGTGGCCCTTCTCATCAATCCTCGCATTTATACCTCACACATTCAACAGTTCTGGTCTAAAGCCATGACCAAAACAGTGAATGGAGAGGTCATAATACAAAGCACAGTTGATGGTCATTCCAAGGTAATCTCACTTGCCTCCATTAGGGAGAACCTTCTCCTTGATGATGAGGATGGAATAACCAACTTTTCTGAGGCTGAAATTTTTGAAGGTCTTGCAAAATTGGGGTATAAACTTTCTGAAAAACAAAAATTAAAATTTGCTAAAGGCCAGTTTGCCCCTCATTGGAAACTTTTGATTCATACTATTATGCAATGTTTGTCACCCAAAACCACTGCTTTTAATGAAGTTGGTAGTGAGATAGCTTCTGCCCTGATCTGCTTTGCAACAGGAAGGAAGTATTGTTTTTCTCAAATGATTTTTAAAGGCATGGTGAAAAATGTTTCAAGCACCTCAAAGTTTTGTATGTATCCAAGGTTTATAGAAGTTTTGCTGAATATGAGTGATCATGGCCCCATTACACACAGAAACTATTTTTCAGCAACCCAACACACAACCAAACTCTTCACCACATTACTTGCACCATCACCTTTGTTCTCTGGCAGAAATATTCCATTCACTTCAATCATGCTAGACCAAATCAGACGGGAAGAAGCCAAACATCAAACAGCCATACATCCACCTGCTGAATCCCCTGCCAAGAACCTACCACCTGCTGATCCACACCAAGAAAGGCGTTCTAAATCCAGGTTTGCCAGGTCTCCCTTGCCTGGTGAATCTTCACAAGCAGCAGAGAGGAGAGTCTCCAAGAGTTTGGAGCAACCTGGGGGTTTGGCTGCCACTACTGTCTCATCCTCAAAGGGTGAGCAGGATAGTGACACCATCAATAAGTCCTCTCCCCCACTCCACGATATCCAACAAGGGGAGAAATTCCCCTCTAGGATTGAGAGCAGTATGAAACCTTTGACAAACTTGGAATTGACGAAAATGTGCATGAGCCTGAAAAGGCAGAATGCACAACTTGTACAAGATGTCAAAAAGCAAGGTCTGGTTATCTCTCATTTGGAAACCAGACTTGCTACTCTTGAGGAGAGGAGAAAGCCCAGACTGATTCTTTCCACAGATGAGGATGCTTCCAAAGGGGAGGAAATTCCAACCAAAGAAGGATCTACTGAGTATTATTCATATCCTGGTATGGAGCATGGAAAGATAAAAAGTGCTAAGGAAGGAATGGAGAAAGAAAGTGCTGATAAAGGGAGTGACAAGGGGAGTGTAACCAAAGACATTGCTCAAACATTGCTCACTATGGGCAATCAAGAAGTTTCCCCTGCCATTGCTGATCCCACTGCTGTAAGTTTATCCCCTGCTAAAAACATAACTCAAACATTTGTTAGGAAGAACAGAAAGCAACCAGCTCAGAAGGGGATAACAATCAAAGAACCTGCAACTAAAGCAAAACCAGCACCAGCAGTGGATCCAAAAGATAAAGGAAAAGGAATCATGGTACAACAGCCCAAGAGAAAATTCAAGTATCTGACTCCTGAACAACAAAAGATCCAAGAAGCTCATGATGCACAAGTAGCTCTCAAGCTACAACAAGAGGAAATGGATATGCAGGATCAAAGGATGGAGAAGATGAGGCCCAAAGATATGCTCAAGCAGGTTGAGATTATGCATAGGGAACTAGATGAGAGGGTATCTCATGTTGAAGAATTTCTTGATCAATGGGAGAAGGAGTTGAAAAATGCTCCTTTAGAAGAAAGGTATGAGTTGACTTGCCTTGTTTACAAATATCAAACAGAATATCTGGATAGAAGGGAAATGCAAATTCAGAGTGAGAAGTATAGAACTTCAGAGAAAGGGCAGCTTGATCACTACAAACTTCTGCTTAAAAGACACAGAAAGTGGAAGGATGGTGACTTCACAGATATGAGCTTTGAAGCCATAAAGAGAGCAGTCAGACCAGTTCTAAAGTTGTATGATGTGGAGGATTGGATGACTATCAACACTCCTGAGGAAGCTGAGTATCTTAGGAGACAAAGTGAAATGCTACAGAAAGCTAGAGCAACAAAGAAAAGAAAAGCTGGAGAGACTACACAAGCAGGTGCATCATCCCCAGCAGGGGAATCACACCAAGCAGGTGAAAGTCGTCCAGAAGTACTTGAGAAGTCAGTACTCAATGCACAAAGGGAAGCAAAGAGACTCAAGAGAATGGAGCAAGTGGGCATAATCACTAAAGAGTCTCAAGGGCCATCAAATGAGGAAATTGACAAACAGCTGATCTTACAGGAAAATGATGAAATCTCACCTAGTGAACTTGGAAAGAAGTTTGCTATCATAGAGTATGCTGTTTATGAACACAGAGGGAGAACTTGGTGGAAGCTTACAAGGGCTGACAATACAGCACAGACTTTTCTAAGCCTAGATGTCATGTTTCAAATTTTGGATAGTGAAGACTTAGAAGATCTGTGGAAAATATTGAAGAAGACGTTTGCTGCAAAACCTCCTACCATGGATGGTGTTGAGAAGGATTGGGTAATCTGGGAGTGCATGCATAGAATGTATGAGCATGAATTATTTGATCCTCTATTTGATGCAGTGAATAAAGGAGATTTGGTGTATTGGAAACTGTTTACCAATTCTGGGGTTTATGAGGTAGTAATGGAAGGTGTAAGTGTTTACTTACTCAATCACAGGTATTATCCTTTCTCTCAGGAAACCTTGAAGAAGTTAGCACAGGCTAAGTTAATTGTTGATGCCAAAAAGCCTGTTGCTTATGATCTGGTAAGAATGGTTCATAGTCAGATTTGGCCAGAGAGTTTGTAAGCATCCTCATCAACTAGCATTTATTCAGAAACTTGTCTTTAGGGGAAAGCACAAGTTTAGGGGAGGATTTTTGGGAATAAATCTATGCTTATTTGTTTCCCCTGCTAGTTGATATTCATACCCCTGCTAGAGTAAGTTCCCCCTGCTAAATAACAAAGGCAGGGGGATCCGTTCCCCTGCTGAAGTCAAAGGCCCTGCTGTCAAGATAAACATGGAATAGATATTTACGTGTTTCAGTTATTATTCCTTAATACTTTCCATAGTTTGTTAGTAGTGATCTTGTACGTGGGTCCTTGCATCTATAAAAGGACTCACTAGGTTAGCATGCAAAGTGTGTCTTTCTCATTTCGTTTTTCATTATTATTACTTTAAGGTTTTGTAAACCCTAATACCACTTTGGGTATTCGTATATCTTTGATATATTAAAGTTCAACGTTTGAATCTCATTTGTTCTTGTGCTAAACATTACATTCCGCATCTTGTTTAGTTACTTTGCTTTGCAAAGTTTCTCTAGTGTTAGATTGAATTCTTTCTCTCTATCATAACCCTTAAACAAGCTATTAAGGTTTAAGATCTGACTTTGGGATCAACATGGTTTTGGTTGTGGTTGAGTGGTTGATGAAGGATTTTCCTTGTTGGTTTCTTCATGAGTAGGTGTGGAAGTGGGAGAATTGGGAGAACTTGAGGATGGTGAACTAGATGTAGAAGGCATATCCCAAGAAGGAATCATAGTAGGCTTTACCAAATTAGGTTTGGGTGGTGAAGGATAATGAGTTTTCTTTCCACTTCTTGTTGTGATAGCATTGACATTTGCCCTCGGGTTTGTTTGTGTGTTAGAGGGTAAATCTCCTTGTGGCCTTTGATTTATAAGCATCATAAACTTTTTGTTTGTTTCTTCATGCATTTCCCTCATTCTTTTCTCATTAGCTTAGAACCTCCTTTCATTCTCTTGATTTATTTTGTGAAGAAGCTCAATTGTGTTATAATCATGTGGCACATTCCCTTGAAAACCTTGAGGTTGGAAAGGTGGAGGTTGATTGTAAAACCCTTGATTGTTGCCTTGAAAGGTATTTCCTTGATTGTGAAAAGTATTTGGTGGTCTATAGTCATACCCTTGGTATTGTGGGCTTGTCCCTTGGTTCCTTTGTAACAATTAAGGGGGATTTTGTTGAAGTTAGGTGGGTGGTTGGTGTGGGAATCCAGGTGGTGCAAGATAGTTTTGAGACTTACAAGAAAGGTTATTTTGATTGATGTTGGGCTTGAAATATTCTCTATGTTCCTCTTGGTATGCATAACACTCCCCTTGATAACCTTGTATCTTATCACATTGTTGGTAGGAATAGGGACCTCCACAAGTCTAACATGAAAGATTAATAACATGCACATCATTGGTGGAATTATTGCCCAAAGAATGTTTCATAAAGTCATTCATCATGGTTTATTGCATCTTTTGTGTGTTTTGCATAATTATTTGACTTTCCTTTTGAGCTTGAGTCATTTCTTAGATTGATGAAATGAGTTGACTCTCAAATGGTTTGGAACCTCCCTCTTGAATGACATGTACTCTCTCATCGAATTGTGTGTTAGTTTGAACCATTGTTTTAGTCTCAATTATGTCCCAAGCGTCTTGAATGGATTTAGCAAGAATATTTCCTCCCACAGAAGCATTGAGTGAGTCTTGGTGATGAGGTCTAAGGACATTGTAGAAAGTATTGATTTGGTGAAATTCATCGAATCCATGGTTAGGGCATCTCCTCAATAACTCCTTATACTCCTCCCAAGCATCACTAAAAGTTTGACTACGTTTTTGTTGAAAGCCTATAATTAAGTTCCTCAAAGTCGTGGTCTTAGATGGGGGAAAGAACTTGTTCAAAAACTTCTTAGTGAAACCATCCCATGTGGTAATGCTCTCGGGTGGTTGTGTATCTAACCAATGCTTAGTGGAAACCTCTAGTGAAAATTGCACCAATATCAACTTAATGGCATCATGGGGAACTCCATTGTACTTAATGGTGTTGCAAAGAGCAAGAAATTTCTTAAGGTGATCATGTGGATTATCATTCTTGTTCCCAAAAATGGTGTGACTGAAACCAAGTTAATCATGGATGTTTTTAGCTCAAATGTGTTTGCGTGAATATCGGGTATCTTGATAGCATCGACATATCCTTGAACATTGGATTGCAAGTGCTCCATCAAAGGTCGAGTGTCAACTCCGGCCATGGATTCTTGTTGTGTGTGGATCAAAGCACGATTCTCGGGATCGGCTTGATGGACGGTGGTGTTCCTACTCTTTCTCTTTTTCTTCCTTTTCAGAGGAAGGGGTTGTACACCAATCGGTATTTGTGCACGCCCGCAAGTGAGCATGCAACTCAGTACAAGGAATGAGAGAGAAGCTCGCGTTTGACTTTGAAGAAGAAAGGATTATCCTCTTTGAGTTTCAATATGAAATATCCACAAGAATGTATAATATACGTAATTACTACTTGGGTGCAAGACCCCCAATGAAGCGTTCCTTCTTAGAATACGCATTAGTGAACGGGGGGTTAGGTGGCGCGAAGCACTTATGTACCTGTTGACCCTTAGATGGCATTTTATTGCACATCGCCTTTCTATTCACTTTGTAGTTGTATTCTTAGAATTATTTCCTATTGGAAGTATTTATCTATTCTTGCTTTATTGAATTTAATCGATACACATGTCAAGGACCGGAACGCCCCCTAACATGGTGCATTGCCTTGGAAATACTTATGGAGAATATGTATATTGGTTGTTCTTATACGTATACATATTTACATATAATAAAATAGAGAAAATATTTTTGTATTTATTGGGGTTTTTTTAAAGAAAATACTATATGTACATAAAAAAGCGAGGAAATCCAATAATATATATTTTTGGTTGCAATATCTTAGGAAAAAATTACTTTTGATTTTTTAATTTCTTTTTGGTCAATTCTTTAGGAAAATAATTGTTTTTGTGATTTTTTAGTTTTTATATTTTTATATTTTTTATTTTTTTATGTTTTTGATTTATGATAGTCTCTCGTAATCTCAAAGAACCGGCAGCGGCGCCATTTGAAATTGAGTAAATTGAAGTTCGTTTCTCTCGATTCTTAACCAATTGAAAGTCCTAACAATATCAAGTTTATTATCGTTTTTGGTTGATAGGGTTATTTGGATTTTCTATATCTATTTAATCAAGCACGTAAAAATGGTGAAAAATATTAAACTACGTAACCGTAATCCATTTAGCAAATAGGAAATTTTTATTCACAAAAGGACAAAAATGTAAATCTATGAAAGTAATGTGCTAAAAATGTAAGTAAATGAAACTGAAATGCTTGAAATGTAAAAATCAGAAAGTAAAAGGACCACTTATGTAAAATCTAACAAATTTCTAACCAAATGTAACAAACTCTAAAACAAACTAACTGAATTCGACAACTTGTGAAAAGTAATGGACTGAAAAGTTGCAAACCCTAATTAAATGAAATTTAGATAGTTATTAAAACAATTACAAACTATGAGGACTATTGTGCAATTAAAAGGGAAATTATACCAAAAACGGGCACTAAGGACAATTGAGCTCGTATAAGCTCAATAATGAACCAAATAATCTCTAACAAGTTTCAAACAGGTTAAAATTGAAAAACACTTAGGCTTGTCCAAGGAAAAAGCTTAAAAATCACTAGAACTCAAATAAGACAACTCGAATAAGCTACCATAAAATCCAGACATGCACATTCCAATTTTAAATTCAAATCTTATTAAAAAACTTATTGTGAGTCTGGAATGTCTTTCATTGTGAAAAATGGTCAAGTATATAATCAGGAAATTGAAAATAAGCTGAAACCTAGCTTATTGACTTTTGTTGACCAAAAAGTGAATTTTCTGAAAACTCAAAATTTGTTCAATACATGTTTCTAAGTAAGAATGTGGAAGAAAATCACAAGATTTATGAAGTGGAAATGCCAATCTAAGAAATCAGTAGGCTACTTTATCACAGAAACTTGTTATGGCTTGAGTGCTTATTCAAAAGCTAATCCTAAGCTTATTTGTGAAAACTGTATGATTTCCTTAACAACACTTAAACTTCAGATATTAATGGACAACTAGAAACATGTTTCAATGATTTTGATCAAGAAATGAAACAATGGCATGAGATTGAAATTGGCTACTTTACTGATGAACTAATATCAAAAGATTGACCCAAACTTTTTATCAACCAATTGCCTGTTTGACCAAACTTTTGACTACAAAACTACACAGACTTGTTTAAAATGACAAAAGAATGAGTAATGAACAAAGTTTAACCAGATTATCACACTTGAATCACCAAATATATGCAAATCCAAACACTACTTATCTGATCTATTTTCAACTTTTATGATGAGAATTTTAGTAAATGATTAAGCTGAGCTATGACTTATATCTACACAAACTTTATGAACAAAATGAAGTGTAAATGAGTTAAGAACAGACTAAGTAACACACTAGTACTCAAAATGCAATAACAAGCTATTACTGATGAAAATAGTAACATAAACAAGTATAAGAAAGCTAAAGATTATCAAACTACTAATAAGCTATCTAAACAACAGAATCAAGCCAAATCAGACTAATCATACTTGATCAAAGCAGCATTTAGTATTTAAACTAGTATTGAGCATACATTGGACAGTTAAGTGGAACAAAACTCAGAAACTTGAAACCTTTTAGCAATAAGCCTCCATTGATGGAGTAGGTAGGCACTGAGCCTCCTAAACAATGCTAAACCACCACCTTAGCACTATTATCAATCAATCAACCATCTACCATCATCATCATGATCAAATCTACCCAAAATCTGCTACAAATCAACTTAGCAATCTGGAATCTACTAAAAAACAACTACAAATCTTCAACAAGCCTCTAATGATCAAGTGTGATCACAAGAAACTCATAACAGCAACAAGATTCAACAGTAATGCAGGATATAGTAAGAAGATTGAAGGAAATGAGTGAATTTTATTGATTTGAATTTTAAAGTTTGTTACAAAAGTAGGTAAGTAGTTACAACTAACTATAACTAACTCAAGAGGTTGT
Source organism: Glebionis coronaria (assembly GCA_025667525.1). Classification (NCBI taxonomy): domain Eukaryota; kingdom Viridiplantae; phylum Streptophyta; class Magnoliopsida; order Asterales; family Asteraceae; genus Glebionis; species Glebionis coronaria. The sequence goes on along the minus strand of CM046882.1, from coordinate 265,780,182 downwards.
CAAGCTCTTGAGTTTGTTAAACTAACTACTAACTAACATGAATGAAGAGAGAAAATTGGAAGTGTGTGTGAAATTCACACTTTGCTACTACTTACAAATGAGAGGTCCTAGCCCTATTTATAGAGGAAAAATGAGAGTGAGTTGGGGTCGATGACATGTCCCAACCAATAGCAGGCTGCCAGGTGTCATAAATTTCTCAATTGCAGATTCTTGTGTTCATCATGAATTGGGGGATTTTAATCCTTTGAGTTTCAGCTTGATTAAGTGTTCCCATTGTGTTCCTGTCTTGAAGACAAGAAATTTTCGTGTATAAATATCATCATGAAATGCATTGTAGCTTGAGAACGAATCTAGGTTCGTTTGTTAAAGACGATGCCATGTGGCAGTCCTTGGTTGGTTGATATATGAACACACGGATTGATATCCAAGAATGGATAAAGAATTATTACATGTCAGCTTCTCATTGGATGAAAGTGGATAGTGGGATTTACTATAGCATAACGGCTCAATAAATGAACTGGTGAGGTGGCTTAATAGCTGGCAATCCATGTCTTTATATTCAAGCAAATTCATTGGCTAACAGCCCATTCACGCGGATCAAGTCTAAACTTGGTGTATTTTTGGCAAGTTAAGTCCCTAGAATTTGGTAGAATGTCCAAATGAGCTAGAATCTTCATTCCAATGACATTTTTGGTACTTCCACTTGTATACTTGTCTAGTTTGACCCTTTGACTTGTTGGCTTTGTAGTTGACCATGTTTGACTTTGATCTTGACTTTGACCAGTTTACACTTTGAGTCCCTCAACTTTGGAATGTTGTCAAGATAGGTCCTTCATCTTCAAAGTCTTGTCATCTTTGATCCTTCTTTGTCTTTTCATCACAAATAAGCTAGATTTCTTCTTGTTTGCTTAAAAATGTATCCTTCTTACCTATTTAAACACAAACACAAAACATACAACATAATTCCGCTTTATAGCACATAAGTTAGGTATTTTCCATGTGTTTTAGGGTGATTTGTTGATTAATTGATATGAGTTTTTGCTCATATCAGTCATGCGGCTTATAGTAATCCAATAACAAAAATACGGATATACGCATTGAATTATAATATATTGCCTGACTAGCAATACGGGGTCTTATTACGGATATTATGTTCGTGTTTTGGTTTAGATAACCATTTTCATATAACGGTTTTTATTTAACTCTATACAACGTTTTAAAACGTATTGTATGATGTTTTTACGACAATGGTTCGTATAATGGTTTTGAAGGCAAAAGCCTGTATTATGATTTAATGAAAAAGATTTGTATAAAATGTCTTTGGTCTATTTTATGGCCTACGACAAAGATTTATACAAAATTATTTTTGGTAATGATTATATAAACCGGTGATATATTAATGGTTTATTAAACTCTATGAATTCACTAGGCGTTTTCGCTGACCTTTTCTTTTAACATGTTTTATCTCAGGTACTTGAAGGTAATTCTCGGGAAGACGACAAGAATTTATGGCCCGCACTTAAATAACAATTTCCATTCAAATGTTTTGTAAAATTGTATGAAATACTATGATTTGGGACCTATGTAAATTTGATATTCATGAATGGAAAAATGCTTTATTATTAAACGACGCGATTTTAAGCGTTGTCTATGATTTGAGAAATGTGCTATCCCGTAACACCAACGACTCTTCCGCTGAACTAAAGTATGAATAATTGGGGGTGTTACATAGGCTTTCTTGAATTTGTTGAAGTATTAAGTGCAGAAAGCATAAGCATGTGTTTACGACTTCTTCTGGATTGTACACCGCAATGCCACATTCTTGTTACGCTGCATAGGACAGTTAGAAACAAAACATATACACGAATGAAATGGCCTTGAACATTTCATTCTAATTCGGTAGCATTTTACTTCCGTTCGGTGAAGACCGTTGGACGATATTAAATATCGTACTTGTGGCAGGTAGTTTCAATTAAGAACCTCCTTGACAAGATTTCACGGGTAAACCTATTTTCTTTATTCGACCGTCCAAAGATGACTGCGAACATAAAGAGTGAATCACTTGGATATTAGATATCCTTATGATTGATGCCATAAATTCATGAATCCCGGAACAAGTGAATTTCAATTAAGATTTTCACAATCGTTGCTTTCCAGTTGTCACGATCTTGATTCAAATAGAATCTTGCTTGTCACCTACTGCGTGCTGTTTGATGTTGACATAGGAAGGATTTCCACTCTTCACTGTGAACACTAAAGAGTGCCACTCTAAGTGTTCTGGCAAGATCACTTGGATTTTGCGTAGAGGCCCTGGAACAAGTTTAATCTCAATTAAGAGTTAAACCATCGTTTTTTTTCCAGTTTTCACACGATTAGTTCCTTAAGAACCGCCCGTGTCACCTACCATGAGCTTGTTTGATGTTGGCTCAAGCAGGATTTCCATCTTCATTGTAATACTTTCGTATTACTCAATATTCTGGAAATATTACAAGAATATTGTGTAGGACTCATAAAAATCTTTCTTGTTTTTAAAATTGTGTCCTAATGAGACTTTTGATGATCTCGTGGCTCTAGACTTAATAGTGCATTTTGTTTTGGTGAGAGGAGGTTGGAGAGGATTGCCACCTTTTCAATATCAATTTATTCGGAGTGAATAAACCGATAGATAACATGTTGAAATCCGTGACATTAAAACAAATATCTTTTGAGAGATATTTGAGTTGGTTGGGAGGGGTTGTGCATCGCATCACTGGGTCCATGATACTTTGTCTTCAAGATGAGTTGACCCGGTTTCTTCCTAAGTTGTAAGGAGGGCTTCTTTCTTTACACCCTTTATCTTTACATTACTTTTTCATTCTTCAACCCCTTCAATGCTTATCAATACATCATCACTACCACCTTGTTGTGATTGTTCCAGTGCTAGCATCAGTACTTGGTCGGTATTCAACTACGTTCACAAACCATTCTCCATCTTTCTTAAGGACTTCTATTTTCTAACTATGGAATTGTCCTTGGGAAGATTCCTCTAGTTCTGGAAGAATCATTAGGCTAGCACCTAATACTACCACCCTTTTGTCACCACATCCGTTATTAATTACATGTGTTTTGGGTAAGTACTTGTCACCATGAAAAATCCTTGAAAACTCACTTAAGATACTTGTGATATAAATATCAAAGTTTTGTATCTTTAAGTGTTTTTGTTCATCAAAAATGCTCCCCCTTAACATGTGCAACACACATATTAAGTTGATTTATACTTGAAGTCTTTTTCATGTTTAGCCAAATATATTATCAAGTCTCCTTAATCCCATGTTCTCCCCATATCCAAAATGTTAACCATCAATATTTTGGATATTAATGGATTAACCGGTCTTTGGGTAACAAAATGAAATTAGTTGTTGGCCATAGAACATATCAAGGCTCCCCCTCAAGTTAATGAGGGTTAGCTGTAGTGCTTGAGTATGATAGATTTTGAAAGATTTAGAATCTCGTGAGAAATTCTTGAAACGTTATCATACTTTCACACTACAGCAAGCCATAAAAGCACAAAATTCACAGTATTTACATATTCACAAAAGTTATATGGAGTTAACCTGATATAGTACGACCCATTTTAAATGGATCATTCCATTAGCTTGTGGTGCGCTCCATATGGTCTTCCACCAATGAATCGTTATAGACTTCTTATAAGACGTCTTTCCCTCAGCTTTTCATCAATCTTCTTGATCTTATAGGTAGCACTCTGTTGAAATCCTGTGTGCCATTCTATAGTAACCTCTGGAAGAGTCTTATACTTGTTGAGATGCACCAACTTTTCCTGAATATGGGTGAGAGTCCCGTCACATAATTTGTTGATCTCCGGAATTCTCATGAACTTCATTAGACCACGGCCATTCAAGTAGAAAATGCTGGGCATCGGGTCAGTTGTGTTGGTGTATGGATATTTGGTTGTATTCCTCTGCAACACTTGAGTGCGTGGTTTTGAAAGATTTAGCTTCCTTTGATAACTTTCTACTCCAAGTTGCAGATCTTCAACTCTTTTCTTGATGACAACTCGACGTGTGTACATTCTAAGAGCTGAATTCAGGGCAGTGAGTTCATCAGAGTTCAAGTGTCTGAGCGCATTGTGAGTGATCAAAAGCAGCATGTCTTCAATATCTTCGAGACGAAGAAGTGGAAAATCTCCTTCCTGGATAGTGTAGATATTATCATCTTCTCTTTTGATTTCGATTTCTGTCAAGTGTTGATAGCCAGTTTTTGGTTCAAACCTAACTCCTTGGATGCTTTTGATTAGAATTAGAGAGAAGACTTGAGGACCTGAGTTGTGCAGACATGCATAGTTGTAGGCGCGTCGCACACGCTCATCTCAATGTGAAGCACCCAATTTTCCATATCGATCATATTCAGGATATACTTGTGGAACCCATAGACGATTAACTTTTCCTTCTATCCAAAGTATCAAATCCCAAGTTGCAGCTTTTACCAATGTTAAGGAGGTCGCATACTTGTTTGTCCCCTTGACCAAGTATTCGAGATCCTCACTAACGAAGAATTCAAGTGAGATTTGATCATCATCTGCAGCTGTGGGAAGAGGAGGTTTTTTAGGTGCATGAAGACAGTCCCTTTGATTAGTTCTCAACGCTTTCAGAAGCTCATTTGCGTTGTACTCGTATTACGTACTGCTGATCTTGGATTTAACACGAAGTTTAGGATTTTTGAGTCCTCTAACAACCATTGCTTGAGTTATGTTAGACACATAGTTGTACTCCAAGAATCTTGAAAAATCTATTGGATTGCTTAGGAATTCGGAGAATTCAGCTTCATCAGCCTTTGTCAGTGGGCGAAGTGCAGCATCGTTTGAAACCCAAGGTTGTACAGGTGCATTTTCATCTTCCTCAAGTGTATCCACCCATGTTGGTTCACTTGACTCTGGGAACTTGAGTAGATATAGGAACCTCGACAATAGGTATGGCCACGTCTTCAGTTTTTGGTATGTCTTGGACTGGATCAGATACTGGAAAATCCGATACAGGTTGAGCGGGTTCCGTCAGTTGTTGTTGCAGTAAAGGTGTGGTAACTAAAGCAACGGTAATTGGAGCAGATGTGCAACACCCCCAAATTTACACAGTTCAATACAGCGGAAGAGTCGTTGGTGTTACGGGATAGCACATTACTCACATTATAGAACACGCATAAAAATCGTGTCGTTTAATAATAAAGCATTTCCATTCATAAATATCAAATTTACATAGGTCCCAAGTCATAGTACTTCATACAATTTTTACAAAGCATTTGAATGGAAATTGTTATTTAAGTGCAGGCCATAAATTCTTGTCGTCTTCCCGAGAATTACCTTCAAGTACTTGAGATAAAACATGTTAAAAGAAAAGGTCAGCGAAAACGCCGAGTGAATTCATAGAGTTTAATAAAAACCATTAATATATCATCGGTATATAATTATTACCGAAAATCATTTTGTACAAATCTTTTTAGTAAGCCATAAAATAGGCCAAAAACATTTTTTACAAATCCTTGTCAAAATCGTAATATAGGCTTTTGCCTTTAAAACCATTATACGAACCAATGTCGTAAAAGCATCATACAATACGTTCTATAACGTTGTATAAGGTTAAATAAAGACCATTATATGAATATGGTTATGTAAAACCAAAACACGAACATAATATCAATAATAAGACCCCGTATTGCTAGTCAGGCAATAAATTGTAATTCAATACGTATAGCAGTAATTTCGTTATTGGATTATTATAAGCCGCATGACATTGTTACCTTACTATACCAAACAACGGGTAGCTAACCCGAAACTCAATTTTCCCATCTAAGTTCGCGTGTCGTCACAAAAATCACGCAATGGAAATCTTCTCATACATAAATTCGCTTACCAATCAATGTGGCACGACGGGGATCAACCGTCAAGGCGCGAACTAGTGTGATCGTCCCCAAATAGTACTATTATATGCATAAGCGTCTACCAAATCCCGGTAGTTCACAATTCATGCTAATGGGACTATTAGTTACATAACCTAACTTTAATAATCCATTTCATTTCATTTATCGGGTCATATAGTCATTCATCGGGTCATATAATCATTCGGGTCCAAATCAATAAGTAAACAATCGGGACAACTGGTGTCCTATTTTTATTAAAACTAACATGTTATCTCCCTCGTGGGTTTATAAAAAATTTCATAAAAACATTTAAAAGAGTGCGAGGCTATGAACTCACGTTGATTGGGAAAGGCGGTTATCGACGATTTGGATGTACGGTACATGCTTCAATCACGGAAACCTAGACAAATAATATTCGTCTTAGACTCTTGTGTTGGTATATTTTTATACTAGTTTCACTAGTTTCAATCCAATTTCATTTTAAGGCCCAATAAGCCCATGATAAGCCCATTACATTCCAATAGTCCAATTTAATACTTCTAACCTCAGACTTATGCTTACATGTTGGGCCCAAGTGGGTTAAGCCCAATAAGTAAGTTCATTTGTGTTTGGCCAAATTAGTTGGATTAATAGTCTAATAAGGCTAATTTGGCCCGTTAATGTCCGTATGTTATAAAGCTCGGGTTTTATAGGTTTTTACTTGTAATATGTACTTATATATCAGTATATGAGTTATAAAAAATTTACATTAGACGGGTCCGACCATCTAAGTTTTAATTGACGAAAACGTTAATTTTACGGTTTTAGCCAAAAAGACGTAAAAATCATGTTTATTGTTTTATAACTTATAAAACTTATCAAATTATCATTTTTATAAAATGTTTCGTTAGTTATTATTGTACATACTTATATAAATTTTATATATAAGTTAGTGGGTTTTAAGTTTACATTTTATATATTATTTACTTGAGTGCTATTATAATACTATATACTTTAATTTTCACAAATCTGATATTTACTTTCACTTTCACCATTTTTACCATATCTTGAGTTATACAAAGAGATAGAAGCTCATTTTTGGATGACATAAACTTCATATTATGTGCTACAATTAAGTTAGGTTTAGCTACTGCTCAATCTAAGTCTGAGGATCCCTAACAGTCCTCACAAAAAAGACTATTCAGATTGGTACATCAATTTTGTTTTGATCATATCTCACTCATTATAATGATTGCATTTCATGGCCAACTCTCACATATGTACAAGTCTTAATACTTACTGTATATTGACTCATCTATACCATTTTATCTGTTTAACAAATGGTCATTTACTGTTTTTATACAGCCTAATAATTTAAGCAAGATTTTAACCTTTTTACATGTAGTTTTCAATCTTTTTAACCATGTTTATCAACACATGATCCCCACATAACCTTTTTATCATCATTCATCATCATATAAATATACATAAATAAAGAAAATACAATATTACATATTCAAAATAACAAAAGGATAGGAAGAACAATCTCTATTCCACCAAAGTGATGAAGAGATGGGGTTGATGATGAACAAGACTTGGTTTTGGGTAACCAATCTTATGAGATATCAACACCACTTATAGGATCACAAAATATTTGTAGAATTCTCCAACAATCAGCCCTTGATCTCCATGGAAACTCCTTGCTAGTTGTTAAAATCACCTCCAATCAACAAGTCTTCAAAAGGACATCATCATATGTGTGAATAACACATGATTTCATGGTTAACTTTTGATCAAAGTAGAGTTTTTATGGTGGTGGTGGACGGATAGTAGAGAGAAAGGGGAGAAAGTGAGTTGTTTTGCATGTTGAAAATGAGAGAATGGTTTAGAGTTGGTGGTTTTTGTGTTGAAATGGTTTTGAGCGGAAAACATGGACAAGTGTCCTTGTTGGTTTATTAAAACTTGACACACATGAGGTGTTGTGTAGCTTATGTAGCCGTCCCATATTGGGGGTGGGGCAAAACTTGTTTTGTCTCATCCCCAATTATTTACGGGTACTCCTCGATTCTAGTTTCCTCGATTTGCGTGCCCTCGGGTCGCTTTACGAAAAACGTTTTTATAAATTATGAATCAACGACACAAAACGAATCTAATAAAAATTGTCTCATAAAAAACGAAGTTCAAAAACGTAAATACGTAATCGTAAGGTTTCCGGTTTAGTCGTAAAGGACGTTAAATTATGCACGGAAGTCCTAATCTCTTCTTGTAAATTTGTGAGTTTATGAACCAACACAAATTTAAATTCCAAAATAATATTCACGAATAAATTTATTTTCCTAAAATGTCGGACTGTCACCAAAAACGGTGTATGTAAACGTAAGCACGTAACGTAGAGTCCTCCGGTTTAAACGTAGTCGATGCTACTTCAAGACATAAAACCAAATTTCTTCCCAAAAATGACTGAGTTCATATTATAACATTAAAATAATGTTTTTAAATAATACTTGAGAGTAAAATATCGACCATAACTTGACGGATTGTCACAGCATTTACCCCTAAACAGGATCTTTGTCCTCAAAGATCGATTTATCTTACTACTCGCTTCTTATAGAGTTAAAGCCATGTGGGTATTTTCTCCACATTCGGTCTTTTCTCACAAGTGTAATTCATTACAGTACATGAGTTTCATCAACATAACTACGGGAATACGATCAGGCTTAATGTTGACTTACTTTCTCTATCCATGATGTTCACGGGTTTTTGATGAATGCAACTTTTCGCCGATACAAACTTTACTAAGAAACAATAAAATTTTCCCTTGATAGACATTTCATAAAGTTTGATATACGAACATAATTCACGCAGCCCTTGAAGTCCTAGGGTAGATCCAGCTTATATGCCTTTCAAACAAACTTTTTATAATTTCTCAATGGACCCATACAACGGGGACTTATTTCCCATGATCTTTCATATCATCAATTCACTTTTTCCATGGTGCAAATTTTTGGCATAACTTCGCTACCTATCCTGCACTTCAAGATCTACATTTCATATTCACATAACCTCCTGCTCACTACCGGCAGTCAATAATCAGATCCTAATTTCAACAATCATTTCAGGTTTCACGGGTCGGGTATTTTATAAGGTTAGGTTTGTCATCATAGGCAACCTTAAACCTAAAAGACATGTCCAACTCACAATGGGTGTATGTCAGGTGTCTTCATCCCAACTCCTGCTTAGAGATGCTCTAATATAGATCCTCACAAGATTAGATATCGATCTTAATACGATAATTATCAATGATAATCTCTCCAAAGGAAAACGATTATACGGTTTATTACCAAAGGTCAATTATTCAAACATAAAACAAGACTTCTATTGTTTTGTTTCGTTACTGTACCTCGTCCCTTCGATTGGGGTGGTAAATAGTACTCTCATCAAGGTTCGTTCCCAATGACTTCTGAGCAAATCTCTAGAAATTTCATGCGAAGCGAGGATCTTGATAGAGATGATCAATACAGGCACACCATGCTTACACAACTCCTTTAAATACAAGAGAGTCAATTTCTTCATCGAGAATCCATCATTAACAGGAATGATATTAGCAGATTTGGTCAGTCTGTCGACGATGACCCAAATCGAATCAAATTCAGATGATGACCTTTACAATAGTTAGACGTTTACTAATGTATGAGGCGATGTCTGCCTTCATAATTTGCCATCAATCCAACTTCTTCAGATAATGATACATCTAATCAGAAATGACATGAATAGAATACTTAATCATATGAGATTCCAACATGAATAAATCTCAAAATCCTCCATATTTAGACAATCCACAAGTGGCCTTTAAAACATTTAATGCCATCGGCTTCTCAATTCTAATGGTTCACATTAGTCGCGAACCCCTTTTTATTATCTATATTATCCTTTTTACAAGCATCGGCTATATTTTAAATTGCTCGGCAATTTATTTTGCACAGTCATTATTACGGAACACATCCTAATTGATTCTTTATCCTTCTACATAACGTGTCAGTAATTACATTCACCTTTCCTGATGAAATAATTATCATGACCACAATTCACTCAGAAATTTCTTTCTTCAACTATCACTTTTATCAGTTTTGCTCAATCCACGTTTAAAGCGTCGATAAATATTACAAGTAAAACAATAAATATTTAATTTTTATGAAATGTAAACGTAAAAAGTTTTAAATTTCTTAGTTCGTCCAATTATATAAAAATGTTCAAAATAAAAATAAATTTAATTAACACGATTTTTTTTATTTATCGAAAATAATTAATAAGATTCGTAAATGTTTGCAAATCTTTGTTTATACTTTGGTCAAAATTTTCTTAGTTGAAAGCAAAAATTGTCTTTTCAAATTTCAAGTCATGGTTTAAATGGTTTCCTCAATCCCTCTTAGGTTGTCTTTGAGGTATACACAAACATTTACCCCTAAACAGGAGTTTAGTTAAATAATTTGGTTATAACGGAATGAGTCCTTAAAAATTCCTTTGATAAAATATTTGTCAAAACATATTTGCACTTTCTTTTTGGTATAACCTAAAGCCTTAAATGGCTCTAATTTTTGAAGAGTCAATATATTCAATTATCTATTAATCACACGGTCAAATAATATAAAGGATTAAGGCTTTAATCACATGTTAATTATTTAAGGTACAGGTTTTCATTGTTCGGCCAATTCAGGGCTGTCTATAAACGATTATTAACTCCTTCATATTCTTAGAAACAAACAAATGGCCCTTAATGATCGCAAGCATGAATTTATCAAAATACAACCTACACACGTGATTCACCAAATTTATAGATGCTACATGTGCATTGGTTAATCCAAATGACATAACATGAAACTCATAACGTTCATTACAAGTTCTGGATGTAGTGATTGGAATAGATAATCTTCTTCGCGGACACGAAGTTGATGATAACCATGTCGTGGACCAAATTTTTGAATATACGCTAGAACCTTGTAAATGATCGAACAAATCTATCAACTTGGTTAGTGGATACATATTTTTATCGTCAATTTACCTATTTCACGATAATTCAACAAATATAAGGAATGATAACACCATAGCTCTTCATGATGACGAGCTCAGTAGAATAAAAGCTTTCTCTAACAACTCTTTCAGTTGTTCGGTAACTCTTTTGATTCAGATGGTGCTGAAGTACAGTGCACACGCCACGGGTGCAGCATCGGGAATATAATCAATACCAAATTCAACTTGCCTTAATGGCGAAAGTCTAGGTAATTTACCAGCAAATACCTCCTAAATTTTCAGATAACATAAACATCTTTTAATACATTCACTTTAAGTTCTTTCTAGATTACAAGATCTATGACTAGTTCATAACCATTCATGGTATAATTTTAAGTCTAAATGCAGGATATGGTCATCCATCAAGAATTATTTAGATCACTTTTGATAATCAACATCTTATCTTTCAGGGAATTTCTACTCGAGTTCCCATCAATTAAGACAATGACATTATTTCATAGTCAATCAATCCATTCTATTGGCACTATCAACTTTCCAGTTTCGTCACCGATGGTAAGATGTGAACTTCTCAAAAGACTAATAATAACTCATAATCCTTCACAAATCAAGGATATACGGAGACATAACTAACATCTAAAGAGTAAGGTCAAGGCAAAATCTATGCGAGAGAATTTCAAATCAGATAAAGACAAAAACATTACCGAATATGAATATATCCCATGTTTTCATAATTTGAGTACGCATTCGAAAGCTCCTCGGATCGTTACCCGGGTCATTCTAATGAAATCTAATCAAAAGAAATGATAGGAGCGTCGATACATCCAGTCGGGTATCAACATTCGGTAATCAAATACTTTTCCAAATAATCTCACCACGGGAGAATTTGACAAGGAGGGATATCAATTGTCAATTAAGACAATTTCCATAGATGATTAAATTTGACTCGGAATAATAAATAGTACGGGCACATATGTAGGTGTCTTTAACAATATGTCCCTATTTTGAACTTCTTGCAGATCTCATAAAAATACAATCTTTCACAACTTCAAAGAAAATGTAGTGTTTATTAAAAATTCCATGGTGACTACTAATCAGCCTTGCATGGTCCCTACCAAATTGTATGTAGGTGCGCAAATATATACAATTTAAAGATTAACGATGCAATACTCAGTTCGTCAAAACTTTGTCATTATGTTTAAAATAAAAATATTTTCATGCTTAATTCTTGAATAAGAATCAAAATGAATTTACAGAGATGTTCTTTGTTATGAAAACAATTTAGTTTTCCAAGGTGTTTTATAAACAACTCTCTTTCGATAACGATTACTTATAAATCTCACTTTAAATAATCCATATGATGATGAAAATTCAATTTTTCTCAAGGGATACGGTTTTATCTTATAAGAACAATGAGTGATCTGTAAAAGAGTGATGAAAAGTTGTTCACCAAGAACTAACTACAATATATCAGGAAATGAGCTTAGCCAAATAATCATGAGGTTTATGACCTTGATAGCACTCGGGAATACAAAGAGAATAATCCAGAACGTAACTCAAACCGAGATGAGTATTTGTCAGTGGTTGCATCACTAATGCGAACATTTGGACTAAGTAATAAAAGATAGATAACATCGATACATTTAGGATTTAGCAATCAAAGGTACTCTTTTCATTAATCACAAACAAGTCAAAATTGTACCGTAACACTATACGTGTCACTATGTCATACAATTCCAAGAACTCATCCTACCAACTGATATCTCAGTTAAGTTAGGGATTTTTAAAAGATACCACAATGAATACTAATCCACAAGAGTCATTAGGTGTTCCACATGTCCCGAAAGATCCATCGGTCCCAATTTCAGAAGAAGATTTTTTCGATTGATTTCTTGGACACTAGGCATCTTCGTTAGTGGACAATGGCCTAGGAACAACCCTTAACACGAATCAACAATCATTTAACACCTTATAACTCAATCACAGGAAAACTTCCTCATAACAATTTCTTATTCCATACAAGTTAAATTTTATTTTATTCAAGTTTCAACCAACTTATACTCAATTTGATATCCTACCTCATTCTCCAATACTTTCAGCTTAATTTTTAAACCTTAAAAGGGCAATAAAAGTTCGACATGAACGACACTTAATTTCCAATCCTATAGATCCTTCATCAATAGTTATCAAATGAGTTACTAGTATGAAATGACTCACACATTCTGTCAGATTTCTTGGAAAGATACTAGTGGCATGAGGCTTTTGGGTAATGGTTCCAATGACAGCCTCAAGTGCAACATTCATCCTTTCGATTTCAAATTTAAGAATTGGGTGTCACCGAATCAGATGACACCTTTCCAGGTGGTAAGGTTTTGACAAACTCCACTCTATAAGGAAAGATCGTCATGACATTGATATCAGATTTAATCTCGCCAATTCTTCTTTAATATCATAATCAACTAATACCAACATTTCTATGAATATCAACCATTTTGTTGGGATCATAAATATCCACAACTTGGTTTAGATCTAGAATAGCTAGATTTCCTACAGGAATAGCTTAGATTAATTTGCTAGGGGAGTTAGGGTTTCTTGAAACAATCTACGTCGTATAAATATCTCGTATATGTATTAAAATAATCATCAAACAATCATGTAATCAAATTACAACATATATATATAATCTAAGTTATATATATATATATATATATATATATATATATATATATATATATATATATATATATATATATATATATATATATATATATATATATATATATATATATATATATATATATATATATATATATATATATATATATATATATATATATATTAAAATAACACTTCTCAGTCTGGCCTTGTCGGTAACTCGGGAATTCTTCGGCACCGTTATAGTCAAAAGATTTTTAAACACTTTATTAAAAATATTTACTTAAAAATATTTATGGTTAAAAGATTTTGAATTGTTTTATTCAAAACCTTGGTTTTTTTTTAATCTTTTGTTCTCTATAACGAGAGCTCTGATACCAAACTGTAACACCCTCAAATTTACACAATTCAATACAGCGGAAGAGTCGTTGGTGTTACGGGATAACACATTACTCACATCATAGACAATGCATAATAATCGCGTCGTTTAATAATGTAAAACCCGTAAAAATAAGGTCATAATTTAATTCTACTTTCAATTATTTTGAAGTATTTTATAACGTTAAATATTATTATGTTTAACGGTTTAATTTGAAACCGATATTAAATATTATATTTTAATATTTTGACGAGTAACGAGGACTACTAGTGATCGCGATACCGACGGATGCCAAAAATTTTATATTTTATTATCGATCGTTTCGATATTTAATATTTTCGACGATGTCGTTTTAATTACGTATCGAGTCGTAATATTATTATTTTTCGTGTGCGTTTAAACTTTTAAAAAGTATTTTTACGAAACCCGAGTGATAGGTGTGTAAACACCCATCCTTTCACCACTTAATTCGGGTTAAAACGAGACCAAAACACGTATTTAATATCATTTGTTTGGAATTATGCGTGGTTTTTGTGTTTGTTGTATTTTCAGAGCCAACCGGATAAATATTGAAGGAAACATGGGATTGCACGGGTTTTACTGAAGAAAAAGACTCAAGATAAAGTCTATTGTCCAAGAGATGCAAAAGATTTGAAGTCGCTGGGCCTATTCGAAGATTTATCGAAGAAAAGGACCAAAGATGGAAGATTTATATAAGTCGAAGAAACTCAAGTCTATTAAACGAAGAAATTAAAAGACGAGTTGAATTTAATCGACAACAAATCCCGAATCAGAATCGAAAATGGAAACTTTTCTGAAAAGACGAAAAGACAAGAAGAACGGGAGAAAGCCCACTCACCAACCAAAGGACAAGGCTATAAATAGCCTTCCCCTCACACATTTTAGACTAGCTTTTCATTTTTTTCTTCTTCCCCACTTTTTCTCCCTGTTTCGTAGAACACCATCACCACTAGGGTGATTGGTGATTTTTATCTTTGTCTTTCCAATCTTGTAATTTTAATCTTTGGTTTGTCTTGTCAAAACATTAATCATTCAATACAAAGTTTTTGTTTAATCTTTCCATTTAATCTTGTTCATCTCCATTTTTATCTTCAAGTTCTTAAGTTTTATTTTTCTTGATTTGATCTTCAAAAGTTGTTTGGATTTGTGTTTTTATTAGCGGGATTCGTTGCTTATGGTGTCTAAATGATTTGTGTTTAATTTGGTAGATCCTTTTTAAGTATTTGGTTTGATTTTGGTTTAAATTCGTGTTCCGTGTTCTTAGCATATCTGCTACTGTTCTGGGTTTTCCAGAAGTTCCGAACCAACAAAAAGTTCCGAATGAAGCCTTCATTCGGAAGTTTCCGAACCAAGCATTAAGTTCCGAGTCAGTTATTTCCGAATCAAACAAAGTTCCGACCAAAACTCCTTCATTCGGAAGTTTCAAGGTTCCGAACCAAGCCCTTCATTCGGAAGTTTTAAAACTTCCGAACCAGTGACTTCCGAACGAAGCAAAAGTTCCGGATCAAGCTCAGACTTCCGAACCAAGCACCTTCATCCGGAAGGTTCCGAATCAGCCAGAAAGTTCCGGATAAGTTCCGGATGAGAAAGTTCCGGGTGAATGAATAGTAACTTCCGAATTAGTAAGTTCCGCATGAGCAAGTTCCGAATCAAGGTTTAAAAGTTCCGAATCAAGTTTTTCCTTTAGATTACTGTTTGTCTACTTTACTGTTTCTTTATGTTTGTTTGCTTAAATTTCAATTTTAACTTTTAATCTTGATTTTAATCTTAAGTTTAATTCAAATCTTTGTTAATCATAATTAAAGTAATTGTCTTTGATTTAAATTTTCATTTCCACTTTTTATTAGACTAGAAAACCAAACCCCTTTATTTAGTAACCAAGAACAATCATTCCACTTAAGACCTAGATCAATTCGAGAGGATATCGAGAGTAAAATTGAACCTAGCAAAATCAATGTATCAAATGGCGCCGCTGCCGGCTCTTCTCGTTAAGATCAAAAGTTTTTTGTGAGACATTGGATTTTGGGATCCGTTCCCCGTGAACGTTAATTTTTCAAAACTTTTCAAAAACAACTAAAAAATATAAAATTTTCAAAAATCCTAAAAATTAAAAAAAAAACAATAAAAACCAAAAATATTTTTGCTTTGTTTTTCTTTGTTCGTTCTTTTGCAGGTGTATGCGCACTCGATCCACGTCTTATCAAGAGCCCGAGCCTCTCGATAACTTAGACATGGCTGGTGTACAAAACAACAATAACATACCACCTCCGAACAACAATAATAACAACAACAACCCGCCTTTCAACAACATGAATAATAACAACAATGAGCACCTTCCGGATAATCGCCCAATGATTGAATTGCTGCAAGCTCATGTCGATGGCAACATGGATCCAATTGTTATTCCACCAATTGCCGCCAACAATTTCGAGCTAAAGTCAGGCTTTATCCAGATGGTCTCAGCTCAACCATTCTTTGGACGAACCATTGATGACCCACACGATCACATCAAGAGATTTCTACAACTCACCAACACGGTCAAATTCAATGGAGTTCCACAAGAAGTGATAAGGTTACAACTTTTTCCCTTTTCTTTAGAGGGAGAAGCCCGGCATTGGCTTGCTAAGGAACCGCCACAGAGTATTCTCTCGTGGACGGATTTGGAAACAAAGTTTATCAACTACTTTTTTCCACCCTCTCGTACTACCGCTTTGCGGAATGAGATTATAACCTTTGAACAAAAGTACGACGAGTCATTCAGTGAATCTTGGGATCGCTTTAAAGATCTTTTAAGAAAATGCCCACAACATGGTTTTACCAAAGTTCATCAAATAAATACTTTTTACAATGGTTTAAGCATTAATGACCAAGATTCACTGAATAGTGCCTCGGGGGGTAATTTATTGGCTAAGACTTCCAATGCTGCTTGGGACATCATTGAGAATAAATCTCGTGTGCAAACCAAGAGCGTTAGGACCAATGTTGCTAGTGCTAGCACTAATGACAGCGACAAGCGATTAGACAAAATCACCACGCTTCTTGAATCGCTTGTCACCCACACCGTCAGCAACAACAACAGCAACAACGCCAAAAATGCACAAGTGAACGCTGTCAGCCAACCTTGTGAGATATGCGGTGGTCCCCACTCCTACACAACTTGTACTGCCACCCAAGATTACCCTGCTGAGAATGTGAATGTGGCATATGGCACCTACCAACAACCTGCTTATCAAGCTAGACCTCAAGGTGACCGTAACTTGCTTAGCTATCGCTCAAACAACTATCTTTCACCACCTGGTTTTCCTCCAACCAACCCAAACCAACAACAAAACCTTAACCGCACTCCTCAACAACAACAACAACCTCGACAACCATACATCCCACCTCACAAGCAGCAACAACCGCCTCCACGTAACAATCAAGTCTACCAACAACATGCTTACCAACCACCTGCATATAATGCTCCTCCCAACCAAACCACCACCGCATTACACCAAGAGGTCGCCACCTATATGAGGACCAATGATGTGATAGTGGGAAATCTCCAAGAGGAAGTGCGCAATTTGAAGGAAGACTTGGTCAAGCAAGGAAATGATTTGCGAGCTGACATGAGAAACACGTTGGATAGCCAGACTAATGATCTGAGGAACATGATGCCTAGTTTTTTCCAAAGTAGTCAACCCTCTTCTTCGGGTACTCTTCCGAGTAACACCGTTGCAAACCCAAGAGGGGAGATGAAAGCAATCACTACTCGAAGTGGTAAAGGTACCAAGGAACCCGAGCTTCCTCTACCCCCACCGGTGGTTGTGACTAAGGAGAACGAGTCGCCTGCTCCTATTCCTCCTCCTTCTCTTCCCCCAATTTCTCCACCTCTTCTTTCTACCCCTCCTCCACCCGTGCTTGTGAGTGATCCTATTCCCCTAAAGCCTTCCTCTTCTTCCAATATACCTTACCCTTCAAGGTTGAGGAAAGAGAAGCAAAAGAGCAAGGATGATATTCAGGTTTCGAATTTCCTTAAAATGTTCAAACAACTGAATTTCAATATCTCCTTCGCTGAGGCTCTCGCTCACATGCCCAAATACGCCAAAATGTTTAAAGACCTTCTGAGCGACAAGGAAAAGCTCCTCGACATTGCCAACACCCAACTTAATGAGAACTGCTCCGCAGTGCTCTTAAGGAAATTACCAACCAAGCTTGGTGATCCAGGTCGTTTTCTTATCCCTTGCAATTTCCCGGGAGTAGAGAATTGCATGGCCCTAGCCGATCTAGGTGCCAGTATTAATCTCATGCCTCTAAGTGTTTGGAAGCAATTATCTCTCCCAGAGCTAGTCCCCACTAAAATGACTTTGGAATTGGCCAACCGTATGGTTGCTTATCCAGTGGGGATAGCCGAAGATGTCATTGTAGGAGTCGACAAATTCACCTTCCCTGCTGATTTTGTTGTCGTCGACTACGAGATGGACCCTCGTGTACCACTGATTGTTGGTTGTCCATTCCTTAGGACCGGTCGCACTCTTATTGATGTTGAAGCCGGAGAGCTTATCATGAGAGTGGGTGACGACAAAGTCGTCTTCAACATGGGAAAGTTGTCTAAACAACCTTATTCTTATGAGAGCGTTAATTGTATTGACGTTCTTGATGAGGCTTGTGAAGAACACTTTAATGATGCTTGCAAAAGTATTCCTACCTCTCTTCCCACTGTTGAGACCGTGTCCTCCATTGATTCATCGTTGTCTCTATTTGGAGATAGTGATTTATTCTGGAACAATCTTGAAGCTACCATGGGAGATGTGAATTTAGCTACTAATGATTCTCCCACCGAGGGGGATAAAGATATGAGTTTCTTTGACAATCTCCTCACCAAAGACAATCCTTCGCCTCCATCTCCCACGGTCATTGCTATCGATACTCCGACTTTGAAAACACCTCCCGTCGAAAATCCTCCGGATTTGGAACTTAAGGAGTTGCCGCCACATCTCGAGTACGTGTTCCTTGACGACAACAAGAAATCACCTGTCATTATTGCAACGGATTTGAAAGATGAAGAGAAGACTCGCCTCGTTGCCGTGCTGAAAGCTCATAAGAAGGCTATTGCTTGGAAAATCTCGGATATTCGTGGAATTGATCCTCACTTCTACACGCACAAAATTCTCATGGAGGACGACTATAAGCCCACTATTCAAAGCCAACGAAGGGTGAATCCAAAAATCCATGAAGTCATCAAAACAGAGGTTATCAAACTTCTTGATGCGGGTATGATTTACCCTATTTCGGATTCCCCATGGGTTAGTCCAATCCATTGTGTGCCCAAGAAGGGCGGAATAACCATTGTTCCCAATGAACACAACGAGTTGATTCCCACTCGTCTCGTTACTGGGTGGAGAGTTTGTATAGACTACCGCAAACTCAATGATGCCACGAGAAAGGATCATTTCCCTCTACCTTTCATGGACCAAATGCTTGAACGATTAGCCGGTAATGAATATTACTGCTTTCTCGATGGTTTCTCGGGTTATTTTCAAATACCCATCGATCCCCAAGATCAAGAGAAGACTACATTCACTTGTCCCTATGGCACTTTCGCTTACAAAAGAATGCCTTTTGGCTTATGTAATGCGCCTGGGACTTTCCAAAGGTGTATGTTAGCTATATTCCATGACATGGTTGAACAAACCATGGAAGTCTTCATGGATGATTTCTCGGTCTTCGGGGATTCCTTCTCTGCTTGCCTTGCCAATTTAGAACGTATGCTAAAGCGGTGCGAAGACACTCGCCTTGTTCTAAATTGGGAAAAATGCCATTTTATGGTAAAAGAAGGCGTTGTGCTTGGACATAAGATTTCGAAAGCCGGTCTTGAAGTAGACCGTGCTAAAGTTGATGTTATAGCAAAGTTGCCTCCACCTTCCACGGTGAAGGGTGTGAGAAGTTTCTTGGGTCATGCGGGCTTCTACCGTAGATTTATCAAAGATTTTTCTCAAATCGCTCGCCCGATGACCCACCTCTTGGAAAAAGATACACCCTTTATCTTCTCCAAAGAGTGCCTTGAAGCCTTCAACTCGCTTAAGGATAAGCTTACTAAGGCACCCGTCTTGGTTACCCCTAATTGGGAGCTTCCTTTTGAGTTGATGTGCGATGCTAGCGATTTTGCTATTGGAGCGGTTCTTGGACAAAGAGTGCACAAACACTTCCAACCAATCCATTACGCTAGCAAGACAATGACGGGGGCATAATTGCATTATACGACAACAGAAAAAGAGCTTTTAGCTGTTGTCTATGCTTTTGAAAAATTCCGCCCCTATCTTGTCCTTTCTACCACCATTGTGTACACCGATCATTCCGCGTTGAAGTACTTGTTGACAAAGCAAGATTCCAAACCAAGACTTCTTCGCTGGGTTTTGCTGCTCCAGGAATTTAAAATCGACATCCGCGATAAAAAAGGAGCAGAAAACCTAGCCGCGGACCATCTTAGTAGACTTGAGGATCCATACCAAGGGGATCATCCGACCAAAGAAATCAATGATTCTTTTCCCTTGGAGACCTTAATGTCTATAAACTCGAAGCCGAATGAAACCCCGTGGTTTGCGGACTTTGCAAACTACTTGGTGGGTGGAATTCTCAAGGAAGGGTTGACGTCCCAGCAAAAGAAGAAGTTCTTTACCGACATCAAGACTTACTTTTGGGACGACCCTTACCTATTCAAACAATGTGCTGATCTGATTATTCGCCGATGTGTTGATGGACCGGCAGCGTCGGACATCCTTGATGCTTGCCACAAAGGACCCACCGGTGGTCACTTTGGTCCCAACTACACTGCTAAGAAAGTGTTTGATTCGGGATTTTATTGGCCCTCCATATACCGTGACGCTCACGATATGGTCAAACGATGTGATGTTTGCCAAAAGCAAGGCAAAATCACACATAAAGACGAGATGCCTCAGAATTTTATTCAAGAGTGTGAAATTTTTGATGTTTGGGGTATCGACTTTATGGGGCCATTCCCTTCGTCTAAAGGAAACAAATACATCCTTGTAGCCGTTGACTACGTTTCAAAGTGGGTTGAAGCCAAAGCTTTGCCTACTAATGACGCAAGGGTGGTTTGTAACTTTTTGAAAGCTCTATTCGCTAGATTCGGTGTGCCTCGTGCCATTATTAGTGATCGTGGGACTCATTTCTGCAATGACCAATTTGCTCGAGTCATGGCTAAGTACGGTGTCAATCATCGTCTTTCCACAGCCTACCACCCACAAACTAATGGCCAGGCTGAAATATCCAACCGAGGGCTGAAGCGAATTCTTGAAAGGACTGTGGGAGAGCATCGTGCCTCATGGGCTGATAAACTTGATGATGCTTTGTGGGCTTTCCGTACTGCTTACAAGACCCCGATCGGCTGTACGCCTTATCGTCTTGTGTACGGGAAAGCGTGCCACCTCCCCATTGAGTTGGAGCACAAGGCTTATTGGGCCTTGAAGTGGGCTAATTTTGATATAAACAAAGCCGGTGACCTACGCAAGATCCAACTCAATAAGCTGAATGAACTCCGTAATGAGGCTTATGAAAATTCTTTGATCTATAAGGAAAGAACTAAGCTCATTCACGACTCCAAGATCAAAAACCGAGAGTTCCATGTTGGAGACAAAGTCTTACTTTTTAACTCTCGGTTGAAAATCTTCTCGGGAAAGCTCAAATCTCGTTGGTCCGGCCCATTCACCATTGCCCAAATTTTTCCATATGGTACTCTCGAGCTCGCTCAACCTGATGGACCAAATTTTAAGGTGAATGGCCAACGAGTGAAGTTGTACTTTGGTGAGGACACCTCTAAGGAGGTGATTCCATCCCTCACCACGTTCCCCATGAACTAATTTTGGGTCGAGTCAGGCTCGTGACTCGGTTATAAAAAACAAGCGCTCCTCGGGAGGCAGCCCGAGTATCTATCCTTTTATGTTCTAATCCCCTAAGTGTAGGGGGGACTTCTATATGTGCTTGTCTTTGCATGGTGGTGTGATTACAGGGATAAGTGCACTCTTGGAATCTTTGAAGAACCGTGCTCCCGTGTTTATCCGAAATCCGGTTCTATCTCTCAACTATCGTGATTCAATTTTCTTCATACTCACATTTGAAATTGATCACTTTAGTCGTCTCTTCCTTAACTTGAGTTAACCAACGTGCACAATGTCATAAGTGTAGGGGAAACTTTTCCCACATGCTTCAACATTGAGGACAATGTTTATCTTAAGTGTAGGGGGGACTTCTATCGATGTTTTAAGTGGACTTTTCCATGAAAATGCCTTCAATTAACCGGAAAATCCTATTTTTCAACATTTTTCAAATTTTTTTTATTAACTTTGGCCATTTAGTTGTGATTTTTAAATCCTTATCGTTGCTTTCATATGTATATATTCCACAATAAAGTCAAAAAAATATTAATAAAGTGGTGTAGCTAGTTTAGAAGCCTTTGACATATTAGGCCCGTTGCGTTTATTTTGACTCAACCCGAATAGACTTATCCAAGTTTATTCTAGCTAGTATCCTTAACCATGTAGACCTTAATTGGTTTATTAGGCTAAGTATCCACGAGTCTCATTACTTGAGATTTTAAATTGTGGAGGACGAGAAATGATAGAGTCAATTATAAGTCGGTATTCTTGCGCAAGCTCACTTGGTGTAATTATTTGCCTATTCTCCCATCACTTGCTAATAATTTATCTGCAATAAGTAAGGTCGTACGATTTGAAAAGTTACTTAGCTTCTAGCCCAAGATCGTTTAAAAGTTGCTCGGTAATGATAAGAGTTCATAGCCAAGGCATAACTTATGAAGCGGGGCGCGAAGATTGGCGAGTCCGAAAAGGCCCTAACAAGGCATGAGGATTCAATTTTATTGCTGAAGATCCAAAGTGATGTGAAAAGCATTATTCCTAAAATCAATATGAAGGATCAAGACTCACGACGAAAAGCAATCAACTCCCATAAAGATCATGGAGAAGTCTATCCGAAAAGACCCTAACAAGGTATGAGGATAAATAGATCCAAGTCCGAAAAGGAGGCGGATCGTTGTATCTCAAAATCCCAATTAGAGATTGAAGAAATAATCATGAAGTCGTGGTCAACAAAGTTGGAGTACCCCTCAAAAGTCTCCAAGTGAAGAAACTCTATTATGATGAGAAGACCATTATCTCAAGAACGTCTCTCGAAGATATGAAGTATGAAGTACATGCCAAATATCGGCCCGAGAAAGGTCTCAAATCGTGAACCAAGTTATGCCAAGATATGAACTTTTTGATATCCCGAGAAGCAGTTTTAAGAGATTTTGTCCTTTAGCTAACTATTGATCAAATCGTCCTACTTTGCTTCAGCCCTAATAAACTATCGAAATAAGTCTAAAAATGCATCTTCATGATCATTCTAAGACAAAAATAAAATATAAGAGATACACCTAGGAATAAGGGAGTTTAAGCATTTAATTAAGCCATGTGTGTAAGTGTTTGAATTGCTAACTTATAATAACAATGATCTCGTTTTTAAGCTTAGTTTGGGGAACGTGAAACTTGAGGGTGATAAATCTTCGCAGCACCAAAGCCCTAATGTAAGTCATCGATTTCTTTACAAGTTATTTCCATATAGCTATTTTCAAGTGAAAATGGTTTTCTATCCTTTTGTTTCCTTCAAAGTCTTAATTCCCTTTAGCACTTTGATTTTTGTTTAGGAGTATTTTAAATAAGGCCAAGGTTAATTAATTATGAGAAAAGTGTAAAATTGCTTTATCACTAAGCATTGCATGAGGGCATGGCAATGGTTAAGTGTAGGGGATTTGATAGGTGTGTAAACACCCATCCTTTCACCACTTAATTCGGGTTAAAACGAGACCAAAACACGTATTTAATATCATTTGTTTGGAATTATGCGTGGTTTTTATGTTTGTTGTATTTTCAGAGCCAACCGGATAAATATTGAAGGAAACATGGGATTGCACGGGTTTTACTGAAGAAAAAGACTCAAGATAAAGTCTATTGTCCAAGAGATGCAAAAGATTTGAAGTCGCTGGGCCTATTCGAAGATTTATCGAAGAAAAGGACCAAAGATGGAAGATTTATATAAGTCGAAGAAACTCAAGTCTATAAAACAAAGAAATTAAAAGACGAGTTGAATTTAATCGACAACAAATCCCGAATCAGAATCGAAAACGGAAACTTTTCTGAAAAGACGAAAAGACAAGAAGAACGGGAGAAAGCCCACTCACCAACCAAAGGACAAGGCTATAAATAGCCTTCCCCTCACACATTTTAGACTAGCTTTTCATTTTTTTCTTCTTCCCCACTTTTTCTCCCTGTTTCGTAGAACACCATCACCACTAGGGTGATTGGTGATTTTTATCTTTGTCTTTCCAATCTTGTAATTTTAATCTTTGGTTTGTCTTGTCAAAACATTAATCATTCAATACAAAGCTTTTGTTTAATCTTTCCATTTAATCTTGTTCATCTCCATTTTTATCTTCAAGTTCTTAAGTTTTATTTTTCTTGATTTGATCTTCAAAAGTTGTTTGGATTTGTGTTTTTATTAGTGGGATTCGTTGCTTATGGTGTCTAAATGATTTGTGTTTAATTTGGTAGATCCTTTTTAAGTATTTGGTTTGATTTTGGTTTAAATTCGTGTTCCATGTTCTTAGCATATCTGCTACTGTTCTGGGTTTTCCAGAAGTTCCGAACCAACAAAAAGTTCCGAATGAAGCCTTCATTCGGAAGTTTCCGAACCAAGCATTAAGTTCCGAGTCAGTTATTTCCGAATCAAACAAAGTTCCGACCAAAACTCCTTCATTCGGAAGTTTCAAGGTTCCGAACCAAGCCCTTCATTCGGAAGTTTTAAAACTTCCGAACCAGTGACTTCCGAACGAAGCAAAAGTTCCGGATCAAGCTCAGACTTCCGAACCAAGCACCTTCATCCGGAAGGTTCCGAATCAGCCAGAAAGTTCCGGATAAGTTCCGGATGAGAAAGTTCCGGGTGAATGAATAGTAACTTCCGAATTAGTAAGTTCCGCATGAGCAAGTTCCGAATCAAGGTTTAAAAGTTTCGAATCAAGTTTTTCCTTTAGATTACTGTTTGTCTACTTTACTGTTTCTTTATGTTTGTTTGCTTAAATTTCAATTTTAACTTTTAATCTTGATTTTAATCTTAAGTTTAATTCAAATCTTTGTTAATCATAATTAAAGTAATTGTCTTTGATTTAAATTTTCATTTCCACTTTTTATTAGACTAGAAAACCAAACCCCTTTATTTAGTAACCAAGAACAATCATTCCACTTAAGACCTAGATCAATTCGAGAGGATATCGAGAGTAAAATTGAACCTAGCAAAATCAATGTATCACCGAGTCTCGTAAATATTTAAAATTTTGCAATTTACATTTTTACCCTTTTAAACTATTTTTTATTACATTTTGGACCAAAACTATCACAAATTGGCAAAAACTACCCTAACCTTACACTATATATATGTTTTCCACTAACAGAATTCATTTAAAAAAAATTCATTAAAACAAAAACACCATCTTTCTTCTTTCTTTTCCATTTTGGCCTACACCACCACCATCCATTCCATCAATTTTTTTTGATGATCAACTTTGATCCATCCAAAAACAAAACAAGTCCCATTCCTATTTTTGAAAGGTGATTCTAATGATACCATTTTTACTTACATGCATTGAGTTTTGAATTTTGATAAAAAAACTAGGCTTGTTAGGTGGTGATTTTGATCATGCATGTGTTAGAGATGATGATCAAATGATGTTTATGTAATGTTTTGGTTAAAAAGTTGAATTTTAATTTTTGGGTTTTTGATTTTGATGATGATAAAAGTGTTAGGATTGGTTTATGGTGATGTTAGGATGTTAGAATGATGATAAAAGTTGTTGGTTTTGATCAAAAACTTGATTTTGTAAGAGATTTTTATAGTCAATTTTAGGCAGTAGGTTTGAGGCCATTTTCGAGGGTCTTAAGTCTGAATATAGGATGATATGATTGGATTATGTTGTAGAGAATTTCGTTAGCTTCGATTTGATATAAAGTAGGCCTTCCAACTCCAAACGAGGTGGAAGTTACACTAGTTTGATTTTCGTGTACCGGGAGACGAGTGTTGACACAATCCGAAAATTGTTGTCGATATTTGGATCGAATCTTGGGGACTATAAAATGATTTTCAAAATGATTCAAGGGCTGTTCTCAGGCTCCAAGTTTAGCATTTTGAGTCTATATTTAGAATCAAGTGGCGGTTTTACAAACGGAGTTGTTTAGAATGGTCAAAATGGTTTCGTAATTCAAGGTCGCTAAACTGTCCGGATTTTGTGATTCAAAGATGAGTCGGGCAGGGAACTTTAGAAGTAAAATCTTTTAATGGGCTCTTGGGAGGACTTTCTACATATAGTAAGTGAGTTCTCTAAGTAGTATCATAAAAATTTGATATGTCTAAGTATGGGAAAACGGCTTGGACATTCGGTATGTTCCGGCAGATTTTTATTAAAGGCGTAGAATAATAAAATGAATATATAGGAGAGTGTAATAGTATCACTTGTATCATTTTCTCTCGATTTTGTCGTGATTTTGTGAGTCGAGTTTTATATTCTTATGTATGGGTTATTTCTCGAGTCTATTATTAATGAACGCACCTCATTTGATAGGTTGCAGTTCTCGTGTTTGAAAGGCATCATCTATCGTCGGCGATCGTCTCATTACCACTATTGGCTAAGGTGAGTCTATAGCCTCACTTTATACTAGTTATTAAATGATTTTAAACCCGCGAGGGGGAATACATGTTTTATAAACTTAGAACACAAGATTTTTATGGTATGATTTGTGTGACAATCTAACATTTTCAGGTAGTGAAATATTTTCTCGTATAATATTTTGAAACTTATTTTTGTGTTGGTTGACGAACTCACAATTTACGGATTTAAATTTGGGCTTACGTGCATAATTTGGCGTCTTTTAAGACTAAACCGGAAACCTTAGGATTACGTATTTACGTTTTTGAACTCCGTTTTTGATGAGACAATTTTTATTGGATTCGTTTTGTGACGGTGATTCATAATTTATAAAAACGTTTTTCGTAAAACGACCCGAGGGCACGCAAATCGAGAAAACTAGAATTGAGAAATACCCGTAAACTAGTGAGATGGGACAAAACACATTGTCCCACCCCACTAGCATGGTATGGATGGCTAACTTGACACCACAACATCAAGGTGGCATCAAGTTTAGCTTACACATTACAAGTGTAAGCTAGCTTACACTTTAAGCTTTTACCATACCACTTAACATCAAAACTAGCTACTTGTTTCATTATACCATTTACTTACATGCAAATTTCTCTCAAAATCCTCTCAACTCTCCTCCCTTTGCCGTCCCAAATAAGCCAACAAACACCCCATTTGATCTCTTCTAGCCATGAAACATATGTTTACTAGCTCTATTAAGGAGTATTCTTGAAGCCTTGCTCATTTGGTGGCCATATTAACATCTTTGGAGGTGATTTGCTTATGTCCTAGGGCTGATTTTCCAATATATGTTCTTGATATTTGATGGTCTTGGAGTTACTTGTTGTATTCATCAAGTTCTTGTCTTCCAAAAACAAGGAATACACTTGGTTGGTAAAGAAGATCATCCTCTCCATTTTTCTCTTGTTATTTTGTAAAGAACAAATGTATTTTCTTTCATTTTGTATATGTATATGATGTATATATGATGATAAAAATGTTGTGTGGGGATCAAGTGTTGATAGATATGCTTAAAAATGTTAATAACTATAAGAAATGAGGCAAAAATCTTGATTATTTTGTTGGCTGTGTAAAAACAGTAGATAACTAAAACAAGAACTGATAAAATTGCATGGTATGATCCATTTACAGTAAGTACAAGATGTTATACACATGTGAGAGTTGGCAATGTAATGGAATCAAAATAATGAGTGAGATATGATCAAAACAAGTTAGGTGGTCTAATTGAATAAGAAGTTTTGTAGGGACTGTTAAGGCATGATAAACTTAAAATGGGCAGTAGCTATATCTAAGTTAAATGTAGCACATAATATGAAGAACATGTCACCCAAAAATGAGCTTCTAATTCATTATAGAACTCTAGATATGGTAAAAATGGTGAACATGAAGATAAAAATCAGATTTTTAAGAATTAATGTTTATTATTATTATATAAGCACTCACATTTTAATGTATAAAATGTAAAAATAAAAACCCACTAACTTATAAAACTTATTTATATAAATATATAAAAGGTTAATTAAATGGATAAATTATATAAATGGTAATGAAATAATATTTATAAGTAATAAAAACTATAAACTTGATTTTTACGACTTTTTCGGCTATCGCCGTAAAATTAACGTTTTTCGCCAAATAAAACTTAGACGATCAAACCCGTCTAATTTAAAGTTTATAAAAGTCATATACTGATGTATAAGTAACTAATACAAGTAAAAACCGATAAAACCCGAACTATAAAAAATACGGACATTTACGAGCTAACTAAGCATAATGGACTAACAATTGGACTAAATAAGATAAATACTTGTAAAAAAGAACTTATTGGGCTTAACCCATTTGGGCCCAACATAGAAAGTATATATACTGATAATATAGGTATAAAAGGGATTAAAACAAGTTAAAGAACTTATAAAAGGTTTATTGGACTTAAAACTTGTAAATAGGTAAAACTAGTAAACTAGTAAAACGTTACCAAAACGTAAACGCTAAAATGAGTAAACAAGGATGTATAAACCCACTTGATCATCATCATATGTACAAAATCATATGTATATTGTTATTTTGATAAAAGTCATTGGACAAAGTCTAAGACCAATTATTATTTATATAGGTTTCCGTGACCGAAGCACGCCTGTAGCCGATAATCCGCCTTTCATTAACAACGTGAGTTCATAGCCTTGCACTCTTTTAAATGTTTTATAAAATGATTTGTAAACCCGCGCGGGAGATAACATGCTAGATTTTGATAAAAATAGAACACAAGTAGTCCCGATGGT
Source organism: Glebionis coronaria (assembly GCA_025667525.1). NCBI lineage: Eukaryota > Viridiplantae > Streptophyta > Magnoliopsida > Asterales > Asteraceae > Glebionis > Glebionis coronaria. The sequence goes on along the minus strand of CM046882.1, from coordinate 265,751,174 downwards.
ATGCTTAATGATATGGACCCGAATGATGCTATGACCCTATAAACGAGACTAAAAGGATTATTAGTAGTTAGGTTATGTCACTTAAAGTCCCATTAGCATGAATTGTGAACTACCGGGATTTGGTAGACGTTTATGCATTTGATAGTACTATTTGGGGACGATCACCCCAGTTCGCGCCTTGACGGTTGATCCCCGTCGTACCACATTGATTGGTAAGCGAATTTATGTATGAGAAGATTCCATAGCGTGATTTTTGTGACGACACGCTAACTTGGATGGGCAAATTGTTTGTCGGATTCGCGGCCCGCTGTTTTCATAGTAAGGTAACAATGTCATGCGGCTAATAATAATCCTAATCCAAATAAAAATGTATCCTATACATAATAACGACGCTATTAACGATAAATATATTACCTATCATGGTAATATAGAGACTACGGTCTCATAGACGGTTTAAGATGTATGCTTGATTTATATATTTCCTGACTAGCAATATGAGGACTTACTTCTGATATTATACTTGTATTCTGATTTTAAATGATTGTTTTATATAACGGTTTTCATTAAACTCTATGAATTCCCTCGGCATTCGCTGATATGATTTTTGCATGTTTTTATCTCAGGTGCTTGAAGGTAATCCGGAAGGAGATCGACTCTGATGGCCCACATTATATTAAAAATGTTCATTCGATCTATGTTTTGTAAACTAAATGACCTGTATAATTTGGGACCTGCTGTACACTTTAAACTTTTTATCGAATGAATGTATGTTAAACCTTGAACAACCATTTTTATGTGTTGTCTATGATTGGAGTTATTGTGCTATCCCGTAACACTCTGAAAGACCCTTCCGCTGTACCGATAGGAAAAATGAGAGTGTTACAGTTTGGTACCAGAGCTCTCGTTATAGAGAACAAAGGATTTTAAAAACCAAGGTTTTGAACAAAACTTTTCAAAATCATTTGACAATGAACATTTAAGAAAATATTTGAAAAATCTTTTGACTATAACGGTGCCAGAGATCTCCGACGTTACCAACAAGCCCTATTGAGAAGATATATATTTTGATATATAATTTAATTTATATATATGTATATATCACGATTTCATTATGTAATTGTTTAACTAGTATGTTATCCTAATACGAGATATATATATAAATGCAGATTGTCATGGCTGACCCTATTATTCCTGTAGAAAACCATGCTATTCCCGAACCTAATATAGAAGATGATCCTTATTTAGACTTAGTAGATTATGATATTGATGATGAGGAGGAACCATTTGAGGATCTCGAGCCCGAGTTAGGACTAGGAGATCAGATTGCCCCTCATGTTGACTTAGTAGAGAATGTGGATATTGAGAATGTGGAGATTGAGAATGTGGATATTGAGAATGTGGAGATTGAGAATGTGGATATTGAGAATGTGGAGATTGAGAATGTGGATATTGAGAACGATGATGAGATTGGGTTAGATGATTTAGATGATGAGATTGACGACGAGGATGTCGAGGAGGATATAGGTATAGATATTGAGGTTGATGACGATGAGGAAGCCGAGCTTATTTATCCGTATGATGTTCCAGAGGGCGAGCCTTTGCCCCCACCAGTTTATTTGTCTGATTCTGAGGAGGAGTTACCTAGGGATGACATGTCTGAATCGTCTGAATCTGATTCTGAATCAGAGGAGGATGAGGATGACGATGCACCTGATGGTACTGATGGTATTGCTACTCGTAGATGTGAGATAGGAGAGTCGTATAGTACTCGAGAGGCTACTCATATTGATGGTCTTGCACCATGGGCCTTGAGACGTGATCTAGATGCTTCCCGTGTTAAGAGTTGTGTGACAGAGGTTGGATTAGGTGTTGTTCAGACTCAGGTTGCTTATTTGGAGTCGAAGACTAAGGTTGGCGAGAAAGAGCGAGAATTTCTTAGATTGGATTTGAGTGATGTTGAGCGTGGTTTGAATGAGGTTTTTAGGAGGTTATCGGTGTTGGAAAGTGGTGAGTATGCTGCTATGAAGAGAAAGGTGAATTCTATGGAGATTTAGTTGAGTGTGGCTCGTGCAATGCGTGAGAAAGCTGAAAAGGAGTTGAATATATACGTGGGATGGAACAGTAGATTTTATGCTGATATGGTTGAAAAAGGAGTAATCCGTAAGCGCCCAGCTGAAGATGTGTCTAGTGATCGTCCGGCGAAGATCCAGAAGACGATGGATGATGGACCATCTAGCGGTTCTCAGTAAACCAGTCTGTATTTAGTAGTGACCTTTATATCTTTTGTGCCTTTTTAGCTTTGACTGAACCGACTTGTTAGTAATAGACTTGGCACGAATTTTAAGTGTATATAGTGCTAGAACTTTGATATGGGATGTACTAAGACAATACTTTTGTTTCAGATTGAATGAAATATGTATCTTGTCTTGAATTCCATATTGTGCCTTATTTGTATCTTGATTATGAATTCAATCCATATTATATGAATCCTTTGTTGGATGAATACTTAATACTTTGAAATTGTGGAATTATAGAACTATGCCGCCAAAGAAGGCTGTGAATGAGGATGATGTACGTAGGATTATTACGGAGCAAGTTACCGCATCTATGACTGAATTTATGGCAAATGCTAGAAATGAAGCTGGCGGTAGTGGAGCTGGCGGTAGTGGAGCTGGCGGTAGTGGAGCTGGCGGTAGTGGAGCTGGCGGTAGTGGAGCTGGCGGTAGTGGAGCTGGCGGTAGTGGAATTGGCGGTACTAATGTGGATGTGAATGCTAATAATGTGAATGCTAATGCTGGAGGAAATGTAGGAGGACTTGGAACTAATGCACCTGAAGTTGGTGGCTGTACTTATGTGACGTTCATGAAGTGTGAACCTCTTCCTTTTAATGGAACTGAAGGTGCTGTAGGATTGAGCCAGTGGATTGAGAAGATTGAATCGGGTTTTCGGATTAGTAAGTGTAAGGAGGAAGATAAGGTGACTTTTGCTATGGCTACTCTTAAAGGTCGTGCGTTGACTTGGTGGAACGGGAGAATTTCTTTCATGGGTCTTGATGCTGCTAATGCTACTCCTTGGGCTGAAATTAAGAAGTGGATGACTTTGGAGTTTTGTCCTCGTAGTGTGATTATTAGGTTAGAGCAAGAGTTGATTCATCTGAGAATGAACGGTGTGGACATAGATAGTTACACGAATCGATTCCATGAGTTGGCCTTGTTATGTCCTCGATTGGTTGAACCCGAAGAGATCCGAATTGAGCAATATGTTAAAGGGTTGACTAGGAATATCCGGGGGGACGTAACATCATCGAAACCACTGACCATTGATGATGCTGTTCGAATGGCTTACCAACTCATTGGACAGATAATTCAGGATAAGGAAGATGAAGCCCGTGTAGGTGAGAAAAGAAAGGGAGACGGTGAGCGTGTAGATAGAGGTGATAATAGGAAGAATTTCAATTGCCGCCAGAACAAGAGAAAGGGGAATGCAAATGCTCTTACTAACAACACACCGCGCAACGATGATAGATGGCCTAAGTGTGGCAACAAGAGGCATGTTGGCGACTGCTGGAAGTGCCGAAATTGCGGAAAGCTTGGACACAAGGTTGAAAGGTGTAAGAAGGGAACCATTTGCTTCAACTGTAATGAAGAAGGTCATAGGAAATCGGAATGCCCCAAGTTGAAAGCGATTGTACCTGGAAGAAACCCCCAGGGTGGTATCTACCAACTTGGAACAATTGAGGTGAAGAAAGAGGATCTGAATGTCGTTACCGGTACGTTTTTACTCATCAATCATTATGCTATTGCTTTATTTGATTCGGGTGCCGATAGGAGCTTTGTATCCACTAAATTTAGTGCCCTTATTGATATTGAACCTGTTGAGATAAGTACCAGTTACAAGGTGGAATTGGCTAATGGTAAATTAGTGAAAACTAATAAGCTATTAGAAGGATGCTCTCTAAATCTCTTGAACCATTCCTTTCCGATTGATTTGATGTTGATAGAATTAGGTAGTTTTGATATTATTATTGGTATGGATTGGTTGTCGTTAAACAATGCTACTATTTTATGTGGAGAGAAGAAGGTTAAGATTCCTCTTAGGAATAGGACGTTAGTAATTGATGGTAGTCGAGGTGAATCCCGCTTGAAAATCGTTTCATGTATTAAAGTCCAAAAGTACATCAGGAACGGTTGTGAGTTATTCTTAGCTCAAGTGACCGGGAATGAGTCTAGGGAGAAACGATTGGAAGATGTACCTATTAATTGTGAATTTCCTGAGGTATTTCCTAAAGATTTACCCGGACTTCCACCGATAAGGCAAGTAGAGTTTCGAATCGATTTAATTCCCGGTGCTGCACCGGTGGCACGTGTGCCTTACCGATTAGCCCCTTCTGAATTAAAGGAGTTATATGAGCAACTTAAGGAGTTGTCTGATAAAGGTTTTATTCGACCGAGCTCGTCGCCTTGGGGAGATCCAGTCTTGTTCGTTAAGAAGAAGGATGGATCTTTTCGTATGTGCATTGATTATAGGGAACTGAATAAGTTGACAATTAAAAATCGATATCCTTTACCTAGGATTGATGATTTGTTTGATCAACTGCAAGGATCTAGTGTGTATTCTAAGATAGATTTGCGGTCAGGATATCACCAACTTCGCGTCCGTGAATAAGATATTCCTATAACTGCATTTATAACTCGTTATGGACACTATGAATTTCAAGTAATGCCATTTGGGTTAACTAACGCACCTACGGTTTTCATGGATTTAATGAATCGAGTGTGCAAGCCCTACTTGGATAAATTTGTGATTGTGTTTATTGACGATATTCTAATCTATTCTAAGAATGAAGATGAACATAGAGAACATTTGAGGATTGTTTTGAAATTGTTAAAGGATGAAAGGTTGTATGCTAAGTTTTCGAAGTGTGATTTCTGGTTAGAGTCTGTGCAATTTCTTGGTCATGTGATTAACAGAGATGGAATTCATGTTGATCCTGCAAAGGTTGAAGCTATTAAGAATTGGTCTGCACCGACAACGCCAACGGAAGTGCGACAGTTCTTAGGATTGGCTGGCTATTATAGGCGATTCATTAAAGAATTTTCTTTGATAGCTAAACCCTTGACTAAGCTTACTCAGAAGAATAAACTTTTCGTTTGGGGAAGTGATGAAGATGGAGCATTTCAGACATTGAAGAAAAAATTATGTAGTGCGCCAATCTTATCATTACCCGACGGGAGTGAAGATTTTGTAGTGTATTGTGATGCATCACTTAGAGGTTATGGAGCTGTTTTGATGCAGAGAGAGAAAGTGATAGCTTATGCTTCTAGGCAATTAAGGAAGAATGAGGAGAATTATACTACTCATGATCTTGAGTTAGGAGCTGTAGTCTTTGCTCTTAGGTTGTGGAGACATTATCTGTATGGCACCAAGTGTACGGTATTCACCGATCATAAAAGCCTACAGTATATTCTCGACCAGAAGGAATTGAACATGAGGCAACGAAGATGGATAGAGTTGTTAAGTGACTATGATTGTGATATAAAATATCACCCAGGAAAAGCCAATGTTGTTGCTGATGCGTTGAGTAGGAAAGATAGAGAGCCTATCAGGGTGCGTTCTCTAGTCTTGACCGTGCACAATAATTTTCCTGAGCAAATTAGAAATGCGCAAATAGAAGCTTGTAAGAAGGAGAATTTTGTTAATGAAGGGTTCCGAGGAGAAGGAGATCCTTTAGAGGTTAGAGCTGATGGAGTGAAATGCTTAAGAGGTCGCATGTGGATACCTAAGTTTGGAGGCTTAAGAGACTTGATTATGTTAGAATCCTATAAATCTAAGTATTCCATTCATCCGGGATCTGATAAGATGTACCATGATTTGAAGAAGTTGTACTGGTGGCCGAATATGAAAGCTGACATAGCTATGTATGTTCTTCAATGCTTGACTTGTGCTAGAGTTAAAGCGGAACATCAAAAGCCATCAGGACTACTTCATCAACCAAAGATTCCTGAATGGAAGTGGGAGTGAATTACGATGGACTTTATCACCAAGCTTCCTAGAACATCATCTGGAAACAATTTGATTTGGGTTATTGTCGATAGACTGACCAAATCAGCACACTTCATTCCGGTTAAGGAGCAGTTCTCACTGGAGAAGCTGACTCGAATATACCTTGATAATGTTGTATGCAAACATGGAGTGCCTGTATCGATCATTTCAGATCGAGATCCTAGATTCGCATCGAATTTTTGGAAATCTCTCCAAAGATCTTTGGGAACGAATCTCGACATGAGCACTGCTTATCACCCCCAGACTGATGGGCAGAGTGAAAGGACGATACAAACACTGGAAGATATGTTGAGAGCTTGTGTGTTAGATTTTGGTAAGAATTGGGATAAACATTTGTCGTTAGCAGAGTTTTCGTATAACAATAGTTATCATTCTAGTATTAAGGCTGCACCGTTTGAAGCTTTGTATGGTAGGAAGTGTAGATCTCCTGTATGTTGGAGTGAAGTTGGGGATACCCAGCTCACGGGACCGGAATTGATCCGGGAGACTACGGAGATGATAGTTCAGATTAAGAAGAGGTTGTTGACTGCCCGTAGTAGACAGAAAAGTTACGCGGATGTGCGGCGGAAGCCAATGGAGTTTGAAGTGGGTGACCGAGTAATGTTGAAGGTATCGCCATGGAAAGGCGTTATAAGATTTGGAAAACGAGGAAAATTGAATCCCCGTTATATTGGACCCTTTAAGATTTTATCTAGAGTAGGTCCGGTGGCTTACAAACTAGAGTTACCCCCAGAACTTCATGGTGTTCACAACACATTCCATGTATCTAATCTGAAGAAATGTCTAGCAGTGAGTGATGAGAAAATTCCGTTAGGTAAGGTTCGAATAGATGGGAAGTTTCATTTTATCGAAGAGCCCGTAGAAGGTATGGACCGTGAGGTAAATCAACTGAAACAAATTCGGATACCTATTGTCAAGATCCGATGGAATTCAAAGCATGGACCGGAGTATACTTGGGAACGAGAGGATGAAATGTGGAAGAAATATCCGCACCTCTTCGATTTCAATAAGAAACGGACATCCAAATGAAATGGATCACGAGGACGTTGATCCCTTTTAGGAGGAAAAGCTGTGACAATCTAACATTTTCAGGTAGTGAAATATTTTCTCGTATAATATTTTGAAACTTATTTTTGTGTTGGTTGACGAACTCACAATTTACGGATTTAAATTTGGGCTTACGTGCATAATTTGGCGTCTTTTACGACTAAACCGGAAACATTAGGATTACGTATTTACGTTTTTAAACTCCGTTTTTGATGAGACAATTTTTATTGGATTCGTTTTGTGACGGTGATTCATAATTTATAAAAATGTTTTTCGTAAAACGACCCGAGGGCACGCAAATCGAGAAAACTAGAATCGAGAAATACCCGTAAACTAGTGAGATGGGACAAAACACATTGTCCCACCCCACTAGCATGGTATGGACGGCTAACTTGACACCACAACATCAAGGTGGCATCAAGTTTAGCTTACACATTACAAGTGTAAGCTAGCTTACACCTTAAGCTTTTACCATACCACTTAACATCAAAACTAGCTACTTGTTTCATTATACCATTTACTTACATGCAAATTTCTCAAAAAATCCTCTCAACTCTCCTCCCTTTGCCGTCCCAAATAAGCCAACAAACACCCCATTTGATCTCTTCTAGCCATGAAACACATGTTTACTAGCTCTATTAAGGAGTATTCTTGAAGCCTTGCTCATTTGGTGACCATATTAATATCTTTGGAGGTGATTTTCTTATGTCCTAGGGCTGATTTTCCAACATATGTTCTTGATATTTCATGGTCTTGGAGTTACTTGTTGTATTCATCAAGTTCTTGTCTTCCAAAAACAAGGAATACACTTGGTTGGTAAAGAAGATCATCCTCTCCATTTTTCTCTTGTTATTTTGTAAAGAACAAATGTATTTTCTTTCATTTTGTATATGTATATGATGTATATATGATGATAAAAATGTTGTGTGGGGATCAAGTGTTGATAGATATGCTTAAAAATATTAATAACTATAAGAAATGAGGCAAAAATCTTGATTATTTAGTTTGCTGTGTAAAAACAGTAGATAACTAAAATAAGAACTGATAAAATTGCATGGTATGATCCATTTACAGTAAGTACAAGATGTTATACACATGTGAGAGTTTGCCATGTAATGGAATCAAAATAATGAGTGAGATATGATCAAAACAAGTTAGGTGGTCTAATCTGAATAAGCAGTTTTGTAGGGACTGTTAAGGCATGATAAACTTAAAATGGGCAGTAGCTATAGCTAAGTTAAATGTAGCACATAATATGAAGAACATGTCACCCAAACATGAGCTTCTAATTCATTATAGAACTCTAGATATGGTAAAAATGGTGAACATGAAGATAAAAATCAGATTTTTAAGAATTAATGTTTATTATTATTATATAAGCACTCACATTTTAATGTATAAAATGTAAAAATAAAAACCCACTAACTTATAAAACTTATTTATATAAATATATAAAAGGTTAATTAAATGGATAAATTATATAAGTGGTAATGAAATAATATTTATAAGTAATAAAAACTATAAACTTGATTTTTACGACTTTTTCGGCTATCGCCGTAAAATTAACGTTTTTCGCCAAATAAAACTTAGACGATCAAATCCGTCTAATGTAAAGTTTATAAAATTCATATACTGATGTATAAGTAACTAATACAAGTAAAAACTGATAAAACCCGAACTATAAGAAATACGGACATTTATGAGCTAACTAAGCATAATGGACTAACAATTGAACTAAATAAGATAAATACTTGTAAAAAAGAACTTATTGGGCTTAACCCATTTGGGCCCAACATAGAAAGTATATATACTGATAATATAGGTATAAAAGGGATTAAAACAAGTTAAAGAACTTATAAAAGGCTTATTGGACTTAAAACTTGTAAATAGGTAAAACTAGTAAACTAGTAAAACGTTACCAAAAGGTAAACGCTAAAATGAGTAAACAAGGATGTATAAACCCACTTGATCATCATCATATGTACAAAATCATCATATGTATATTGTTATTTTGATAAAAGTCATTAGACAAAGTCTAAGACCGATTATTATTTATATAGGTTTCCGTGACCGAAGCACGCCCGTAGCCGATAATCCGCCTTTCATTAACAACGTGAGTTCATAGCCTCGCACTCTTTTTAATGTTTTATAAAATGATTTGTAAACCCGCGAGGGAGATAACATGCTAGATTTTGATAAAAATAGAACACAAGTAGTCCCGATGGTATGCTTAATGATATGGACCCGAATGATGCTATGACCCTATAAACGAGACTAAAAGGATTATTAGTAGTTAGGTTATGTCACTTAAAGTCCCATTAGCATGAATTGTGAACTACCGGGATTTGGTAGATGCTTATGCATTTGATAGTACTATTTGGGGACGATCACCCCAGTTCGCGCCTTGACGGTTGATCCCCGTCGTACCACATTGATTGGTAAGCGAATTTGTGTATGAGAAGATTCCATAGCGTGATTTTTGTGACGACACGCTAACTTGGATGGGCAAATTGTTTGTCGGGTTCTCGACCCGCTGTTTTCATAGTAAGGTAACAATGTCATGCAGCTAATAATAATCCTAATCCAAATAAAAATGTATCCTATACATAATAACGACGCTATTAACGATGAATATATTACCTATCATGGTAATATAGAGACTACGGTCTCATGGACGGTTTAAGATGTATGCTTGATTTATATATTGCCTGACTAGCAATATGAGGACTTACTTCCGATATTATACTTGTGTTCTGATTTTAAATGATTGTTTTATATAATGGTTTTCATTAAACTCTATGAATTCACTCGGCATTCGCTGATATGATTTTTGCATGTTTTTATCTCAGGTGCTTGAAGGTAATCCGGAAGGAGATCGACTCTGATGGCCCACATTATATTAAAAATGTTCATTCGATCGATGTTTTGTAAACTAAATGACCTGTATAATTTGGGACATGTTGTACGCTTTAAACTTTTTATCGAATGAATGTATGTTAAACCTTGAACAACCATTTTTATGTGTTGTCTATGATTGGAGTTATTGTGCTATCCCGTAACACTCTGAAAGACCCTTCCGCTGTACCGATACGAAAAATGAGAGTGTTACAATTTGTCCCTCTATGAATGGACCCGTGGTTGCCTTTAAATTGCATTAAGTGATTGCCTTTGTTAAAACCTCAATTATGGACCGTTAATTAACCTATGATGGGTTAACCGCTAGTACAATTAATAGATCTATGGGGGAAGCCGCCCCGGTTCAGTTTTTGTGGACTTGTCATAGAAGCTTAGGCCCGACCTCCACACTGTTTGAGCATATTTGTCACACTCCCAAAATATCAGAGTATAATGGCAACAAGGGAGTGGTGACGTCATGATTATCATACACACACAGTTACAAAGAACGACCTCTAAATGAGACGTCCGGAAAATAGATCACTTGTAATTGCTAAAATAAATAGTTTTAACATAGTGCGGAAGCATAAAACTGGTCACAGTTACAAAACATAGTTTCCAAATAGTACAAATGATCTTTGTTTCAATAGAAATGACGACAATGCATGAGACTTCACTTAGCATATTCCTTCTTAATACCTGAGAAAAACATTGCTAGAGCGTCAACATAAAGTTGGTGAGTTCATAGGTTTAGTTAATTAGAAATGTTTAATGAACCACAAGATTTTCCCAAAAGTGATGACAATATAACAAATACAAAGTCATCATAAAAGTATTTATTACAGTCTAAGCTCGTGACACCGAAGCGTTAACAACACCGGTAGTATAATCATATAAATGTAGCCCAAATGGATGCCTAAACCCACGACATCCTATCTCAGACTCAAATGAAACTGTGCCCGCTTGTCCCTTGTTGGACCAAGGCAGACAGGGGCGTCAACCCCGATAGATCTATCCATAACATTCGCGCTTACACAAAGTAATTAACGGTTCACGATTCACGGGCCAAAGCAACTGGGTTTTTAGTGGGACTTAGACTAATATATAAATCAGTAAATGCACTTGTGTTCATACGTTAAATCAAGCAATGTCTCACCCCAAAAAGCAGTAAAAGCAGTTAAACGTGGGGCTATAAACTCACCTCGTGAAATCAGCAAAATAAATGGAACTATGAATGTAGCTCGAGAATACGGTTACGCTAGCCGCGACCTATTTGAATATAAAGATCGTGTTACGACATCTAAAATTATACTAATAAAAAGATAACATCCTAGTTGTGCTTGACGGTACTTTTCGTTTACGGAAAACACGACACTTAAAAATCGGGTATTCAACAAATGAGGTTTATGGGCTAAATATTACCCTTAAGTTAATAAAATTCGGTTTGGGCCTTAAATAACCCAACACACACAAATGGCCCAACAATTATCCCAATTTAACCCACCCAAGGTTCGGCCCATTGGCCTTTTGACCCGGCCTGGCCCAATTGGCGACACAAACAAGAAGAGGGAAAGTTAAATACGTATTTAATCTATCTCATTTTCCCAAAACACACAGTCATTATCTCTCTCTCTCTCGAAAATACTCCCAACCGCCCCATCTTCTTTCTCTCTCTAGAAACTCGGATCTAATACACCTCCCATGGCTAAAATGATCTCTCAGAATAATAAACATCAATATTATGAGGGCTTGAGGTGAATAATCATGCGTGGGATGTGGGGTTTCATCCCCACATCAAAACCAATTCGATTCGAGATGTTTTTCCCAGGAGATTCGATGATAGATCCACCACCAAAAGATAAGTTTTAATTCTTTTTCGTTCTAATTAAATGGTTCACTGATTTTCGTTTCATATTTTCGAACATAAAAGGATTTATGGGTTCAAATCGTTTGTATTATAAAGCTGTGAACACGGGATTCTCGAATTCAATAAAATCAAATTAGGGTTTTCGAAAATAATTGGGGGTTTTCCAAATCTAGGGTTTCTTTACAATTAAATAATGTTTTCATAAGTCTATTAATGTTAATTATTGAATAAAATAAGTTTTCGAAAATTAGGGTTTTGAATAATTAGGGGTTTAGGTAAATCTAATGTTTAATAACAATTAATCAATGTTTTCTATCATAAAAACTTATCAATTTCATCATATAGTCTCGGTTTGGTCATGGTTTGGTCATGATTTGGTTATGGCAGAAACAATGTAAAAGAAATTGTAAAGGGGGTCTCGATTTGGTCATGGCAGAAACAATGGGGTTGTGGTTTGTGGGTCAAAGTCCAGTTAATATTGTTATCCTTTATCCCTATACTTTTGTTTAAACCGAACCGTAATAAAAAGACTAATCCATTTGTTTTATTTTCGCAGGTTAGTTTAAAATTGACGAGCACAACTAAGACGTATGCAGGAAAATAAAAGAAGGTGGTTAAAAGACTCACGACGAGGGTTTCGTTTCGGTTTGCAAGTTTGGACGAGAAGGAAACGGCTCAGCTGGCTCAGACTTATCACTACTCCTTATGTTTTTACCCAGAACTTGTATTTAAAACTGCTCAGCAGGAACAAATTTGTAATATTTGGACTGTGGATATGTTTTGTGTTGTGTTTGGACATTGAACAATTTGGACAGTATTTAACTTTGTAATATTGGTTTAGGGTTAGTCTAAATCTGGAAATGGAGGTCTTGTGATGTACCCATTTTGGGTAAACTAGGCATGTGTGCTGGACTTTAGTGGTTAGTGGATTGTATAAACAAAGTATTTAGTTCCCAGGTCTGAGTGTTGACTATTGTTGACCATGTTTTGAAAAAGATAAATAAAAGTTTACTAATTTGCTTTTTGTATAAGCTGTAACATTCGGTCCAGCGGGGTTCATCAAATATCATAGTTTTAAACGCGAGAACATAACATGAACAATATGATAAAATTCGACACACGACTTAATCAAAGATGGTTATGCGTATTCTCGAGGGGTTCAGAAAACAATCCTAATCGGCACAACGGTTAATGCATAAAACGTTTAATAACGTGCACGTTTCATTCATAATATAGTAGACGCGAAAACTCGAGTTGTTACATTCGCTCTCCCTAAAGAGGGCTTTGTCCGCAAAGCAAAACAAGCAATACACTTACATCGACACCACATTGGTAAATAATTAGGGTACTACATAAATATGATATAACTTCCCAATTCGTTAAATCCAACAAGTTCAAAGCTCACGCTAAATCACTATATAAAGAAATAAAGATGAAAAATTTGACGGATGTCACAGTATTCCCATGTTTTAGAGATTTCGTCACGAAATCAAGACGTTGTTGTAGTAGGGTGATTAGCAAAAAGATGAGGATACTTGCTCTTGAATTGATCTTCATGTTCCCACGTATTTTCTGGACCTCTACGTGCATTCCAACGAATCTTTACAATAGGTATACGACTTTGCTTGAGCTGTTTGACCTGACGGTCCATGACCTCCACCGGTTCTTCTACGAAGTTGAGTTTGTCGTCGAGTTGAATCTCTTCTAAAAACGAGTGTCTCGTCGGCTAAACATTTCTTCAGATTACAAATGTGGAACACGTTATGCACTCGGCTAAGTTCTTGAGGTAACTCTAAACAATAGGCTACGGGGCCAATCCTCTCTATGATCTTGAATGGTCCAATATAACGAGGATTCAACTTTCCACGCTTTCCAAAGCGAATCACACCCTTCCAAGGTGAGACCTTTAACATGACTCTATCGCCAACCTCAAACTCAAGGGGTTTGCGTCTCATGTGAGCGTAGCTCTTTTGTCGATCTCTTGCGGCTTGCATACGGCTCTTGATCTTAAAGATCTTCTCAGTAGTCTCGTGTATGATTTCGGGTCCAGTGAGTTGTGCCTCACTAACCTCTGCCCAACACACAGGTGAACGACACTTTCTACCATACAATGCTTCGAACGGTGCTGCCTTTATGCTAGTGTGATAGCTGTTGTTGTATGAGAACTCCACCAGAGGTAGGTGCCTATCCCATCTATTTCCAAAGTCGATCACACAAGCTCTCAGCATATCTTCTAAGGTTTGAATGGTCCTTTCACTTTGACCGTCGGTTTGGGGATGATATGCAGTGCTCATATCCAACTGCGTTCCCAATGCCTTCTGCAGCAACTTCCAAAACTGTGAAGTGAATCGGCTATCTCGGTCAGAGATTATAGACACAGGCACACCATGCCTCATGACTACTTCCTCCAAGTATGTTCTTGCTAACTTATCCATTTCATCAGTCTCCTTGATTGGTATGAAATGAGCCGATTTGGTGAGTCGGTTGACGATTACCAAAATAGTGTCAAATCCAGCTGAGGTTTTAGGTAGCTTTGTAATGAAATCCATAGTGATCCTTTCCCACTTCCATTCTGGCAGTTCGGGTTGGACCAACAATCCTGATGGTTTCATATGTTCGGCCTTGACCTTGGCACAAGTCAAGCACTTGCCAACATAGGTAGCAATGTCCGCCTTCATGTTCGGCCACCAATACAACATCTTAAGATCATGATACATTTTGTCAGATCCCGGATGTATGGAGTATTTTGACTTATGCGACTCATGCATAATCAAAGGGCGTAGGTCACCATGGCACGGTAACCAGCTCCTATTATCAAGGCATAATGTCCCATCCGAGCGAGCTTCTAACTTCTTTATCATGCCTTCAACATCTTCAGTCTTGAGAATTTCTTCCTCGACTGCCTCCTTCTGAGCCTTGAGAATTAAGGATGGAAGGTCTAAGTCAATGGTCATCACCAAGGCTTTCACCCTAAGAACTCTCTCCTTTCGACTCAAAGCGTCGGCCACGACATTTGCCTTGCCCGGGTGATAACGGATCTCGCAATTGTAATCACTGAGCAACTCTAGCCAACGTCGTTGTCTCATGTTGAGTTCTTTTTGATTCAATATGTGTTGCAGACTCTTATGATCAGTGAATACAACACACTTTGTGCCATAAAGGTAGTGTCTCCAAATCTTCAGGGCAAACACCACTGCTCCTAACTCTAGATCATGAGTTGTGTAGTTCTTCTCGTGCACTTTTAGTTGTCTTGATGCGTAAGCAATGACCTTAGTCCTTTGCATCAATACCGCACCTAACCCTTTTATGGATGCATCACAATACACCACGAAGTCTTCATTACCCTCGGGTAGGGCTAGTATAGGTGCTTCACACAACATCTGCTTCAATGTCTGGAATGCCAAATCTTGATCCTCTTTCCACTCAAACTTCTTGTCTTTTTGAGTTAACTCCGTCATTGGTTTAGCTATCTTAGAGAAACCTTCAATGAATCTCCTATAGTAACCAGCAAGACCTAAAAATTGGCGGATCTTCGTGGGTGTTGTTGGAGTCGCCCAATCTTTCACGGCCTCGATCTTAGCAGGATCAACGTGAATACCACTGCTATCGATTACATGCCCTAGGAATTGCACCGTGTTTATCCAAAACTCACATTTGGAAAACTTTGCATATAACTTCTCCTTCCTCAGCAGCTCTAATATGGTCTTCAAATGCTCCTTGTGTTATTCTTCATTAGAGAGTAGATGAGAATATCATCGATAAATACAATCACAAACTTGTCCAAGTATGGTTTGCAAACTCGGTTCATGAGATCCATGAATACCGTGGGTGCGTTTGTCAAACCAAAAGGCATAACTTGGAACTCGTAGTGTCCGTACCGGGTCCTAAAAGCCGTCTTATGAACGTCTTCTTCTCTAACCCTTAGCTGATGATATCCTGACCTTAAATCAATCTTCGAGTATATGCTAGATTCTTGCAATTGGTCGAAAAGATCGTCAATTCTTGGCAATGGGTAACGGTTCTTTATCGTCAGCTTATTCAACTCTCCGTAATCAATACACATCCTAAAGGATCCATCTTTCTTTTTGACAAATAGGACCGGTGCTCCCCAAGGTGAGGAACTCGGCCTAATGAAACCTTTGCCAGAAAGTCCTTTAGTTGTTCAGCTAACTCTGTCATCTCTGCTGGTGCTAAGCGGTATGGGGCTCTAGCAACAAGCGCGGCTCCTGGTGTAAGCTCTATGTGAAACTCCACTTGTCGTGCTGGTGGTAATCCCGGTAAGTCTTCTGGGAATACGTCTGGAAAATCTCTAACGATCGGTACATCTTCAATTTTCTTCTCATGATCTTCTTTTTCCTCCTTTCGTGTTACTTGAACCAAGAACACTGGACATCCCTTCTCAATGTATCTTTGGGTTCTAATACATCAGATGACTTCCAGTCTTGATCCATTCTTCACTCCACTTCTTTCGCCTTGTATGATTAGTACATCGTTTCCATAAGGAACATGGACGCACTTCTCATGACATACAATTTCCGCGTGATGCTTCGACATCCAATCTATTCCAATGATGACATCAAAACTTCCCAATTCTATGGGGAGTAAGTCGATACTGAATGAACGATCTTGTAACCTTATACTACATCCTTTCAGAATAGCATCGGTGGTTACTGACTTCCCATCGGCTAGTTCTACATTATACTTAATATCTAACGCAGTAGGGGTAATATTTAGGCGTTCACTAAATACAGATGACACAAAACTCCTATCCGCACCATAATCAAATAGTACTGAAGCATAGTTGTTATTGACTAGAAACGTACCAGTCACAACGTTGTTGTCCTGCACCGCAGCCTCAGCACACAAATGATACACTTTGCTAGGTGCCGTGAATCCTCCAGGAGTACTAGTTGTGGCTCGGTTATTTCCTCCCCGGTTCCCTTGATTCTGCTTTTGGTTCCCTTGGTTGTGATTCTGGTTGCCTCGAATCTGATTACCACAACCTTGGTTCCCACTGCTTGGACACTTATTCTTGTAGTGACCTTTCTCTCCACATCCAAAGCAAGTGACATTTGCTCCTTGGCCACCCTGTGTTCCCGGTCCTCTTTGGTTAGCAGGACGGGGTGGTGCTCGACATTCCTTTGCCTTATGTCCAGCCTTTCCACAGTTGTAGCATGTAGGGGGACATGCTCCCTCGTGGTGTCGGCCACACTTTCCACAGAAAGGAAGTCTTCCAGCATAGTTTCCAGTATTACCTTGCCCAGCAGTAAACACCCTTGCTACTTCTTGTCGCTTGTTTTGACTGTAGTTGTTAGTGTTGTTGATGTTGTTGCTATTGTTGGTATTGTTGTTGTAGTGATTGCCAGACCACTTTCTCTTGTCTCCAGTATTTTCTCCCAGCTCTTGTACCACTTGGTACATCAAACTCTGAGCCATATCGATTGCCTCGTGCAAATCGGTTGGATTTGATGAAGTCACATTCCCCTTGATGCTCAAAGGTAATCCTTCAATGTATCGCTCCAACAATCGGTCGTCGTTGGGCACCATTTCGGGACATAACAAGATCAACTCTTGAAAGCTCTGATTGTAAGCAGTAAGAGCGGTACCCTTGACCTTCAAGTTCCACAGCTCAACCTCCATCTGCTTGACTTCATTTCGTGGGCAATATTTCCTAACAAACATAGCTTTGAACTCACTCCAAGGCGTCGCTTGGGCAACGTCAATGGTCACTGCACGAGCATAGACGTTCCACCAAGTCAAAGCACCATTCACTAATGTGCTTGACGCAAAACTTTACCTTATCAGCTTCAACAACATTGCTAATCCCAAATTGGGATTCCAACTTCTCAAACCATCTGGTCAAACCTACTGCTCCTTCAGTACCGCGGAAACTCACTTGCGTAACCGCATAAAATTCCTTGTAGGTACAGGTCCGTGCAATGGAAATAGTAGCTCCTTGGTTTGTCTCCTCTTGCGTGCTTGCTGTACGATTCGCTTCGGCTGCTGCGAGTGCCTCAGCCACCCGTTCCGCGATCATTTGACTGAGCATGACGGGGTCAATACCACCGGTAGCAGCTGGTATATTCTGTGCCTCAGATCTTCTAACTGGCGCCATAATCTAAAAAGGTAATAAGACAATGAGTTTTGCCAGTCATAACATGCATGGCACGCACAATACAATTATGAAATGCTCCATGGTATAATAAACAATATATAATGATCTCATAATTTTTGTAACCCAATATAACATAATGTCATTCATAGAAATGTTTTGTAATACATCATAATTCGTCATAAAGAAAAAGAAAATGCTAACTAGCTGAGATAAACCTCAAAGCTTAGTGGTCATACAACAATAAGTCAACAGTACATGATAAGTCTAACTAGTGCCCTCACGGCGCTGGTGAAGCTCTCTCTTCAACTCTGCCAACCTCCTCTCCACCACGATCTCACGAGCCTGGGAATCCCTAAGTCTGACATCGGTATCATAACAAGTGGCCCTAAACCTCTTATCCAAGTCAGCAATAGGGTCCTCCACAGGTGCCTCTAGTCCACCTGTCTCAACCAATGGCTCTACTCCCCAACGGGTCATCAGGCTCTCGATCTCCTCAAGACGAGCATTCGGCATGGTATCCATCTGGTCGAGAACAACATGGAGCTGTCCTCGTAGACGGGTCACACAAACCGTCAATACCGTCTCATCCCTAACTGGACTCTTCTTCGTCAGTGCCTCCAGCTTATCCTGCACCTCATTATACTCCTCACTCAAAGCCTCCACAGCATCCTCCAACCTGTTTAAACGGGTCGTCACACATCCATCTACTGCTCCAAGCATCACAACTGTCGATGTAGATCTCCTAGGAAGAGGAGTCGCAGCTCTCGGCCCAGTAGAGATGCCAACATCAACAAGCATCTCCTGATACACAGTAGGTACAGTCTCTGGTGGTGGTGGTAGTAGTGACGCCTCTGGAGCAGGACTGGCAGGTGTGCGGGCTGCATGCCTGTCAGTGGCAGAGAAGGGTATGAGGGGTCGGTAAGGTGAAGGTGGTGGTCGGGCAGCTCTCCCCCGAAGACGTTGCCTAACATAGTAGAAAGGCAGAGTACCAGGTGCTGGAGTAGGGATGTCTGTCCTTTCCCCTTCGTCTTCAGACGAAGACGAGGAGATGTGTGCGATGGAAACCTCAGGAGTAGCAGCATATGTAGCAGGGGGTCCTCAGTGTCAGTAACCTCCATGGGTTCACCTTCTCCATCGGTGAACTCCATATCATCATCCTCTGTTTCCTCCATCGACTCATCCCAAGTGACTGATGCCTGTCCTGGTGACTGCACCACATCATCGGCCAGGTCGTCCTCTCCTCCGCCTTCTAGGCTAACTACGTCATCATCTGATGCATCAGGGATATAGATCGGTGAACGGTAAACCTCCTCAGTCTCTCTCTCAATCTCATCATCTGAAGCCATCCGGTACCACGGATATCCTGATGGTGATCCTCTAGGTAATCCTACCGATGAACTGATAGTCGACTGTGAACTGCGGTTGTAGTATGCTCCTGGAGACGTGGAATCATCAGAAGAAGACATCGCTGTAACATAAACAGAATAGATGTGTGTAAATATCTCATATAATTAGTCCGTGAAAGGGACATTGACATAACATATAGCAATTATTGTTCAACCCACATGTATCCCATATAACATAATTCAGATTTTGTTGTTGCACATGTAACCCATGTAATTATACCTCGTAATTGTTAAATCACATGTATCCCATTTATTACTTATATATATATATCCATGTATATATATATACTTAATACTTACAATTCGTATGATAATCGATTAAACACATAGCAGTTATAGTCTAGAGTTACTAAATGCAACCTAGTTCTCTATAACCATGTCTCTGATACCAATCTGTCACACTCCCAAAATATCAGAGTATAATGGCAACAAGGGAGTGGTGACGTCATGATTATCATACACACACAGTTACAAAGAACGACCTCTAAATGAGACGTTCGGAAAATAGATCACTTGTAATTGATAAAATAAATAGTTTTAACATAGTGCGGAAGCATAAAACTGGTCACAGTTACAAAACATAGTTTCCAAATAGTACAAATGATCATTGTTTCAATAGAAATGACGGCAATGCATGAGACTTCACTTAGCATCTTCCTTCTTAATACCTGAGAAAAACATTGCTAAAGCGTCAACATAAAGTTGGTGAGTTCATAGGTTTAGTTAATTAGAAATGTTTAATGAACCACAAGATTTTCCCAAAATTGATGACAATATAACAAATACAAAGTCATCATAAAAGTATTTATTACAGTCTAAGCTCGTGACACCGAAGCGTTAACAACACCGGTAGTATAATCATATAAATGTAGCCCAAATGGATGCCTAAACCCACGACATCCTATCTCAGACTCAAATGAAACTGTGCCCGCTTGTCCCTTGTTGGACCAAGGCAGACAGGGGCGTCAACCCCGATAGATCTATCCATAACATTCGCGCTTACACAAAGTAATTAACGGTTCACGATTCACGGGCCAAAGCAACTGGGTTTTTAGTGGGACTTAGACTAATATATAAATCAGTAAATGCACTTGTGTTCATACGTTAAATCAAGCAATGTCTCACCCCAAAAAGTAGTAAAAGCAGTTAAACATGGGGCTATAAACTCACCTCGTGAAATCAGCAAAATAAATGGAACTATGAATGTAGCTCGAGAATACGGTTACGCTAGCCGCGACCTATTTGAATATAAAGATCGTGTTACGACATCTAAAATTATACTAATAAAAAGATAACATCCTAGTTGTGCTTGACGGTACTTTTCGTTTACGGAAAACACGACACTTAAAAATCGGGTATTCAACAAATGAGGTTTATGGGCTAAATATTACCCTTAAGTTAATAAAATTCGGTTTGGGCCTTAAATAACCCAACACATACAAATGGCCCAACAATTATCCCAATTTAACCCACCCAAGGTTCGGCCCATTGGCCTTTTGACCCGGCCTGGACCAATTGGCGACACAAACAAGAAAAGGGAAAGTTAAATACGTATTTAATCTATCTCATTTTCCCAAAACACACAGTCATTATCTCTCTCTCTCTCTCGAAAATACTACCAACCGCCCCATCTTCTTTCTCTTTCTAGAAACTCGGATCTAATACAACTCCCATGTCTAAAATGATCTCTCAGAATAATAAACATCAATATTATGAGGGCTTGAGGTGAATAATCATGCGTGGGATGTGGGGTTTCATCCCCACATCAAAACCAATTCGATTCAAGATGTTTTTCCCAGGAGATTCGATGATAGATCCACCACCAAAAGATAAGTTTTAATTCTTTTTCGTTCTAATTAAATGGTTCACTGATTTTCGTTTCATATTTTCGAACATAAAAGGATTTATGGGTTCAAATCGTTTGTATTATAAAGCTGTGAACAAGGGATTCTCGAATTCAATAAAATCAAATTAGGGTTTTCGAAAATAATTGGGGGTTTTCCAAATCTAGGGTTTCTTTACAATTAAATAATGTTTTCATAAGTCTATTAATGTTAATTATTGAATAAAATAAGTTTTCGAAAATTAGGGTTTTGAATAATTAGGGGTTTTGGTAAATCTAATGTTTAATAACAATTAATCAATGTTTTCTATCATAAAAACTTATCAATTTAATCATATAGTCCGATTTGTAAAATTAGGGTTTCGGTCAAATTGGGGGTTTGTTCATATTTCGGTTTTATTTTAATTAACTAATCAATTCGTGTTTGGATTGGGTCTAATTAGAGTTTAAATCAATATATTAAAATTAGGGTTTATATAAATTTGGGGGTTTTTAATACTCGGTTGTTATTTATAATTAAATAATGTTTTTGGGAAATAAATTGTGTTAATTTCATAAATAAAAAAGATTTACAAATTTAGGGTTTCGAATTAATGAGGGGTTTTTATACCCGCGGGTTAATGGTGGTTAAGAGATGTTTCTGTAAAAAGGAATTGTGTAAATCTTATATCATGGCTAACTTTGAGTGATTAAAGCTTCGGCAGAAACAATGGGGGTCTCGGTTTGGTCATGATTTGGTTATGGCAGAAACAATGTAAAAGAAATTGTAAAGGGGGTCTCGGTATGGTCATGGCAGAAACAATGGGGTTGTGGTTTGTGGGTCAAAGTCCAGTTAATATTGTTATCCTTTATCCCTATATTTTTGTTTAAACCGAACCGTAATAAAAAGACTAATCCATTTGTTTTATTTTCGCAGGTTAGTTTAAAATTGACGAGCACAACTAAGACGTATGCAGGAAAATAAAAGAAGGTGGTTAAAAGACTCACGACGAGGGTTTCGTTTCGGTTTGCAGGTTCGAACGAGAAGGAAACGGCTCAGCTGGCTCAGACTTATCACTACTCCTTATGTTTTTACCCAGAACTTGTATTTAAAACTGCTCAGCAGGAACAAATTTGTAATATTTGGACTGTGGATATGTTTTGTGTTGTGTTTGGACATTGAACAATTTGGACAGTATTTAACTTTGTAATATTGGTTTAGGGTTAGTCTAAATCTGGAAATGGAGGTCTTGTGATGTACCCATTTTGGGTAAACTAGGCATGTGTGCTGGACTTTAGTGGTTAGTGGATTGTATAAACAAAGTATTTAGTTCCCAGGTCTGAGTGTTGACTATTGTTGACCAAGTTTTGAAAAAGATAAATAAAAGTTTACTAATTTGCTTTTTGTATAAGCTGTAACATTCGATCCAGCGGGGTTCATCAAATATCATAGTTTTAAACGCGAGAACATAACATGAACAATATGATAAAATTCGACACACGACTTAATCAAAGATGGTTATGCGTATTCTCGAGGGGTTCAGCAAACAATCCTAATCGGCACAACGGTTAATGCATAAAACGTTTAATAACGCGCACGTTTCATTCATAATATAGTAGACGTGAAAACTCGAGTTGTTACAATATTGTATTGAGAAGTCAGGTATACGGCAATGTACCAATAATCTGGAGGTAACGGACAATTAATAAATCTCTCGTCTTATTAGACTGATATGGGAGTGTCTAAGGGCTCGGTTCCATGAGCTTATTGCAATTTATGCTATATACAATTATCATTGTTGATGCAAATTATTATTTGATGCTTATAAGCATGCCACAAACTTATAATCTTTGCTTGTGTTCAAATTGATTTCATAAACCTATAGATTCACTCAGCATTTTTGCTGATTGTTTTACTCACATGTATTTCAGGTAATCAAGAAGTGGAAGCTTGGAGGTCACGGGAATGAAGTTGTGCGCTGCTTTTGTTGTTCAAACTCTTTGATTTATTTATCGTTCCTTTTTAAAACAAACTAATATGTTGTTTTAACTTATCTTTTGGTAACGATTACTTGGGACTACGCTACTCTGATAAATTTTTTAGGAACGATAAATTTGAAACGTCTCTTTTCGAGTCGTTCTTTATAAATTATGTGTTGTTGTATCATTGTTTTGCACCCAAAGATGTATTCCGCTGCGTATAAATTTGGGGGTGTTAAATATTGGTACCAGAGCCATGAGTTATAGAGAACTAGGTCTTTTTCTAAAAACCTAAACTATAACTGTCGGTTTTATTTTTTTCAAAGAGTCGGTGCACATGATTTCGCGCGACTTCAGGTTCAAGCTACTTCTGGGATTACAACTTTAGTATACATTATTATGTATGCCTTATTGCTAAGTATTTCTAAATAAAACTATAATCCTTTATCGATATATATTTATGTCGTTAAACTTTTCGATAAAAGTTTATCATTTATTAATGATTAACTTAAATAAATACAATGAATTTTTAAGATCTTTCTGTATTTATTTTTGAAGTATTTAAATTGATTTTATTGCAAAAATTTTATATTATGACCTTACATACCTTCATCTGCGCGCGTTACTTTCATTATTTAACCCTTTGAGATATCTACGTAGATATCCAAATTGTCTTCCGGCTATTTGTGCTTGGACGTCTTGAAACGTAGTCTCTAGACCATTGTGTAGTTCAATGTGTCCTTGGAAAAGACTAACCGCTATCGTGTGAGTCACACATTTTGAAACTCTCCTATAATCGTGTTGAATACTATCATGGTTTTTCATAATATTTTGTTGATTATTATCACCGTTTTACACGGCATGCGAAGATTTAACTTATTGACATTTATATGTATCGAATCCGAAGTGTACTGTTCGCTTATATCTCGGTAACGTCATCGTCATTTTATAAATCATCGTCTAGATTATGGCTCTAGATTGGGATACGATTTTACTTCTATAAAATTGTATCATTTTTTTTCATTAACCTTCTTGCTCCCGGAACGCAACCCTTTAATGTTCTATTCTTTTCTTGTTATGTTTTGTGTTTTTGACAATCGTGGCACCAAGGAGATTTGCCTACTTTGCACCTTAAAACTTAAATTATGAACGTCATTCATCGTTTTGCTTCCTAAATTTCGTGTTGAATACCTTGAAGCATCTTCTGTCATTCATTATGCTATATTTTTATTTGATGCTCATTATGAGATTTATTTTTCATAGTTGTAAAATCCACAAGACATGTGTATATATATATATATATTTTTTGAGCCGTTAGGAAGTGTCGAAAAATATATTTTATGTAGAAACTGCAGGGGGCAGTATAAACAGGTCAAAACTTAAAAGCAAAACATACGTTCTTAAAATAAAATAGTCAAACCTGCACAGAACTTGCAGGGGTATTTTCGTAATTTTATATTGGGTTTCAGGTCTCGAGTAAAACTAGAAAGTCGTCTGAAACGTCGTTTTACATTAAAATGCTTTAGACTCCGAGTCTTGGAGATGTTGTTTATCGGGTCAATTAATCGGCTCATACTTAATAGTCAAATCTGATAGAAAATTCGGAACATGGGTTTTAAACGTTCTAAGCAGTTTTGATTTCATTTGAGATCGTAAAATTTTAACAAATATTATTTTACAACTACGAACACTAGTTGCATGTGAAAGTGTTTAAAATAGAAACATTACAGGATTAGCAATTACCGGATAAATGGTGTAATTTGAAAATGAATAATATACTTTCTTAAAAGCATGTTGTGTCGAGTATCTTACATAGAATACACATGTGCATTGTTTTATTCTTTTCATATATATGACTCATTTGTCATTCGATGTTATTTTATTTTCGTTTTCTTCTAACCTTCCACTGATTTGAGTTGAGTTTTGAAGTTTTGTCTTTACATTCTTCATCGATATTTTTTTATTTTATCACGTGTCTCATGGCGTTTCCGTCTAAACCTTATAACCTTTTGAAACATTAACAACTTGTAACCATTTCATTGATTGTTTTATGAGCTACTATTTGCTACTTTTTGCAAACCTTTGGCTACTTTATACGTTGTCATAATGTCATATTATAAATAAATCTGATATTGTTTTACGATTATTTTCACCAATTATTTTTACTTTGGTCTTATAAAATACTTTTCGTAAGATTAAAAGCTGCTTATTAAGTATCTCACAAATTACTTGTATCCTATAAATTTATAAAGTATTTTTAAATTCCATTTTACAAATGGCATGGTTTATATAAACATAAGAAACGTAATACTTTTCGACGAAACTGAGCACTGCATTGCTATCCCTAAATTATACATGGCCTGATCACCTATGTCTAATTTAGAAGGAGCCATGCTAGGCTAAATAGTAGTCCACTTAAAAATCTTGATAATAATCAACTTTTTACTTGTATTTATGATAAAGATAAATAAAATGAAATAAAGTGAAAAGAAGTTTTGAAAACCTTTATATTTTATGCAAGTAGCGCAATTTTTATGCATCCGCATATGTTTTCCTACCTTCTCTTGGTTGAATTACACGTTTACAAATACGTTTTTACTCGATGATTGTTTTTCCACTTGTTACTTCATTTTGTCTTATAACTGATTTCTTTTGATTGTGCGTCTAATTACTGATTGTTGGTAAATGACGTGAAAGTCTCGATGTTTTATCCTTCCTTCTCGTCCAATCTTCTTTATGCGACTGGGTAGATCTTTGGAATTTCTCCGCACGTGAATAATAAATTATCACTAGAGTGATTTCCGTATATCCGGGATGACGTCCGTCACTCTCGTTTGTCTCGAAATCCACTCTTGTGAACCGTGCTTTGACTTCTCTCTTTAAACACTAACATCGTTCATTTGATTTGTTTTAATTACAAGTGATTATTAGGAATTTTCTTTGATTAAATTTTTGTATGGATCTTATTTCAGATCATGTATCGACCACCGCTAAGTTAACAAACTGATATTGGTGAACCATCGACCGCACTAACAAAATTGACAACTTGTTTAATCTATCATTTCTTATCATCTTACCATCAACGCCTTTATCTTATTATTCTCTTTAAGAATTCATACGACATTTGCTTCGTCCCCTTTTGTATCGTTTATTTCGTACTGATTGTTGACTATTATTTCAATTCGTATTCGTTTATTATCTTGTCACATTTTGAAACCCGAATATATCCCATGTTTATTTTGAAATAATAAACACCTTTATGTATTTCTACAAAGTATTATAAAATTTTTATGGAACTTGTCTACATTTTCTAATGATTTTCAATTATTGAAATAACCATCACAAGTAAAAGGTCAAATTTATACACCATATTTTGTATAACTAAAACTAATGTTTAAAATAAAATTATGTTCTACCTTTTGAACTAATTGACTTATTATACTTTACTTTTAATGTAATGAAATTGCCAGTTTAATTTATATTCCTAATAGTGATTTAATTTTGAAATTATATTCTCTAATTGTAACCATCAGTATGAGTTTAATTAATAAATTTACGTCATTCTTTCAAAGTTTCTTAAGACGACCAAATAAATTTTGAAACTATTTTACTTCTATTTTTAATATATAATCTTTATCAAGAATGTACCTCAATTGAGTTTTAAGGTAATACAAATCCGGGACGGATAATTGTGACAAATGTCATTTTAATGTTAATACTTAATTCATTCTTCGCTCTCATTTTTCTAGTATTGTGAATTATTATGTTTTACGGTTACGTGATTCGAGATCCCTCGTCGATCGTTAACCTTAAATCATTTTACCACATCTTGTCCGTTTATGCGTTTATTGAATTCATTTTTATCTCGTTCTGTTCCTCGTATTGAAGATCACTATTTTATTCTGAGTTTTAAATGAATCTCGGGAAGCAGTGTATAAGGAGAAACGATAAGTGTCACCAGGATTTATGCGTGTACTTGTGGAATGATTGAGGACCGAATCTCTTAATGAATGGAGTTAATAAATTCTTTACGACCTCGAGGAGTATGTTGAAGCCGACACCGCAAGTGGAAAGACTCTGGAGATCAAGTGGTTATTATCAAGGGTTCGTTCAAGGTTTTCTCGATGATTTACGGTGGAGATCTATACTCGATGTTTATGTTCGACCTTTTCTTTTATGTACTTAATGATGTGTGATCTAGTCAAATGATCGTAAGTTGTGAGAACTTGAGGCGGCATCATCCGATGACGTCCCATCATGTAGAGCACATATTATGTAATATCTTTTTGATTTTCAACAACGATGTTTATTGAGACTTTAATGCGCGTTGGCGAAAGTGAGATGGTGTCTTTGTATTATCTTTTGAGTAGGGACCCGCGTGTGAGCACCCTCCGACGACGAAAATGTTTTCTTGTTAGTTCTTTTTGATTTGTGTCCATGGCTATCCGGTCGATGGATATCCTTTAAATTGCAACATTCTTTTTAACTGGACTTACCCGAAAATCCTGTCACCTATTCTTGTCTTCGAATGAGCTTCGTGTGATTCATAAAATTTTCATGTGTCGAACTTGACGGGTGACTGGTGGATAAGGATTTATTTATTCCTATTTGGTGAGATACCACTTGATGACAAGTTACGTTTTGTAAAAGAACCAGTGGAGATCGTGGATCAAGATTCACGTAGGAACGTGAAGACTTGTTTATAAGGAATGCCCTCCTCTTTCCGGGTAGTGAACAACTCTTGTATGAGGCGAGTTGAGGGCCGGACGTCGCTCCCTTAAGGTGGTGAGGATGTAAAACCCGTAAAAATAAGGTCATAATTTAATTCTACTTTCAGTTATTTTGAAGTATTTTATAACGTTAAATATTATTATGTTTAACGGTTTAAGTTGAAACCGATATTAAATATTATATTTTAATATTTTGACGAGTAACGAGAACTACTAGTGATCGCGATACCGACGGATGCCAAAAATTTTATATTTTATTATCGATCGTTTCGATATTTAATATTTTCGACGATGTCGTTTTAATTGCGTATCGAGTCGTTATATTATTATTTTTCGTGTGCGTTTAAACTTTTAAAAAGTATTTTTACGAAACCCGAGTCTCGTAAATATTTAAAAATTTGCAATTTACATTTTTACCCTTTTAAACTATTTTATTACATTTTGGACCAAAACTATCACAAATTGGCAAAAACTACCCTAACCTTACACTATATATATGTTTTCCACTAACAGAATTCATTTAAAAAAAATTCATTAAAACAAAAACACCATCTTTCTTCTTTCTTTTCCATTTTGGCCTACACCACCACCATCCATTCCATCAATTTTTTTTGATGATCAACTTTGATCCATCCAAAAACAAAACAAGTCCCATTCCTATTTTTGAAAGGTGATTCTAATGATACTATTTTTACTTACATGCATTGAGTTTTGAATTTTGATAAAAAAAACTAGGCTTGTTAGGTGGTGATTTTGATCATGCATGTGTTAGAGATGATGATCAAATGATGTTTATGTAATGTTTTGGTTAAAAAGTTGAATTTTAATTTTTGGGTTTTTGATTTTGATGATGATACAAGTGTTAGGATTGGTTTATGGTGATGTTAGGATGTTAGAATGATGATAAAAGTTGTTGGTTTTGATCAAAAACTTGATTTTGTAAGAGATTTTTATAGTCAATTTTAGGCAGTAGGTTTGAGGCCATTTTCGAGGGTCTTAAGTCTGAATATAGGATGATATGATGGGATTATGTTGTAGAGAATTTCGTTAGCTTCGATTTGATATAAAGTAGGCCTTCCAACTCCAAACGAGGTGGAAGTTACACTGGTTTGATTTTCGTGTACCGGGAGACGAGTGTTGACACCATCCGAAAATTGTTGTCGTATTTGGATCGAATCTCGGGGACTATAAAATGAGTTTCAAAATGATTCAAGGGCTGTTCTCAAGCTCCAAGTTTATCATTTTGAGTCTATTTTTAGAATCAAGTGGCGGTTTTACAAACGGAGTTGTTTAGAATGGTCAAAATGGTTTCGTAAGTCAAGGTCGCTAAACTGTCCGGATTTTGTGATTCAAAGATGAGTCGGGCAGGGAACTTTAGAAGTAAAATCTTTTAATGGGCTCTTGGGAGGTCTTTCTACATATAGTAAGTGAGTTCTCTGAGTAGTATCATAAAAAGTTGATATGTCTAAGTATGGGAAAACGGCTTGGACATTCGGTATGTTCCGGCAGATTTTTATTAAAGGCGTAGAATAATAAAATGAATATATAGGAGAGTGTAATAGTATCACTTGTATCGTTTTCTCTCGATTTTGTCGTGATTTTATGAGTCGAGTTTTATATTCTTATGTATGGGTTATTTCTCGAGTCTATTATTAATGAACGCACCTCATTTGATAGGTTGCAGTTCTCGTATTTGAAAGGCATCATCTATCGTCGGCGATCGTCTCATTACCACAATTGGCTAAGGTGAGTCTATAGCCTCGCTTTATACTAGTTATTAAATGATTTAAACCCGCGAGGGGGAATACATGTTTTATAAACTTAGAACACAAGATTTTTATGGTATGCTTTGTCCCTCTATGAATGGACCCGTGGTTGCCTTTAAATTGCATTAAGTGATTGCCTTTGTTAAAACCTCAATTATGGACCGTTAATTAACCTATGATGGGTTAACCGCTAGTACAATTAATAGACCTATGGGGGAAGCCGCCCCGGTTCAGTTTTTGTGGACTTGTCATAGAAGCTTAGGCCCGACCACCACACTGTTTGAGCATATTGTATTGAGAAGTCAGGTATACGGCAATGTACCAATAATCTGGAGGTAACCGACAATTAATAAATCTCTCGCCTTATTAGACTGATATGGGAGTGTCTAAGGGCTCGGTTCCATGAGCTTATTGCAATTTATGCTATATACAATTATCATTGTTGATGCAAATTATTATTTGATGCTTATAAGCATGCCACAAACTTATAATCTTTGCTTGTGTTCAAATTGATTTCATAAACCTATAGATTCACTCGGCATTTTTGCTGATTGTTTTACTCACATGTATTTCAGGTAATCATGAAGTGGAAGCTTGGAGGTCCTGGGAATGAAGTTGTGCACTGCTTTTGTTGTTCAAACTCTTTGATTTATTTATCGTTCCATTTTAAAACAAACTAATATGTTGTTTTAACTTATCTTTTGGTAACGATTACTTGGGACTACGCTACTCAGATAAATTTTTTAGGAACGATAAATTTGAAACGTCTCTTTTCGAGTCGTTCTTTATAAATTATGTGTTGTTGTATCATTGTTTAGCACCCAAAGATGTATTCCGCTGCGTATAAATTTGGGGGTGTTAAAAATAATAAAGCATTTCCATTCATAAATATCAAATTTACATAGGTCCCAAGTCATAGTAGTTCATATAATTTTTACAAAGCATTTGAATGGAAATTGTTATTTAAGTGCGGGCCATAAATTCTTGTCATCTTCCCGATAATTACCTTCAAGTACCTGATATAAATCATGTTAAAAGAAAAGGTCAGCGAAAACGCCGAGTGAATTCATAGAGTTAAATAAAAACCATTAATATATCATCGGTATATAATTATTACCGAAAATTATTTTGTACAAATCTTTGTAGTAAGCCATAAAGTAGGCCAAAAACATTTTATACAAATCCTTGTCAAAATCATAATATAGGCTTTTGCCTTCAAAACCATTATACGAACCAATGTCGTAAAAGCATCATACAATACGTTTTATAAAGTTGTATAAAGTTAAATAAAAACCGTTATATGAATATGGTTATGTAAAACCAAAACACGAACATAATATCAATAATAAGACCCCGTATTGCTAGTCAGACAATAAATTGTAATTCAATGCGTATAGCAGTATTTTCGTTATTGGATTATTATAAGCCGCATGACATTGTTACCTTACTATACCAAAAACGGGTAGCTAACCCGGAACTCAATTTTCTCATCTAAGTTAGCGTGTCGTCACGAAAATCACGCTATGGAAATCTTCTCATACATAAATTCGCTTACCAATCAATGTGGCACGACGGGGATCAACCTTCAAGGCGCGAACTGGGGTGGTCGTCCCCAAACAGTACTATTATATGCATAAGCGTCTACCAAATCCCGGTAGTTCACAATTCACGCTAATGGGACTTTTAGTGACATAACCTAACTTTAATAATCCATTTCATTTCATTTATCAGGTCATATAATCATTGATCGGGTCATATAATCATTCGGGTCCAAATCAATAAGCAAACAATCAGGACAACTGGTGTCCTGTTTTTATTAAAAATAACATATTATCTCCCTCGCGGGTATATAAAACATTTCATAATAACATTTTAAAAAGTGTGAGGCTATGAACTCACGTTGATTGGGAAAGGCGGTTATCGACGATTTGGATGTACGTTACGCGCTTCAATCACGAAAACCTAGACAAATAATATTCGTCTTAGACTCTTGTCCAATGACTTTATAAAAACAATGGCTATGTATATATATGATGATATTAGAAATATGATGATGATCAAGTGGGATTGTTCATCTTTATTCACTCATTATAGTGTTATATGTTGGTAAATTTTTATACTAGTTTCACAAGTTTCAATCCAATTTCATTTTAAGGCCCAATAAGCCCATGATAAGCCCATTTCATTCCATTAATACAATTTACTACTTCTAACCTCATGCTTATGCTTACTAGTTGGGCCCAAGTGGGTTAAGCCCAATAAGTAAGTTCATTTGTGTTTGGCCAAATTAGTTGGATTAATAGTCCAATAAGGCTAATTTGGCCCGTTAATGTCCGTATGTTATAAAGCTCGAGTTTTATCGGTTTTTACTTGTAATATGTACTTATATATCATTATATGAGTTATAAAAAGTTTACATTAGACGGGTCCGACCATCTAAGTTTTAATTGACGAAAACGTTAATTTTACGGTTTTAACCGAAAAGATGTAAAAATCATGTTTATAGTTTTATAACTTATAAAACTTATCAAATTGCCATTTTTATAAAATGTCTAATTTATTTATTATTATACATACTTATATAAATGTTATATATAAGTTAGTGGGTTTTAATACATTTTATATATTATTTACTTGAGTGCTATTATAATACTATATACTATAATTTTCACAAATCTGATTTTTACTTTCACTTTCACCGTTTTTACCATATCTTGAGTTCTACAAGGAGATAGAAGCTCATTTTTGGAAGAAATAAACTTAATATTATGTGCTACAATTAACTTAGTTTTAGCTACTGCTCAATCTAAGTCTAAGTATCCCTAACAGTCCTCAAAAAACAGACTATTCAGATTGGTACATCAATTTTGTTTTGATCATATCTCACTTATTATAATGATTCCATTGCATGGCCAACTCTCACATATGTAAAAGTCTTAATACTTACTTTATATTGATTCACCTATATCATTTTATCAGTTTAACAAATGGTCCTTTACGGTTTTTATACAGCCTAATAATTTAAGCAAGATTTTAACCTTTTTACATGTAGTTTTCAATCTTTTTAACCATGTTTATCAACACATGATCCCCACACAATATTTTTATCATCATTCATCATCATATACATATACATAAATAAAGAAAATACAAGATTACATATTCAAAATAACAAAAGGATAGGAAGAACAATCTCTATACCACCAAAGTGATGAAAAGATGGGGTTGATGATGAACAAGACTTGGTTTTGGGTAACCAGTCTTATGAGATATCAACACCACTTCAAGGATCACCAAATATTTGTAGACTTCTCCAAAAATCAGTCCTTGATCTCCATGGAAACTCCTTACTAGTTGTTAAAATCACCTCCAATCAACAAGTCTTCAAAAAGACATCATCATATGTGTGAATAACACATGATTTCATGGTTAACTTTTGATCAAAGTGGAGGTTTTATGGTGGCGGTGGACGGCTAGTAGAGAGAAAAGGGGAGAGAGTGAGTTGTTTTGCATGTTGAAAATGAGAGAATGGTTTCGAGTTGGTGGTTTTTGTGTTGAAATGGTTTTGAGAGGAAAACATGGACAAGTGTCCTTGTTGGTTTATTAAAACTTGAGACACATGAGGTATTGTGTAGCTTATGTAGCCGTCCCATATTAGGGATTGGGCAAAACTTGTTTTGTATCATCCCTAATTATTTACGGTACTCCTCGATTCTAGTTTCCTCGATTTGCGTACCCTCGGGTCGTTTTACGAAAAACGTTTTTATAAATTATGAATCAACGGCACAAAACGAATCTAATAAAAATTGTCTCATAAAAAACAGAGTTCAAAAACGTAAATACGTAATCCTAAGGTTTCCGGTTTAGTCGTAAAAGACGTTAAATTATGCACGTAAGTCCTAATCTCTTCTCGTAAATTTGTGAGTTTATGAACCAACACAAATTTAAATTATAAAATAATATTCACGAATAAATTTATTTTCCTGAAATGTGGGACTGTCACTAAAAATGGTGTATTTAAACGTAAGCACGTAACGTAGAGTCCTCCGGTTTAAACGTAGTCGATGCTACTTGAAGACGTAAACCCAAATTTCTTCCCAAAAATGAGTGAGTTCATATTATAACATTAAAATAATGTTTTTAAATAATACTTGAGTATAAAATATCGACCATAAATTGACGGATTGTCACAAGATGTGACAGGGACAGATGTGATTGTAGGAGCGGTTGTGGCTGGAGTATGTGATGAGGCTGTATTAGCATCTACATCATAAAACTTCTTGGTGCGTTTTCCTTGGCGAGGTGGAGGTTTTGGAGTTGATTTACACTTGGTAAAATCATCTTTGTGAGATTTGTCACCTTTGGACTTGTTTTTTTCAGACTTGTTTTGCTTATCTCCATCCTTTTTCCCTGTATCATCGTCCCCTTCTTCTTCATCATCACCATTTTTACCGTCACCATCACTATTATCATCACCATCAATGTGTTTATCACTTCCGTCTTCGTCATTACTACCATCTTCGTCATCACTACCTCCTTCTTCATCACTTCCTTCTTCGTCATCACCACCTTCGTCGTCATCACCATTGTCATCATCATCATTGTCATCATCAGCATCATCGTCATCATTGTCGGATTCGTCTTCCTATTTCTCGTCATTTAGGATATTATAAGGAACGATAGTATCGTGTTTCTTGAATATCTCAGTATCTTCATCAATTTCCATTATAAGAGCTTTGTGAAGGTTCTTTTGAGCTTTGGTTTGGTTGTAGGACCCGACTTGAATCATCCGAGCGTGTAATAGTTTCTTCAACTCATAATCCGTGAGCCTTTGAGCAATGAGAAAATCTAACTTATGAGTGTCAGAAGACTGGATCATGACTTTGCTTGTAGCAATTTGTTTCAACTCGTCTCGCAGACTGTCAATAGATTCCTTAACCTTGTCATTAAGTGATTCAACAATTGATTCGTTAGATTTGGCAATAATCTCTTTCTCATCTCGGTACCTCTTTTTGAGTTTTTGAAGACGAATTAACTTTGCTTCATTTTTGGCGGTTTCATTTGTATTGGCTTGAGCTAGTTCTTCTGCATGTAGTTTGCGAGACAATTGTAACTCTTCTTGGAATTTAGCAATTGCGTCTTCTTGAGCTTTTCTTGTGGATTCTTCACTTTGTTGTCTACGAGCTAAGTTCGATTTAATTCGAACCATCTCTTCTTGTTGAGCTGTCATGAGTTGTTCCATTTGAATCATGAACATTGCTGGTAACGATGGAATCAACGATATCGGTGCTGCTGGTGTTTGTTGTGTAGGAGCAATGGTCATGACAGTTCTTGAAACTTAAGCGGAGAGAGGTTGACTTGGTAGAGTTAAAGGAAGTTGAATTGACGCAGGTGGAATCACTATAATAACTGGTGGAGACACTGTGGAAACTGGTGGAGGCATTGTAGTAACTGGTGGAGACACTGTAGTACTTGGTGGAGGCACTATTGTAGTACTTGGTGGAGGCACTGTAGTACTTGTAACTTTGGTAGTTTCAACATTTGTAATATGTTTAGTGTTAACAAATTCTGTTGTATCAGTAGACCCGACAATGTCCATATCCTTCAATCCGTCATGAGGTTGTTGTTCATCATGAATGTCGACATCGTCAACAATTTGGGCAGATTTCTCACGAAGAGGTATGTAATCATCTGGCTACCCAAATTCAGCAATATCAGGAGGTAGCATGGTTTCCTTTGCCTTCATACCAGAACCACTACCCCCCCCCCCGTGTCTTTCTTACTTTGCATGATAGATTTCTTTACATTTCGTCTTTCAGTTTTGAGAAGCAGTTCTTCTTCATTAATATCTTCATCTTCATCCTAAAGCATTAGCTCCTTCCCACTAGACTTGGCAACACTTTTCTTCTTTTTGGGCTTAGGTGAACCTGTTTCTTCTGATGGTTCACTTTGTTTGCGTTTGCCTTTGCCTTTGGGTTTTTGTGAAAAAAACTCTCCAGACGCAACACTGTTCTTTTGGTTTTCATTTTCTTCCAACAATAGCTTGTATGCATCACTTGCCTTGATTGCATAATTCAGCATGTGATCAGGAACTTGAGTTGGAATACCTGTATAGATACGTAGTTGTCCGTCTTGTCGTATATCGATGGTATCATCGTCATCTGGTGTATGACGAGGGCTCCCTTTACGCTTATCATTTGAGTTATCTTCTTGCATGAAGTAATGATTGATGAGCTTAACGAATAATCGGAATTGAAAGTACCCAGCCTTCTTATTTGTTGCGGTGTGGAATAGTTGAAAGTGAAACACGTCCCATAGTAAATGCGCATAATTCACATTCTTACCTTTGTAAATTCCCCAAAAGATGCAAGCTTGTGGAAATCGCAAAGAATCATACCTAGTGGTTTTGGCGGTAAGACATCGAATGAGTGTACCGAAGATTGCTTTCCAGGGTTGTCCCAATCTTGCGGTGTTGAATTGAGACGCATTCCCTAAATCAGGATCATCATATCCAAGAGAAAAATACATCTTAATGAGTTCTTTCTTGTCAGGGTTGTCTGCAAACCTTTACCTTGAGGTGGAGTCGTCAAGTAGAATATTTTACGAAAGTGAGGCATAGTGAGAATCTTTTACTTTTTGTTAATTGTGAATGCAATCTTGGTGTCTGATATCCTTTTCTTCGATGCCCAAAATTCATGCATGTAAATAGTAGGAACCGAAGCAGTAGCTCTTAATGCCTTCCTGATTGGTGTACAATCAAGAATTTTCGTTGCTAGTTTGTATGCATATTGAGCTGAAGTGTTGTCTTCCTTTAGCCTAAAGTTGTTTGGTATAAAGTGGAGAGGCGTGTCATCGGTGATAGGTGTTTGATCAGCTTGAACTTGTTTTGGCATGTTTACTGCTTTATATAAAAGATACAAGTTGATACAAAACTATATATGGTACGAAGCATAAATCCTCTAAGCCTATCAAACATATCTTATACTATCATACACTGCTAATAAGACAAATCCTTTCGAAGAAAATCCTTTCGTAGAAATCCTTTCGTAAAAATGCATTTCGTAGAAATCCTTTCGTAGAAAACAAGTTTCGAAGAAAACAAGTTTCGAAGAAAACAAGTTTCGCAGAAAACCTTTCGTAGAAATGTTTCGTAGAAAATTCATTTCGTATAAAAATGTTCGTAGAAATCCTTTCGTAAAAATGCATTTCGTATAAATCCTTTCGAAGAAAATTCATTTCGTAGAAAACCCTTCGTAGAAAGCCTTTCGTAGAAATCCTTTCGTAGAAATTCATTTCGTAGAAAAATCTTCGTAGAAAGCCTTTCGTAGAAAAATCTTTTGTAGAAAACTTTCGTGGAAAGTCTGTCGTAGAAAACCCTTCGTAGAAAAATCTTTTCGTAGAAAACCTTTTGTAGAAAGACTTACGTAGAAAACCCTTCGTAGAAAAATATTTTCGTAGAAAACCTTTCGTAGAAAAGCCTTCGTAGGAAAAGCTTTTCGTAGAACTCCTTTCGTAGAAAAAACTTTTCGAAGAAAAATCTTTTCGTAGAAAAAAAAACTTTTCAAATAAAAATCTTTTCGTAGAAAAAACTTTTCGTAGAAAATTCTTTTGTAGAAAGCCTTTGATAGAAGGGTTTCGTAGAAAACCCTTCTATCAAGCCACTGATATACAAACACCACTTATTCAAAGAATGTTCAATTCAGAGATTTATCTATCAAACGCAACTAGGAATAAACCTAAGGCCAATCCATAGTGATCTAGGCATACCCATCGTAAAAGAATGCTATACCACTCAAAACCCACTAATCAATTCATTATTTTGATTCAATTAAATTCACAAACCTTAATTTGATATTTGGGGATTAACTAATTAAACAAAGAAACGGAATGAATCACGAGTACCTTAACAGTTTGTAATGACAAAAAAATCAAAATCATGGTGGAAGAAGCTTTTAGCAATGGCGGCAAGAAGTTGGATGATTTTGTTTGTGTGAAAAATAATGAGACGACAAAGAAAGAGAGGGGGCGGGTATAACAGATTTGACCTAGGTCAATGTTGGGCAAGTTACACTCATGGTCCTCCTTTTTCTTGATATTTTTCGTTTAGTGACATTTAACATTCATTGTTACAAAAATAGTATAGTAACTATTATTCACACGCAACCAAACACCTCAGTTAAACTTCTATGCCTAAGCCCGAGTCACATAAATCATGAAAGTCACGAAGCACAACAAATACACACGAAAGATAATGAATTATTAAGCATGAAACCAATTAATTTTATGAAGGACTTTTGAAGACTAATTTGATGATGAAAATGATTTGAAATTTTCTCCCCCTTAAATACAAACCTGTTTCCTATTTAAATAACTGTAGTTATTGTATTAAGGAGTACTAATGTAAGACTTTTTCCGTTTTAGCTTGATATAAAAAATGATTCGTAGTGGCAATAAGATTTCTCTTATTTTTACAAAGGAAGTGCACTGAAGCGTACACTAATTTGTGTTATACCAAGTTATAAAGTAAACTTTATCCCTTTTATGGTTTTAAAGTAAACCATACTTGAGAAAGTTAATTCCCGTTGTGAGCCAACGTCTTCGTATGAAATACGTAACTTTAATGCGAAAAGCGGGTTGCAGTCAGAAATAACTACAAGCCAAGTGTGAGCCAATTGTAGAATCATGTTTTCTTTTAATTGTTACAAGTGTTGTAATGATCTAAATAGTGGGAGAGGGATTAAGATCTACAGAGAGAAAGTTAGAGAGAGAAAGAAGAGTATTAGAGAAAGATAGATGTATTATTGAAATGTGAGAAACAAACAATGAGCAACCCCTCCTAACATGCTAGGAGGGGGTATATAGCCCACCCTACATGTGGGCTATATGGGCTATATGTTTACATAACTAGATCACGAGCCCATACTACGTATCTATTGTCGGAGTGACCGATCCTTTCTAAATACGTAAAAACGTATTTCCAACAATCTCCCCCTAAGGGAGGTCACTCCAAGTTACAATGTCCTAAATAGGCTATAGCTCGTGATTTATGCTAATAATGATGTGACCGAGACTTTCTTTGGAAAAATGTATTTCCAACAATCTCCCCCTAACGGAGGTCACACCATTTTACAAAATCTTAAACCTAGCATACTAAGCTTGAGTCTTCGATCTTGTTCTTGTGAGTATGCTGATGTGATCTTTGGCTTTAGTATTGAGTATATTTCCTTGCCTTGACCTTGTGCATTCATCACTTGTGAAATTTTCCTCTTCGTGACTTCATGTTCCACATACTTATACTTTTATAAATTCTTGAAAGATTCAGAGTTTGATACAGCGGAAGACTTGAGTTTTAGACTTTCTTGAATTTGTTGAAGTATTAAGTGCATACAGTATAAGCATGTGTTGATGATTTCTTCTGGATTTTACACCGCAATGCCACCTTCTTGTTACACTGCATAAGACAATTATAACAAAACATATACACGGATGAAATGGCCTTGAACATTTCATTCTAACTCGGTAGCATTTTACCTCCAATCGGTGAAGACCGTTGGATGATATAAAATATCGTACTTGTGGCAGGTAGTTTCAAGTAAGAACCTCCTTGACAAGATTTCGCGGTTAAACCCGTTCTCTTTATTCGACCGTCTAAAGCTGACTGCGAACATAAAGAGTGAATCATTTGGATAATAATATCCGCAAGATTTGAAGCAGTCAATTCATGTTCCTGGAAAAAGTGAAATTCAATTAAGAACTGCACCATCGTTGCTTTCCAGTTGTCACAAGCTTGATTTGTATAGAATCTTGCAAGTTACCTACCAAGTGTTGTTTGAGGTTAACACTAGAAGGATTTCCACTCATCACTGTGAACACTAAGGTATCACTCTGAGTGTTCTGGCAAGATCACTAAGATATTGTGTAGAGGCCTAGAACGTGTTTAAATTCAGTTAAGAATTAAACCATTGTTGCTTTCCATTTATCACAAGCTTGATTCATAAAGAATCGCACAAGTCACCTACCATGAGCTTTTTGATATTTGCTCAAGAAGGATTTTCATCTTCATTGTAAATACTTTCGTATTACTCGGATGTTCAAGCAAGATCATGAAGATTTTGCGTAGGACTCTTAAGATCTTTCTTATTTTTCTTAGTGTGTGAAGAAGCAAGGAATTATGAAAATGTGTCTGAATGAGATATTTGATGATCTCAAATGGCTCTAGACTCGATCGTGCATTTTGGATTTTAGTGATCAGAGGCTGGAGAGCAGTACCACGATTTCAATACCAATTTATTTGGAGTGAATAAATCAATAGATAATGCGTTGTCTCTGTGTGATTAAAACAAATATCCTTTAAGAGATATCTGAGTTAGCTGGGATGGGTTGTGCATTGCATCACTAGGTCCATGATGTCTATCTTTAATATCAATAATCATTAACAATGATCTTAATAGCATATGTATTGACCCGATTTCTGCCTAAGGTTGTAAGGAGGGCTTCTTTCTTTACACCCTTTATCTTTACAATTCTTTTTCATTCTTCAACCCCTTCACTGCTTACCAATACGTCATAGTTAGCTCCTTGTTGTGATTGTTCTAGTGCTAACTTAAGTACTTGGTCGGCATTCTACTACATTCACAATCTTTCTCCATCTTTCCTAAGGACTACTATTTCTAGCTATGGAATGTCCTTGGGAAGATTCCTCCGGTTCTAGAAGAATCATTGGACTTTAACCTATACTACCATCCTTATGTCACCACAATCTTCACCGTCGTGAATAGATATGTTTTAGGTAAGTGTATGTCACTATGAAATCCATTTTGATATCCAAATCCATTTTGCTCCCCCTTAACATATGCCACGATATTCGAAAAACATTTCGAACATGTCAGGATGATCTAGCACATTATGTCAAACCATTATGATCACAATATTAAATCACATTTTCTCCCCCATATTAAAAATATTAACCCAATCGATGTTTTTAATATCAGTTGATTTAATAACATTTAAAGAAATTTTAGGAAGAAAAAATGCAAATCCAATTATCTTCATGATTTTACAAGCTCCCCCTCGAATTAATGAGGGTGTACTTGAAACGTAACTAAAATACCTTTTTAAACACAAGTGTAAGGTACATATCACGTGCAAAGATCATATATGATAATGTATTCACAAGATTAGCAATTTACGAGGTTGGACCTGAATGATGGAGAACATCATATGATAGAATCACATGGTTCTTGTTCACGAATGTTGGTCGCCTCGTCACGTCTGAAGTTATCTCTTGACTCCATGTGTACGACTGATATCGTTGTGTTGACACCAATATGTAAACTTGGCACTTTTGGCGTCAAAGATTCTGAATGCTGGACAATTGCTCCCCCTCAATTGTTGACCCGTGTTCTATTGAAAGAGCTGTAGCCGCCGTTTGAGTAGTCACATCGTCGAATATGTAGATATCAATTGTAAATTGCTATGGTTTATGGAGATGATAACTTCATAAAAACAAGATTTCTCTTGTTTTAACAAATAAATGCACTGACACGAACATATATTCGTGTTAGATTGTGTTATTACTTAAACACAATCCCTTACATGGTTATAAAGTAAACCATGCCCAAGAAAATTAATTCCCGTTGTTGAGTCAAATCTTTCCAGTGAAATGCTTGACTTGAGTATGAAAAGCGGGTTACTATCGGAAAAAATAGCAAGCCATTTTGAGCATGTTTTAAAACATTTGAACTTCTGCTCGAACTTTATTTACAACCCCGTGTCATTATTGGATGACATTTCTAGTATCGTAAATATTATCGATTCCAGAAGACATGCTCTTTTTATCAAAAACATTTTTGAACACACAATTTTGAAAGATTTAGAAAAACCGTTTGAGAAATTCTCGAAAAATTGTGTTCAATGTTTTGAAAACGAATTACTTGATCTTAAGATGTTGAATATCTTACAAAACGAGCTCAAGTCCGATAAGTTGTAAACTTCCCATTGTGAGGATAAGTTTATCATCGGCGATAAACTTTTCTTTTAACTGAAGAGCGAGTTCTAAGCTGACATTTACTTAGAA
Organism: Glebionis coronaria; assembly: GCA_025667525.1. NCBI lineage: Eukaryota > Viridiplantae > Streptophyta > Magnoliopsida > Asterales > Asteraceae > Glebionis > Glebionis coronaria. The sequence goes on along the minus strand of CM046882.1, from coordinate 265,709,407 downwards.
GTCTTTTTCATGATCTTGAAAAACTTTTGAATGTTTTAACATAAATCTCATGACCGAGAAAGATGAATTTCCTGTTATGAGGAAAAGTTCTCTTATTTAAAAGATACACTTTCCTTTCTGAGCTTAAAACTTGGAATGTTTTAATACAAGCTCATGACCGAGAAAAATGAATTTCTCGTTAAGAGGATAAGTTATCAGTAAAGATAAGCTTTCCTAAAATTGAAATCCGAGTTACAGTCTGATAGTTAACTGTAAGTCATTGTGCATGAGCTTAAAAACTTTAAATGTTTTTAATATTAGCTCATGCCCGAGAAAAATTAATTTCTCGTTGTAAGGAGAAGTTTATCATCGGCGCTAAACTTTCCTTTCTTTGAGGTCCGGGGCATAATCTGAAATATAATTATTACGCCATTGTGCATGAACTTAAAAACTTCGAATGTTTTTAATATAAGCTCATACCCGAGAAAATTGAATTTCTCGTTGTGAGGATAAGTTTATCATCGGCGATAAACTTTCCTTTCTTTGAAGTCCGGGGCATAATCTGAAATGTGATTATACGCCATTTACACGAGCTTAAAACTTTTGAATAGTTTTAATTTAAGCTCGTGTCCGAGAAAATTTAATTTCTCGTTAATGAGGATAAGTTTATCATCGGCGATAAACTTTCCTTTCTTAGAATCGTAGGTTACAATCTTACATGCGACTGCAAACCGTTGTTGATGAGCTTAAAAACTTTGAATGTTTTTAACATAAGCTCATGCCCGAGGAAAAAATTAATTTCTCATTGTGAGGATAAGCTTATCATCGATGATAAACTTTCCTTTCTCTGAAGATCGGGTCATCGTCTGAAATTTACCAATGTGCCATATACACGAGCTAAAAACCATTGAATGGTTTTAGTGTAAGTCGTGTCGGAGAAAAAATAATTTCTCGTTTTGAGGGTAAGTTATCGTTGCGTAGATAAACTTCCCTTTCTCTGAAGATCGGGTCACAGACTGTGATTTAAATGTGAGCCATATACACGAGTTTAAAACCTTTGAATAGTTTTAAAATAAACTCATGTCCAAGAAAATTTAATTTCTCATTTTGAGGGTAAGTTATCATCGGGATGAACTTTCTTGTCTTTTGAGATTGAGTTACAGTCTGTGATGTGACTATAAGTCCTTGATACATTGTAAGCTTAACTGCAAATCCTGTGAGGCACTTATTTCTCTGATATCAGCTTCTTCAGTAACCAAACTCTGAGAGTGTCCTTAGTTGAACGGTATATAAAGTTCGGACCGGTTTGTTTTTGTTGATCCTTGACTTTGGTACCTGCATTCTCATGTGAAGTTTACATGCTTTGATATGGGTTAGCGATATCTATTTTAGAAGCAAGTGGGGGTTCACATATGTCTTTTCTTGTGCCAAAGGTGACCTGAGGAGATGATTCACTTATCTTAATTGGCTAACGTTTCCTTTTATAGAAAACCTTAAGTTCAGACTTAAGTGATGCATCATCCTTTTCAATTTCCTCCTTAGTAGTCTTAGTAGAATCGGAAGCTATCCTAGTTAAAGGGCACACGTTTCCTACAAGAGTGAAAGTTCTACCAGTGGGGCGCCAAACTTTACCAATGGGTTTGATTTTAGCTATCCACTGGGATTTAAGTCTAGCACGAGAGTTCACCTCATTAAGTAATTTCGTGACACAAGAGTCATGATTTGCCGTAAAGACACATTTTCTACATATTTTACAAGTAGCATATTTCATGTTCGAGTAAGATATGGAATTCCTAGATAATTGATTGATGCTCCTAGGATAGGATATGTTACGGTTAGCAGTTTCGGATAATCTAGAAGGCATCTGACTAGGTTTGAAATTCCTATCTCTTACTTGTGTCTTTTGAATAGATTCCCTTTGACTAAATTTATGGCGAACGTCATTTGAACTAGTTCTAGACGTGTTGTTTGTATTCATAGAGAAACTAGAGGCAATCATGTGAGTAGGTCTTGCTAAAGCTGATTTAGTCACATTAGGCTTAGTTGGTGGAGTGATTGCTCAAGAAATATGAACCATATCAACTTGGGAGACAAACCGCGGTCTTGAGGATTGTGGTCGCTTGGATCTAAATTCAGACGGTTGTCTAACGGACTGATTTGTAGGCGATTTCCCCAAGATTGATGATTTTTCAAGCTTAGTGTCCACACTAGTTCCTTTAGTTTTCCTCAATTCATTTTTCAACGCAGCTATAGCAAAGACCTTTTCTTGTACTTGAGCCTTTAAAGTCTCAGTCTCTTTGAGCAATTCATCTTGGGATTCCAATTTAGATTCAAACAACTTAATTTGTTTCAAAGGATTATCCTTTTCAGCTTTAGAATCTAGAACTGTTTGATCCAATTTTCGTTCAAGAACAACGTTTAAATTTTCAAGTTTTTCAAGATACTTTTCAAATATATCCGTTTTCTTTTAAAATTCAAGTTTGGCATCCTCAAGATCTTTTGATTGCTGAGCAACGATGGTTTCGAGCTCTTAAATCTTGGAATCAGAAGCAGTTAATGAAACAGTCATAAGGCAATTATCACGATTGATAGCATTTTGAACACTTTCTCCCCCATTATGACGCACATCGGATGAATCAGAAATGGTATCGTTATCACTCTTTTCCATCCCATGTTTGTCATAATTAGGGTCGGAATGCTCAATATGCGGCATGTCATCAACATATACATCATATAGAACATTACATTGTACCATGTTTGTAGGATCTTCGTCATAAACGAGTATGGTGTCATCATAAGAGATATCTGTAACATTTCTGACGTGTTGCTGATATCATGCTTAACTGTTGATTCCATGTCCTTGCAATCTTTAGCAGTCTATAATGCGTTAATCGTATGACCATGAAGAATTTAATCACTCTGCATTGGCACTAGCATATAAGGCTCTTGTGACACAACTCACGCCTTTACTCCATTTCAATATCGTCAAGTCTGAAAGTTCAGTAATTTGCCAGTCATTTCTTCGAGACACACATACCGAGCTTCAAATTTTCCGTGCTACACTATTGAAATGAAGTAAAGGCGTGAGTTGTGTCACAAGAGCCTTATATGCTAGTGCCAATGCAGAGTGATTAAATTCTTCATTGTGGAGGTTTTCTTCTAGTTGTTTCAAGTTGAATAACATCAGTTCCGTGAATATATGACGTTCGTGACCAAAGAGTGTCATAAATTGATGATACTGAAGCATTCAAAATGAAGTTATACCACTTTCTCTATTGTTGTCTTGCATTTGAGGCAATTCTCCCTCTTGAAACGTTGAATTCAATGATTCCATTGAATTTCGATGAAATATAATTGTGGTTGTGGTTGTTTTCGGGATTTTTCAATTCGTGAAGAAACTGTGAAGTCGAATTTGCGAAATTTTACATACCAAGAGTAAACCGTAAAACTTCGTAAAAATCCTTGTTTGATGACATGATTTTCTTTTCTAGGCTCAATAAGTTCTCGGTCGGCTCAAACGTTGATAAAACAAACCCGAGACAAAGAGGACCAAATATAGCTACCATATAAAACGCAGCTCTATCAAGAATGTTAGCTACATGTGGCTAAAATATTAGATATTAATACCCGAACCCACTAACCGAGTATAATAAAATAACACCTAGTCACCTAAAATAAAAAAGTAGATTTTGTGATTAAATAAAAGCCTAAGTTGGACTACACCTAATCACCTAATACCACACTAACTGAGTAATATACACAAAAATTTTTCTAGTCAAGAACTATTTTATAGCCGAATCTACCATAGTCTGCATTAATAGTGAATATATTATTATCTGTGTAAGTGTTCAAGAACAACTGGACCCTTTAGATCAACTTGTGATGGCACGTGTAACAAACATTTGGCATATATATAATCCCTTAGTCTTATCTTAACACAACCCTTACCTAATTGCACCCTTATTTTCCTCCGCCCCTAATATTTCACAAATACTTCGTCTCTTTCTTTATATAGATCTCACCATTCTCTCCCAAAATCCTCTCACAACTTTTAACCTAATCTTACTAAACATTCGCCGCTCAACACCAACAAATCACATAGTTGACCCCATCTCCCATCCTTCGTCTATTTCTTGTCCCACCAAAACTCACAGACCTCCAAAACTCATGTACTCACCATAATCAAAGTAATCATCAACAATTTCATCACAAATCTTGTTATGACACTAAAAGAAACGAATCATATATATGATACAACTGCCAGATCAACCAAACAGAAAACTGTTCTTCAAGATCCAATTTTCGAGAGAGACAGACTCAAACCATACAAGATGAGGCTACAAGAACAAATAAATGTTATCGGGTAGGTTTTTAACTTGTTTTATTTGATTTTTGGATCGATGAAAGTTTTATTACTGACATCTTGTTTGTTGTGTGGGGTCAAGAGTTCGAAAGTTTTTGTTTTCTTTGTGGGTTCGAGTCTGGTCGAGAGAATGAGTTTGGTGGTGTTGTGATGTGACTTCTGTCAGTCTCCAGTCGAGTGCCTGAGTTGTCAGTGTATTCAAGTCGAGTCATGATGGGAGAGAGAAGTATGTGTTTGTCAGTTTTTGTCGAGAGAGAGGTGTGTTCGAGGGTGTTGGTTTGTGTCGAGTCTAGTGTCGAGATGCTGGTTATATGGAGTCTTGAGTTTGAGGCCAGTGTTGTTGGTGTAGAAACAGTGAAGTATGTTGGAGTCTTGTTGTGTTTGTTTTTGGTTTAGATGTATGTATGTTGTGAGTCGAGTCTATGGGTTGTGGTGTCTCGAGTCTTATATGTGTAAAAACCTTTTCGTAACAAAAAGCTTTCGTAACAAAAAGCTTTCGTAACAAAAAGCTTTCGTAACAAAAAGCTTTCGTAACAAAAAGCTTTCGTAACAAAAAGCTTTTGTAACAAAAAGCTTTCGTAACAATGACCTTTCGTAACAAATACCTTTCGTAACTCCAACTTTCGCAGAAAAAGACTTTCGTAGAACAATCCATTCGTAGAACAATCCTTTCGTAGAACAATCCTTTCGTAGAACAATCCTTTTGTAAGAAGTTGAAATGGAAAAACTTTTCGTAACAAGTTAAACGTTAACTCGGACTTTTGATGAAAAAAACAGCAGAAAATCAGTTTCGTAGAAAAGGTGCCATTCGTAAGAAAGATAAAATAATACTTTCGTAACTTGTTAAAAAATAATACTTTCTGAACTGTTGACTTTCATAACAAATTGAGAAGGAGAAACTTTCGTATCTTTTTTAAAACCGATTTACGAAAGAAAAAAAAATGATAAGACAGATGCTGAAATACGGATCTAACTCACTGATAATAAAAAATACCCCGAAAATCACCCAAATTACCAAAAAATTTGCAATTTTAACGAAATCAATAAACACAAATCACTACCAAAACTATGTAGTCGATTTGGCTATAAGTTTAAACCATAAAAATGCAAAAATTTTAAGATTTGAGCTTTATTAAAACAAAACCCACCAAAATCAATCAAAAGAAACACAAGAACAATCAATCAACCATAGATCTTGATACCAATTGTAGGTCCACGTTTTCTTATAATTGTTACAAGTGTTGGATTGATCTAAATAAAGAGAGGGATAGATGAAGATCTTAAGATGAACTAGAGAGAGAAAGGAGAGAGGAAGAGACGTAGAGAGAGAAAGGGATTAGATTAATGAAAGTGTGAAATGAATAATGGCCAACCCCTCCTAACATGCTAGGAGGGGGTATATATAGCCCACCCTACATGTGGACTATATGGGCTATATTGATTACATATTGGATCACGAGCCCAATACTTGAATATATCATTTTAGTGACCGATCCATTTTATATACGTAAAAACGTATTTCCAACAATTTTTTAGTGTGTTTCATTAAATAGGCATGCAAATCATTATCAATAATGAACCGTAGACACTTATATTCAGTCACAGGGTCTAGAGTCAGCCCCTTTATGTCATTTAGTGGGGCAATACAATCTAGTGAAGATTTTATCCAAAATGCATATTATTAGACCATTTGGAATATGCCAAATTCAAATTTCCATTTTCTTATTTAATAAAACATTTTCTTAAAAATAAAGTATATTAAAAAACTTTTGTCACTTTTAAATAAAAGTGAGTTTAAAGAAAAATATAAATCCTTGATCATTTTGTTAGGTTATGAACTTATTTATTTATACCTTAAGTAATTATGGATGAAATGAAAATATTTTTTTTTGAACAACGGATTTCTATATAAAACTAGCAAAATCTAGGCAAGATTACAAGTAGTAATAGTAGCAATAGGTTTCTACAACCAACCTAACCAATTAACTCTGGCTTTAAGAAATCTAGACGATATCCACAAAAACGATAAAGAAATGACATTATCACAAATCAAAGCTTTCTTAGGAGGAGAAGTGGAGAAAATAATCCGATTGCGGAAGCACCAAATAGACCATAGTAAAACGCCGCCCACTCCTCCAATAAAAATGCGGACATTGGGAGAGAAAGAAGAGGAGTAGAGCCATGAAAACCAATCGTCCGAATTAGCACATATGTTGGGAATAAAATGGGCCAAGACACTTAGACGCTGACAATAGTTAATTGGACGTTGATAAGAAGAAATCAAGCGCTGACAGATCAAGCAATGACAAGAAGTATCCAAGCGCTGGTAAGAAGAAGTTCAAGCACTGATAGGAAAACTTAGTCAACACGTTTGTTATTTAAAGAAAAGATATACTCAAATATTGTATTTTCTATATTTATCTTTTCCTAAAATAGTTGATAGGTTATCCATTGTACACGACCCCTTATGTTATAAAAGGAGGTCGTAGGGATTATAGTATACACACATTATTCAGTATTTGACTTTCATTGTACTCAGGTTTGATAATCAATCAAAAGTGAAAGTTTGGTTTATTGTTTTTACTTGTTCTTTAGTTCAAGTGTTAATTCCGTATAACACTTGAATTGTTCATATAACAACAAAGTTTCTCTAAGTGTTAAACTTGATTCAATCTCGTTAACACAAAGATAATTGATCTAAGTTTCGGATCAACAAGCGGTATCAGAGCTTGTTGAGGAACTTTGATCTAGAAGAACAGTAAACCCTAAAAACACCAAAACCCTAAAACCAGAAAAGATGTCTGCTACAAAATCGTCTTCCTCATCAACCAAAAATCTAAAAATCCCCATGCTCGACCCTGACAACTTTGAACAATGGAAGTTCAATTTTGAACAATACCTTCAAATTCATGATCATACTCTCTGGGAGATTATTGAATATGGAAATGATTTTGATAAAGCAACTAAGATTGCTACTGCTATTCTAGCAAGGTCTGGTACTGTTTCTACTGCTGAAGAACATAAAGAAAGACATGAGGATGGAAGAGCTGTCTCAACTGATATAGCTAATAAAAGGAATGACATGAAGACCTTAAACATTCTCAAACTCTCCGTGGGTCCAAAGAAAAGGCATAAGTATAGGCGCTTTGAGTCTGCCAAAGAACTTTGGGCAGCTCTTCAAGTCAACTATGGTGGTAATGATGATACTGCCCTAGAAAAGAAGAAGCAACTTTTGCATGAGTATGTTGTGTTTAAGGCTCTTCCCAATGAGAAGCTAAGTGAGGTAAGAAGCAGACTTCTAGACATCACTAGCAAGTTGACATTTATGGGAACAGAGTATAATGATGCTGATATCATTACTACTTTCCTTAAAAGTCTTGGTGATGCATGGAAAATTTAAGCCAGATCTATCATTGCTACCAATGCCCACAAGAGTTCTACTTTTGATGACGTCTACAATAAGCTAAAGATTGTAGAGAATGAAATCTTATTCGATCATGGAAGAAAATCTACCTCTAGAAACATGGATTTCATCTCACACAGTGAAGCTCAAGTTGATATGAGAGAATCATATGTGCATCCTGTTACTGGATCACCTTGTGTCAGCGGTGGATCAACCTTTGTCAGCGCTTCACATTCAGACGCTGACACATACAATGTTGACTCATCAAGGATTAAACCTCCTGGTATTGATCTAGACACAGTGTGTGCATACATTGCTGCATTGCCTAATGGTTCAGTGATTACATATGAGGACCTTGAGCAAATCAGTGAGGAGAATTTGGAAGAGATGGATATTAAATGCAATATGGCACATGTAAGCATAAGGGCCAACAGATGGAATAGGAGATTCAGAAAGCACATGACCTTCATATCTAAAGACACTACTGGGTTTGATAAATCCAAGGTTGAGTGTTACAACTGTCATAGGATGGGTCACTTTATGAGGGAATGCAGATATCCAAGAAGTTCTGACGCTGGAAAGCCTTCAAGCTAAGTCATCAAGGTTGAACAGACAAAGGCTATGGTCGCCATGCAAGACATTGATGGTGTTGGATGGGACTGAAGGTTTTTGGCAAAGGGTGTGGAACAGAATAAGGCTTTGATTGAAGAGAAATAAGAAGAAGAGAATATTCACTTTGCTCTTATGGAACATTCCTCATCTTCATCAGATAATGAGGTATATGATGATGCTTACTGTAGTAAAGGCTGTCGTTTAAACACTGAAAAGCTTAACAAAGAAATTCTAAAGTTAAAATCAGATGTTTTTGATGAAAAATTTAAGCTAACTAACTATCAAATGGCACTTGTTCAAACTGTAAAAGATAGTGTTGAACTTAGGGACAATCTGATGCGATCCAGAGAAGAAGTACAACTTAAGTTAGATGAGATCAAATTAATGTTTTGACTTATGATCTTTAAGTTAGTGTTGAACTTAGGGATAATCTGATGCGATCCAGAGAAGAAGTACAACTTAAGTTAGATGAGGCTATTAAGGATAAAGAAAATGTAGGGATCAGAATTAAATTTTTTGATAAAGCAAGTCAAAATCTAGAAAAATGTGTTAGTGAACAAAGAGACTCTAGGGATATGTCTGGGATTAGGATGAAAGATTATACTAACACTCCTCCACCTGTTGGAAACTTTCATGGTGTCGTGCGAAAGGATTTGTCTTAGACTGGTATTCCAGAACTCCAAGAATAGGAATTCATTCCTCCACCAAGAATTCTTACCCCAGTAGAGGAGTATAAGCAGAAAGTGACTGAACTGGAACACTGGAAGAAATCCAATCCTACACTGTTTGTTAAAGGTGGAATGCTTAGTGAGAGTCCACTTGAGTCTACGCCCATAACTGTGACCAACCATACTAATGGAAAACCTGTTAACCTTGGCTCATATGTTAATAGAAACCCTAGTGTTAAGTATGCTGAAATGTATAGAAAACCTAGGTCACCACAAAGCCAAGCTAGTGTTAATGGGACAGAGTTCTTTCAATCTAGACCTAAGGTTATGTCTAGAAACGCTTGTTATATATGTGGGAGTTTTTCTCATTCGGCCTATAAATGTGTCAGTGCTTCAAAAGTCAATGCTGACAATAGGTTAACCATGGACAAACCCAGACCTTATGTCCAACCAAGTCCACAAGTTACTAGACCAGCTCCATTCTTTAATAAAGGGAAAAATACACATGGACAAAGGCCCTTTCAAAAGACCAATACATGGTCTAACAGACAATGGGTTCCTGTAGCAAACCCTAATTTGGGCGCTGACAAGTACAAATTCAGCGCTAACAAGAACAAATGTAACGCTGACAGGAACGTCTCCAACGCTGTTAGACCAAGTAATAATAGGTACTTACAGCCTAAGGGAGAGGGGTCTAAAGCTTCATATAGTTTGACTTGGAGACCTAAACAAGATCAAAACCCTAATTCTGATGGGATTTCCATGACCTGTAATAGTATTTATTATATTTCGTAGGTCATAACTAAACCAATTGTGGTAAACTGGGTTTTCAAGCCTCAAAGGGATGAACAAGGGGTTGTTATAAGGACTCAGTCTGTTCTTGTTGAAGAACCAAATGAATCCAAGTCTGCTCAGGCTTGGGTTCCCAAAGAAAACTAATTTGTTTTCTTTATGTGCAGGAAATTCAAAAGCTGGTCAATGATTATAGATATTGGGACAGTGGATGCTCAAGGCACATGACGGGGAAGGAAGATTATTTGACTAACTTTACCCCCATTAAAGATGGTGACAAAGTGTACTTTGGAGGAGGATATGGTACAATTTCTGGCAAAGGCACTCTTGTCAACAATAATTTATGTTTTAAAAACGTATTTCTGGTAAAAGAACTTGATTATAATTTGTTTAGTGTGTCACAAGTTTGTGAAAACAAGAATAAGGTTCTTTTAACTGATATTGAATGCTTGGTGTTGGGCAAAGACTTTAAGATGCCCGATGTGAAGTTTATTGACTATAGAACACCTAGGCATGAGGACATTTATAATGTAAATCTTCATGGAATTAGGATGAACAACAATTTATCATGTCTTTATGCTAAAGCTTCAGTAGATGAAAGTAATCTATGGCACAGAAGGTTAGGGCACATAAACTTTAAGAATATCAATAGACTTGTGAGACATGATCTAGTTGATGGTTTACCCTTAAAGGGTTTTCATAATGATCATTCTTGTGTTGCATGTCTTAAAGGCAAACAACACAAAGTCTCATTCAAGTCTAAACTTGTGCACTCTAGTTCTATACCACTTCACTTGCTACATATGGACTTATTTGGACCAACTAATATAGAAAGTTTGAATGGTAAATCCTATTGTTTTGTCATAACTGATGATATTTCTAGATTTACTTAAACTTTCTTTTTGGCCTTAAAAAGTGAAACTGCCACATTTTTTTATTAACTTTACTACCCAAATTGAGAAAAAGACAAGGAATAAGGTTAAAATACTTAGGATTGATAATGGTGGTGAGTTTAGAAACCAATTGTTAGATGCCTTATGTGTTAATAAAGGTATTACTAGGCAGTTTAGCATAGCTAGAACCCCACAGAAGAATGGGGTGGCTTAAAGGAAAAATAGAACACTCATAGAGGTAGCTAGGACAAAGTTGGCTGATGCAAATTTTGCCATTGCTTTTTGGGATGAGGCTGTGAATACAGCATGTTATGTTCAGAATAGAGCATTGGTCAACAAAATCCATAATAAGACACCTTATGAGCTATTTTGGAATAGGAAACCTAATATAGGTTTTCTAAAACCCTTTGGATGTCATGTAGTGATCCTTGATACTAGTGATGCTTTAGGAATGTTTAGTACCAAAGGTGATGAAGGCTACATTATGGGTTATTCAGTGTAGAGCAAAGAATATAGGGTTTACAATAAGAAAGAAAAACGTATACTTGAAAAGGTACATGTTATGTTTTTAGAAAGTAAACCTAGTGATCCTGAGAGTGGACCAAATTGGTTCTTTGATCTAGAACCATTATTTAGAAATTTTAAATATATGCTTGTTACTAATCCAGACATTGTGAAAAAGGATTCAAATGTTGTGGAAGAACCTATTGTTTGTATTTGCAGGTAAACAGGTTGACAAGGAAGAAAGATCACATGTAGTCAAATCAGACCACATACTTGAGTATGTTACCATTCCTATATGGACTGATGGATTTGCACAAGCTGCTACTGCTGATAAGGAGAAAGTTGATCCACAAGAAAAGCCAGTTGATGAAAACATGCATGAATCTTCAAGTGTTGATAAAGGCAAATCCGACGCTGACAGGTCAAAATCAGGCGTTGATAGCTCAAATGCTGACAACCCATTTGACCATTTATTCTCTTCCGATACTTTTGAACAAGCTGAACCTTCCATAGTTCATGAAGAGGTTCATTCTAGTGATGATGGAGGTAGATATGAAGATGATATTGGCAACATGCAGACTAAGATTGAAGACAACACACTTATTGAAGGAGTAACACTTACAATTACTATCAAAAATCATCCTCCTTCTCTAATCATTGGTGATGTTTTGTGTTAGAAGTATTTAAAGTGATGGTCATATAATAAACCGTTGCGAAGCTCGTGGAAAATGCTATTCAACAGTGTCGAGAGTTCTATATTATGTATGTAACAAGAATTAATCCCGAACACACAAATGAGGAAGGCCTCCTATTCATGTAAGCCTTAGTATAAAAGGCATAACCATCCTCATTTGTGTATGTGTCTCCATAGTATCTTCTCTTCTTCTTGTTTTAGAGAGATAATCTCTCCTTAGTTTCTCTCACTAGAATCACCTACTTTGTATCTTTCTTCCTTCTTCTTCATCTAATCTAATATTCCACTCTTAGTTTTAAACTTGTTCTAAATCATCTCTATTTCTTGTTCGTTAGTTCGTGTGTATCATTCCTACAATTGGTATCATTCTCCAGGGGATTCGTATTTAACCATTTCGTGAGTTTTTGATTGTTTTTTACCAAAGTTTCAAAAAAATTTCGTGTTTGTTAGTGTTCTTAAGTCACATACCTTCTTTTTTCGTGTATTTGTGATTTGGTTATCTTGGTTTTTGGTTAAAACAAAAATCTTTTGGATCAAAAGTTAAGAAATTTCTTGTTTCATCTTTCCGAAATTCTAGCAACTGATTCCATCAGAAAGTTCATGTGAGTGAGGCTCGATCGCAATAACCCAAGGGTTTTACTTTGCGATCACAACGATTCAGACACCTTACTCCGACGGTTATTCCGATCACTCATTGCGATCGAGGATTCCGACGGTTTTTAAGGGATATTGTGTCGTTACTCTGTCCAAATAGTTTTAGCCATATTGTGATCAACATTCCGATAGCTCAACATTCCGACAGATCAACATTCCGACAGATCAACATTCCGATAGATCCAACATTCCGATAGAAGGACATTTCGATAGAAGGGGTATTCCGACAGATCCACATTCCGATAGAATATTCCGATACCATCCTGATAGATCATTTCGATCAACATTCCGATAGATCATTCTGATCATCATTCCGATAGAATATTCCGATCGGCATTCCGATGGAAATTTTGTTTGAGTAATTTTTAGACTTAGCCACCATCTAGATTAGTCCCGACACATAGTTTACACGAAGATTAAAAAAAAAGAGTTAAAATTTTTAGGTCAAGTAAAATCAAATTTTTTACCTACTAGTTTTTGGCTATTTCTAACTCAATTTTAAAATTTGGCGAGACAAAATTTTTCAGCTTACCGTTTTGTCGGACTGAGGAATCTATTGTCGGACTGAAAAAAAAATATCAGAAGTTTCAGAATTTCAACAACATCACACGCTTTCTACGAATTGAGATCCTGTTTTTCACATGACTTCTACTATGACTTATCAACAAGACAGTGATGCTGCGGGTTTTGAGCATCGTGATAGCCATGTAAAAAAGAAGAGGAATGTTGCCGATCTCCAGTCTCAGCTTCTTATAGCACAAAAGGAAGAAGCAGGAATTCCACTTCTAGCTGAAAAGTTTGATCTCATGGCATCTGCAGCAGCATATGATGAGGAAGAAGAGGTGACTACCGACTCCATCTTGATGACTAATTCGCAGCAATCATCTACATCGGTAGTTCAACCTGACAGAGCTCCTATGTATGATTCAAACGGTTCCTCTGAGCTACACCCACGTCTCAATGATAATGAGTTATTTAATATGTCTAATCAGGAGGAAGAGTATACTCAGTCAATTGAGCCTTCCATTGAGACACACAGGGTTCAAACGAATAATAGTAATATTATTTCTAATGCGCCCAATGTGGACCTTAGTGGAGATCAAGTAGCGCAACCTACAACCATTCCTGACAAGACACATGCGTATTATAAATCATTATTTGATAAGCTTGCCAAGGATGTTGCTCATGCGAATGTGGTTAATAATAAATTTAGAGAAACTAATGCCAAATTGACCACTGAGCTTGCGGGATATAAGGAACGGGAGAAAAGTTTTGAGATTCATCATGCTAAAATCAAGGAACTTGAACAAGCTCATGCTACATCAGTTTATCAAGAAAAATGCACCACAAAGAAATTAAATGCCTTACATTTAAGTAGTGCTAAAAAGATAAGCGATTTGAATGATGAAATCACCTCTCTTAATAAACAGCTTTCAACTGAAAAATCTATCATTTTGGATTTAAAAGAAGAACAAAAAAAGCTGAAACATGATTTAAAAATTCGAGAAGATGTGCTTCTTGATGATTTTTGCAAAGCTAAGGATAGGATTAGGGAATTAGACAACCTTTTGGTAAAATGTGGCCAAACTATGCAGACAATAAATATGCTCGCACCAAAAGTGAATGAGATAAACTACACTCGATACAAATTGGCCTTAGGTTGTCCCCTTCCTCCTAATCCAGGATATCTTAAGCAAGTTCAGGCCACTAATGAAACCTTATATAATGGTAGTGTGCTCTTGTCTGATGAGCCTGATCCTCCTAGTGTGCATGATTCCGATGAAACTACTGAACTTGAAGTAGAGACTCGTTTAAGAATGAAAAAAACTTGATAAAGAAGTGACACCTGTTTATTATCCGAAAGTTAATCCTCCAACAGTTTTTGTTCGGTCTAAAACGAGAATTGAAATGCTTTTGCTACCAAGTGATGAATTGTCTGATGACCCTCCGAAACCGAGTATCACATCTAGGTACGGGTGGCAATTCGTGTCGGGTTCGGGTTAGCGGGTTCGGGTTGTCAGGTTGGCGGGTCAGAAAATCCCAACCCAAACCTAACCCATTTAAATAATCGAGTCAGTTATGTCAACCCTAACCCGTTTACACATAACCCAAACCTAACCCATTTAACCCATGTATATATTTGGGTTGACGTTAAAAATGTTGAATAGGTTAAACGGGTTTATAAATTGATCCATTTAACATGTTTTATATATAAAAGTAGGCATATTACACATGTTAAAACCTGTTAAATGTGTTTATCTTTGTTCTGTTTAGCCTAATTAACACGTATGGTAAAGTATTAATCATTTTTTAAATATGGAAAAAAAAATCTTAAACGAGTTGTCGGGTCGACCTGCTTAATTTTTTCCAACCCAAACCTAACCTGTTTAATAAATGGGTCAGATAGGCCGACCCAAACCTGACCTAATATTCAATATATTCAACCCAAACCTGTTAATTTTTGTGTCGGTTTCAGGTCGGGTTTTGTGTTGGGTCAGAAATTGCCACCCCTACATGTAGGTATCTAAACGAGCTCAAAAATAATTTTGTCATTCTCAAACGGGTTGTTAACGCCAAAATGACTGGAGGAAACTTTACATCACCCGTTCATGTCGAGTTACAAAAAGTGCTTCATACTGAAATCAATCCGATTATTAATCAAGTTGATGCGAGGATAGGCAATCTTGAGAACGCTTTTCTAAAAGAACTAGCCAAATTTGTTGAAGACTTTAAATCTTTGGCGAAGGAGGCTGATGAATCTCTTGATAGAATTAAAGTTTTGGAAAGCGACCTTGCATGACTCTCGAAAGCAAGTGACAGTGGTGATTGTGTTAATAGTAGCCCCGTTGCGGTAAACATCTCTGTGTCAGACAATGCAACCCTCCAAAATGAGCTTGATCGTACGAAAGAGAAAATGGAGTCTTATGTCATCAAAAGGACAACGAATTCACCGATCTTTGGAATAAATATGTCAAAAAATGTGATGAATGTAAGGATGACAAACTCTCGTATGATAAAGCTTACAATGAACTTCAACAAATAATCGAACAACTGCAAGCTCAGTTAGGAGGTGAATGTCCCGACAGTGAGCCTTCAACAAATGTTAATCTAAAAGAGTTCACGATTCTTCAACACCGATATGATTTTCTTCAGAAACATTGTCATTCTCTTGAACTTGCTTTGCAAAACAAAGTTGGAAAAGTTCCTGATGACAGTAATTTACAAGTAAAACTCTCTGAATCATTTCGTGAATTGAATGAAAAGAGTAAGGATATTTCTGATCTGAAAGCTCAGCTGCAAGACAAAGACATCGCCATTGCTGAGTTGAAGAAACTTGTTGGAAAGATGGGTGGAAAAACTATGGAAGCTAAGGTTGTAAAATCAGTTGTTAGACAACCCAATGCGTACAAAGTACCAAAGCCATCTATCTTAGGAAAAACGCCTTCTAATGTTTCTAGGTTACCTCCTAATACCGATGTGCCATCGACTGTACCAAAACCAGCCATATCACCCTATGTTCCTCCATTTAGAAAACCCACTCTTGCTAAACACAACTCTGTGAATGCACCTTGCACTACTTCTAAGAGTACTCCTAAGTGTGTGACTCTTACGCCTACAAAGGAATCTAAAGGTTCAAATGGCGTTGGTCAAACCAACAACCTAAGGGATGGTAAGCAAAAAGGGAACATTCATAAAATAAACCATGTGTATTCAAAACCTAGTAAACCAACAACCGCTAGAGTTCAACACACTCCTAATGGTAATCAACCAAAACCTAGGACCCCTTCCCAACAACCTAGGAATTGGCAACCACCAATGAGTAGTCGTGTTTCGAACATGGTGCCTAAACGGTCAGCAAACCCTAGGTACACAAGGCCTTTCAAGAATCCCAAACTCTCTATATGCCCCACGTGCAAAAAGGGTATTCATCATGGAAACCATGCTCATTGCATTATGGAATACCTCTATGAGGTAAACTCTCGTTCCTTCACACAGAGAAAGAATTCAAAATCCCATAAGACAACAAGTAGATTCACACCCATCACAAAGAAAATAAATGACAAGAAATCTTCAAAATGGATCAATGCAGGAACTAGTTTCTCCCCTAAGAAGTCTTCCGCTGTACAAGAGAACACTACTCCTAGATCTAGTTTTCAGTGGAAACCAACGGGTCGGATCTTCAAGTAATTTGGTCTTAAGTGGATTCCCATCGAGAAGAGTGATGACAACTGCTCCAGCACTAATGCGAGTGTTCTAAATGTAGAAAATACATTTGTTACTCCCACCACTAGTATTTGTGCAAACTCTTCTTCTGTCATTGCAGGTACAACAACGGATTCTGAATCCATTTCTTCAAAGGGTTCCAATTCTGTATATTCGACATCACCTTCTTCTGTTGTACAAAGGTCTATTTTGGATTATTTTCGAAAACATTGAAAATCAAAATAAAAAATATAAAATCTATAAAAACAAAATAAAAAACGAAAAAATCTTTCAAAAAAATACCAAAAATATTCTTCTCGACATGTCTTTCAGTTTCGATAATATGGAGGTGCCTAGAAATTTCGCTCAGTAATGACACGGGTGTACATAAAGCTCGAATGAAAGTTCAAATGTTTTCAAAACATGTCATTTCCTTTTTTCTTTAGATGATTTGCAATTACCTCAAATTGTGACTCGTGCCTCAAAGAAAGGAAAGTTGATCCTGGATGATAACTTATCCTTAACAACGAGAAAATCAAATTTTCTCGGTCCTGAGCTTTCCATAAAAACATTCCATGCTTTTAAGCTCATGTAAACGACTTACAGTTAAATGTCAGACTGTAACTCGAACATCAAATAAAGGAGAGTGTATCTTTAAAGATAACTTATCTAAATAACGGGTAGATAAATCTATCTCGGGTTGAGCTTGTCACAAAACATTCAAAGTTTTGAGCTCAACATAATGGCTTATAGTCACATGTCAAACTATAACCCGGTCCCCAAAGAAAGGAAAGTCTTTGACTTATCCTCAACAACGAGAAATTAATTTTTCTCGGTCATGGGCTTATATCAAAACATTCAAATTTTTAAGCTCATGAACAAAAGGAAAATGTTCATTTATGTACATTATTCCTTAACAACGAGAAAGTAAGTTTTCTCGTGTTTTTGAGCACAATTATTCAATGTATTTCAAAACTGTGTGCTCATATACTCCCCTAGTTTTAATTTTAATTTCTTTTCGAGTGGTAGTACAAACTTTCATGCAACATTATTCTCTCCAATGTTTCATCACTAGTTTTAAAAAAATTTCAATGTCATGCAATTTTTGAGGGGGAGAATAGTGATTAAAATGTGTTATCTTGGATAAGATCTTTGATATAAGTGCTTTCTCTTCCTAATATGTGCAAAAACCTTTCCTTTTATGATGCACGTATGTAGGGAGGGCGTTTTTGGTGATATAGAAAGTTTCATTGGTTACGATATCTATAGCTTCAACACAAATATTCACGACGATATTGGTGTCAAAAGGTGGTTAGGTATTCGTCATATGATCCTACCAGAACCGGAGGGATCTTCCCATGGACAATCCATTAGAACTTAGAAGTCCTTAGGAAAGATGGAGTAGTTGAGTGTACGGGAAAAATGTCGACTAATGACTTAAGCTAGCAATGGAACAATCACAACAAGGTGCTAGTTATGACGTCTTGGTAAGCATTGAAGGGGTTGAAGAATTGAAAAGAAATGTAAGGATAAAGGGTGTAAAGAAAGAAGCCCTCCATACAGCTTAGACAGAAACCAGGTCAATACATCTACTATCAGAATCACGTTGATGATTTCTGGTATTGAAGACAAAGCATCATGGACCCAGTGATGCAAAGCACAACCCTTCCTAGCCTACTCAAGCTTCTCTCAAAAGAAGTTTGTTTTATTGTCACGGAGTTCAACTCATTTCTATCAACTTTCTCACTACGAGATAGTAGTTATTGAATAGGTGGCAGTCTGCTCCAGCCTCCGATCACCAAATAAACGTGCACTTATAGAGTCTAGAGCCAACGAGATTCATCATAAATCTCATTAGGACACTTATTCCATATATCAATTGTTGTTCATCACTAGAACACATGCGATAAATTACTGAGTCCTACGCTCTATCCTTGTGATATTGCCAGAACATTCAGAATGATACTCATTAGTATTCACAGTGATGAATGGAAATCCTTCCAGTGTTAACATCAAACAGCACTGCGGTAGGTCATATGTAAGATTCACTTGAATTGAACATATGTTAACTGGAAAGAAACAGTGGTTTGATTCTTAATTGATTCAAACTCGTTCCAGGTCTCGACGCAATATCTTTATGATCTTGCCAGAACATTCTGAGTAATACTTATTAGTACTTACAGTGACGAATGGAAATCCTTCCAGTGTCATCATCAACCAGCACTGCGGTAGGTAACTTGTGAGATTCTATATGAATCAAACTTCTGTCAACTGGAAAGCAACAATGGTTTGATTCTTAATTGATTCAGACTTGTTCCAAGAAATTGAATTGACGACGTAATCAGCAGAATGGAACTGCATGATTCACTCCTTACTTTGAAGTATCTTTCGATGTATTCAAGTATTGAGAACGGCTACCACAGCCGGAAACCCTGTCAAGGAAGTTCTTTGAACTTACCTAATCACATGTAAAGTATTCGTATTGTATAACGGGAAACCGGAGGAATGCAAACGGTGGCGTAACCTCAAGAGTCGTAATTCAAGACCACATGCTCATGTAAAAGAAGAAAGCTCAAGAACATCTAAGGACAAAGACTTTCGCTACTCTGATAATCAAGGGAGATTGTTAACAAGCTTTCATCTCAAATTAAAGTTTGAGTATGTGGGGAAAGACACAAGAACACAAGTTGGCAAAGCATCAAGATCAAGTCAAGGCAAAGATCAAACATCCAAGATCACAAGTCATGAAAGGAACGATGAAATAACTCTCAAGACAACGAGCTTCAAAGTCTGCAACAACAAAGAAGTGAATTCACATAATACATGACCACCACTTAGGGGGAGATTGTTAGAAGTATTTAAAGTGATGGTCAAAGAAGTGAAGTCACATATTATATGACCACCCCTTAGGGGGAGATTGTTAGAAGTATTTAAAGTGATGGTCATATAATATACCGTTGCGAAGCTCGTGGAAAATTATATTCAACAGTTTCGAGAGTTCTATGTCATTGTTATGTATGTAACGGGAATTAGTCCCGAACACACAAATGAGGAAGGCCTCCTATTCATGTAAGCCTTAGTATAAAAGGCATAACCATCCTTATTTGTGTGTGTGTCTCCATAGTATCTTCTCTTCGTCTTGTTTTAGAGAGAGAAACTCTCCTTAGTTTCTCTCACTAGAATCACCTACTTTGTATATTTCTTCCTTCTTCTTCATCTAATCTAATATTCCATTCTTAGTTTTAATATTGTTCTTAATCATCTCTATTTCTTGTTCTTTAAGTCGTGTGTATCATTCCTACATTTTGTCTCTTGTTCAAACAAGAAGGTCTCATCAGACTCAAGGAGGTTTCATTGCCAATATCCACAAGAAGGTTGATACCCCTCTTGTACATGCATGTTTGTTTGATTGTTTTCTGTCACAACAGGAATCCAATAAGGTTTTTGATGCTCTCAAAGAACCAAGTTCGGTGGAAGCAATGCAGGATGAGCTTCATCAGTTTGCTATTCAGGATGTTTGGGAGTTAGTGGATTTTCCAAGGTATGTAAGACCTATTGGGACACGTTGGGTTCCTAGAAACAAGAACGATGAAAGAGGAATTGTGGTTAGAAACAAGGCACATTTAGTTGCTCAAGGATATACACAAGAAGAGGGAATAGACTATGAAGAGTGTTTTTGCACCTGTTGCAAGGATTGAAGAAATAAGGATTTTCCTAGCCTATGCTTCTTACATGGGCTTCACAGGTTATCAAATTGATGTGAAGAGTGCTTTTCTTTATGGTATAATTGAAGAGGAGGTTTATGTCATGTAACCTCCTGGTTTTGAAGATTCAGAGCATCTAGAAAGAAATGTATGGACTTCATCAAGCCCCAAGAGCATGGTATGGAACATTGTCCACCTATCTGGTGGAAAATGGATTTAAGAGGGGAACCATAGACCACACCTTATTTACCAATAAGATTGGTAAGGATTTTCTGCTTGTTCAGGTTTATGTGGTGATATCATCTTTGGTTCATCAAATCCAAATATGAGTGAAGACTTTTCCAAGCTCATGACATACAAGGTCAAGATGAGTGCAATGGGAGAGATGAACTTCTTTCTAGGTTTACAAGTCCAATAGAAAGAATATGGTATCTTTATCTCTCAAGACAAGTATGTAGCAGAAATCTTGAAGAAGTTTGGTTTTTCTCCACATGAAAAACGGGCTAGCACACCCATGGATAGGGAACACCCTTGGGGAAAGACTGTGGATAGAAAAGAGGTGGATGTCAGGATTTATAGATCAATCATTGGATCATTGATGTATCTTATAGCTTCTAGACCTGACATTATGTTTACTGTGTGTGCATGCGCACGCCATCAGGTGACTCCCAAAGAGTGTCATCTTCATGCTGTCAAAAGGATCTTTTGATACCTTAGGTGCTATCCCACCTTGGGATTATGGTATCCAAAGGATTCTCCATTGGAGCTTATTGGTTATTCAGACAGTGATTATAGAGGTGACAACTTTGATAGGAAATCCACAACTGGTGGATGCCAATTTCTTGGGAGCAGATTGATATCTTGGCAAATGCAAGAAATAAACAGTGGTGGCCAACTCTACAACTGAAGTAGAATATGTAGCTGCAGCTGCTTGTTGTAGACAAGTTCTATGGATACAAAACCAGCTGTTAGATTATGGGTACAATTTTATGCATACCAAGATATTTGTAGATAATAACAGTACATTATGCATAATTAAGAATCCTGTACATCACTCTAAAACAAAACACATAGAAATTAGACATCATTTCATAAGAGATTGTTTTGAAAAAGGTTTAATTCATCAATATAGGGTAGACACAGAAGAAAATGTGGCTGATCTTTTAACTAAACCTTTTGATGTTGGAAGGTTCCAGTACTTGGTAACAAGTATTGGAATGATCAATCTCACCTAAATGTGTTTTGGAAGTCATTGTATAGTTTGTACATGATGTGTACTGTTATTAGTCTTTGTACAAGATTAGGTTTTCCACTTTATTTTTCTAACACTCACAAAGGTTATTTTAACGCTGATAAGTGTTAGAATGGACGCTGACAGCAATATGTTAGTTTTGTGGTTTTTGATCTAATCATGTAGGCATTATGAGCATTGTACAAATGGATAAAGAGTTGCTTATGGATCTTTGGAGCTTACTAGGAATGCGTTCAAATTAATGAATGATGGTTGGAATGTTTACATTCCTATCTTGACATAAATTTTTATTGCATATTTTATTTTTGGTAACTTTGTATATAATTGTTTAAGGGGAGGTTTAGGAAACCTTTAGGATTTTTGGGTATTCTTAGAATATTCTCATCACAATTCTATATTGTGTCCACTGGTGAGTACGAACTAGTTTTCTAAATCGTGAGGCACTATAGCATGCAAAGTTGATATACTGTGCACGCTGCCCAGACTATTTGGCCTAGAATTGGATTTGGTCGGTTGGGAGAATTGGGAACATTTTTATTGGGATTACCTGGGAAGTTACAAATGGTTTATATGAGGTAACTTTATTGTTAAGAACTTTGGTTAGCAAGGGACACTTGATGACAATTATGTCTATATTGTTTAAGCAAGTGTGCAAGATTGGACAGTGCTTGCCAACATATAGTGATTTTCAGCCTATGAGTTATCTTCACTAGGATAAATTACTTTGTTAAGTTCCTTTTCCTTTTTAATTTTTTTTATTTTTGGACGCTGACATTTTTCTTTCCAAACGCTGATAAGACAAATTTTAACTCTGACATGGCATATTTCCAACACTGACAAGAATATAGCCGTTGGACGGTGATACTTTGTTTTTGACCATTGATAAACATTGGGTCCTACCCAGTTTTTATTTTCGACGAAAATATGGGCCGTAATTTTCGGATTTGGTAAATTTTTATTAATGCTTGAGATAAGTTATATATTTTCAAGATTTTCATTATTACTTTTTGAATATAACTGCCTCACGTTTCGACCAATCACATATTTTCACCTCTCCTATATATTTGGCTTCTTTCTTTTAAACTGAGTAACTGCTTATTCTTGTCTAACTATAATTTCTCAAACCTTCATCACTCAATAACTTTTATCACAGTTTTCTTGCATCAATCTTCATGGCACCAAAGTTTAAACCTACACAATTGGAATTGGAGTTCAGGAGTCAACACAACATGGTGGCTTATTTGCAAGCTGATAATAATCTGTTTCCCCAATATACTCAGATGGTTGAGTATCTAAATGCGTCCCCATTAAGGTATGCACTTTCACATTCTCCTCTTGTCCCTGTCACACACATTAAACAATTTTGGAACACTGTTAGTTCCTCACCAAGCTTTGCATTTTAATGATGCAGATGGTATAACCACCCTACCCATTGCAGAGCTAGAGCAAGGACTCCAAGCCTTGGGTTATCCTTTGCTTGAAGAAGGCCATTTAAACAAATATACAAAACAAAAATTTCCCCCGGCTTAGAAGTACCTTATACATGTTAATAAAAATATTTTACTAGTATAAAAAGTTTTTTTGTCTCGACTCGATTCGTATTGATTACAGTTGAAAGTGTGACTCGGTTGTTCTTGGTGAAAGATAAAGAAAATGTCGTTGAGTAACTTAATTAAAATGAAAGATTAAAACTTTAAAAGATTAAACAAAAAATAAAGGCTTTTAAAAATAAATGACAAAAATATTAAAACTTTAAAAGTAAATGACGACATATTAAAGCTGGGTAAAAAGTGAATTTGAAAAATTTATAAAAATGCAAACTTTAAAATTAAACTAAGACAAAACAAGTTTAAAATACCAATTAAGAAAAATGCGAGAAAAATTAAATTTGAAAATAATACAGGAAATCAAAATCTGATACAATTCGGAATCCTATCCGGAATGATATTCTTGCTTCAATCCAGAATCCAACAAAATTGCTTCTTATCCGGAATCAGACAATCCGGAATAAGTTCCTTCACTTATCCGGAATCCGAATTTAGTGAGTAATCCAGGATCCAGAATTGTTTCATATCCAGAATGTTCATAAAATGCTTATCCTGAATAACTTGATTTCAACCCTAATCCGCAATCCACCCCAAAAGTGCAATCCGGTATACTGAATTCTAACTCTTATCCGGAATTTGGATAGGTTCTTAATCCGGAATATGGGATTTTAGTAGTAATCCAGAATGTTTGTCAAGTACACAATCCTGAATGTTTGTATTTGCTTGCTATTCGGGATAAGAGGGTTTATGAACCCGAATTAGAACAAAAATAAGCAAAAGTAAAAATAAGCAAAAATATAATAAGCACTTAACCAAAAGTTTAACCAAACTAAATTTAAGAAAAAGCTAATAAGCCACAATTTAAAAACTTTAAAAACACTAATAATCTAAATATTAAAAATCAACTTTTTATAAAAATAAACTATTAAAGACACTTAATTAAAAATAAGAAAATAACACAATAAGCACGAAACACAATAAGCTAAAAAGATCAAACACATCAAAATCAATAAGCACAATCAAACAAACACATCAATCAAACAAAGAACAAGATTAACAAACTACATTATTATCTAAATGAAACAAGATAAAAATGAGAAAGGTAGAATGAGAATGATTATGAAAAAGCTTGAATTAAGATGAAGATTAAAGATTCAATACGAAATTAAAATTGAAATACTTGAGTACATTAAAGAAAAGTTGGAGAGAGAAATTAAAATTACACTACTCCTACTCCTACACTAATCTATCTAAATTATCTAACCCCCTCCTAATGACATACTAGGAGGGTATTTATAGGAGGAAGGGAGGAGGTTGTTGCTTCTCTCTTTCTTCTTTGTCTTTTTGTCTTTTAATTTCTTCGTCTTTGTCGACGTTGTCTTGGGATTGTCGATATAAAATGAACTTGTCTTCTGATTTTCTTCTTTTATTAGATTTGGTTCTTCGACTTCGTTAAACTTCCGTCTTTAGTCTTTTTCTTCGATAAATCTTCAGAATAAGCCTTTGACTTCCGTTCTTTTTGCACTTTTGATCTTTTTGACTTCGTCTTTTGTTCTTTTCTTCGATTAAAGCCCGTGAAAGCCCGTGTTTTCTTCCTTTTTCATATTTTGGTCCTAAAACACAATAAAAAAACAAACCACGCATAATTCCGACTTTTACGACGTAAAATACACATTTTGGGCTCGTTTTTACTTGTTTTAAGTGGTGAAATGATAAGTGTTTTCACACTTATCATAATTAACCACGCATAATGAGGACAAATTCATAGAATAGCCCACTTAACTTAGATAGAAGTCCCCCGTACACTTGATATAAACATTGTCCTGAATGTTTAAGCATGTGGGACTAAACTCCCCTACACTTAGGTCATTGTGCACGTTGTTTAAATTTTGCTAAGGAAGAGACAACTAAAGTGATTCCTATTTCAACATAAATGCTAAAATAGTGAATCAAAAGAGTTTGGGATAGAACCGGGAAGACGGGTACATGGAATCACGGGTCGTCAAAAGTCATCAAAAGTGTATCTTTGAAATCTCCAATCCCTGCACATCATAAGAAAGAAAACAACAAACAACAACGAGGCTCCCCCTACACATAGGAGGAAAAACAGATAAAAAGATAGATTAGCGGGTTGCCTCTCGAGAAGCGCTTGTTTTTGTTAACCGAGTCACGGGCCTGACTAGTCCCCAATTAAATGGTCCATGGGACAACCTCAATTGTAATACCGGGATCAAAGATCTTGTCCTCGGTCTCGGAGGAACATAATAAATGAGAGACGGGAAGATAAGTCTTAAAGGGTAGAAAAGTCCTTTCAACATACGAAAAGTATGTGAAATCATGATCCACGGGAGGTGGGGTGGGTAAAGGAATCAAAATGTCATCCCCAAAATACATATGATTATCACTAAGCGGCAAGGCCGTAAAGGTGTCAATCATAGAATGGTCAATGTCACCTCCCGGGTCAAAGCACTTATTCTCCGTAATGGTCTCTAAAGTATGGGATGAAAGGTGTCTGGGAGGGGGACTTGGGACAATATCTTCATGCATCAAAGTATAAAAAAGAATATCCTCCTTCGTGTCATCATCATCAATACACGGAGGTATTGAGAGAATGTCGATTTCTTCCATAAATGTGTCATTATTCTTAACGGGATTAATAGATGGATGTAAAGACTCGGTAATAGGAGTAGAATTCAACCCTTCAATTTTAGCAATAAGAAGATGAAATTTCAGTAATTTGTCTCGAAGAATAACGTCTTCCACCTCATCTACAAGACCAAGTTCAGTGGTGAACTTCTTGTAAGTCGGAGAGAATAAATCAACATCGCCATCATCTCCCGGAGGAGAGTGAGAAATTTCAAAGCTGAAATTCTCATAGCATGGAGAAAAATCATCATTAAGAGCGAACTCGTCCGTAACCTCAACAAAAGTCGGTACATCACAAACCTCCTCAAATAAGTTGTCGAGACCAAATTCACTAATCTCACTCGATGTATCACAATCCTTAGACGCATTTGGGATATCGAGAGAAGGAATTACCATTGCACTAGGATGTTGAGCAACAAGATCATTATAAGAAATAGTATTATCATCGTCATCATCATCATAATAGTAAGAACGCACAAGAGGAGGAGTAGAAGCACTAAGATTAGATACCTGCTCTTGTCGACTTTCGTCATGCAAGCTAGCTTGGAGTTGATTCAATATTTCTATAATTCCAACCAAACTAGTGAGCTGTCCCTCAATCATTCCAAAAGAAGGTTGATGATGGAGGGTGTATTATGGGGGTTCAAAATTATGAAAACCAGAATTATAGCACGGAGTTGGTTCATAATAATTCATCGGTTGACAATAAGAAGTATCGTGAGGGCCCCCACAACTATTGCAACACGGGTATTGAGAAAAACCCGGTGCGTCTTGTAGATAGCTATTAGCATTGCCATAATTGTAATCTGGTTCTTGCTCGAAATGAGACGGGTATCGAATCGGACACGAAACATGCCAATGAGAATCGCTTCCACAATATATGCAAGAGGGGGGAGTAAGTACATTAGAAGCAAAGGATGAGTTAATCGAATTGCATGAGGGACAAAATCAAAAATGTGTATTGTCGATATCATTTCTGCACCGATCACATGTACACCATTGACATGTTTGAAAACCATACAATGGTCTCCCACACCCTACGCAATATACATACGAATCCATGAAGAATTAAAAATAAGAAGGGTTGAGAAAAAGAATTAAACACAATAGAGGATTAAGAGGAATATTTTTGGTGCAAAACTTTTTTAAAAAGAAATGCTTTTATGATTTTTTAAATGTTTTTGGATTTTTGAAATCTTTGATTTTTAGGAATTATTTTTTTTAAAAAAAATTTGAAAATTTTGACAAGAAAAGTAACGTTCAATAGTGAACGGATCCCAAACTCCAACGCGTCTGTCACAAAAAACCGTTAATCTTCACGAAAAGAGCCGGCAGCGGTGCCATTTAATACAAAGATTTTACTAGTATAAAAAGTTCGTTTGTCTCGGCTCGATTCGAATTGATTACAATTGAAAGTGTGACTCAGTTGTTCTTGGTGAAAAATAAAGCAAATGTTGTTGAGTAGCTTAATTAAAGTGAAAGTTTAAAACGTTAAAAGATTAAACTAAAAATAAAGGCTTTTAAAAATAAATGATGAAAATATTAAAACTTTAAAAGAAATGACGAAAGATTAAAGCTTGATAAAAAAGTAAATTTGAAAACTTTATAAAAATGCAAACTTTAAAATTAAACTAAGACAAAACAAGTTTAAAATAACACTTAAGAAAAATGCGGGAAAAATTAAATTTGAAAATAATAAAGGAAATCAAAATCTGATACAATTCGGAATCCAACACTAATCGCTATCCGGAATGCTATTCTTGCTCCAATCCGGAATCTAACAAAATTGCTTCTTATCCGGAATCAGACAATCCGGAATAAGTTTCTTCACTTATCCGGAATCCAAATTTAGTGAGTAATCTGGGATCTAGAATTGATTCATATCCGGAATGTTCATAAAATGCTTATCCGAAATAACTTGATTTCAGCCCTAATCCGGAATCCACCCCAAAAGTGCAATCCGGAATACTGAATTCTAACTCTTATCCGGAATCTGGCTAGGTTCTTAATCCGGAATATTGGATTTTACTAGTAATCCAGAATGTTTGTCAAGTACACAATCCTTAATGTTTGTATTTGCTTGCTATTCGGGATAAGAGGGTTTATGAACCCGGATTAGAACAAAAATAAGCAAAACTAAAAATAAGCAAAAATCTAATAAGCACTTAACCAAATGTTTAACCAAACTAATTTTAAAAAAAGCTAATAAGACACAATTTATAAACTTTAAAAACACTAATAATCTGAATACTAAAAATCAACTTTTTATAAATATAAACTATTAAAGACACTTAATTAAAAATAAGAAAATAACACAATAAGCACTAAACACAATAAGATAAAAAGATCATACATCAAAATCAATAAGCACAACCAAACAAACACATCAATCAAAACAAAGAACAAGATTAACAAACTACATGATTATCTAAAGCAAAGAAGATAAAAAATGAGAAAGGTAGAATGAGAATGATTATGAAAAGCTTGAATTAAGATGAAGATTAAAGATTCAATACAAAATTAAAATTGAAATTCTTGAAAACATTAAAGAAAAGCTAGAGAGAGAAAGTAAAATTACACTACTCCTACTCCTACACTAATCTATCTAAATTATCTAACCCATCCTAATGACATATTAGGAGGGAATTTATAGGAGGAAGGGTGGAGGTTGTTTCTTCTCTCTTTCTTCTTTGTTTTTTCGTCTTTTAATTTCTTCGTCTTTCTCGACGTTGTCTCGGGATTTGTCGATATAAAATGAACTCGTCTTCTATTTTTCTTCTTTTATTAGATTTGGTTTTTCGACTTCGTTAAACTTCCGTTTTTAGTCTTTTTCTTCGATAAATCTTCAGAATAAGCCTTTGACTTCCGTTCTTTTGCACTTTTGATCTTTTGACTTCGTCTTTTGTCTTTTTCTTCGATAAAAGCCCGTGAAAGCCCGTGTTTTCTTCCTTTTTCATCTTTTGGCCCTAAAACACAATAAAAACACAAACCACGCATAATTCCGACTTTTATGACATAAAATACACGTTTTGGTCTCGTTTTTACTTGTTTTAAGTGGTGAAATGATAAGTGTTTTCACACTTACTGTGACAATCTGTCAATTTATAGTTGATATTTTATTCTCAAGTATTATTTAAAAACATTATTTTAATGTTATATTATGAACTCACCCATTTCTGGGAAGAAATTTGGGTTTACGTCTTGAAGTAGCATCGACTACGTCTAAACCGGAGGATTCTACGTTACGTGCTTACGTTTAAATACACCGTTTTGGTGACAGTCCGAAACTTCTGGAAATAAATTTATCCGTGAATATTATTTTGCGATTTTAAATTGTGTTGGTTCATAAACCCACAAATTTACGAGAAGAGATTAGGACTTATGTACATAATTTAACGTCCTTTACGACTAAACCGGAAACCTTAGGATTACGTATTTACGTTTTTGAACTCCATTTTTATTGAGACAATTTTTATTAGATTCGTTTTGTGTCGTTGATTCATAATTTATAAAAACGTTTTGCGTAAAACGACCCGAGAGCACGCAAATCAAGGAAACTATAATCGAGGAATACCCGTAAATTAACGGGATGGGACAAAACAAGTTTATCCCACCCCACTAAAAGGGATGGCCAAAACATTTCCACCACATCACTTGATGTGTCAAAGTGGTAGCTAAAAGCTTACACTTGTTAAGCTAAGCTTAACAAGTAAGCTACTTCTTTTCACCAAACCACAAAACCATCTAAGACTTACCATTTGCACTTCCAACACATGCAAACCACTCTCTCATCCTTCCTCTCTCTCTATATTTCGTCCCATATCACCCTAAAACACCCATTTTGATCAAATTCAACCACAAAATCTCATGTTATTTCTACATATGATGATGTCCTTTTGAAGATATGAAGATTGGAGGTGACCTTAACTTATGAAAAGGAGTTTTCATTAGGTTAAAGGGATGATTTCATGGAGGTGTTCATCCATCCAAAGGACCCAAGAAGTTGCCTTGCTAAAGTTGAAGATTTTATAACAAGAACCAAGTCTTGTTCATCAAAAACCTCATCTTTTCATCACTAATGGTGGTATAGAGATTGTTCTTCCTATCCGTTTGTTATTTTGATTATGTAATCTTGTAATTTCTTTATTTATGTATATGTATATGATGATGAATGATGATTAAAAATATTATGTGGGAATTTGGTGTTGATAGATTTGATAAACATGGGTAAAAAGATGGAAAAATCACATGTAAAAATGGTTAAATCTTGCTTAAATAAGATGGCTGTATAAAAACAGTAAGTAACCAAATGATAAACTGATAAAATGGTAAAGTGGAATCAATATACAGTAATTATAAGATGTTATACACATGTGAGAGTTGGCCATACAATGGAATCATCAAAATGAGTGAGATATGATCAAAACAAGTTTATAGTGCAAATCTGCCTATACTGTTTTCGACGAATTTACTAAAATATTTAGAGGTGGATTCATCAGTATCTATACAGGAATAAAATGAAGACATATCATGTAGTTTCTGTGATAAAAATTTGAGGTCCTATCTCATTATAGAACTCTAGATATGGACATTTTAGTGAACTTAAAATTTAAGACTGATTTTGTGAAATTAAAGTTTAATATTATTATATAAGCACTCAAATAAATATAGTATATAATGTGAATTAAAACCCACTAACTTATATATTTCATTTATATAAATATGCATAAGGATAAATAAATGGACATTATATAAAAATGGTAGTTTGGTAAGTTTTATAAGTTATAAAAACTATATACTAAGTTTTACGTCTTTTCGGCTAAAACCGAAAGATTAACGTTTTCGTCAATTAAAACTTAGACGATCGGACCCGTCTAATGTAAACTTTTTAAAAGTCATATACTGATATATAAGTACTTAATACAAGTAAAAACCGATAAAACTCGAACTAAATAACATATGGACATTAACGGGCTAAGTTAGCAATAATCCAACTAAATGGGCTAAACACTTATAAATTTACTTATTGGGCTTAACCCACTTGGGCCCAACATGTAAAGTATAATACTGATAATAAAAGTATAAAATGGTCTAATTTAAGGTAATAGACTTATAATAGGCTTATAGGACCTAAAACATGTAAATAAATAAAACTAGTGAAACAAGTATAAAAGTTGTCAACACATAATGCTAAAATGAGTAAATAAGAATATACAATCCCACTTGATCATCATCATATATATAAAATCATCATATGTATGCATAATTGTTATTTTTATAAAGTTATTGGACAAGAGTCTAAGAGGAGTATTATTTGTCTAGGTTTCCGTGATTGAAGCACGTACCGTACATCCGAATCGCCGATAAACCTCTTTCCCACATCAACGTGAGTTCATAGCCTCGCACTCTTTTAAATGTTTTCATGAAATGTTTTATAAACCCGCGAGGGAGATAACATGTTAGTTTTTATGAAATAGGACACTAGTTGTCCCGATTGTTTGTTTATTCATTTGGACCCGAATGATTGTATGACCAGATGAATGATTAAATGACCCGATAGATGAAATGAAATGGATTATTAAAGTTAGGTTATGTCACTAAAGTCCCATTAGCATGAATTGTGAACTACCGGGATTTGGTAGACGCTTATGCATATAATAGTACTATCTGGGGACGATCACCCCAGTTCGCGCCTTGACGGTTGATCCTCGTCGTGCCACATTGATTGGTAAGCGAATTTATGTATGAGAATTCCATAGCGTGATCTTTGTGACGACACGCTAATTTAGATGGGCAAATTGAGTTTCGGGCTAGCTACCCGTTGTTTGTTGTAGTAAGGTAACAATGTCATGCGGCTTATAATAATACAATTAACGAAATACTGCTATACGCACCGAATTACGATATATTGCCTGACTAGCAATACGAGGTCTTATTATTGATATTATGTTCGTGTTTTGGTTTTTCATAACCATATTCATATAACGGTTTTTATTTAACTTTATACAACGTTATAAAACGTATCGTATGGTGTTTTTACGACTTTGGTTCGTATAATGATTTTGAAGGCAAAAGCCTATATCATGATTTTGATAAGGATTTGTATAAAATGACTTTGGCTATTTTATGGCTTATTACAAAGATTTGTACAAAACGATTTTCGGTAATAATTTTATACCAATGATATATTAATGGTTTCATTAAACTCTATGAATTCACTCGGCGTTATCGCTGACCTTTTCTTTTAACATGTTTTATCTCAGGTACTTGAAGGTAATTCTCGGGAAGACAACAAGAATTCATGGCCCGCACTTAAATAAAAATTTTCCATTCAAATGCTTTGTAAAACCTGTATTAAATACAATGACTTGGGACCTATGTAAATCTGATATTTATGAATGGAAATGCTTTATTATAAAACGACGCGATTTTTAAGCGTTGTCTATGATGTGAGTAATGTGCTATCCCGTAACACCAACGAGTCTTCCGCTGTATTGAATTGTGTAAATTAGGGGGTGTTACAGTTTGGTATCAGAGCTCTCGTTATAGAGAACAAAAGATTTTTAAAAACCAAGGTTTTGAATAAAACATTTCAAAATCTTTTAACTATATACATTTTTTTCTCAAAATGTCTAAAAATCTTTTGACTATAACGGTGCCGAAGAATTCCCGAGTTACCGACAAGGCCAGACTGAGAAGTGTTATTTTAATATATATATATAACTTGGATTATATATATATATATATATATATATATATATATATATATATATATATATATATATATATATATATATATATATATATATATATATATATATATATATATATATATATATATATATATATATATATATATATATATATATATGATGTAATTTGATTACATGATTTTTTGATGATTATTTTGATATTTATACGAGGTATTTATACGACGTAGATTGTCACAAGAAACCCTAACTTCCCTAGTAACTAATCGAAGCTATTTCCGTGGGAATTCTAGCTATTCCAGATCTAAACCAAGTTGTGGATATCAATGATCCCAACGAAATGGTTTATATTCATAGAAATGTAGATATTAGTTGATTGTGATATTAAAGAAGAATTGGCGAGATTAAAACTGATATCGATGTCGATGTCATGACGATCTTTCCTTATAGAGTGGAGTTTAACAATACGTTACCACCTGGAAAGGTTTCATCTAATTCGTTGTCACCCAATTCTTAAATTTGAAATCGAAAGGGTGAATGTTGCACTTGAGGCTGTTATTAGAACCATTACCCAAAAGCCTCATGCCACTAGTACCTTTCCGAGAAGTCTAATTGAATGTGTGAGTCATTTCATACTAGTGACTCATTTGATAACTATTGTTGTAAGAAACTATAGGATTAGAAATTAAGTGTTGTTCATATCGAGCTTTTATTGCCCCGTTAAGGTTTATGAATAAGGTTGAAAGTATTGGAAAATGAGGTAGGATGTTGC
Source organism: Glebionis coronaria (assembly GCA_025667525.1). Taxonomy (NCBI): domain Eukaryota; kingdom Viridiplantae; phylum Streptophyta; class Magnoliopsida; order Asterales; family Asteraceae; genus Glebionis; species Glebionis coronaria. The sequence goes on along the minus strand of CM046882.1, from coordinate 265,676,011 downwards.
ATTGAGTATAAGTTGGTTGAAACTTGAATAAGGTAAAAATTTAACCCGTATGGATTATGAGATTGATAAGAGGAGGTCGTTAAGTCATGTGATTGAATTATAAGGTTTTAAATGATTGTTAGTTTGTGTTAAGGGTTGTTCCTAAACCATTGTCCAATAACGAGAATGCCCAGTGTCCAATAAATAAATTGAAGGAATCTTTTTCTAAATTGGGACCGATGGATCTTTCGGGACATGTGGAACACCTAATGACTCTTGTAGATTAGTATTCATTGTGGTATCTTTTAAAAATAATCCCTAACTTAACTGAGACATCACTTGGTAGGATGAGTTCTTGGAATTGTATGACATAGTGACACGTAATGTGTTACGGTACAATTTAGACTTGTTTGTGATTAATGAAAAGACTACCTTTGATTGCTAAATTCTACATGTATCGATTTTATCTATCTTTTATTGCTTCATCCTAATGCTCGCATTAGTGATGCAACCATTGAACAAGTACTCATCCCGATTTGAGTTACGTTGTGGATTATTCTCTTTTTATTCATGAGTGCCATCGAGGTCATGAACCTCATGATTAAATGGCTAAGCTCATTTCCTATTATATTGTATTTAGTTCTTGGTGAACAACTCTTCATCACTCTCTTGCAGATCACTAATTGTTTTTATAAGATAAAACAGTATCCCTTGAGAAAAATATAATTTTCATCACTATAAGGATTATTCAAAGTGAGATTTATAAGCGATTGTTATCGAAATTAAGTTATTTATAAAACACCTTGGAAAACATAATTGTTTTCATAACAAAGAAAATCTTTGAAAATTTATTTTTGATTCTTATTTAAGAATTAAGCATGAAAATGTTTTTATTATAAACATGATGATAAAATTTTGACGAACTGAGTATTGCATCGTTAATCTTGAAATTGTATATAGTTGCGCGCCTACATACAATTTGGAATGGACCATGCAAGGCTGATTAGTAGTCACCATGAAATTATTAATAAACACTAAATTTTCTTTGAAGGTTGTGAAAGATTAAATTTTATGAGATTTGCAAGAAGTGAAAAATAGGAACATAGTGTTAGGGACACCTACATATGTGCCTGTAGCATCTATTCTTCTGAGTCGAATTTACTCATCTGTGGATATTGTCTTAATTAACAATTGATATTCCCTTTCTGTCTAATTCTCTCGTAGTGAGATTCTCTGGAAAAGTATCTGATTACCGAGTGTTGATACCCGACTGAATGTATCGACATTCCTATCATTTCTTTTGATTAGATTTCATTTGAATGACCTGGGTAATGATCCGAGGAGCTTTCGAATGCATACTCAAATTATGAAAACATGGGATATATTCATATTCATTAAATGTTTTCGTCTGTATCTGATATGAAATTCTCTCCCGTAGATCATGCGTTGACCTTACTCTTTTAAGGTTAGTTATGTCTCCATATATCCTTGAATTTGTGAAGGAATATGAGTTATTATTAGTCTTTTGAGAAGTTCACATCTTATCGACGGCCATAAAAATGAAAAGTTGGTAATGGCAGTAGAAGGGTTTGATTGATTATGACATGAAGACATTGTCTTAATTGATGGGAACTCGAGTAGAATTCCCCTAAAAGATAATATGTTGATTATAAAAAGTGATCTAAATAATTCTTGATTGGTGACTGTATCCTGTATTTAGACTTGAAATTATACCGTGAATGGTTGTGAATTAGCCATAGATATTATAATCTAGAAAGAACCTAATATGAATTTATTAAAAGATGTTTCTGTTATCTAAAACTTTAGAAGGTATTTGTTGGTAAATTACCTAGACTTTTGCCATTAAGGCAAGTTGAAATTGGTATTGATTATATTCCCGGTGCTGCACCTATGTCTTGTGCACTATACGTCAGTACCATCTAAATTAAAAGAATTACCCTACAACTGAGGGAGTTGTAGGAGAAGACTTTTATTCTACCAAGCTCGTCATCATGAAGAGCTATGGTGTTATTATTTCTTATATTTATTGATTACCGTGAACTAGGTAAATTCATGATCAAAATCTATATCCACTAGCCAAGATGATAGATTGTTCGATCATTTACAAGGTTCTAGCATATACTTAAAAATTTGATCCACGGTATGGTTATCATCAACTTCGCATTCGCGAAAAAGATTATCTATTCCAATCACTACATCCGATACTTGTAATGAACATTATGAGTTTCACGTGATGTCGTTTGGATTGACTAATACACATGTAGCATCCATAAATTTGGTGAATCACGTGTGTAGGCTGTAATTTGATAAATTCATGCTTGTGATCATTAAGGACCATTTGTTTATTTATAAGAATAAGAATGAGTTAATAATTATTTGTAGAATGCCCTGAGTCGGCCGAGTAGTGAAAACCTGTACCTTGAATATTTAACATGTGAATAAAGGCTTAATCCTTTACATGATTTGACCATGTGATTAATAAGATAATGGAATCTATATTGACACTTTAAAAATTAAGATCCCTTTTAAGGCTTTGGGTTTTACTAAAAAGAAAGTGCAAATATGTTTTGACAAATGTTTTAACAAAAGATCTTTAAGGAATCATTCCTTATAACTAAACATTTAACTAAACTCCTGTTTAGGGGTAAATGTTTGTGTATACCTCAAGACAACCTAAGAGGGATTGAGGAAACCGTTAAACCATGACTTAAAATTTGAAACGACAATTTTTGCTTTTCTACTAAGAAAATTTTTACCAAAGAATAAACGAAGGTTTTTCGAACATTAACGAATCTTATTAATTATTTTCGATAAATCAACAAAAATCTTGTTAATTAAATTCAAATTTATTTTGAACATTTTTATATAATTGGACAAACTGAGAAAATTTAAAAACTTTTTGCGTTTACGTTTCATAAAAATTAAATATTTATTATTCAATTACTTGTAGTAATTATTGACGCTTTAAACGTCGGATTGAGCAAAACTAATAAAAATAATAGTTGAGATAGAACTAAGACTTAGAAAATGTGAAGAAAGAATTTTCGAATAAATACGGTCATGATATTTATTCCATCTAGGAAGGTGAACGTAATTACTGACACATTATGTAAAAATAAAGAACCAATTAGGATGTGTTTCTTTATAATGACTGTGCAAAATAAATTGCCGAACAATATAAAATAAACGATGTTTGTAAAAAGGGGTTCGCGGCTAATGTGAACCATCAAAATTAAGAAGCCGATGGTGTTGAATGTTTTAAAGGCTGCTTGTGGTTGCCTGAATATAGAGGATTTTGAGATTTAGTCATATTGAAATCTTGTAAATATAAGTATTCCATTCATGTCACTTCTGACTAAATGTATCTTTCTCTGAAGAAATTGTACTGATGACAAATTATGAAGGCAGACATTGCCCCATACATTAGTAAACGTCTAACTATTGCAAAGGTCCTCATCTGAATTTGATTCGATTTGGGTCATCGTCGACAGACTGACCAAATCTGCTAATACCAATCTCGTTAATGATAGATTTTCGATGAAGAAATTGACTCTTTGTATTTAAAAGATTTGTGTAAACATAGTGTGCATGTATCGATCATCTCTATCAAGATCCTCGCTTCGCATCGAATTTCTAGATATTTGCTCAGAAATCATTAGGAACGAACCTTCATGAGAGTACTGTTTACCACCCCAATCGAAGGGACGAGGTAAAGTAATGATACAAAACACTAGAAGTGTTGTTTTATGTTTGAATGATTGACCTTTGGTAATAAACTGGATAATCGCTTTCCTTTGGAAAGGTTATCATTGATAATTATCGTATTAGGATCGAGATCGAATCTTGTGAGGATATAAATATTAGAGCATCTGTAAGAAGGAGTTGGGATGAAGACACCCGACATACACCCATTGTGAGTTGGACATGTCTTTTAGGTTTAAGGTTGCCTATGATGACGAACCTAACCTTACAAAATACCCGACCTGTGAAACCTGAAATAATTGTTGAAATTAGGATCTGATTATTGACTGTCGGTAGTGGGCAGGAGGTTATGTGAATATGAAATGTAGATCTTGAAGTGCATGATGGGTAGCGAAGTTATGCCAAAAATTTCCCGCATAGAAAGATGAATTGAAGATCTGAAAGATCATCGGAATTAAGTCCCCGTTGTATGGGACCATTGAGATGATGTAAAAGTTGGTTTGAAAGACATATAAGGTGGATCTACCCTATGACTTCTAGAGCTGCGTGAATTATGTTTCGTATATCGAACTTGATAAAATGCCTATCAAGTGAAAATCTGACTATTCCTTAATGAAGTTTAGATCGGCGAAAAGTTGCATTCATCAAAAACCCGTGAACATCATGGATAGAGAAAGTAAGTCAACAATAAGCCTGATCTTATTCTCGTAGTTATGTTTGATGAAACTCGCGTATTGTAATGGATTACACTTGTGAGAAAAGACCGAATGTGGAGGAAATACCCACATGGCTTTAACTCTATAAGAAGCGAGTAGTAAGATAAAATGATATTTGAGGACAAAGATCCTGGTTAGGGGTAAATGCTGTGACAATCCTAAATTTATGGTTGATATTTTATTCTCAAGTATTATTTAAAAACATTATTTTAATGTTATATTATGAACTCACCCATTTCTGGGAAGAAATTTGGGTTTAAGTCTTGAAGTAGCATCGACTACGTCTAAACCGAAGGATTCTACGTTACGTGCTTACGTTTACATACACCGTTTTGGTGACAGTCCGACACTTCAGGAAATAAATTTATCCGTGAATATTATTTTGGGATTTTAAATTGTGTTGGTTCATAAACCCACAAATTTACGAGAAGAGATTAGGACTTATGTACATAATTTAACGTCCTTTACGACTAAACCGGAAACCTTAGGATTACGTATTTACATTTTTGATGAGACAATTTTTTATTAGATTCGTTTTGTGTCGTTGATTCATAATTTATAAAAACGTTTTTCGTAAAACGACCCGAGGGCACGCAAATCAAGGAAACTAGAATCGAGGAATACCCGTAAATTAACGGGATGGGATAAAACAAGTTTATCCCACCCCACTAAAAGGGATGGCCAAAAACTTGCCACCACATCACTTGATGTGTCAAAGTGGTAGCTAAAAGCTCACACTTGTTAAGCTAAGCTTAACAAGTAAGCTACTTCTTTTCACCAAACCACAAAACCATCTAAGGCTTACCATTTTCACTTCCAACACATGAAAACCACTCTCTCATCCTTCCTCTCTCTCTATATTTCGTCCCATATCACCCTAAAACACCCATTTTGATCAAATTCAACCACAAAATCTCATGTTATTTCTACATATGATGATGTCCTTTTGAAGATATGAAGATTGGAGGTGATCTTAACTTATGAAATGGATTTTTCATTAGGTTAAAGGGATGATTTCATGGAGGTGTTCATCCATCCAAAGTACCCAAGAAGTTGCCTTGCTAAAGTTGAAGATTTGATAACAAGAACCAAGTCTTGTTCATCAAAAACCTCATCTTTTCATCACTAATGGTGGTATAGAGATTGTTCTTCCTATCCTTTTGTTATTTTGATTATGTAATATTGTAATTTCTTTACTTATATATGTATATGATGATGAATGATGATTAAAAATATTATGTGGGGATTTGGTGTTGATATACTTGATAAACATGGGTAAAAAGATGGAAAAATCACATGTAAAAATGGTTAAATCTTACTTAAATAAGATGGCTGTATAAAAACAGTAAGTATCCAAATGATAAACTGATAAAATGCTAAAGTGGAATCAATATATAGTAAGTATAAGATGTTATACACATGTAAGAGTTGGCGATACAATGGAATCATCAAAATGAGTGAGATATGATCAAAACAAGTTTAGAGTGCAAATCTGCCTATACTGTTTTGGACGAATTTATTAAAATATTTAGAGGTGGATTCATTAGTAGCTATACAGGAATAAATTGAAACACATATCATGTAGTTTCTGTGATAAACATTTGAGGTCCTATCTCATTATAGAACTCTAGATATGGACATTTTAGTGAACTCAAAATTTAGGACTGATTTTATGAAATTAAAGTTTAATATATTATATAAGCACTCAAATAAATATAGTATAAAATGTTAATTAAAACCCACTAACTTATATATTTCATTTATATAAATATGCATAAGAATAAATAAATGGACATTATATAAAAATGGTAGTTTGGTAAGTTTTATAAGTTATAAAAATTATATACTAAGTTTTACGTCTTTTCGGCTAAAACCGAAAGATTAACGTTTTCGTCAATTAAAACTTAGACGATCGGACCCGTCTAATGTAAACTTTTTAAAAGTCATATACTGATATATAAGTACTTAATACAAGCAAAAACCGATAAATCTCGAACTAAATAACATATGGACATTAACGGGCTAAGTTAGCATTATTGGACTAATAATCCAACTAAATGGGCTAAACACTTATAAATTTACTTATTGGGCTTAACCCACTTGGGCCCAACATGTAAAGTATAATACTGATAATAAAAGTATAAAATGGTCTCATTTAAGGTAATGGACTTATAATAGGCTTATAGGACCTAAAACATGTAAATAAATAAAACTAGTGAAACAAGTATAAAAGTTGTCAACACATAATGCTAAAATGAGTAAATAAGAATATACAATCCCACTTGATCATCATCATATATATAAAATCATCATATGTATGCATAATTGTTATTTTTATAAAGTCATTGGACAAGAGTCTAAGACGAGTATTATTTGTCTAGGTTTTCGTGATTGAAGCACGTACCGTACATCCGAATCACCGATAAACCTCTTTCCCACATCAACATGAGTTCATAGCCTCGCACTCTTTTAAATGTTTTCATGAAATGTTTTATAAACCCGCGAGGGAGATAACATGTTAGTTTTTATGAAATAGGACGCTAGTTGTCCCGGTTGTTTGTTTATTGATTTGGACCCGAATGATTGTATGACCTGATGAATGATTAAATGACCCGATAGATGAAATGAAATGGATTATTAAAGTTAGGTTATGTCAATAAAGTCCCATTAGCATGAATTGTGAACTACCGGGATTTGGTAGACGCTTATGCATATAATAGTACTATTTAGGGACGATCACCCCAGTTCGCGCCTTGACGGTTGATCCTCGTCATGCCACATTGATTGGTAAGCGAATTTATGTATGAGAAGATTTTCATAGCGTGATCTTTGTGACGACACGCTAATTTAGATGGGCAAATTGAGTTTCGGGCTAGCTACCCGTTGTTTGTTGTAGTAAGGTAACAATGTCATGCGGCTTATAATAATCCAATTAACGAAATACTGCTATACGCACCGAATTACGATATATTGCCTGACTAGCAATACGGGGTCTTATTATTGATATTATGTTCGTGTTTTGGTTTTTCATAACCATATTCATATAACGGTTTTTATTTAACTTTATACAACGTTATAAAACGTATTGTATGGTGTTTTTACGACTTTGGTTTGTATAATGATTTTGAAGGCAAAAGCCTATATCATGATTTTGATAAGGATTTGTATAAAATGACTTTGTCTATTTTATGGCTTATTACAAAGATTTGTACAAAACGGTTTTCGGTAATAATTTTATACCGATGATATATTAATGGTTTCATTAAACTCTATGAATTCACTCGGCGTTATCGCTGACGTTTTCTTTTAACATGTTTTATCTCAGGTACTTGAAGGTAATTCTCGTGAAGACAACAAGAATTCATGGCCCGCACTTAAATAAAAATTTTCCATTCAAATGCTTTGTAAAACCTGTATGAATACAATGACTTGGGACCTATGTAAATCTGATATTTATGAATGGAAATGCTTTATTATAAAACGACGCGATTTTTAAGCGTTGTCTATGATGTGAGTAATGTGCTATCCCGTAACAACAACGAGTCTTCCGCTGTATTGAATTGTGTAAATTTGGGGGTGTTACACTTGTTACATGTCATTCTTCAATTTTTGAGTCCCAAATGCTCCTCACACAATGAAATCAACCGATCCATTGGGAGTGCCATTGTGTGTCTTGCAACTGAGCAAAATTATAAGTTTTCAAAAATGATTTTTGATGGCATGTGTCATAATAAGGGTAACAAGATAAATCTTGCTTACCCTTGGTTTTTACAAATGGTTTTTGACTTGCAAGGATATTGCAATAGGGATCATGACAATTTTTATACGATCCCTGTTCAAAAGAAAGCTATTTTTGAGAAGATGAACACTGAACCATATACAGACCTACCCCTCACCTAATTCATGCTTTCTGTCATTGAGGCATCTGCAAACCCTCAACCTCACCCACCACCTCAACCAGAACCATTGCCTGAACAACCTCCATCAACCCAGCATATGGAAATTGACCCAGAACCATTCGACGCTGACACTCAAAATGTTGGCGTTGATGTAACACCCCCAAATTTATACAACTCAATACAGCGGAAGACTAGTTGGTGTTACGGGATAGCACATTACTCACATCATAGACAACGCATAAAAATCGCGTCGTTTAATAATAAAGCATTTCCATTCATAGATATTAAAGTTACATAGGTCCCAAATCATTACATTTCATACAAAGTTTTACAAAGTGTTTGAATGGAAAATATTGTTTAAGTGCGGGCCATGAATTCTTGTCGTCTTCCCGAGAGTTACCTTCAAGTACCTGAGATAAAACATGTTAAAAGAAAAGGTCAGCGATAACGCCGAGTGAATTCATAGAGTTTAATAAAATCCATCAGTATAATATGAGCATAAAATTATTACTGAAAATCATTCTGTACAAATCATTTTTAATAGGCCATAAAATAGCCAAAGTCATTTTATACAAATCTGCATCAAAATCATAATATAGGCATTTGCCTCAAAAATCATTATACGAGCCAATGTCGTAAAAACATCATACAATACGTCTTATGACGTTGTATGAAAATAAAAACCGTTATATGAATATGGTTATGAAAACCAAAACACGAACATAATATCAATAGTATGACCCTGTATTGCTAGTCAGGCAATACATCATAATTCGGAGCGTCTAGCAGTATTTCGTTAGTTTTGGATTATTATAAGCCGCATGACATTGTTACCTTACTAAACCGACAACGGGTAGCTAACCCGATACTCAATTTTCCCATCTAAAGTAGCGTGTCGTCACAAAGGTCACGCTATGGAAATCTTCTCATACATAAATTCGCTTACCAATCAATGTGGCACGACGGGGATCAACCGTCAAGGCGGGAACTGGGGTGATCGTCCCCAAATAGTACTATTATATGCATAAGCGTCTACCAAATCCCGGTAGTTCACAATTCATGCTAATGGGACTTTTAGTGACATAACCTAACTTTAATAATCCATTTTATTTTATCTATCGGGTCCATTAATCATTCATAGGGTCATACAATCGGGTCATACAATCATTCGGGTCCAATTTAATTAACCAACAATCGGGACAAATGGTGTCCTATTTTATAAAAACTAACATGTTATCTCCCTCGCGGGTTTATAAAACATTTCATAAAAACATTTAAAAGAGTGCGAGGCTATGAACTCACGTTGATGTGGGAAGGCGGGTTATCAGCAATTCGGACGTACGGTACGTGCTTCAATCACGGAAACCTAGACAAATAATACTCGTCTTAGACTCATGTCCAATGATTTTATAGAAATAACAATTATGTATACATATGATGATTATATATATATGATGATCAAGTGGGTTTACATATTCTCGTTTACTCATTTTAGTGTTATGTGTCGATAACTGTAAAACCCGTAAAATAAGGTCATAATTTAACTCTATTTTCAATTATTTTGAAGTATTTTATAACGTTAAATATTATTATGTTTAACGGTTTAAGTTGAAACCGATATTAAATATTATATTTTAATATTTTGACGAGCAACGAGGACTACTAGTGATCACGATACCGACGGATGCCAAAAATTTTATATTTTATTATCGATAGTTTCGATATTTAATACTTTCGACGATATCGTTTCAATTACGTATCGAGTCGTTATATTATTATTTTTCGTGTGCGTTTCAAACTTTTAAAAAGTACAATCTAACATTTTCAAGTAGTGAAATATTTTCTCGTATAATATTTTGAAACTTATTTTTGTGTTGGTTGATGAACTCACAATTTACGGATTTAAATTTGGGCTTACGTGCATAACTTAGCGTCCTTTACGACTAAATCGGAAACCTTAGGATTACGTATTTACGTTTTTGAACTCCGTTTTTTATGAGACAATTTTTGTTGGATTCGTTTTGTGACGTTGATTCATAATTTATAAAAACGTTTTTTTGTGAAACGACCCGAGGGCACGCAAATCGAGAAAACCAGAATCGAGGAATACCCGTAAACTAGTGAGATGGGACAAAATACATTGTCCCACCCCACTAGCTTAAATGGGATGGCACCAACATGACACCACAACCATATGTGGCATCATGTTAGCTACAAACTTACAAGTGTAAGTAAGCTTACTCTTTAAGCTTACAACTTTCCCACTAACACAAAACCATTAACCACTTTTCACACATACCATTTACTTACATGCAAACAACCTCAAATCCTCTCAAAACCTTCCACCATTGCCATCCATATTCAAGCTACAAACACCCCTTTTGATCTTTTCTAGCCATGAAATACATGTTTACTAGCTCTATCATGGAGTTATCTTGAAGCCTTGATCATTTGGTGGCCATATTAACAACATTGGAGGTGATTTGCTTGTGTCCTAGGGCTGATTTCTCAACTATTGTTCTTGGTGTTTGATGATCTTTGAGCTACTTGTGGTGTTCATCAAGTTCTTGTCTTCCAAAAACAAGAAATACACTTGGTTGGTAAAGAAGATCATCCTCTCCATTTTCTCTTGTTATTTTTGTAAAGAACAAATGTATTTTCTTTCTTATTTTATATGTATATGATGTATATATGATGATAAAAATGTTGTGTGGGGATCAAGTGTTGATAAATATGCTTAAAAATGTTAATAACCATGAGAAATAAGGCTAAAATCATGATTATTTAGTTGGCTGTATAAAAACAGTATATAACTAAAACTTGAACTGATAAAATTGCATGGTATTATCCATTTACAGTAAGTACAAGATGTTATACACATGTGAGAGTTGGCCATGCAATGGAATCAATATAATGAGTGAGATATGATCAAAACAAGTTGGGTGTTCTAATCTGAAATAAGCAGTTTTGTAGGGACTGTTAAGGCAAGATAAACTTAAAATGAGCAGTAGCTATAACTAAATTAAATGTAGCACATAATATGAAGAACATGTCACCCAAAAATGAGATTCTAATTCATTATAGAACTCTAGATATGATAAAAATGGTGAATATGAAGATAAAAATCAGATTTTGAGAATTAATGTTTATTATTATTATATAAGCACTCAAATTTTATTGTATAAAATGTAAAATGAAAACCCACTAACTTATGAAACTTATTTATATAAATATGTAAAAGGTTAATTAAATGGATAAATTATATAAATGGTAGTGGAATAATACTTATAAGTAATAAAAACTATAAACTTGATTTTTACGACTTTTTCGGCTATTACCGTAAAATTAACGTTTTTCGCCAATTAAAACTTAGACGATCAAACCCGTCTAATGTAAAGTTTTTAAAAGTCATATACTGATATATAAGTAACTAATACAAGTAAAAACCGATAAAACCCGAACTATAGGACATACGGACATTAACGAGCTAACTAAGCATATTGGACTAATAATTGGACTAAATAAGTTAACCACTTATAAAAAGAACTTATTGGGCTTAACCCATTTGGGCCCAACATGGAAAGTATAGATACTGATAATATAGGTATAAAATGGATTAAAACAAGTAAAGAACTTATACTAAGCTTATTGGACTCAAAATAGGTAATTAGGTAAAACTAGTAAACTAGTAAAAAGTTACCAATACGTAAACACTAAAATGAGTAAACAAGGATATATAAACCCACTTGATCATCATCATATGTACAAAATCATCATATGTATATTGTTATTTTGATAAAAGTCATTAGACAAGAGTCTAAGACCGATTATTATTTATATAGGTTTCCGTGACCGAAGCACGCCCGTAGCCGATAATCCGCCTTCCATTATCTACGTGAGTCTATAGCCTCGCTTTATACTAGTTATTAAATGATTTTAAACCCGCGAGGGGGAATACATGTTTTTATAAACTTAGAACACAAGATTTTTATGGTATGCTTTGTCCCTCTATGAATGGACCCGTGGTTGCCTTTAAATTGCATTAAGTGATTGCCTTAGTTAAAGCCTCAATTATGGACCGTTAATTAACCTATGATGGGTTAACCGCTAGTACAATTAATAGATCTATGGGGGAAGCCGCCCCGGTTCAGTTTTTGTGGACTTGTCATAGAAGCTTAGGCCCGACCTCCACACTGTTTGAGCATATTGTATTGAGAAGTCAGGTATACGGCAATGTACCAATAATCTGGAGGTAACCGACAATTAATAAATCTCTCGTCTTATTAGACTGATATGGGAGTGTCTAAGGGCTCGGTTCCATGAGCTTATTGCAATTTATGCTATATACAATTATCATTGTTGATGCAAATTATTATTTGATGCTTATAAGCATGCCACAAACTTATAATCTTTGCTTGTGTTCAAATTGATTTCATAAACCTATAGATTCACTCGGCATTTTTGCTGATCGTTTTACTCACATGTATTTCAGGTAATCAAGAAGTGGAAGCTTGGAGGTCACGGGGAATGAAGTTGTGCACTGCTTTTGTTGTTCAAACTCTTTGATTTATTTATCGTTCCATTTTTAAAACAAACCAATATGTTGTTTTAACTCATCTTTTGGTAACGATTACTTGGGACTACGCTACTCTGACAAATGTTTTAGGAACGATAAATCTAAAACGTCTCTTTTCGAGTCGTTCTTTATAAATTATGTGCTGTTGTATCATTGTTTAGCACCTAAAGATGTATTCCGCTGCGTGTAAATTTGGGGGTGTTAAAGATTGGTACCAGAGCCATGAGTTATAGAGAACTAGGTCTTTTTCTAAAAACCTAAACTATAATTGTCCGTTTTATTTTTCAAAGAGTCGGTGCACATGATTTCGCGTGACTTCAGGTTCAAGCTACTTCTGGGATTACAACTTTAGTATACATTATTATGTATGCCTTATTGCTAAGTATTTCTAAATAAATACTATAATCCTTTATCAATATATATTTATGTCGTTAAACTTTTCGATAAAAGTTTATCATTTATTAATGATTAACTTAAATAAATACATTGAATTTTCAAGATCTTTCTGTATTTATTTTTGAAGTATTTAAATTGCTTTTATTGCAAAAAATTTATATTATGACCTTACATACCTTCATCTGCGCGCGTTACTTTTATTGCTTAACCCTTTGTGATATCTATATAGATATTCAAATCGTCTTCCGGCTATTTGTGCTTGGACGTCTTTTAACGTAATCTCCAGACCATTGTGTAACTCAATGTGTCCTTGGAATAGACTAACCGCTATCGTGTGAGTCATACATTTTGAAACATTTCTTAAAATATTGTTGAATAATACCATGGTTTTTCATAATATTTTGTTGATTTTTATTATCGTTTTACACGACATGCGAAGATTTAATTCGTTGACATTTATATGTATCGACTCCGAAGTGTATTGTTCACTTATATTTCGGTAATGTCGTCGTTATTTTATAAATCATCGTCTAGATTATGGCGCTAGAATTGGAATACAATTTTACTTATATAAAATTATATCATTTGTTTTTCATTAACCTTCTTGCTCTCGGAACGCAACCTATGAATGTTCCATTCTTTTCTCGTTATGTTTTTGTGTTTTTGACAATCGTGGCACCAAGGAGATTTGCCTACATTGCATTTTGGAATCTAAATTACGAACGTCTTTCACCGTCTTGCTTCCTAAATTTCGTGTTGAATACCTTGAAGCATTTTCTGTCGTTCATCATGCTATATTTTATTTGATGCTCATTACGAGATTTATTTTTCGTTGTTATAAAATCCACAAGACATGTGTGTATATATGTATATATTTTGAGCCGTTAAGAACTGTCGAAAAATACACTTTATGCAGAAACTGTAGGGGCAGTATAAACAGGTCAAAACTTAAAAGTAAAACCTGCGTTTTTAAAATAAAATAGTCAAACCTGCACAGAACTTGCAGGGGTATTTTGGTCATTTTACATTGGTTTTCAGGTCTCGGGTAAAACTAGAAAGTCGTCTGAAACGTCGTTTTGCATCAAAATGCTTTAAACTCCGAGTCTTGGAGATGTCGTTTATCGGGTCAATTAATCGGCTCATATTTAAAAGTTAAATCTGATAGAAAATTCAGAACATGAGTTTTAAATGTTTCTAAGCTGTTTTGATTTCATTTGAGATCGTAAAATTTTAACAAATATTATTTTACAACTAACGAATACTAGTTGCATGAAAATGTTTAAAAATAGAAACAGTACAGGATTAGCAATTACCGGAATAATGGGGTAATTTGAAAACGAATAATATACTTTCTTAAAAGCATGTTGTGTCGAGTATCTTACATAGAATACACATGTGGATTGTTTTATTCTTTTCATATATATGACTCTTTTGTCATTCGATATTATTTTTATTTTTCTTCTAACCTTCCACTGACTTGGGTTGAGTTTTGAAGTTTTGTCTTCACATTCTTCGTCGATATTTTATCGCGTGTCTCATGGCGTTTTCGTCTAAACCTTATAACCTTTTGAAACCTTAACGACTTGTAACCATTTCATTGATTGTTTTATGAGCTACTATTCGCCACTTTTTGCAAAACTTTGACTACTTTATACGTTGTCATAATGTCATATTATAAATAAATCTGATATTGTTTTACGATTATTTTCACCAATTATTTTTACTTTGATCTTATAAAATACTTTTCGTAAGATTAAAAGTTGCTTATTAAGTATCTCACAAATTACTTGTATCCTATAAATTTATAAACTATTTTTAAATTCCATTTTACAAATGGCATGGTTTATATAAAGATAAGAAACGTAATACTTTTCGACGAAACGGAGCACTGCATTGCTAGCCCTAAATTATACATGGCCTGATCACCTATGTCTAATTTAGAAGGAGCCATGCTAGGCTGAATAGTAGTCAACTTAAAAATCTTGATAATAAAGAACTTTTTACTTGTATTTATGATAAAGATAAATAAAATGAAATAAAGTGAAAAGAAGTTTTGAAAACCTTTATATTTTATGCAAGTAGCGCAATTTCTATGCATCCGCATATGTTTTCTTACCTTTCGTTAAACGAATTACGTGATTTTAAGTACGTTTTTACTCGACGATCGTTTTTCAACTTGTTACTTTATTTTATCTTATAACTGATTTCTTTTGACCGTTCGTCTAATTACTGACTGTTGATAAATGACTTGAAAGTCTCGATGTTTTATCCTTCCTTCTCGTCCAATCTTCTTTATGCGACTGGGTAGATCTTTGGAATGTCTCCGCACGTGAATAATGAATTATCACTAGAGTGATTTCCGTATATCCGGGATGACGTCCGTCACTCTCGTTTGTCTCGAAACCCACTCTTGTGAACCGTGCTTTGACTTCTCTCTTTAAACACTAACATCGTTCATTTGATTTGTTTTAATTACAAGTGATTATTAGAAATTTTATTTTATTAAAATTTTTGTATGGATCTTCTTTCCGATCATGTATCGACCACCGCTAAGTTAACGAGCTGATATTGGTGAACCATCAACCGCACTAACAAAATTGACAACTTGTTTAATCTATTATTTCTTATCGTCTTACCATCAACACCTTCATCTTATTATTCTCTTTAAGAATTCATACGATATTTGTTTCATCCCCTTTTGTACCATTGATTTCGTACTAATTGTTTACTATTATTTCCATTCTTATTCGTTTGTTATCTTGTCACATTTCGAAACCCGAATATATCCCATATTTATTTTGAAATAATAAACACCTTTAAGTATTTCTACAACGCATTATAAAATTTTTATATTTATACATTTTTCCAATGATTTTCAGTCATCGAAATAACTATCATAAGAAAAAGGTCAAATTTATACATCATATTTTGTATAACTAAAACTAATGTTAAAAATAAAATTATGTTCTACCTTTTGAACTAATTGACTTATCATACTTTATTTTTAATGTAATGAAATTATCGGTTTAATTTATATTCCTAACAATAATTTAATTTGGAAATTATATTTTCTAAATCGTAACCATCAATATGAGTATAATTAATAAATTTACGTCATTCTTTCAAAGTTTCTTAAGACGACCAAATAAATTTTGAAACTATTTTACTTCTATTTTTGATGTATCATCTTTATCAAGAAAGTACCTCAACTGAGTTTTAAGATAATACCAAATCCGGGACGGATAATTGTGACAAATGTTATTTTAATGATAATGTATAATTCATTCTTCGCTCTCATTTTTCTAGTATTGTGAATAATTATGTTTTACGGTTACGTGAGTCGAGATCCCTCGTCGATCGTTAATCTTAAATCATTTTACCACATCTTGTTCGTTTATGCGTTTATTGAAGTCATTTTTATCTCGTTCTGTTCCTCGTATTGAAGATCACTATTTTATTCTGAGTTTAAAATGAATCTCGGGAAGCAGTGTATAAGAAGAAACGATAACTGTCACCAGGATTTATGCGTGTACTTGTGGAATGATTGGGGACCAAATCTCTTAATGAATGGAGTTAATAAATTTGTTACAACCTCGAGGAGTATGTTGAAGCCGACACCGCAAGTGGAAAGACTCTTGTGATCAAGTGGTTATTATCAAGGGTTCGTTCAAGGTTTTCTCGATGATTAACGATGGAACTCTATACTTGATGTTATTGTTCGACCTTTTATTTTTATGTACTTATGTGGTATGTGATCTAGTCAAATGATCGTAAGTTGTGAGAACTTGAGACGGCATCATCCGATGACGTCCGATCATGTAGAACATATATTATGTAATATCTTTTTGACTTTCAACGACGATTTTTATTGAGACTTTAATGCGCGTTAGCGAAAGTGAGGCAAGTTGAGCGCCGGGACGTCGCTCCCTTAAGGTGGTGAGGATGTAAAACCCGTAAAATAAGGTCATAATTTAACTCTATTTTCAATTATTTTGAAGTATTTTATAACGTTAAATATTATTATGTTTAACGGTTTAAGTTGAAACCGATATTAAATATTATATTTTAATATTTTGACGAGCAACGAGGACTACTAGTGATCACGATACCGACGGATGCCAAAAATTTTATATTTTATTATCGATAGTTTCGATATTTAATACTTTCGACGATATCGTTTTAATTACGTATCGAGTCGTTATATTATTATTTTTCGTGTGCGTTTCAAACTTTTAAAAAGTACAATCTAACATTTTCAAGTAGTGAAATATTTTCTCGTATAATATTTTGAAACTTATTTTTGTGTTGGTTGATGAACTCACAATTTACGGATTTAAATTTGGGCTTACGTGCATAACTTAGCGTCCTTTACGACTAAATCGGAAACCTTAGGATTACGTATTTACGTTTTTGAACTCCGTTTTTTATGAGACAATTTTTGTTGGATTCGTTTTGTGACGTTGATTCATAATTTATAAAAACGTTTTTTTGTGAAACGACCCGAGGGCACGCAAATCGAGAAAACCAGAATCGAGGAATACCCGTAAACTAGTGAGATGGGACAAAATACATTGTCCCACCCCACTAGCTTAAATGGGATGGCACCAACATGACACCACAACTATATGTGGCATCATGTTAGCTACAAACTTACAAGTGTAAGTAAGCTTACTCTTTAAGCTTACAACTTTCCCACTAACACAAAACCATTAACCACTTTTCACACATACCATTTACTTACATGCAAACAACCTCAAATCCTCTCAAAACCTTCCACCATTGCCATCCATATTCAAGCTACAAACACCCCTTTTGATCTTTTCTAGCCATGAAATACATGTTTACTAGCTCTATCATGGAGTTATCTTGAAGCCTTGATCATTTGGTGGCCATATTAACAACATTGGAGGTGATTTGCTTGTGTCCTAGGGCTGATTTCTCAACTATTGTTCTTGGTGTTTGATGATCTTTGAGCTACTTGTGGTGTTCATCAAGTTCTTGTCTTCCAAAAACAAGAAATACACTTGGTTGGTAAAGAAGATCATCCTCTCCATTTTCTCTTGTTATTTTTGTAAAGAACAAATGTATTTTCTTTCTTATTTTATATGTATATGATGTATATATGATGATAAAAATGTTGTGTGGGGATCAAGTGTTGATAAATATGCTTAAAAATGTTAATAACCATGAGAAATAAGGCTAAAATCATGATTATTTAGTTGGCTGTATAAAAATAGTATATAACTAAAACTTGAACTGATAAAATTGCATGGTATGATCCATTTACAGTAAGTACAAGATGTTATACACATGTGAGAGTTGGCCATGCAATGGAATCAATATAATGAGTGAGATATGATCAAAACAAGTTGGGTGTTCTAATCTGAAATAAGCAGTTTTGTAGGGACTGTTAAGGCAAGATAAACTTAAAATGAGCAGTAGCTATAACTAAATTAAATGTAGCACATAATATGAAGAACATGTCACCCAAAAATGAGATTCTAATTCATTATAGAACTCTAGATATGATAAAAATGGTGAATATGAAGATAAAAATCAGATTTTGAGAATTAATGTTTATTATTATTATATAAGCACTCAAATTTTATTGTATAAAATGTAAAATGAAAACCCACTAACTTATGAAACTTATTTATATAAATATGTAAAAGGTTAATTAAATGGATAAATTATATAAATGGTAGTGGAATAATACTTATAAGTAATAAAAACTATAAACTTGATTTTTACGACTTTTTCGGCTATTACCGTAAAATTAACGTTTTTCGCCAATTAAAACTTAGACGATCAAACCCGTCTAATGTAAAGTTTTTAAAAGTCATATACTGATATATAAGTAACTAATACAAGTAAAAACCGATAAAACCCGAACTATAGGACATACGGACATTAACGAGCTAACTAAGCATATTGGACTAATAATTGGACTAAATAAGTTAACCACTTATAAAAAGAACTTATTGGGCTTAACCCATTTGGGCCCAACATGGAAAGTATAGATACTGATAATATAGGTATAAAATGGATTAAAACAAGTAAAGAACTTATACTAAGCTTATTGGACTCAAAATAGGTAATTAGGTAAAACTAGTAAACTAGTAAAAAGTTACCAATACTTAAACACTAAAATGAGTAAACAAGGATATATAAACCCACTTGATCATCATCATATGTACAAAATCATCATATGTATATTGTTATTTTGATAAAAGTCATTAGACAAGAGTCTAAGACCGATTATCATTTATATAGGTTTCCGTGACCGAAGCACGCCCGTAGCCGATAATCCGCCTTCCATTATCAACGTGAGTCTATAGCCTCGCTTTATACTAGTTATTAAATGATTTTAAACCCGCGAGGGGGAATACATGTTTTTATAAACTTAGAACACAAGATTTTTATGGTATGCTTTGTCCCTCTATGAATGGACCCGTGGTTGCCTTTAAATTGCATTAAGTGATTGCCTTAGTTAAAGCCTCAATTATGGACCGTTAATTAACCTATGATGGGTTAACCGCTAGTACAATTAATAGATCTATGGGGGAAGCCGCCCCGGTTCAGTTTTTGTGGACTTGTCATAGAAGCTTAGGCCCGACCTCCACACTGTTTGAGCATATTGTATTGAGAAGTCAGGTATACGGCAATGTACCAATAATCTGGAGGTAACCGACAATTAATAAATCTCTCGTCTTATTAGACTGATATGGGAGTGTCTAAGGGCTCGGTTCCATGAGCTTATTGCAATTTATGCTATATACAATTATCATTGTTGATGCAAATTATTATTTGATGCTTATAAGCATGCCACAAACTTATAATCTTTGCTTGTGTTCAAATTGATTTCATAAACCTATAGATTCACTCGGCATTTTTGCTGATCGTTTTACTCACATGTATTTCAGGTAATCAAGAAGTGGAAGCTTGGAGGTCACGGGGAATGAAGTTGTGCACTGCTTTTGTTGTTCAAACTCTTTGATTTATTTATCGTTCCATTTTTAAAACAAACCAATATGTTGTTTTAACTCATCTTTTGGTAACGATTACTTGGGACTACGCTACTCTGACAAATGTTTTAGGAACGATAAATCTAAAACGTCTCTTTTCGAGTCGTTCTTTATAAATTATGTGCTGTTGTATCATTGTTTAGCACCTAAAGATGTATTCCGTTGCGTGTAAATTTGGGGGTGTTAAAATAACTTTTATACTAGTTTACTAGTTTTACCTATTTACGTGTTTTAGGTTCAATAAACTTATTATAAGTTCATTAACTTGTTTTAATCCATTTTATACTTATATTATCAGTATCTATACTTTACATGTTGGGCCCAAATGGGTTAAGCCCAATAAGTTCTTTTTATAAGTGTTTATCTTATTTAGTCCTATTATTAGTCCAATATGCTTAGTTAGCTCGTTAATGTCCGTATGTCCTATAGTTCGGGTTTTTATCGGTTTTTACTTGTATTAGTTACTTATATATCAGTATACGACTTTTAAAAACTTTACATTAGACGGGTTTGATCGTCTAAGTTTTAATTGGCGAAAAACGTTAATTTTGCGGTAATAGCCGAAAAAGTCGTAAAAATCAAGTTTATAGTTTTTATTACTTATAAGTGTTATTCCATTACCATTTTTATAATTTATACACTTATTTAACCTTTTACATATTTATATAAATAAAATCCATAAGTTAGTGGGTTTTTTTATTTTACATTTTTTACAATATAATTTTGAGTGCTTATATAATAATAATAAACATTAATTCTCAAAATCTGATTTTTATTTTCATATCCACCAAAACTGTCATATCTAGAGTTCTATATGGAGATAGAAGCTCAAATTTTTATCACATAAACTACATGATATGTGCTCCATTTAACTCTTCTATAGCTACTGTTTAATTATCTTCTAAGTATTTTCTAAAAATCGTCCAAAACAGTGAACTCAAATTTGTACTTTAAACTTGTTTTGATCATATCTCACTCATTACAATGATTCTATTGCATGGCCAACTCTCACATGTGTACAAGACCCATAGCTTACTGTATATCAATCTATTCAAGTCATTTTACCAGTTTACCATATGATTCTTTACTGTTTTATACAGCCATCTAAATTAAGCAAGATTTTAACCTTGTTTCTTATAGTTTTTCATCTTTTTAAGCATGTTTATCAACACCAAATCCCCACACAATACTTTTAATCATCATTCATCATCATATACATATACATAAGTAAAAGAAATACAAGATTACATAATCAAAAATAACAAGAGGATGAGGAGAACAATCTTTATACCACCATGATGATGTAGGTTGTGATCAAAACATGGATTTTGATGGAGAAACTTGTGGATAACCAAGACCATCTTCAAGACCATCATTATTCATGAACACCTTGTGGAAAATCAGCCCTAATACTCCATGGAAACTCCTCCTTGGATGTTAAAACTTGCACCAATCTTTCTCTTTTTGAATGGAGATTAACATATGTTAATTGTAACATATGTTTGTGGTTAAAATTTGTATGGATGGGGTGTTCTTGATTGGATATGGGACGGCATAGCAAGAGAGAAGGAGATGATTGTGTGTGGTTTGCATGGTGGAAAATGAGAGAAATGGTAATGGTTGATGGTTTTGCTAGTTTAGGTGTAGTGTAAGCTTACATTGTAAGCAAAATGGACAAGTGTTTAGCTTGTTAGCTAAACTTTGACACCTAAGTGGTGTGGTGTGAAGGGTTGGACGGTTTATAGTGGGGGTGGGACAAGTGTCCCACTTGTCTCATCCCCATTTATTTACGGGTACTCCTCGATTCTAGTTTCCTCGATTTGCGTGCCCTCGGGTCGTTTTACGAAAAACGTTTCTATAAATTATGAATCAACGTCACAAAACGAATCCAATAAAAATTGTTTCATCAAAAACGGAGTTCGAAAACGTAAATTCGTATTCCTAAGGTTTCCGGTTTAGCCGTAAAGGACGTTAAAATAAAATCATAAGTCCTAATCTCTTCTCGTAAATTTGTGAGTTTATGAACCAACACAAATTTAAAACTCCAAAATAATATTCACGAATAAATTTATTTTCTGAAATGTCGTACTGTCACCAAAGACGGTGTATGTAAACGTAAGCACGTAACGTAAAATCTTCCGGTTTAGATGTAGTCGACGCTACTTCCCAAAAATAAGTGAGTTCATATTGTAACATTAAAATAATGTTTTCAAATAAATATTGAGAATAAAATATCAACCATAAATTGACGGATTGTCACAGCGTTTACCCCTAAATAGGATCTTTGTCCTCAAAGATCATCTTACTACTCGCTTCTTATAGAGTTAAAGCCATTGGGTATTTCCTCCACATTCGGTCTTTTCTCACAAGTGTAATTCATTACAATACGCGAGTTTAATCAAACATAACTACGGGAATAAGATCAGGCTTAATGTTGACTTACTTTCTCTATCCATGATGTTCACGGGTTTTTGATGAATGCAACTTTTCGTCGATCTAAGCTTTACTAAGAACAATCAGATTTTCACTTGATAGATATTCCATCAAGTTCGATATACGAAACATAATTCACACAGCTCTTGAAGTCCTAGGGTAGATCCAGCTTATATGCCTTTCAAACCAATCTTTTACATCATCTCAATGGTCCCATACAACGGGGACTTATATCCCATGATTTGTCAGATCATGAATTCATTTTTCCAAGGTTAAAAATTGTGGCATAACTTCGCTACCCATCTGGAACTTCAAGATCTACATTTCATGTTCACATAACCTCTTGCCCACTACCGGCAGTCAATAATCAGATCCTAATTTCAACAATCATTTCAGATCTCGCGGGTCGGGTATTTTGTAAGGTTAGGTTCGCCATCATAGGACACCTTATACCTAAAAGACATGTTCAACTCACAATGGGTGTATGTCGGGTGTCTTTATCTCAACTCCTGCTTACAGATGTTTTAATTTCTAAATCTTAACAAGATTCGATCTCGATCCTAATACGATAGTTAATAATGATATATCTCCAAAGGAAAACGATTATGCGGTTTATTACCAAAGGTCAGTCATTCAAACATAAAATAGCACTTATATTACTTTGTATCGTTACTTTACCTCGTCCCTTCGATTGGGGTGGTACATAGTACTCTCATCAAGGTTCGTTCTCAATGATTTCTGAGCAAATCTCTAGAAATTCGATGCGAAGCGAGGATCTTGATAAAAATGTTCGATACAGGCACACTATGTTTACATAACTTTGCATTTATCATTAACGGGAATGATATTAGCAGATTTGGTCAGTCTGTCGACGATGACCCAAATCGAATCAGATTCAGATGATTGCAATAGCTAGATGTTTACCAATGTATGAGGCGATGTCTGCCTTCATAATTTGCCATTAGTACAACTTCTTCAGACAAAAATACTTTTAGTCAAAAATGACATACATAGAATACTTATACTTACAAATTCCAACATAACTATATCTCACAATCCCCATATTTAGGCAACCACAAGTGGCCTTTAAAATATTTAACGCTATCGGCTTCTCAACTCTAATGGTTCACATTAGCCGCGAACCACTTTTATTATCTATATTATCCTTTTCATAAACATCGTCTATTTTACATTGTTCAACAATTTATTTTGCACATTCATTATTAAGGAACATGTCCTAATTGGTTCTCTATTTTTTTTTTCTACATAATGCGTCGGTATCTATATTCACCTTTCATGATGATATAATTATCATGTCCACAATTCACTCAGATATTCTTTCTATATTATGCGTTAGTAATTACGTTCACCTTTCTTCATATTTTCTATGTTTCAGTTTCGTCTTTACTATTATCTTTATCTGTTTTACTCACTACGACGTCTAAAGCGTCGATAATTATTACATGTAAATTAACAATAATTATTTAATTTTTATGAAATGTAAACGTAAAAACTTTAAATTTCTTAGTTCGATCAATTATATAAAATATTCAAAAGAAATTTGAATTTTACTAACAAGATTTTTGTTGATTTATTGAAAATATTTAATAAGATTCGTAAATATTTGAAAAATCTTTGTTTATACTTTGGTCAAAGTTTTCTTAGTTGAAAAGTAAAAATTGTCGTTTTAAGTTTTCAGGTTATGGTATAAATGGTTTTACTCAATCCTTCTTAAGTTATCTTGAGGTATACACAAACATTTACCCCTAAACAGAAGTTTAGTTAAATGTTTTGGTTATAAGGGAATAATCCCTTAAAATCCTTTGTTAAAACATTTGTTAAAACATATTTCCACTTTCTTTTTAGTATAACTCAAAGTCTTAAATGACTTCTAAATTTTAAAGAGTCAATTTATATTCCATTATCTATTAATCACACGGTTAAATCATGTAAAGGATTTAGTCTTAAGTCTTATGTTAAATATTCAAGGTACAAGTTTTAATTGTTCGGCCAATTCAGGGCAATCTAAAATAAATTTTTAACTCATTCTTATTCTTATAAACAAACATATAGTCCTTAATGATCACGAGCATGAATTTATCAAATTACAGCCTACACACGTGATTCACCAAATTTATGAATGCTACATGTGCATTGGTCAATCCAAATGACATCACGTTCATAATGTTCATTACAAGTACCGGATGTAGTGATTGGAATACATAATCTTCTTCGCAGATGCGTTGATGATAACCATGTTGTGGATCAAATCTTAAAAACAAACGTTAGAACCTTGTAAATGATCGAACAAATCTTCCATTTCTAGTTATGGATATCGCTTTCGATTGTCAATTTACTCAGTCACAGTAATCTATAAATATAAGGAATGATAACACCATAGCTCTTCATGATGACGAGCTCGGTAGAATAAAATCTTTCTCCGACAGCTCTCTCAGTTGTATGGTAATTCCTTAAATTCAGATGGTGCTGACGTACAGTGCACAAGCCACAGGTGCAGCACCGGAAATATAATCAATACCAATTTTAACTTGCCTTAATGGCAAAAGTCTAGGTAATTTATTAACAAATACTTACTAAAGTTTCATATAACATAAACATCTTTTAATAAATTCATATTAGGTTCTTTCTAGATTATAATATCTATGACTAATTCACAACCATTCATGGTATAATTATAAGTCTAAATGCAGGATACAGCCACCTATCGGGGATTATTTAAATCACTTTTGATAATCAACATCTTATCATTTAGGGGAATTCTATTCGAGTTCCCATCGATTAAGACAATGTCGTCATGTCATAATCAATCAATCCATTCTACTGGCACTATCAACTTTCCAGTTTCAGTGTCGTCGATAAGATGTGAACTTCTCAAAAGACTAATAATAATTCATAATCCTTCACAAATTCAGGGATATTAGGATACACAACTACTATCAAAAGAGTAAGGTCAACGCATAATCTATGCGAGAGAATTTCAAATCAGATACAGATGAAAACATTTAATGAATATGAATATATCCCATGTTTTCATAATTTGAATACGCATTCGAAAGCTCCTCGGATCGTTACCCAGGTCATTCAAATGAAATCAAATCATAAGAAATGATAAGAACGTCAATACATCCAGTCGGGTATCAACACTCGGTAATCAGATACTTATCCTAAGAATCTCACTACGGGAAAATTGGACAAGAACGGAATATCAATTGTCAAATAAGACAAATTCCACAGATGAGTAAATTCAACTCAGAATAATAGATGCAACAGGCACATATGTAGGTGTCCCTAACACTATGTCCCTATTTTTCACTTCTTGCAGATCTCATAAAATTTAATCTTTCACAATCTTCAAAGAAAATGTGGTGTTTATTAATTAGTTTTATGGTGACTACTAATCAGTCTTGCATGGTCTATTCCAAATTGTATGTAGGCGCGCAACTATATACAATTTCAAGATTAACGTTGCAATACTCAGTTCGTCAAAATTTTATCATCATGTTTATAATAAAAACATTTTCATGCTTAATTCTTAAATAAGAATCAAAAATAAATTTACAAAGGTTTTCTTTGTTATGGAAATAATTAAGTTTCCAAAGCGTCTCATAAACAACTTCATTTTGATATCAATCACTTATAAATCTCACTTTGAATAATCCTTATTGCGATGAAAATTAAATTTTCTCAAAGGATACCGTTTTAACTTTATAAAAACAATGTGTGATCTGCAAAAGAGTGATGAAAGCTTGTTCACCAAGAACTAACTACAATATAATAGGAAATGAGCTTAGCCAATTAATCATGAGGTTCATGACCTCGATGGCACTCACGAAGAATAATTCACAACGTAACTCAAATCAAGATGAGTACTTGTTCAATGGTTGCATAACTAATGCGAACATTAGGATGAAGCAAGAAAAGATAGATAACATCGATACATGTAGAATTTAGCAATCAACGGTAGTATTTTCATTAATCACAAACAAGTCAAAATTGTACCATAACACATTACGTGTCACTATGTCATACAATTCTCAGAACTCATCCTACCAACTGATGTCTCAGTTAAGTTAGGGATTATAGTTAGAAGATACCACAATGAATACTAATCTACAAGAGTCATTAGGTGTTCCACATGTCCCGAAAGATCCATCGGTCCCAATTAAGAAGAAGACTTCTTCAATTTATTTCTTGGACACTGGGCATCCTCATTAGTGGACAATGGCCTAGGAACAACCCTTAACACAAACTAACAATCATTTAAAACCTTATAATTCAATCACAGGACTTAACGACTTCCTCTTAACAATCTAATATTCCATACGGGTTAAGTTTTACTTTATTCAAGTTTCAATCAACTTATACTCAATTCAATATCCTACCTCATTTCCCAATACTTCAACTTTATTCTTACACCTTTAAAGGGCAATAAAAGTTCGATATTATCAACACTTAATTCCAATCCTATAGCTCTTACAATAACGATTATCAAATGAGTCACTAGCATGAGATGACTCACATATTCAATTAGACTTCTCGGAAAGGTATTTGTGGCATGAGGCTTTTGGGTACTGGTTCCAATGACAGCCTCATGTGCAACATTCACCCTTTCGATTTTAATTTAAGAATTGGATGACAACGAGTCAGATGACATCTTTCTAGGTGGTAATGTTTTGTCAAACTCCACTCTATAAGGAAAGATCGTCATAACATCGATATCAGATTTAATCTCGCCAATTCTTTTTCAATATCACAATCAACTAATATCTACATTTCTACGAATATCAACCATTTGTTGGGATCATAAATATCCACAACTTGGTTTAGATCTAGGATAGCTAGAATTCCTACGAGAATAGCTTCGATTAATTTACTAGGGGATTTAGGGTTTCTTGTGACAATCTACGTCGTATAAATACCTCGTATAAATATCAAAATAATCATCAAACAATCATGAAATAAAATTACATCATATATATATATATATATATATAATCCAAGTTATATATATATTAAAATAACACTTCTCAGTATGGCCTTGTCGGTAACTCGGGAATTCTTCGGAACCGTTATAGTCAAAAGATTTTTAGACATTTTGAGAAAAATGTGTATAGTTAAAAGATTTTGAAATGTTTTATTCAAAACCTTGGTTTTAAAAATCTTTCGTTCTCTATAACGAGAGCTCTGGTACCAAACTGTAACACCCCCAAATTTATACAACTCAATACAGCGGAAGACTAGTTGGTGTTACGGGATAGTACATTACTCACATCATAGACAACGCATAAAAATCGCGTCGTTTAATAATAAAGCATTTCCATTCATAGATATTAAATTTACATAGGTCCCAAATCATTACATTTCATACAAAGTTTTACAAAGTGTTTGAATGGAAAATATTGTTTAAGTGCGGGCCATGAATTCTTGTCGTCTTCCCGAGAATTACCTTCAAGTACCTGAGATAAAACATGTTAAAAGAAAAGGTCAGCGATAACGCCGAGTGAATTCATAGAGTTTAATAAAATCCATCAGTATAATATCAGTATAAAATTATTACTGAAAATCATTTTGTACAGATCATTTTTAATAGGCCATAAAATAGCAAAAGTCATTTTATACAAATCTGCATCAAAATCATAATATAGGCATTTGCCTCAAAAATCATTATACGAGCCAATGTCGTAAAAACATCATACAATACGTCTTATGATGTTGTATGAAAATAGAAACCGTTATATGAATATGGTTATGAAAACCAAAACACGAACATAATATCAATAGTATGACCCTGTATTGCTAGTCAGGCAATACATCGTAATTCGAAGCGTCTAGTAGTATTTCGTTAGTTTTGGATTATTATAAGCCGCATGACATTGTTACCTTACTAAACCGACAACGGGTAGCTAACCCGATACTCAATTTGCCCATATAAAGTAGCGTGTCGTCACAAAGGTCACGCTATGGAAATCTTCTCATACATAAATTCGCTTACCAATCAATGTGGCACGACGGGGATCAACCGTCAAGGCGCGAACTGGGGTGATCGCCCCCAAATAGTACTATTATATGCATAAGCGTCTACCAAATCCCGGTAGTTCACAATTCATGATAATGGGACTTTTAGTGACAGAACCTAACTTTAATAATCCATTTTATTTCATCTATCGGGTCCTTGAATCATTCATAGGGTGATACAATCGGGTCATACAATCATTCGGGTCCAATTCAATTAACAAACAATCGGGACAAATGGTGTCCTATTTTATAAAAACTAACATGTTATCTCCCTCGCGGGTTTATAAAACATTTCATAAAAACATTTAAAAGAGTGCGAGGCTATGAACTCACGTTGATGTGGGAAGGCGGGTTATCGGCAATTCGGACGTACGGTACGTGCTTCAATCACGGAAACCTAGACAAATAATACTCGTCTTAGACTCATGTCCAATGATTTTATAAAAATAACAATTATGTATACATATGATGATTATATATATATGATGATCAAGTGGGTTTATATATTCTCGTTTACTCATTTTAGTGTTATGTGTCGATAACTTTTATACTAGTTTACTAGTTTTACTTATTTACGTGTTTTAGGTTCAATAAACTTATTATAAGTTCTTTAACTTGTTTTAATCCATTTTATACTTATATTATCAGCATCTATTCTTTCCATGTTGGGCCCAAATGGGTTAAGCCCAATAAGTTCTTTTTATAAGTGTTTATCTTATTTAGTCCAATTATTAGTCCAATATGCTTAGTTAGCTCGTTAATGTCCGTATGTCCTATAGTTCGGGTTTTTATCGGTTTTTACTTGTATTAGTTACTTATATATCAGTATATGACTTTTAAAAACTTTACATTAGATGGGTTTGATCGTCTAAGTTTTAATTGGCGAAAAACGTTAATTTTGCGGTAATAGCCGAAAAAGTCATAAAAATCAAGTTTATAGTTTTTATTACTTATAAGTGTTATTCCATTACTATTTTTATAATTTATACACTTATTTAACCTTTTACATATTTATATAAATAAAATCCATAAGTTAGTGGGTTTTTTTATTTTACATTTTATACAATATAATTTTGAGTGCTTATATAATAATAATAAACATTAATTCTCAAAATCTGATTTTTATTTTCATATCCACCAAAACTGCCATATCTAGAGTTCTATATGGAGATAGAAGCTCAAATTTTTATCACATAAACTACATGATATGTGATCCATTTAACCCTTTATAGCTACTGTTGAATTATCGTCTAAGTATTTTCTAAAAATCGTCCAAAACAGTGAACTCAAATTTGTACTTTAAACTTGTTTTGATCATATCTCACTCATTATAATGATTCCATTGCATGGCCAACTCTCACATGTGTACAAGACCCATAGCTTACTGTATATCAATCTATTCAAGTAATTTTACCAGTTTACCATATGATTCTTTACTGTTTTATACAGCCATCTAAATTAAGCAAGATTTTAACCTTCTTTCTTATAGTTTTTCATCTTTTTAAGCATGTTTATCAACACCAAATCCCCACACAATACTTTTAATCATCATTCATCATCATATACATATACATAAGTAAAAGAAATACAAGATTACATAATAAAAAATAACAAGAGGATGGGGAGAACAATCTTTATACCACCATGATGATGTAGGTTGTGATCAAAACATGGATTTTGATGGAGACACTTGTGGATAACCAAGACCATCTTCAAGATCATCATTCTTCATGAACACCTTGTGGAAAATCAGCCCTAATACTCCATGGAAACTCCTCCTTGGATGTTAAAACTTGCACCAATCTTTCTCTTTTTGAATGTAGATTAACATATGTTAATTATAACATATGTTTGTGGTTAAAATTCGTATGGATGGGGTGTTCTTGGTTGGATATGGGACGGCATAGCAAGAGAGAAGGAGAGGATTGTGTGTGGTTTGCATGGTGGAAAATGAGAGAAATGGTAATGGTTGATGGTTTTGCTAGTTTAGGTGTAGTGTAAGCTTACATTGTAAGCAAAATGGACAAGTGTTTAGCTTGTTAGCTAAACTTTGACACCTAAGTGGTGTGGTGTGAAGGGTTGGACGGTTTATAGTAGGGGTGGGACAAGTGTCCCACTTGTCTTATCCCCATTTATTTACGGGTACTCCTCGATTCTAGTTTCCTCGATTTGCGTGCCCTCGGGTCGTTTTACGAAAAACGTTTTTATAAATTATGAATCAACGTCACAAAACGAATCCAATAAAAATTGTTTCATCAAAAACGGAGTTCGAAAACGTAAATACGTAATCCTAAGGTTTCCGGTTTAGTCGTAAAGGACGTTAAAATAAAATCGTAAGTCCTAATCTCTTCTCGTAAATTTGTGAGTTTATGAACCAACACAAATTTAAAACTCCAAAATAATATTCACGAATAAACTTATTTTCTGAAATGTCGGACTGTCACCAAAGACGGTGTATGTAAACGTAAGCACGTAACGTAGAATCTTCCGGTTTAGATGTAGTCGACGCTACTTCAAGACGTAAATCCAAATTACTTCCCAAAAATAAGTGAGTTCATATTGTAACATTAAAATAATGTTTTCAAATAAATATTGAGAATAAAATATCAACCATAAATTGACGGATTGTCACAGTTGACACTAAAAATGTAGACGCTGACATCTTCTTCCCATAAACCCAAACACCCCTTAGCCTCGAAACTGACCCTCAATCCACTTCCTCTTCTACACCCCCAGACTATAGGTTGGAAAAACGCCAAAGGACTGCTGGAGTGTTCTCCTCTGGTGGTCCTAGCCATGTACCAGAGAGAACCACCACCACAAGTGTGGTTGGTGACATGGGTGGGGCTGGGACTATTGGTTCTAGCTTAGATGCAGGCAAAGACAGTCTTAATATCATTAAGACCCCATCCATGCCCCATGAATCTACTTTGGGAGGTCAAATTCCCATTCTAGAGGAGGGCAGATTGGAACCTTACACCATATTGGAATTGACAGCGGTCTGCATTAGCTTGCAAAAGCAAAATGCAGACCTTGTACAGATTGTCACAAGTCAGGATCTTGAACTCAAGAATTTGAGGGAGAGACTAGTTGTTTTGGAGACTGTCCATGCTAGGAGGAGGCAAGCAAGAGTCCTTTCATCAGGGGAAGATTATTACAAAGGGGAGGAAGATGCACCAATAGAAACTTTCAACTTGAGTGAAAAGGGATCACAGGATGAAGAAGGTGGTTCTTTTGGTACAAAACAGGTGGAAGTTGCTGAATCTTTGGCAAGATTGAAGGAGAAGCCAGTTATTAATGTTTCCTTGATCACTCAAAAGAAGTTATCATTTGTAGAGATGCTGGAAGAGGTTACCAAGTCAGCCGCTGATGTTCATAATTTGAGCGCTGACAAGAGTAAAGAAGGCTTTGACAGACCCACAGGTATGATTGGTGTATCCCAACCACAAGTTGTTATTAGGGATGTTACAACACTGGCACCACCGACTACTTTACCGGCTATTAGAGCAAAAGACACGGGTAAAGCAGTTTTAGTGGAAGTTTAGAAGCCAAAGAAGAATGAAGCCCAGATACAATTAGATCAAGTTTTGGTTGCACAACTACAAGAGCAAGATTGGACTATCACAGAGAAAGAAAAAGATGGTAGTGATGATGATGAGTGTTCTAGATCTAGTGTGATGATAATAGAGGATCCAGAAAGGTTAGAATATGGTGAGGATGATTTAGCCAAAGAGAGGCTAAGAGAGTTAAAGGGCAAAGTTGATTTTGATATGCCTGAAGTTAGGGACATGTACTTTGCATGGGAGAACAAGACAATAGAGCATCCAGAGATGTCCATCACTGGACAAATATGGGGATTGGAGATCTTGTTGAGAATGTAGGAAGACTACAAAGTAATTTTGAATCATAAGGCTAGCAAGGTATTTTATGAGCTCAAGACAGATAGGAGAGAGTTTTACTATATCTTGCTCAGGTGTCATCAAGGTGGATGGACCTTTGATAAGTGGAGAAGACTCTCCTTTGAAGAATTCGAACATCGTGCTTATCTAATTTGGTTAAGAGTTTGTGAAGAAAATACTATGAGGCTTCCCTTAGATGAAAGGAGAGAAGAGATTGAAGAAAATTTGCAGATCCAAAAGACTTCAATTGTAGCAAGAACAGTGAAGAAGGGACTTCCTATTGAGTTCCCAGCTTTGGATAGAGTGAAACCTAGCAAAGTAGTTATCAGAAAGAGCATTAAGCTCTCACCATTGGAAGCTTCACATGTTGGAGAGGTATTACCTTTAGATTACAAAAACCCAATAGTTAACTATGAATAAGATGCAAGTGGGTTCTGAATGATCACCAGATATGGAAAGAAGGTACATACTTTTACTTCTTTCATCTGATTGTTTGCAAGACTAGATAGAGAAGACTTGGTAGATCTTTGGATACCGATGAAGGCCAAGTATGAGGCTGAAGCACCTACTTCAGTCAATGGAATAATGATCTGGACATCCTTCAAAAGGATGTTTGAACCAGATGAAGCAGATCCAATATGGTTGGATCTGGATGATAACAGTGGACTACAATGGCGTCTACATTCAGCAATTGGTGTTTACCATTTGAGCACTACAAAGTTTTCATAATATCTTCTTGTGGATGTTGAATATCCTATGTCCAAGGAAGTTTTGAAGAAGATGGTGTCTACACAGCTGGAAATGGATTACACTAGTGATGTTGGCAAATATTTAATTAGGTTTATTTATTATCTAATAAAAAAAGTGATTTGTATTTGTAAGAATCCTCTTTGTACTTAGTGTTTATTCAGAAACATGATTAGTAAAGTAGATATCAAGTTTAGGGGAGGATTGTTGGGAATAAAATGGGCCAAGACCCTTAGACGCTAACAAGAGTTAATTGGACGTTGATAAGAAGAAATCAAGCGCTGACATATCAAGCAATGACAAGAAGTATCCAAGCGCTGACAAGAAGAAGTTCAATCACTGATAGGAAAACTTAGTCAACACGTTTGTTATTCTAAGAAAAGATATACTCAAATATTGAATTTTCTATATTTATCTTTTCCTAGAATAGTTGATAGGTTATCCATTGTACACGACTCCTTATGTTATAAAAGGAGGTCGTAGGGTTTATAGTAAACACACATTATTCAGTATTCGACTTTCATTTTACTCAAGATTGATAATCAATCAAAAGTGAAAGTTTGGTTTATTGTTTTTACTTGTTCTTTAGTTTAAGTGTTAATTCCGCGTAACACTTGAATTGTTCATATAACAACAAAGTTTCTCTAAGTGTTAAACTTGATTCAATCTCGTTAACACAAAGCTAATCGATCTAAGTTTGGGATCAACAACATATAGGAATATCAATCTCCCACCAATTAGCTAACATAGACCACAAATTAGAGGCCAGATCACAGGAGAAGAGGAGATGATTGATGGTTTCAAAATCTTCCACAAAATGAGACAGAAAAGAGTATGAACATCAAAACCTCTACGATCCAAATTCATCCTAGATGGAAGCTTGTTCAACAAAACCCTCCATAGAAAAACATTAACCTTGATTGGAGTTATACGATTCCATCATGTGGTAGAAGGAGAAATATCAAGAGTACGATGGTCAATAAAAGACCGAACTGAAGCAACAGAGAACCCTTTTTTAGCATTAAGAGCCCAGGACCAAGAGTACTCTTGATCCGTTAACACCACATATGCAATAAGACATTGAAGGGCTGCAAATTGAGCAGCTTCAACACTACCCCTCGGAGTCCTTCGAAGCACGCTACTCCAATCAATAAGACTAATACAATTAGCAACAAAATAAATTTGCTCGGTCTCTAATAAAAACACCCGTAAGAATCGGGATTTAAAGCTAACATCGGCCTACCATATATCATCCCAGAAGCAAACAGAACAACCATTACCAATCTTGCGGAAACAAAGATTAAGAAGATCAATACCTATATTTTTAACAGCCTGAATCAAATTAATAACGCCACACCAAGGACTAAACCTAGTACGGTGGAGATTTACATCAAAAATACCTCCATGGGCATCGTAGACCGCCTTAATCACTCGAATCCAAAGATCAAAAGAGCCTGCAAGAAATCTCCAAATCCACTTGAAAATCAACCCGATATTTAGAGCGGAAATGATTCCAATACCAAGCCCACCCGTTGATTTACTAGCAAGGCATTTATTCCACTTGATCCAGGTCATTTTTTTCACCCTTATCAGCTCTAGTAAAAAAATGATTGTTCATGGACTCTAGCTTATTACAAACAGAAAATGGAACCCTGTATTATGACATAAAATAAAGAGGGAGACTTCCAAGGACTGATTTAATAAGAGTAAGACGACCACACAATGAAAGCAAATACGCCTTCCAAAAGGAAAGACGAGACGAAAATTTCTAGATAACGGGATCCCAATATGAACATTTGGACATGTTCCATCCAACCGGAACTCCAAGGTATTTGAGAGGAAGAGCAGCAGCGCCACATCCAATAACACTGGCCATGGAATGAACGTCGTCACCAGTTACCCCAACACCTAAAAGACTACTTTTATGCACATTAATTTTAAGACCCGACACCAAATAGAAGAATCTAAGCATACACACCAGATTACACGCATTCAAATTCGACCATTCGCCCATGAAGATGATGTCATCAGCATACATGAGGTGTGAAACACATAGGTGATTATCACCAATGGAAGTGCTCTTGAAAATACCCAGGTTCTTAGCTTTACAAACGAAAGCATGAAGACCTTCTAATGCGAGTATAAATAAAAATGGGGATAAGGGATCACCTTTTCGTAAGACTCTAAATAATTCAAATTCATTCATAGGGGAACCATTGACCAAGACTGAAGCACGAGCATTGTGGAGGCAGCCTTTTATCCAAGAACACAACCTATTCCCAAAGCCAATTTTTTTGATGATTAGATCCAAAAAGTCCCACTTAAGGGAATCAAAAGCTTTTTCAAAGTCAACTTTGAAAATCATAAGTCTCTTTTTATTTTTACGATGACACGCCATGATTTCGCTTAAAATAAGAGGACGGTCAAGGATATTTCTATCCTTAATAAAAGTAGATTGCTCTGGACTTATGCAGCTATCCATCACCATACTAAGCCTATTTGCAAGAATTTTCCCAGTGACTTTGTATTGACATCCAATTAAGCTTACTGGATGGCAATCGGTAACAATAGTAGCATTGGAGACTTTAGGGATTAAAGCAATAAAAGAGGAGTTCCACCCTTTAGGAAAAGAGTGAGAGGAAAACATTCATGCACAAAGCGACATACATCAGCTTGGATTAAATCCTAAAAGGTAGTGAAAAGTTTAAAGGTAAACTCATCCGTACCCGGAGCACAATCGTCACCACAGCCCCAAACAACCCTTTAAATCTCATCTCTAGAAATGTCACGCTCTAGGAATACCACTTGATCATGTGGAAGACCGTTAACCATATCAACGACAGAAGTAGGAGGGATGCCTTCTGGATATTGGAATATTTGTTGAAAATGGTGTAAAAACTCACCTTTAATTTTGTCCGGGTTTTCAATCCATTCACAGTTACATCGAATACCTTTAACAGATTGTTGACGCCTATTTTTCTTCAAAGAAGTATGAAAAAAGTTAGAGTTTTCATCTCCTTCCAGGGCCCATTTGATTCTGTATTTTTTAGCTATATCACTAACCTCCCGCTTATCCAATTCTCCTATAATGCGCAAAGATTCACAATGATCAGATAGGTCCGACTCATTAGCTAGGCCTTGGTCAATTTAGGTGTCGGTTATAGAAAGCCTCGACACATGATCTTTCTTGAGATTACTAGCAGTTACTTTATGGAGATTAATCCATTCTCGAATAACACACTTAAGATTTAGGAGCTTTTTCTTAAAGGAAATGAGACCGTTAACCTCAACAATGCCATCATGCTTCCAAGTGTCAATCACCCAACTGTGAAATGAAAACTACTTGAACTCAAGAATTCGATTTTCGTTGTTTTCGTAAATGCTAGTTTTTATATATTGTCCTAAACAAACAAAGTGAGACCAAAAAATGCAAGTAACGCTTTTAGGCATCATTGCATTAACAATCTCCCCCTTTTTGATTCCGACAACATATAAACTCAATCAAGTATAAAAACAACATTTTCAAAGATGGGTTTATTTCATTTCTCTCCTTTTGTCGAAGCAAAAATGTAAAACCCGCTTTAATTATCCTAAGATTATTAAATGCACGAAGTTACCGTTAAATTTAATCTTTGTAAATAATTAATATACGACGTGCATCACTATCATTTAATACGAATATTATGAATATTAATTAATTATCGTAATTATTAGGTATGACAATACGAATATTAATATACGATATGTATGTACGTATAATATTACGAAAGCATTCAAGAAATATAACAGGATATTCAAACACGAGCACACGGTAACTAATTAAACAAGAAAAACAAACATAAATAGTATAAGGGGTGTTTGTGCGTCAGTTTAGAAAGGAAGGAAGGGAGAACGGGCTTTGGCCCATACCCATAACTAATAAAAGTGTTTTAATAAAAACTACAGAGGTTTCATAAAAACACTTTTACAAGAAATAAATTAAAACCCTAATCCTCTCTTTGCCTCTCTTTCTTGCTGCGACACCCTTAGAAAACGAAGAAGATATTGGTTTTGATTTTGATGATACGATAGTGTGTTCGTGTTCATCTTTATTTAATCCACGCATTCGGTATATCAAATCCTTTTTCTTTATTTTTATTTATTATGTTAGATCATTAAAAACCAATCAAGAAAACATGTAAAATCAAGGTTTATCAAGATTACATAAAAACAAAGGTGGGGGTGTTTGTTGTCTCGATCGTAGCAAACCAGGACCTCTAGGGTCTCGGTGGTGTTGTTCGTCCAGCAGCCGCAACCCCTTGACGGGGTGGTGTTGGTTTTGAACCACCAGCCCAAGCCTTGGGCTGGTGGTGGTGGTGGTATGGATGGCAGCCGTAAGGACCAAGACCCACGGTTGGGATCTTGTCCTAGCGGTGGGAACCAAGACCCACTTGGGGGTGCTTGGTGGGTACTAGACGCAGGTAGGGGGGACCCCAGCGTGGGCTGGGGGTGAGTTGTTGTGGCTCGATTTGAGTCATGGTAGCGAGGCCATGGCCCTCGGGCAGTGGTGCTCGGTTGTCGGGTCTCGGATCGGGGCCCGTGAACTTAACTTTTTCAAGAACACGTAAATTAAACCGACATGTAAATTAAGTTATGTTACATTTTAACTAATCACTAGTAATTATTTAATTTTGGTTTAATTAGATAAAAACTTATGTTATGGTTAATTAAATAAAACCATGATAAAATATGTATGTACATTTATTTAAATATACTTAGGTTATAATAATTACTTATTTAATTATTCATGAACATGGATTTAATTAACTTAAAATTAGGTTAAATTAATTAATAGCTTTTTAAGGTAAAGATTAATAACATGGAACATGTAATATTATTAATTAATATTAAACTTATAATAATATGATA
Source organism: Glebionis coronaria (assembly GCA_025667525.1). Taxonomy (NCBI): domain Eukaryota; kingdom Viridiplantae; phylum Streptophyta; class Magnoliopsida; order Asterales; family Asteraceae; genus Glebionis; species Glebionis coronaria. The sequence goes on along the minus strand of CM046882.1, from coordinate 265,637,674 downwards.
TAATATTATTAATTAATAATAAGCAAAGTATTTATTAATTATTAAACTTTATAATATAATAATACATGATATAAAATAAGCATATAATTAATTATGGAAACATATTAATTATGGAATTATATTATATATGGAAATATGATAATATGGGAACATACTTGTAACACCCCATTTGGTAAAATGGAACATCACATTAATATATGGCGTGTCATCAAACCATGCAAGGTAAATGTCTAAGCATACATGACAATAAAAGGAAATACCGGAATCAAACATCGGTAGTCCAAGTAACTCAACACAAGCAAATATAAGTATTGTAAAGGGAAAGGACTAAACAATGTCCAACATGAAATAAAGTAAGATAAAGTATGATAAATGCATAGGATATAGAAGGCCGGATAGTTTCCATCCGAATGCACATACACTTGAGATCCTACTTGCGACATTGGGTACCAGTCGTTTGGGAACATGGAAATGAAAAACTGCTGAGCATAACGCCCAGTGCATGAATATACAATAAAACATGGAAAGCATAGAATAATGAAAGCATAATAAGAGCATATAAAGCATGAAAGGCAACGGAAATGAATAAGTCATGGGAAACCTATACGTATAACATTTTTACTTGTTTTAGTTCTGAAAACATAACTTATGTTTACTTATGAAAATATGTATTAGTTTAATATACCAAAAGCCAATATAGGTCATGAGGTAAACAACGTGCATGAATACTTGGAGGGGTGATGTGACAATCCGTCAATTTATGGTTGATACTTTATTCTCAATATTTATTTGAAAACATTATTTTAATGTTACAATATGAACTCACTTATTTTTGGGAATTAATTTGGGTTTACGTCTTGAAGTAGCGTCGACTACGTCTAAACCGGAGGATTCTATGTTACGTGCTTACGTTTACATACACCGTCTTTGATGACAGTCCGACATTTCAGAAAATAAATTTGTCTGTGAATATTATTTTGAGATTTTAAATTTGTGTTGGTTCATAAACTCACAAATTTACGAGAAGAGATTAGGACTTACGATTTTATTTTAACGTCCATTACGACTAAACCGGAAACCCTAGGATTACGTATTTACGTTTTCGAACTTTGTTTTTGATAAGACAATTTTTATTAGATTCGTTTTGTGCCGTTGATTCATAATTTATAAAAACGTTTTTCGTAAAACGACCCGAGGGCACGCAAATCGAGGAAACTAGAATCGAGGAATACCCGTAAATTAGTGGGATGAGACAAAAAGTAGTTTTGTCTTACCCCACACATGGGACGGCCCAACTAGTGCCACCACCACCCTTGATGTGGCAAATTTGCAACAATGTAGCTTACACTTGTTAGCTAAGCTTACAAGTTAAGCTACACTTCACACCAACACATCAAAACCACTAAACTAAAACCACTACTCCCATTTCTAACATGCAAATCAACCCACACTTCTCTCTCTTGGCTCTCATCTTGCCGTCCACTTCCCCTCATCAAAAACCACTTTTGATCAAAGTTTACCATGAAATCTTATGTTATTTACACATAAGTTAAGCCCTTTTGAAGCCCTATAGATTGGTGGTGCTTATAACATCCAAGGAGGAGTTTTCATGGTGTCTTGGGGCTGATTTTCCACAAGGAGTTTATTAAGATTGGTGGCCTTAAATAAATGGATAAATTATATAAATGGTAGTGGAACAATACTTATAAGTAATAAAAACTATAAACTTGATTTTTACGACTTTTTCGGCTATTACCGTAAAATTAACGTTTTTCGCTAATTAAAACTTAGACGATCAAACCCGTCTAATGTAAAGTTTTTAAAAGTCATATACTGATATACAAGTATCTAGTACAAGTAAAAACCGATAAAACCCAAACTATAGGACATACGGACATTAACGAGCTAACTAAGCATATTGGACTCATAATTGGACTAAATACGTTAAACACTTATAAAAAGAACTTATTGGGCTTAACCCATTTGGGCCCAACATGGAAAGTATAGATACTGATAATATAACTATAAAATGGATCAAAACAAGTTAAAGAACTTATAATAAGTTTATTGGACCTAAAACACGTAAATAGGTAAAACTAGTAAACTAGTATAAAAGTTATCGACATATAACACTAAAATGAGTAAACGAGAATATGTAAACCCACTTGATCATCATATATATAAAAAAATCATATGTATACATAATTGTTATTTTTATAAAGTCATTGGACATGAGTCTAAGACGAGTATTATTTGTCTAGGTTTCCGTGATTGAAGCACGTACCGTACGTCCGAATTGCCGATAACCCGCCTTCCCACATCAACGTGAGTTCATAGCCTCACACTCTTTTAATTGTTTTTATGAAATGTTTTATAAACCCGCGAGGGAGATAACATGTTAGTTTTTATAAAATAGGACACCCTTTGTCCCGATTGTTTGTTTATTGATTTGGACCCGAATGATTGTATGACCCGATTGTATGACCCGATAAATGATTAAAGGACCCGATAGATGAAATCAAATGGATTATTAAAGTTAGGTTATGTCACTAAAAGTCCCATTAGCATGAATTGTGAACTACCGGGATTGGTAGACGCTTATGCATATAATAGTACTATTTGGGGACGATCACCCCAGTTCGCGCCTTGACGGTTGATCCCCGTCGTGCCACATTGATTGGTAAGCGAATTTATGTATGAGAAGATTTCCATAGCGTGACCTTTGTGACGACACTCTAACTTAGATGGGCAAATTTGGTATCGGGTTAGCTACCCGTTGTTGGTTTAGTAAGGTAACAATGTCATACGGCTTATAATAATCCAACTAACGAAATACTACTAGACGCACCGAATTACGATGTATTGCCTGACTAGCAATACAGGGTCATACTATTGATATTATGTTCGTGTTTTGGTTTTCATAACCATATTCATATAACTGTTTTTATTTTTATACAACGTCATAAGACGTATTATATGATGTTTTTACGACATTGGCTCGTATAATGATTTTTAAGGCAAACGCCTATATTATGATTTTGATGAAGATTTGTATAAAATGACTTTGGCTATTTTATGGCCTATTCAAATGATTTGTACAAAGTGATTTTCAGTAATAATGTTATGCTGATATTATATTGATGGGTTTTATTAAACTCTATGAATTACTCGGCGTTATCGCTGACCTTTTCTTTTAACATGTCTTATCTCAGGTATTTGAAGGTAATTCTCGGGAAGACGACAAGAATTCATGGCCCGCACTTAAACAATATTTTCCATTCAAATACTTTGTAAAACTTTGTATGAAATAATATGACCTGGGACCTATGTAATTTTAATATTTATGAATGGAAATGCTTTATTAATAAACGACGCGATTTTTATGCGTTGTCTATGATGTGAGTAATGTGCTATCCCGTAACACCAACTAATCTTCCGCTGTATTGAGTTGTATAAATTTGGGGGTGTTACAGTTTGGTACCAGAGCTCTCGTTATAGAGAACGAAAGATTTTTAAAACCAAGGTTTTGAATAAAACATTTCAAAATCTTTTAACTATAAACATTTTTCTAAAAATGTCTAAAAATCTTTTGACTATAACGGTGCCGAAGAATTCCCGAGTTACCGACAAGGCCAGACTGAGAAGTGTTATTTTAATATATATATAACTTGGATTATATATATATATATATATATATATATATATATATATATATATATATATATATATATATATATATATATATATATATATATATATATATATATATATATATATATATATATATATATATATATATATATATATATATATATATATATATATATATATATATATATATATATATATATATATATATATATATATATATATATATATATATATATATATATGATGTAATTTTATTACATGATTGTTTGATGATTATTTTGATATTTATACGAGGTATTTATACGACGTAGATTGTCACAAGAAACCCTAACTCTCCTAGCAAATTAATCGAAGCTATTCTCGTAGGAATTCTAGCTATCCTAGATCTAAACCAAGTTGTGGATATTTATGATCCCAACAAATGGTTGATATTCGTAGAAATGTAGACATTAGTTGATTGTGATATTGAAAAAGAATTGGCGAGATTAAAACTGATATCGATGTCATGACGATCTTTCTTTATAGAGTGGAGTTTGACAAAACGTTACCACCTAGAAATATGTCATCTGATTCGTTGTCATCCAATTCTTAAATTGAAATCGAAAGGGTGAATGTTGCACTTGAGGCTGTCATTGTAACCATTACCAAAAGCCTCATGCCACTAGTACCTTTCTGAGAAGTCTAATTGAATGATCGAGTCATTTCATATTAGTGACTCATTTGATAAATATTGTTGTAAAGAGTTATAGGATTGGAAATTAAGTGTTGTTCATATTGAGCTTTTATTGCCTTTACAAGGCCGAAGAATAAAGATTGAATGTATTGAAGAATGAAGTAGGATATCGCATTGAGTATAAAATTTGTTATAACTTGAATAAAGTGAAACTTAACCTGTATGGAATATGAGATTGTTAATAAGAAGTCGTTAAGTTTTGTGATTAAATTATAAGGTTTTAATTGATTGTTAGTTTGTGATAAGTGTTGTTCCTAGGCCATTGTCCACTAACGAGGATGCCCAGTGTCCAAGAAATAAATTGAAGAAATCTTCTTCTGAATTGAGACCGATGGATCTTCTGCGACATGTGGAACACCTAATGACTCTTGTAGATTAGTTTTCATTGTGGCATCTTTTAAAAATCCCTAACTTAACTGAGATATCAGTTGGTAGGATGAGTTCTGAGAATTGTATGACATAGTGACACGTAATGTGTTACGGTACAATTTGACTTGTTTGTGATTAATGAAAAGACTACCTTTGATTGCTAAATTCTACATGTATCGATGTTATCTATCTTTTATTGCTTCATCCTAATGTTCGCATTAGTGATGCAACCATTGAGCAAGTACTCATCTCTGTTTGAGTTACGTTGTGGATTAATCTTTTTGAGCGCCATCAAGGTCATGAACCTCATGATTATTTGGCTAAGCTCATATCCTATTAGACCATAGTTAGTTCTTGGTAAACAAGCTTTCATCACTCTTCTGCAGATCACTAATTGTTTTTATAAGATAAAACAGTATCCCTTGAGAAAAATTGGATTTTCGTTACCATATGGATTATTCAAAGTAAGATTTATAAGTGATCGTTATCGAAATGAAGTTGTTTATAAAACACCTTGGAAAACTTAATTGTTTTCATAACAAAGAAAATCCTTGTAAATTTATTCTTGATTCGTATTTAAGAATTATGCATGAAAATGTTTTTATTATAAACATGATGATAAAATTTTGACGAATTGAGTATTGCATCGTTAATCTTGAAATTGTATATAGTTGCGCGCCTACATACAATTTAGAATGGACCATGCAAGGCTGATTAATAGTCACAATAAAACTGATTAATAAACACTAAATTTTCTTTGAAGATTGTGAAAGATTAAAATTTGTGAGATCTGCAAGAAGTGAAAAATAGGGACATAATGTTTGGGAAACCTACATATGTGGCTGTAGCATCTATTCTTCTGAGTTGAATTTACTGATCTGTGGAAATTGTCTTATTTGACAACTGACAATTCTTTCTTATCCAATTCTCCCGTAGTGAGATTCTTAGGAAAAGTATCTGATTATCGAGTGTTGATACCCGACTGGATGTATTGACGTTCTTATCATCTCTTATGATTTGATTTCATTTGAATGACCTGGGTAATGATCCGAGGAGCTTTCGAACGCGTACTCAAATTATGAAAACATGGGATATATTCATATTCGTTAAATGTTTTCGTCTATATCTGATTTGAAGTTCTCTCGCGTAGATTATGCGTTGACCTTACTCTTTTAAGATTAGTTATGTCTCCTGATATCCTTGAATTTGTGAAGAAATATGAGTTATTATTAGTCTTTTGAGAAGTTCACATCTTATCAACGGTAATGAAACTGGAAAGTTGATAATTCCAGTTGAATGGATTGATTGATTATGACATGACGACATTGTCTTAATTGATGGGAACCCGAGTAGAATTCCCCTAAATGATAAGATGTTGATTATCAAAAGTTATTTAAATAATTCTTGATGGATGACCATATCCTGCATTTAGACTTAAAATTATACCATGAATGGTTGTGAACTAGTTATAGATATTATAATCTAGAAATAACTTAAAGTGAATTTATTAAAAGATGTTTCTGTTATCTGAAATTTTAAAAGGTATTTGTTGGTAAATTACCTAGACTTTTGCCATTAAGGCAAGTTGAAATTGGTATTGATTATATTCCCAGTGCTGCACTTGTGGCTTGTGCACTGTACGACAGCACCATCTGAATTAAAAGAATTACCGTACAACTGAGAGAGTTGTCGGAGAAGGCTTTTATTCTACCAAGCTCGTCATTATGAAGAGCTATGGTGTTATCATTCCTTATATTTATAGATTACTGTGAACTGAGTAAATTGACAATCGAAAACGATATCCATAACTCGAAATGGAAGATTTGTTCGATCATTTACAAGGTTCTAGCAATTTGATCCACGGTATGGTTATCATCAACTTCGCATCTGCGGAAAAGATTATGTATTCCAATCACTACATCCGGTACTTGTAATGAACATTATGAGTTTCACGTGGTGTCGTTTGGATTGACTAATACACATGTAGCATTCATAAATTTGGTGAATCACATGTGTCGGTTGTAATTTGATAAATTCATGCTCGTGATCATTAAGGACTATATGTTTTTTATAACAATAAGAATGAGTTAATAATTATTTATAGATTGCCCTAAATTGACCGAACAATAAAAACCTGTACTTTGAATATTTAACATATGACTTAAGGCTTAATCCTTTACATAATTTGACCGTGTGATTAATAGATAATGGAATATAAATTGACTCTTCAAAAATTAAGAGCCCTTTTAAGACTTTTGGCTTTACCAAAAAGAAAGTGCAAGTGTGTTTTGACAAATGTTTTAACAAAGAACTTTTGAGGGATTATTCCCTTATAACCAAAACATTTAACCAAACTTCTATTTAGGGGTAAATGTTTTTGCATACCTTAAGACAACCTAAGAAGGATTGAGTAAAACCATTTATACCATGACCTGAAAATTTGAAATGACAATTTTTGCTTTTCAACTAAGAAAACTTTGACCAAAGTATAAACAAAGATTTTTCAAATATTTACGAATCTTATTAATTATTTTCGATAAATCAACAAAAATCGTGTTAATTAAATTTAAAATTATATTGAACATTTTCATATAATTGGACGAACTAAGAAATTTAAAATCTTTTAACGTTTACGTTTCATAAAAATTAAATAATTATTGTTAGTTTACATGTAATAATTATCGACGCTTTAGACGTCGGATTGAGTAAAACAGATAAAGGTAATAGTAAAGACGAAACTAAAGCATAGAAGATATGAAGAAAGAATTTTTAATAAATACGGTTATGATATTTATTTCATCAGAAAGGTGAAAGTAATTACTGACACATTATGTATAAAAGATAAAGAACCAGTTAGGACATGTTCCTTAATAATGAAGATGCAAAATAAATTGCCGAAAAATTTAAAAATAGCCGATGTTTGTAAAAAAGATAATATAGATAATAAAAAGGGGTTCGCGGCTAATGTGAACCATCAAAATTAAGAAGCAGATGGCGCTAAATGATTAAAAGGCTACTTGTGATTGCCTAAATATGGAGGATTGTGAGATATAGTTATGTTGGAATTTGTAAGTATAAGTATTCTATTTATGTCATTTATGACTAAAAGTATCTTTGTCTAAAGAAGTTGTACTAATGAAATATTATGAAGGCAGACATCGCCTCATACATTAGTAAACGTCTAGCTATTTCAAAGGTCATCATCTGAATTTGATTCGATTTGGGTCATCGTCGACAGACTGACCAAATCTGCTAATATCATTCCCGTTAATGATAAATGCAAAAGAGTTATATAAACATAGTGTGCCTATATCGATCATCTTTATCAAGATCCTCGCTTCGCATTGAATTTCTAGAGATTTGCTCAGAAGTCATTAAGAACGAATCTTGATGAGAGTACTGTGTACCACCCCAATCGAAGGGACGAGGTAAAGTAACGATACAAAATACTATAAGCACTATTTTATGTTTGAATGATTGACCTTTGGTGATAGACTATAAAATCGTTTCCCTTTGGAGAGATTATCCTTGATAATTATCGCATTAGGATCGAGATCGAATCTTGTCATGATCTAAATATTAGAGCATCTGTAAGCAAGAGTTAAGATGAAGACATCCGACATACACCCACTGTGAGTTGGACATGTCTTTTAGGTTTAAGGTTTCCTATGATGGCGAACCTAACCTTACAAAATACCCGACCCACGAGACCTGAAATGATTGTTGAAATTAGGATCTGAATATTGACTGCCGGTAGTGGGCAAGAGGTTATGTGAATATGAAATGTAGATCTTGAAGTGCCAGATGGGTAGCGAAGTTATGTCAAAAATTTTAACCTTGGAAAAATGAATTAATGATCTGACAAATCATGGGATATAAGTCCCCTTAGTATGGGACCATAGAGATGATGTAAAAAGATTGGTTTGAAAGGCATACAAGCTGGATCTACCCAAGGACTTCAAGAGATGCGTGAATTATGTTTCGTATATCGAACTTGATGGAATATCTATCAAGTGAAAATTTGAATTCTTCTTAATAAAGCTTAGATCGGCGAAAGGTTGCATTCATCAGAAACCCGTGAACATCATGGATAGAGAAAGTAAGTCAACATTTAGCCTGATCTTATTTCCGTAGTTATGTTTGGTGAAACTCGTGTATTGTAATGAATTACACTTGTGAGAAAAGACCGAATGTGGAGGAAATACCCACATGGATTTAACTCTATAAGAAGCGAGTAGTAAGATGATCTTTGAGGACAAAGATCCTGTTTAGGGGTAAAAGCTGTGACAATCCGTCAATTTATGGTTGATATTTTATTCTCAATATTTATTTGAAAACATTATTTTAATGTTACAATATGAACTCACTTATTGTTGGGAAGTAATTTGGATTTACGTCTTGAAGTAGCGTCAACTACGTCTAAACCAGAGGATTCTACGTTACGTGCTTACGTTTACATACACCGTCTTTGGTGACAGACCGACATTTCATAAAATAAATTTGTCCGTGAATATTATTTTGAGATTTTAAATTTGTGTTGGTTCATAAACTCACAAATTTACGAGAAGAGATTAGGACTTACGATTTTATTTTAACGTCCTTTACGACTAAATCGGAAACCCTAGGATTACGTATTTACGTTTTTGAACTCCGTTTTTGATAAGACATTTTTTATTAGATTCGTTTTGTGTCGTTGATTCATAATTTATAAAAACGTTTTTCGTAAAACGACCCGAGGGCACGCAAATCGAGGAAACTAGAATCGAGGAATACCCGTAAATTAGTGGGATGAGACAAAAACAAGTTTTGTCTCACCCCACACATGGGACGGCCCAACTAGTGCCACCACCACCCTTGATGTGGCAAATTTGCAACAATGTAGCTTACACTTGTAAGCTAAGCTTACAAGTTAAGCTACACTTCACACCAACACATCAAAACCACTAAACTAAAACCACTACTCCCATTTCTAACATGCAAATCAACCCACACTTCTCTCTCTTGGCTCTCATCTTGCCGTCCACTTCCCCTCATCAAACACCACTTTTGATCAAAGTTTACCAAGAAATCTTATGTTATTTACAAATAAGTTGAAGCCCTTTTGAAGCCCTATAGATTGGTGGTGCTTATAACATCCAAGGAGGAGTTTTCATGGTGTCTTGGGGCTGATTTTCCACAAGTAGTTTATGAAGATTGGTGGCCTTGAAGATGGTCTTGGTTATCCACAAGTTTCTCCATCAAAATCCATGTCCAAATCACAACCTACATCAACTCGGTGGTATAAAGATTGTCCTCCTCATCCTCTTGTTATTTTTGATTATGTAAACTTGTATTTATTTTACTTATGTATATGTATATGATGATGAATGATGATTAAAAATATAGTGTGGGGATTTGGTGTTGATAAACATGCTTAAAAAGATGAAAAACTATAAGAAACAAGGTTAAAATCTTGCTTAATTTAGATGGCTGTATAAAACAGTAAAGAATCATATGGTAAACTAGTAAAATGACTTGAATAGATTGATATACAGTAAGCTATAGGTCTTGTACACATGTGAGAGTTGGCCATGCAATGGAATCATTGTAATGAGTGAGATGATCAAAACAAGTTTAGAGTACCAATCTGAGTTCACTGTTTTGGATGATTTTTAGAAAATACTTAGAAGCTGATTCAACAGTAGCTATAGGAGAGTTAAATGGAGCACATATCATGTAGTTTATGTGACAAAAATTTTAGCTTCTATCTCCATATAGAACTCTATATATGGCAGTTTTGGTAAAGATGAAAATAAAAATCAGATTTTGAGAATTAATGTTTATTATTATTATATAAGCACTCAAAATTATATTGTATAAAATGTAAAATAAAACCCAATAACTTATGAAATTTATTTATATAAATATGTTAAAGGTTAAATAAATGGATAAATTATATAAATGGTAGTGGAACAATACTTATAAGTAATAAAAACTATAAACTTGATTTTTACGACTTTTTCGGCTATTACCGTAAATTTAACGTTTTTCGCCAATTAAAACTTAGCCGATCAAACCCGTCTAATGTAAAGTTATTAAAAGTCATATACTGATATATAAGTATCTAGTACAAGTAAAAACCGATAAAACCCGAACTATAGGACATACGGACATTAACGAGCTAACTAAGCATATTGGACTCATAATTGGACTAAATAAGTTAAACACTTATTAAAAGAACTTATTGGGATTAACCCATTTGGGCCCAACATGGAAAGTATAGATACTGATAATATAAGTATAAAATGGATCAAAACAAGTTAAATAACTTATAATAAGTTTATTGGACCTAAAACACGTAAATAGGTAAAACTAGTAAACTAGTATAAAAGTTATCGACATATAACACTAAAATGAGTAAACGAGAATATGTAAACCCACTTGATCATCATATATATAAAATAATCATATGTATACATAATTGTTATTTTTATAAAGTCATTGGACATGAGTCTAAGATGAGTATTATTTGTCTAGGTTTCCGTGATTGAAGCACGTACCGTACGTCCGAATTGCCGATAACCCGCCTTCCCACATCAACGTGAGTTCATAGCCTCGCACTCTTTTAAATGTTTTTATGAAATGTTTTATAAACCCGCGAGGGAGATAACATGTTAGTTTTTATAAAATAGGACACCCTTTGTCCAGATTTTTTTTTATTGATTTGGACCCGAATGATTGTATGACCCGATTATGACCCGATAAATGATTAAAGGACCCGATAGATGAAATCAAATGGATTATTAATGTTAGGTTATGTCACTAAAAGTCCCGTTAGCATGAATTGTGAACTTCCGGGATTGGTAGACGCTTATGCATATAATAGTACTATTTGGGGACGATCACCCCAGTTCGCGCCTTGACGGTTGATCCCCGTCGTGCCACATTGACTGGTAAGCGAATTTATGTATGAGAAGATTTCCATAGCGTAACCTTTGTGACGACACGCTAACTTAGATGGGCAAATTTGGTATCGGGTTAGCTACCCGTTGTTGGTTTAGTAAGGTAACAATGTCATGCGGCTTATAATAATCCAACTAACGAAATACTACTAGACGCACCGAATTACGATGTATTGCCTGACTAGCAATACAGGGTCATACTATTGATATTATGTTCGTGTTTTGGTTTTCATAACCCTATTCATATAACGGTTTTTATTTTCATACAACGTCATAAGACGTATTGTATGATGTTTTTACGACATTGGCTCGTATAATGATTTTTAAGGTAAACGCCTATATTATGATTTTGATGAAGATTTGTATAAAATGACTTTGGCTATTTTATGGCCTATTAAAATGATTTGTACAAAATGATTTTCAGTAATAATGTTATACAGATGTTATATTGTTGGATTTTATTAAACTCTATGAATTCACTCGGCGTTATCGCTGACCTTTTCTTTTAACATGTTTTATCTCAGGTACTTGAAGGTAATTCTCGGGAAGACGACAAGAATTCATGGCCCGCACTTAAACAATATTTTCCATTCAAATACTTTGTAAAACTTTGTATGAAATAATATGACTTGGGACCTATGTAATTTTAATATTTATGAATGGAAATGCTTTAATAATAAACGATGCGATTTTTATGCGTTGTCTATGATGTGAGTAATGTGCTATCCCGTAACACCAACTAGTCTTCCGCTGTATTGAGTTGTATAAATTTGGGGGTGTTACAGGTGACCTCGTCATGCAATTAGAGGGGATGCCTTTAATTAATATTGTATGGGTATGAGGGATCAGCTCCTTGTAAAGGATGCAAGGCACACACCACATTTACCATGAAATCCTCACTGACACTGTAACTAGGATGATGCACCTATACGCCCCACATGATAATATAATAATAAAGGCCACATAAACTAAAATGGATGCCACGAGCTATCACTTTGCCGTGGTGAAGTCATAACACTGGTGCCTCTAATGTTATGGTTATGGTACCTCTATAACTAGGTGAAACTAGGATGCATGTATATGGCTAAGGTAACTAATAAAACATAAGCATTTAGATCTATAACTACTGGGAAAACAGTTGGCTGCATATGGGAAATCCTAATCGAGGAAGAGATTATCCTTACTAAAGGACGGGAAATCCATATGTTGTGTCCAGTAGAAGCTAACGAAAAAGCTGAAGAACCTACTCCGCCTTGACGGATAATACTACATAAGAATAGGGACGTGTATGAGTTGTCTGAGATGCATGTGTTTTCCTAGTTCTGTGTGTTCTTAGCTTATTATTCATGTTCTGTCATGTTTTAACTGTTTTAAGTGTTAATCTGTAGTTATTCTTGTATTCTGTTGTTTATTATTCATGCAATATGGTATTATAATACTTGTATTGTAATACTAAGTAACTTTCTAATAATAGCAGGTTTCCTAAAATAGTACGTTTCTAAAAATAGAAAGTTTCCAAAATAGTAAGTTTCCATAATTAGAAATAGGCTGGATTAAAAATATGAATTAAAGTTTATTAGTAAAATTACAAGTCATGGATTAAGTATTGTATCTTATTAAATAATTAACATTGTTGATTTAATAAACTATAGGTTATATGAATTTAACTGAAATATCATGTTTAATTAAATTAAGCTAATTAAATACTTAAGTTAGTCATGAAATATTAATTTTAATATTTTAACCTAACTCATGAATTTAATTAAATTAAATAGTCTTGGAAATATTTTAATTAAACTATTAAACTGCTTTTAAAAATTCCCGAGCCTGATCCCGTGTTTAAAATTATCCCAAGCCCAAAAATGCCTAGCCCACACCACATAGCCGGCGGCTAGTGGTTGTCAGCCGACGTCTAACCCACGGGCAGTGGCTAACCAGCTAGCCGGTTGCCACCGCCTAAACAAAATACCAACCAGCTAAAGTCGGTGGTTCCTCCTGCTCGCTGTCAGCTTCCCACTGCTGTAACCACAGCCCCACCGAGACCTTCATGGTCTCGGTTGACTCACGGTACAAACCAAAACACACCCCGACCTTGTGTCGGGTTTCCCCTTCGTGTGCGATCGACCCACGAACCACCAAGCCGAGACTTGGTGGTCTCGGTGGTGGTGCAAAGACCAAGCCGAGAGCCCTTGAGCTCTCGGTTGTGCGTCGGCTGAGCCACAAACCAACCAAAACAACCCTTAATCATGGTTTAATTAATCTTAACATTTTTTTCTTGATTGTTTTAAAATTAATTAATATGAGATCATGAATTGAATAAAAGAATTAAAAAAAAGGTTATTGTGATTACCCGATGCGTGAAAGAAAAAGGATTAATGACACGAACACGTACAACCGAATATGAAAGATCAAATTAACCCCAACACCCCCTTGGAGTTGATGATTTCCGACGGCAATAGAGAGAGAGGCAAAGGGTTTCTTGAATTTTATAGTTGATAGGTGTGAAAACACCCATCCTTTTACCACTTAATTATAATAATAACCAAGTCAAAACGTGTATTTTATGTCGTAAAAGTCGGAATTAAGCGTGGTTTACGTTTTTATTGTATCTTAAGACCAAAAGATTAAAAAGGAAGAAAACACGGGCTTTCACGGGCTTTTATCGAAGAAAACGAGAAAAGACGAAGTCAAAAGATCAAAAGTGCAAAAAGAACGGAAGTCCAAGGCCTATTCTGAAGATTTATCAAAGAAAAAGTCTAAAGACGGAAGTTTTATGAAGTCGAAGAACCAAGTCTCATTAAAGAAGAAAATTATAAGACGAGTTCAAATTATATCGACAAATCCCGAGACAACGTCGAGAAAGACAAAGAATTTAAATCGAGTCGAGACAAGAAGAAAGAAAGAAGAAAGCACCAACATTTTACTCCTCCTATAAATACCCTCCTAATGTGTCATTAGGAGATGGTTAGTTAGTTTAGATTAGGAGTAGTGTAGATTTACTTTCTCTCTCTAGATTAATATGTAGAATCTTTAATCTTTATGTTTTAATTGTTGAATCTTATACTATATTTCAAGCTTTTTCAATTAACCATTCTCATTCTTCCTTTCTTTATTATTAATCTTGTGTAAATTTTGATAATCATGTAGTTTAATTAATCATGTTCTTGTTTGATTGATGTTTTTGATTGATTGTTCTTATTGGTTTTTGTGTGTTTGATTTTTATAGCTTATTGTGTTTGATTCTTATTGTTTGATTTTGCTTATTTTTAATTAAGTGTTTTTATTAGTTTATTTTGTAGAAAGTTGATTTTTAATTTTTAGATATATTAGTGTTTTTTAAGTTTTTAATTTGTGGTTTAATTAGTTTTTCTTAAAAGTGTTATAGATTACGTTTTGGTTATTTGCTTATTTGTTTTTGCTTATCCGTGGCTTATTTTCTGCTTTTTAGTTGTTACTGTTTCTGTTTATGTGAATCTTTTTAATATCTCCGGATTAGGATTTTAACATTCCAAAGAATTCCCTTTTTCTGAAATTAGTTTTCTCTGAAATTACCTTTTATTCTGAAGATCCCCTTTTATCTGAATTTGTTTATTCCGAAGATTAGCTTTTCTCTGTTTTTGTCATTTTTTTTGAAATTATTGCTTTTCCGAATATATGTCATTTTTCCGAATATATGTCGTTGAGGTTCTACTTTGAACCATCAACTAAGGCAGTGTTGCATCATCTTTGTTGAAGTACCTTGGTCTTGTTCTAGTTGTTGAACAATGTCCAAGGAGCATAGCTGGCCTTCCTAGGATGTCGTGGAAGGCAGGTATAATCCCTTGATTAAGATTCCTCTCAAAATTTCATGTTTATGACTGTTTTTGATTTGGTGCTTTGATTTTGAGTATTGGTGTTTGTGCTGGTGATTTTTGAGTTTGATTGTGTTAGTTGCTATCTAGGAAGTGTTTTTGATCATTAAAATCAGTAGGTTATTAGTTAAAATCACAAGTTTCTTTGTTAAGTGGTAGATTAAGGAGTGTTTGGGTCTACTGCATACTTTGGATTTGTGGTTTGCTAAGTGCTTGTATTGTGGTTGCAAGTGTTGGTATTTGTTTGTTAGGTGCATTTGTTCATCTGTTTGCAGGTTTTGTGGGTTTGAACACATAGATTCATAATTTGGCTATAAAATCTTAAATACTTGGTAAAATTGTCTAGGATTTTGAGGACACCTAGATCTAAGCTTAGGCTAGGGCTAACAAGTGCTAAATCTGAGTTAATCACACCTGGGAAGAAGGATTTGAGGCTTGAAATTGGATCAAGTGCCAAATAGATCAGCAAAACTTGTTCTGCATATGTTCATTGTTCATCAGAAACATTTTGTGCTTTGATCTTGTTATTTACTTTGATCCAGTGTTTGATTCTTGTTGATTTGTGTTTATTCATAGTTTATATAGCTTGTGTATGCATCGTGTTAAGTTTGGTTGGCTTATTCAGTCTAAATCTGCTTATTAAGTGCTTAACTGCTTATTTCCATATCTGGTGCATATCTGGTGACTGTTTGGCTTATTGTGGCTTATTGTGTGAACCAATTTGTGATTTTATTGTTGCTATTGACTCCTTGTGATTCACTGATCACAAGAGTGCCTTTGTTTCCAATTGAATCAAACCAGAACTCTCAAATAAGCTTGGTCAAATAGTCAAAGCAATGGGAACTCCTTTCCCCTGCTAGTTGCCACTGCTAGTGTAAAATTGGGTTCAGCTTATCAATAAGCTATAATAGCTTATTTTAACCAGCAACAACTTTGTTTTTGTAATAGGTGCTCATATTTTGACCCATTTGTTCATACTGGAGCATTTGGGTGGTTGACTTTAGGGTTTGACTAGAAAACCAACTCCATTGACTTTTTCATAAGTTCATTTGTGCTTATTCTGGCTTATTGGTTGTGCTTATTGGATTTTTGTTGATTTATTTTGATTATTGAGTCCATTTGTAATCTTTTGCAAGTTGAATCAAGTCCTGAGGTGCCCTAAATCTCTAAAACGACTATTTTGTCTTTTAGTGAATTTTTACTTTGCTTATTTATGGCTTATTGAGTGAGCTTTTTCAAAATTTCTTTTTACAAATCTCATAAGCATCCCAAAAGAAGGATGTGTGTTAAATTAGAGCTTATGGCATTAGCTTATGGCTTAATGGGCTGAAAAGCCCAATAAGAATAAGTTGAGTGTTCAATAAGCTGTGATAAGCTCATTTTCAGCTTTTGGGCCTTTAGAGTTTTGTTCTTAGAATTAAATTTTAAGTCAGATAGGGCTTTTCCAAGTCAATTGGGCCAAGTTTGACTTTTTGGGCCTAAAAGCCCAATTTGGTTGACTGTTTTTTATTTTGGCCCATTTGAGGGCCCAATAGGGGTATTCTGGTAATTTCACTTTGATTTTCTGATTATTTAGGTTAAAATAAACTAGTTTTCAAGTTTTTATAATTTTTTACAATTTTTGGATTTTTAATTATTTTATTATTATTTTATTATTATTTTTAAAATTTCACATTTTCCAACTTTTTACATTTTTCTTAGGTTTAATACATTAAAATAGGAATTTAACAATTTTTAGAATAATTTTATCTCTTTTAAATTAATTTTTATAATTATTTTAATTTTTAATAGTTTTTAAATCATTTTAAATAGTTTTTATTAGTTTAAAAATTTCTAAAAATAGTTTTTAATCTTTTTAGGTCATTTTAGAGGTTTACCAATTGAAAAATCTTTATTTGAGCTTTTTGATAATTTATTTGATTTTTAGGGCTTTAATTAGCATTTAAAAATTGAATATTTAATTATTTAAAAGGTTTGAAAAAGTTTTGATCATTGGTAAACTCTTAGTTTATTTATTTTGATTTTTGGTGAATTTTTGGTAATTTTTAGAATTTATTTTTATTTTTATGGTTTTTAAGGTTCTACGTTTTAACTTTCTAGTAGTACTTATTTTTATTTTTACGTCTTCGTCATCTTCTTTTCCATCCCATTCTAAACCAATCATTAACCACAAACATTTAACAAATTTCTCACACACATATACCTCCTTGGGAAACGAACTTTTATTTCATTAAGGGTCATTAGTGCTTGATTTTCCTAAATCATCACTCGATACTTACCCTATTTACGCTCTTTTCTTTTCCTAAACAAGAGGTGTAATTTACTACAATCATAGGACATTGTGCAAGTTGTTAAAATCTCGCTAAGGAAGAGACAACTAAAGTGATTCCTATTTTAATATTGAAGAATATAAAATAGAGAATCAAAAGAGTTTAGGATAGAACAGGGAAGACGGGTACACGGAATCACGGTTCGTCAAAAGTCATCAAGAATATATCTTTGAAAGCTCGAATCCTTGCATATGATAAGAAAGAAAAAAACAAACACATACTAGGGTCTCCCCCTACACTTATTAGAAAAAATAGATAAAGATAGATAGATAATCGGGGTACCTCCCAAAAAGCGCTTGTTTTTGTTAACCGAGTCACGAGCCTGACTCGTCCCCGAATTAAATGGTCCATGGGGAAGCCTCGAATGTAATACCAGGATCAAAGACCTTGTCCTCGTTCCCGGAGGACATTAATAAAGGAGAGGCCGGATGATAAGTCTTAAAGGGTAGAAAAGTCCTCTCAACATACAAAAAGTGTGACAATCCATCAATTTGTGGTTGATATTTTATTCTCAAATATTATTTAAAAACATTATTTTAATGTTACATTATGAACTCACTTATTTTTGGGAAGAAATTTGGATTTACGTCTTGAAGTAGCATCGACTACGTCTAAACCGGAGGATTCTACGTTACTTGCTCACGTTTACATACACCGTCTTTGGTAAAAGTCCAACATTTCAGAAAATAAATTTGTCCGTGAGTATTATTTTGAGATTTTAAATTTGTGTTGGTTCATAAACTCACAAATTTACGAGAAGAGATTAGGACTTACGATTATAACTTAACGTCCTTTACGACTAAACCGGAAACCTTAGGATTAGGTATTTACGTTTTCGAACACCGTTTTTGATGAGACAGTTTTTATTAGATTCGTTTTGTGCTGTTGATTCATAATTTATAAAAACGTTTTTCGTAAAACGACCGGAGGACACGCAAATCAAGAAAACTAGAATCGAGGAATACCCGTAAATTAGTGGGATGAGACAAAACAAGTTTTTCCCCACCGCACTATATAGACGGCCAAACTTACTCCACCACACCTCATGAGGTGTCAACATTTGGTTTCAAGTGGTTACACTTGTTAGCTTAAGCTTAACTAGTAAGCTACTAGCTAACAAAACCACCAAAACCATTTCCACTCAAACCATTTTCATTCATGCAATACCACTAAACTCACACACAATTCTCTCTCCCACTCCCACCCTTGCCGTCCATATCACCATCACCACCACCATATTCATCAAATTTTCTACCATGAATCTTATGTTTAACTTGCATAAGATGGAAACCCTTTGAAGACTTGTTGATTGGAGGTGATCATGACATCCACAAAGGAGATTTCATGAAGATCAAGGGCTTATTTCTCAAGGAGTCTACAAATATTTGGTGATCCTAGAAGTGGTGTTGATATCTCATAAGATTGGTTACCCAAAACCAAGCCTTGTTCATCATCAATCCCATATTTTCATCAACCTTGGTGGTATAAAGATTGTTCTTCCCATCCTCTTGTTATTTTGATTATGTAATCTTGTAATTTCTTTATTTATGTATATGTACATGATGATGAATGATGATTAAAAATATTATGTGGGGATTTGGTGTTGACAGATTTGATAAAAATGGTTAAAAAGATGGAAAACCATATGTAAAAAGGTTAAAATCTTGCTTAATAAGTTGGCTGTATAAAAAAAGTAACTAACCACATGTTAAACTGATAAAATGTCAAAGTGGAATCAATATACAGTAATTATTAGGTCTTGTACACATGTGAGAGTTGGCCATACAATTGAATCATTATAATGAGTGAGATATGATTAAAAACAAAATTGAAGTACCAATCTGAATAGTCAGTTTTGGACGGACTGTTAGGGATATTTAGAGTTGGATTGAGCAGTAGCTAACGCTATGTTAATTGTAGCACATATCATGTAGTCTATGGTGTCCAAAAATGAGCTTCTATCTCCTTGTAAAACTCAAGATATGGTAAAAAAGGTGAAAGTGAAAGTAAAAATCAGATTTTGGGAAATTAAAGTATAATAGTATTATAATAGCACTCAAATAAATTTAGTATAAAATGTGAATTAAAACCCACTAACTTATATATTACATTTATATAAATATGTATAAGGATAAATAAATGGACATTATATAAAAATGGTAGTTTGATAAGTTTTATAAGTTATAAAACTATAAACATGATTTTTACGTCTTTTCGGCTAGTACCGTAAAATTAACGTTTTCGTCAATTAAAACTTAGACGATCGGACCCTTCTAATGTAAAATATTTAAAAGTCATATACTGATATATAAGTACCTAATACAAGTAAAAACCGATAAAACTCGAGCTTTACAACATATAGACATTAACGGGCCAAAGTAAACTTATTGGACTATAAACCCGACTAGTTAGTAAAACACTTATAAATTTACTTATTGGGCTTAACCCACTTGGGCCCAACATGTAACGTATAATACTGATAATAAAAGTATAATTGGGCTAAAAAAATGTATTGTGCTTGTAATGGGCCTATTGGGCCTCCAAAATGTAAACAAGTTGAGCTAAGTGTAACTAGTATAAAAATTACCAACACATAAACTCTATAATGAATGAGTAAAAATGTACAATCCCATTTGATCATCATCATATGTATACATAATTATTATTTTTATAATGTCATTGGACAAGAGTCTAAGACGAGTATTATTTGTCTAGGTTTTCGTGATTGAAGCACGTACCGTACGTCTGAATTGCCGATAACCCGCTTTCCCACATCAACGTGAGTTCATAGCCTCACACTCTTTTAAATGTTTTTATGAAATGTTTTATAAACCCGCGAGGGAGATAACATGTTAGTTTTTATAAAATAGGACACTAGTTGTCCCGATTGTCTGTTTACTGATTTGGACCCGAATGATTGTATGACCCGATGAATGATTATATGACCCGATAGATGAAATGAAATGGATTATTAAAGTTAGGTTATGTCACTAAAAGTCCCATTAGCATGAATTGTGAACTACCGGGATTCGGTAGACGCTTATGCATATAATAGTACTATTTGGGGACGATCACCCCAGTTCACGCCTTGACGGTTGATCCCCGTCGTGCCACATTGATTGGTAAGCGAATTTATGTATGAGAAGATTTACACAAGCGTGATTATTGTGACGACACGCTAAATTAGATGGGCAAATGATTTTCGGGCTAGCTATCCGTTGTTTGTTGTAGTAAGGTAACAATGTCATGCGGCTTATAATAATCCAAATAACGAAAATACTGCTTTATGCATTGAATTACGATACATTGCCTGACTAGCAATACAGGGTCTTATTATTAATTTTATGTTCGTGTTTTGGTTTTACATAACCATATTCATATAACGGTTGTTTTTATTTAACTTTATATAACGTTATAAGACGTATTGTATGATGTTTTGACGACATTGGCTTGTATAATGATTTTGAAGGCAAATGCCTATATTATGATTTTTGATAAGGATTTGTATAAGATGACATTGGCTATTTTATGGCCTATTATAAAGATTTGTATAAAATGATTTTCGGTAATAATTATGTACCGATGATATATTAATGTTTTTACTAAACTCTATGAATTCACTCGGCGTTATCGCTGACCTTTTCTTTTAACATGTTTTATCTCAGGTACTTGAAGGTAATTCTCGGGAAGACAACAAGGATTCATGGCCCGCACTTAAATAACAATTTCCATTCAAATCTTTTGTAAAATTGTATGAAATGACTATGACTTGGGACCTATGTAAATTTGTTATTTATGAATGGAAATGCTTTATTATAAAACGACGCGATTTTTAAGCGTTGTCTATGATGTGAGTAATGTGCTATCCCGTAACACCAACGAGTCTTCCGCTGTATTGAATTGTATAAATTTAGGGGTGTTACAGTTTGGTACCAGAGCTCTCGTTATAGAGAACGAAAGATTTTTAAAACCAAGGTTTTGAATAAAACATATCTTTTAACTATAAACATTTTTCTCAAAAATGTCTAAAAATCTTTTGACTATAACGGTGCCGAAGAATTCCCGAGTTACCGACAAGACCAGACAGAGAAGTGTTATTTTAATATATATAACTTGGATTATATATATATATATATATATATATATATATATATATGATGTAATTTGATTACATGATTGTTTGATGATTATTTTAATATTTATACGAGGTATTTATACGACGTAGATTGTCACAAGGAACCCTAAATCCCCTATTAAATTAATCGAAGCTATTCCCGTAGGAATTCTAGCTATCCTAGATCTAAACCAAGTTGTGGATATTTATGAGCCCAACAAAATGGTTGATATTCGTAGAAATGTCGATAGTAGTTGATTATGATCTTAAAGAAGAATTGGCGAGATTAAATATGATATCG
Source organism: Glebionis coronaria (assembly GCA_025667525.1). Classification (NCBI taxonomy): domain Eukaryota; kingdom Viridiplantae; phylum Streptophyta; class Magnoliopsida; order Asterales; family Asteraceae; genus Glebionis; species Glebionis coronaria. The sequence goes on along the minus strand of CM046882.1, from coordinate 265,615,384 downwards.
ATGTCATAACGATCTTTTCTTATAGAGTGGAGTTTGACAAAAAATTACCACCTAGAAAGATGTCATCTTATTCGTTGTCACCCAATTCTTAAATTTGAAATCGAAAGGGTGAATGTTGCACTTGAGGCTGTCATTGGAGCCTTTACCCAAAAGCCTCGTGTCACTAGTACCTTTCCGAGAAGTCTAATTGAATATATGAGTCAATTCATACTAGTGACTCATTTGATAATTGTTGTTGTAAGAGCTATAGGATTGGAAATTAAGTGTTGATCATATCAAGCTTTTATTGCCCTTTCAAGGTCTAAGAATAAAATTGAAAGTATTGAAGAATAAGGTAGGATGTTGCATTGAGTATAAGTTGATTAAAACTTGAATAAAGTAAACATTTAATTGTATGGAATAGGAGATTGATAAGAGGAAGTCGTTAAGTTCTGTGATTGAATTATAAGGTTTTAATTGATTGTTGATTCGTGTTAAGTGTTGTTCCTAGGCCATTGTCCAATGACGAGGATGCCTAGTGTCCAATAAATAAATTGAAGAAATCATCTTCTGAATTGGGACCGATGGATCTTACGGGACAAGTGGGACACCTAATGACTCTTGTAGATTAGTATTCATTGTGGTATCTTTTAAAAATAATCCCTAACTTAACTGAGACATCAGTTGGTAGGATGAGTTCTTGGAATTGTATGAAATAGTGACACATAATGTGTTACGGTACAATTTTGACTTGTTTGTGATTAATGAAAAGACTACCATTGATTGCGAAATTCTACATGTATCGATGTTATCTATCCTTTATTGCTCCATCCTAATGTTCGCATTAGTGATGCAACCATTGAACAAGTACTCATCTTGATTTGAGTTACGTTGTGGATTATTCTTTTCGAGCACCAGCAAGGTCATGAACCTCATGATTATTTGGCTAAGCTCATTTCCTATTATATTGTAGTTAGTTCTTGGTAAACAACTCTTCATCACTCTTTTGCAGATCACTCATTATTTTTATAAGATAAAACAGTATGCCTTGATAAAGATTGAATATTCATCCCCATATGGATTATTTAAAGTGAAATTTATAAGTAATCATTATTGAAATAAAGTTGATTATGAAATACCTTGGAACACTTAATTGTTTTCATAACAAAGAAAATCTTTGTAAATTTATTTTGATTCTTATTTAAGAATTAAGCATGAAAATGTTTTTATTATAAACATGATGATAAAATTTTGACGAACTGAGTATTGCATCGTTAATCTTGAAATTGTATATAGTTGCGCGCCTACATACAATTTGGAATGGACCATGCAAGGCTGATTAGTAGTCACCATAAAATTGATTAATAAACACTAGATTTTCTTTAAAGATTGTGAAAGATTAAATTTTATGAGATCTGCAAGAAGTGAAAGATAGGGACATAGTGTTAGGGACACCTACATATGTGCCTATATCATCTATTCTTCTGAGTCGAATTTACTCATCTGTGGAAATTGTCTTATTTGACAATTGACAATTCTTTCTTGTCCAATTCTCCCGTAGTGATATTCTTAGGAAAAGTATCTGATTACTGAGTATTGATACCCGACTGGATGTATCGACGTTCCTATCATTTCTTTTGATTTGATTTCATTTGAATGACCTGGGCAACGATCCGAGGAGCTTTCGAATGCGTACTCAATTCATGAAAACACGGGATATATTCATATTCATTAAATGTTTTCGTCTGTATCTGATTTGAAATTATCTCGCGTAGATTATGCGTTGACCTTACCCTTTTAAGGTTAGTTATGTCTCCAGATAACCTTGAATTTGTGAAAAATCATGAGTTATTATTAGCCTTTGAGAAGTTCACATCTTATCAACGGCAATGAAACTGGAAAGTTGATAGTGCCAATAGAATGGATTGATTGATTATGACATGACGACATTGTCTTAATTGATGGGAACTCAAGTAGAATTCCCCTAAAAGATAAGATGTTGATTATCAAAAGTTATTTAAATAATTCCTGATGGATGACCATCTCCTGCATTTAGACTTGAAATTATACCATTAATGGTTGTGAATTAGTCATAGATATTATAATCTAGAAAGAACTTAAAATAAATGTATTAAAAGATTTTTATGTTATCTGAAACTTTAGGAGTTATTTGTTGGTGAATTACCTAGACTTTCGCCATTAAGGCGAGTTGAATTTGGTATTGATTATATTCTCGGTGCTGCACCTGTGGCGTGTGCATTGTACGTCAGCACCATCTTAATTAAAGGAATTACCGTACAACTGAGAGAGTTGTCGGAGAAAGATTTTATTCTACCGAGCTCGTCATCATGAAGAGCTATGGTGATTATCATTCCTTATGTTTACTGGTTACCGTGAACTAAGTAAATTGACGATTAAAAATCTATATCCACTACCTAAGATGATATATTGTTCGATCATTTACAAGGTTCTAGCGTATGTTCTAAAGATTTGATTCACGGCATGGTTATCATCAACTTCGCGTCCGCGAAGAAGATTATCTATTCCAATCACTACATCCATAACTTGTAATGAACATTACGATTTTCATGTTATGTCATTTGGATTGACCAATGCACATGTAGCATTCATAAATTTGGTGAATCACGTGTGTAGGCTGTAATTTGATAAATTCATACTTGTGATCATTAAGGACCATTTGTTTGTATATAAGAATAAGAAGGAGTTAATAATTATTTATAGATTGCCCTGAATTGGCCGAACAATGAAAACCTGTACCTTGAATATTTAAACATGAGATTTAATGCTTAATCCTTTACATAAAATGACCGTTTGATTAATGATGGTAAGATATATATATATTGACTCTTCAAAAATTATAAGTCAATCAAGACTTTGGGTTTTACCGAAAAGGAGGTGCAAATATGTTTTGACAAATGTTTTAACAAAGGATTTTTAAGGGATTATTCCCTTATACCCAAAACATTTAACTAAACTCCTGTTTAGGGGTAAATGTTTCTGTATACCTCAAGACAACCTAAGAGGATTGAGGAAACCATTTAAACCATGACTTGGAATTTGAAACGACAATTTTTGCTTTTCAACTAAGAAAATTTTGACCAAAGTATAAACAAAGATTTTCGAACATTTACGGATCTTATTAATTATTTTCAATAAATCAACCAAAAATCTTGTTAATTAAATTCAAATTTATTTTGAACATTTTCATATAATTGGTCAAACTAAGAAATTTTTAAAAGTTTTTTTTTTTACGTTTACGTTTCATAAAAATTAAATATTTATTATTTAATTAATTGTAATAACTATCGACGCTTTAAGCGTCGAATCGAGCAAAACTGAATAGAAAAAATGATAGTTGAGACGAAACTAAAACTTGGAAAATATAAAGAAAGAATTTCTGAGTAAATTGTGGACATGATAATTATTTCATCAGTAAAGATGAATATAAATACTAACGCATTATGTAAAAAGGATAAAGAATCAATTAGCATGTGTTTCTTAATAATGACTGTGCAAAATAAATTGCCGAACAATATAAAAAAATAAACGATGTTTGTAAAAAAGGGGTTCGCGGCTAATGTGAACCATCAGAATTGAGAAGCCGATGGCGTTAGATGTATAAAAGGCCACTTGTTGTTGTCTAGATATGGATGATTGTGAGATATAGTTATGTTGGAATCTCATAAGTATAAGTATTCTATTCATGTCGTTTCTGATTTAATGTATCTTATCTGAAGAAGTTGTATTGATGGCAAATTATGAAGGCAGACATCGCCTCATACATTAGTAAACGTCTATCTAACGCAAAGGTCATCATCTGAATTTGATTCGATTTGGGTCATCGTCGACAGACCGACCAAATCTACTAATATCATTCCTGTTAATGATAGATTCTTGATGAAGAAATTGACTCTTTTGTATTTAAAGGAGTTGTGTAAATATAGTGTGCCTGTATCGATCATCTCTATCAAGATCCTCGCTTCGCATCGAATTTCTAGAGATTTGCTCAGAAGTTAATGAGAACGAATCTTGATGAGAGTACTGTGTACCACCCCAATCGAAGGGACGAGGTAAAGTAACGATACAAAATACTAGAAGTGCTGTTTTATGTTTGAATGATTGACCTTTGGTAATAAATCATATAATTGATTTCCTTTGGAGAGATTATCATTGAAAACTATCGTATTAGGATCGAGATCGAGTCTTGTGAGGATATATATTAGAGCATCTGTAAGCAGGAGTTGGGATGAAGACACCCGACATACACCCATTGTGAGTTGGACATGTCTTTTAGGTTTAAGGTTTCTTATGATGGCGAACCTAACCTTTCAAAATACTCGACCCGCGAGACCTGAAATGATTTTTGAAATTAGGATCTGATTATTGACTGCCGGTAGTGGGCAAGAGGTTATGTGAATATGAAATGTAGATCCTGAAGTGAAGAATGGGTAGCGAAGTGATGCCACAAATTTTCACCTTGGAAAAATGAATAGATGATCTGAAAGATCATGGGATATAAGTCCCCGTTGTATAGGACCATTGAGATGATGTAAAAGATTGGCTTGAAAGGCATATAAGCTGGATCTACCCTAGGACTTCAAGAGCTGCGTGAATTTTGTTTCGTATATCGAACTTGATAAAATGCCTATCAAGTGAAAATCTGACTATTCCTTAATTAAGTTTAGATCGGCGAAAAGTTGCATTCATCAAAAACCCGTGAACATCATGGATAGAGAAAGTAAGTCAACAATAAGCCTGATCTTATTCCCGTAGTTATGTTCGATGAAACTCGCGTATGTAATGGATTACACTTGTGAGAAAAGACCGAATGTGGAGGAAATACCCACATGGCTTTAACTATATAAGAAGCGAGTAGTAAGATAAGATGATCTTTGAGGACAAAGATCCTGTTTAGGGGTAAATGCTGTGACAATCCGTCAATTTGTGGTTGATATTTTATTCTCAAATATTATTTAAAAACATTATTTTAACGGTACATTATGAACTCACTTATTTTTGGGAAGAAATTTGGATTTACTTCTTGAAGTAGCATCGACTACGTCTAAACCGGAGGATTCTACGTTACGTGCTCACGTTTACATACACCGTCTTTGGTGACAGTCTGACATTTCATAAAATAAATTTGTCCGTGAATATTATTTTGAGATTTTAAATTTGTGTTGGTTCATAAACTCACAAATTTACGAGAAGAGATTAGGACTTACGATTATAATTTAACGTCCTTTACGACTAAACCGGAAACCTTAGGATTAGGTATTTACGTTTTCGAACTCCGTTTTTTATGAGACAGTTTTTGTTAGATTCGTTTTGTGCCGTTGATTCATAATTTATAAAAACGTCTTTTCGTAAAATGACTAGAGGACACACAAATCAAGGAAACTAGAATCGAGGAATACCCGTAAATTAGTTGGATGAGACAAAACAAGTTTTGCCCCACCCCACTATATGGACGGCCAAACTTACTCCACCACACCTCATGAGGTGTCAACATTTGGTTTCAAGTGGTTACACTTGTTAGCTTAAGCTTAACAAGTAAGATACTACCTAACAAAACCACTAAAACCATTTCCACTCAAACCATTTTCTTTCATGCAATACCACTAAACTCGCACACAATTCTCTCTCCCACTCCCATCCTTGCCGTCCATATCACCATCACCACCACCATATTCATCAAATTTTCTACCATGAATCTTATGTTTAACTTGCATAAGATGAAAACCCTTTGAAGACTTGTTGATTGCAGGTGATCATAACATCCACAAAGGAGATTTCATGAAGATCAAGGGCTGATTTCTCAAGGAGTCTACAAATAGTTGGTGATCCTAGAAGTGGTGTTGATATCTCGTAAGATTGGTTACCCAAAACCAAGCGTTGTTCATCATCAATCCCATATTTTCATCAACCTTGGTGGTATAAAGATTGTTCTTCCCATCCTCTTGTTATTTTGATTATGTAATCTTGTAATTTATTTATTTATGTATATGTAGAAGATGATGAATGATGATTAAAAATATTATGTGGGGATTTGGTGTTGATAGATTTGATAAATATGGTTAAAAAGATGGAAAACCATATGTAAAAGGTTAAAATCTAGCTTAATAAGTGGGCTGTATAAAAACAGTAACTAACCACATGTTAAACTGATAAAATGGCAAAGTGGAATCAATATACAGTAATTATTAGGTCTTTTACACATGTAAGAGTTGGCCATACAATGGAATCATTATAATGAGTGAGATATGATTAAAACAAAATTGAAGTACCAATCTGAATAGTCAGTTTTGGACGGACTGTTAGGGATATTTAGAGTTGGATTGAGCAGTATCTAAAGCTAGTTAATTGTAGCACATATCATGTAGTTTATGGTGTCCAAAAATGAGCTTCTATCTCCTTGTAGAACTCAAGATATGGTAAAAATGGTGAAAGTGAAAGTAACAATCAGATTTTTGGAAATTAAAGTATAATAGTATTATAATAGCACTCAAATAAATATAGTATAAAATGTGAATTAAAACCCACTAACTTATATATTACATTTATATAAATATGTATAAGGATAAATAAGTGGACATTATATAAAAATGGTAGTTTGATAAGTTTTATAAGTTATAAAAGTATAAACATGATTTTTACGTCTTTTCGGCTAGTACCGTAAAATTAACGTTTTTCGTCAATTAAAACTTAGACGATCGGACCCGTCTAATGTAAACTTTTTAATAGTCATATACTGATATATAAGTACCTAATACAAGGAAAACCGATAAAACCCGAGCTTTACAACATATAGACATTAACGGGCCAAAGTAGCCTTATTGGACTATAAACCCGACTAGTTAGTAAAACACTTATAAATTTACTTATTGGGCTTAACCCACTTAGGCACAACATGTAAAGTATAATACTGATAGTAAAAGTATAATTGGGCTAATAAAATGTACTAGGCTTGTAATGGGCCTATTGGGCCTCCAAAATGTAAACAAGTTGAGCTAAGTGTAACTAGTATAAAAATTACCAACACATAAACACTATAATGAATGAGTAAAAATGTACAATCCCATTTGATCATCATCATATGTATACATAATTGTTATTTTTATAAAGTCATTGGACAAGAGTCTAATACGAGTATTATTTGTCTAGGTTTCAGTGATCGAAGCACGTATCGTACGTCCGAATTGCCGATAACCCGCTTTCCCACATCAACGTGAGTTCATAGCCTCGCACTCTTTTAAATGTTTTTATGAAATGTTTTATAAACCCGCGAGGGAGATAACATGTTAGTTTTTATAAAATAGGACACTAGTTGTCCCGATTGTCTGTTTATTGATTTGGACCCGAATGATTGTATGACCCGATGAATGATTATATGACCCGATAGATGAAATGAAATGGATTATTAAAGTTAGGATATGTCACTAAAAGTCCCATTAGCATGAATTGTGAACTACCGTGATTTGGTAGACGCTTATGCATATAATAGTACTATTTGGGGACGATCACCCCAGTTCGCGCCTTGGCGGTTGATCCCCATCGTGCCACATTGATTGGTAAGCGAATTTATGTATGAGAAGAATTACACAAGCGTGATTATTGTGACGACACGCTAAATTAGATGGGCAAATGAATTTCGGGCTAGCTACCCGTTGTTTGTTGTAGTAAGGTAATAATGTCATGCGGCTCATAATAATCCAATTAACGAAAATACTGCTTTAAGCATTGAATTACGATACATTGCCTGACTAGCAATAGAGGGTCTTATTATTGATTTCATGTTCGTGTTTTGGTTTTACATAACCATATTCATATAACGGTTTTTTATTTAACTTTATACAACGTTATAAGACGTATTGTATGATGTTTTTACGACATTGGCTCGTATAATGATTTTGAAGGCAAATGCCTATATTATGATTTTTGATAAGGATTTGTATAAAATGACTTTGGCTATTTTATGGCCTATTATAAAGATTTGTATAAAATGATTTCGGTAATAATTATGTACCGATGATATATTAATGGTTTTATTAAACTCTATGAATTCACTCGGCGTTATCGCTGACCTTTTCTTTTAACATGTTTTATCTCAGGTACATGAAGGTAATTCTCGCTAAGACAACAAGGATTCATGGCCCGCACTTAAACAACAATTTCCATTCAAATCTTTTGCAAAATTGTATGAAATGACTATGACTTGGGACCTATGTAAATTTGATATTTATGAATGGAAATGCTTTATTATAAAACGAAGCGATTTTTAAGCGTTGTCTATGATGTGAGTAATGTGCTATCCGTAACACCAACGAGTCTTCCGCTGTATTGAATTGTTTAAATTTGGGGGTGTTACAAAAAGTATGTGAGATCATGATCCACGAGAGGTGGGGTGGGTAAAGGAATCAAAATGTTATCCCCAAAAGACATATGATTATCACTGAGCGGCAAAGCCATAAAGGTGTCAATCATGGAATGGTCAATGTCACCCCCCGGGTCAAAGCACTCATCCTCCGTAATGGTGTCTAAAGAAGTGGATGAAAGGTGCTCGGGAGGGGGAATTGGGACAATATCTTCATGCAACAAATTATCAAAAATATAATCCCCCTCCGTGTCATCATCATCAATACCCGGAGGTATTGAAAGATTGTCGATTTCATCCATAGTTGTATCATTATTCTCAACTGAAGTAATAGACGGAGGTAAAGACTCAGAAATAGGAGCAGAATTCCACGCTTCAATTTGAGAGATAAGAAGATGAACTTTCAACAATCGATCGCGAAGAATAACGTCTTCCACCTCATCTACAAGACAAAGTTCAGTGGTGAACTTCTCGTAAGTCGGGGAGAATAAATCAACATCGCCCTCATCTCCCGAAGGAGATTGAGAAATTTCAAAGGTGAAATTCTCATAACATGGAGTAAAATCATCATCATTAAGAGCTCCCTCGTCCGTAAGCTCAGCAAAAGTAGGGACATCACAAACCTCATCAAAGAATTTATCAAGACCAAAATCACTAATCTCACTCGATGTATCACTATCCTTAGACGCATTAGGGATATCAAGAGTAGGAGTAGTAATCTCAGGAGATGGGTTGAGATCATAGATATCATCCTCATCATCATCATAATAGTAGTATGGACGCACAAGAGGAGGAGTATAATCACTAAGATTAGATACTTGCTCTTGTCGTTGATCCTCTTGACATTTTTCGATGTATTTATTTAAGGCTTCTTGATCTTTTTGCCCTTGCTTAACAAGAGTGGCCCATTGTTCGTGGGGGATCAAATGTTCTAAGGAAGGTTGATGGTTGATGGTGTGACGTGGGGGCTCAAAATTTTGAAAATTGGAATTATAGAACGGATGTGGCTCATAGTAATTCATCGGTTGAGAAGAATTAGAACACGAATTTGGTTCATAATAATCCATTGGTGAAGAAAAATTAGGACACGGATTTGGCTCATAATAATTTATTGGTTGACAATAAGATGTATCGTGAGGGCCCCCACAATAATTACAACACGGGTATTGAGAAAAACCCGGTGCTTCTTGTAGATACCTATTACCATTGTCATAATTGTAACCCAATTACTGCTCGCCATTAGGCGGGTATCAAATTGGACACGAAATATGCCAATGAGAATCGTTTCCACAATATATGCAAGGGGGAGAGTAGGTGGATTAGAAGAAAAGAATGAATTAGTCAAATTGCACGATGGAGAAAATCCAAATAGTGAATCGGTTGGAATGGGTGGAAGATCTTTTCCTCATTGCTCGCAAGAACACCATTGACATGATTCGCACCCATATAATCATCTCCCACATCCTACGCAATGGACATAAGAATCCACGAAGAATTAAAAATTAGATGGGTTGAGAAAAAGAATTAAACACAATAGAGGGTGAAGAGTAATGTTTTTGGTGCAAAACTCTGAAAAAGAGATGCTTTTTATGACTTTTTAAATGTTTTTGGATTTTTTGAAATTTTTAATTTTTATGGATTTTTGAAAAATTTTGAGCAAGAAAAATAACGTTCACGAGTGAACGGATCCCAAAATCCAACGCGTCTCTCACAAAAACCGTTAATCTTCACGAAAAGAGCCGGCAGCGGCGCCATTTAATAACTGGGTTTTCACTAGTTATAAAAGAGTTATCGTCAGATCTTTTCGAATTGATTACAAGTTAAAAGTGCGACTCAGTTGTTCTTGGTGGAAAATAAAATGGTTTGATTATCTATTTTAAACTATAAGGAAATATGAAAATGTCGTTGAGTAAAATTAAAGCTTTAAAAATAAAACTAAAATTACGAGTTAAAAATAATGATTAAAAACTTAAAAAATTAAAAGTGAACTTAAAAAGTAAACTTATAACTAATTAAAAAGTAAATGCGAAACGTAATTAAAATAGGCAAAAAGCAAATCTAGAAAATAGAAACTAACACTCCATCGGAATGCTAATCGGAATACGATCGGAATAATCCAATCGGAATCCATATCGGAATGTAAATAAAAGAAAGCTATCGGAATACATAGAAAAAGGAAGCTATCGGAATACTAGAATCTAAGATATCGGAATGTCAAAGGAAAAAATCCCGTCGGAATGTATGAAAAACAAGCACAATTGGAATCCAAAAAGGAATCCCAATCGGAATATGCAAAACCCTTTTCCGATCCCTGATCGGAATACAAGAAGGCCAAATCGGAATGTTGGTCGGAATAGGGAAACCCTATTCCGATGGCTTGATCGGAATACACAAGGTAAAACAAGAAAAACTTTTTAGACGAAATTAAAAGGAAAATAAGCAAAACCGAATAAGCTAAGTTTTAAATAAGCACAAATCTAAACTTTATCAAATCTATATTTAAACTAATTAAATAAGAATGATTAAAACTTACAAAACATCTAAATAAGCAACTTTTTAAATCAAACTTTGAAAAGACAAAACCTTTAAGAAAACTTAAAAAGTAAATAAGCTAAATACAAAATAAGCCAATAAGCATGTCAAGCTCAAAGCTCAATTTGTATTAAACTTATAGATGAACAAAAAGATAAACTTTTTAATCAAATAAACATCAAGATGAAATAAAATCAAAGATTAACATGATTCAAAGATAAACAAAATAAGAAGGGTAGAAGAAGATGATTGTAAAAAGCTTAAAATAAGATGAAGATTAAAGATTCAAAAGTACAAGATTAATGAAAAAACTTGAAAAACATTAAGAAAAACTAGAGAGAGAAAATGAAAACTAGAGAGAGAAAGTAAAGCTACACTACTCCTAAAACTAAACTAACTAACCACCTCCTAATGACACATTAGGAGAGTATTTATAGGAGGAGTGAAATGTTGGTTCTTTCTTCCTTCTTTCTTCTTGTCTCGACTCGATTCAAATTCTTTGTCTTTCTCGACGTCCTCTCGGGATTTGTCGATATAATTTGAACCCGTCTTATAATTTTCTTCTTTAATTAGACTTGGTTCTTCCACTTCATTAAACTTCCGTCTTTAGACTTTTTCTTCGATAAATCTTTAGAATAGGCCTTGGACATCCATTTTTTTTTTCACTCTTGATCTTTTGACTTCGTCTTTTCTCGTTTTCTTTAATAAAAGCCCGTGAAAGCCCGTGTTTTCTTCCTTTTTCATCTTTTGGTCCTAAAACACAATGAAAACACAAACCATGCATAATTCTGACATTTACGACATAAAATACACGTTTTGGCTTGGTTAATATTATAATTAAGTGGTAAAAGGATGGGTGTTTTCACACCTATCAATAAGTAAGACTGACTCTTATTCATGTCCCTTCATTATGTAGCTATTGTGAAGTCGTAGTGATCGTCTACATTAGTTTTCGTCTTCATTTACTGGACATAAGGTACAGATATTCCCGTCCTTTAGTAAGGACATCTTTCTCCCTATATTAGGGTTCCCCGTTTGCAGCCATCTGTTTCCCCCAGTTGTTTAAGTGTCTTAAACATATCAGTATATGTATGATTATTTTTGATTGGCTGAGCTATATACATGCATGCCAGTTTCACCTAGTTATGGGGTTCCATAACCATAGCACTAGAGGCACCGGTGTTATGACTCTTCTATGGTGAGAGTGATTGCTCGCAACGTCCCTTTACAGTTTTGGCCAGTATTATTATTCTCATGTGGGTCGAATCGGTGCATCCTAGGACAAGTAGTATGATTTCATGGTAACTGCGGTGTGTGCCTTGCGTCCGTTATAGGAGATGATCCCTCCACTCATTTTATATATTAATTAGATGCAGCCCCTTTAATTGCATGACGAGGTTACCCCTCCAAGTATTAATGCACGTGGATATAACATGACCTATATGGGCTCTCGATATATTTAAAATACTAATTTTCAAGATAAACTAAACATAAGTCATTTCAGAATTATAAACTAGTTTTATGAACTTAAACCAGGTTTTCCAGAACATACATTTATTCCGTTGTTATTCATTTCCTTTCATTGCTTGATTATGTTTATGCTTTACATTCTATGTTATATATTCGTACATTGAGCGTATTGCTCATCCGTATTTCTCTTTCCATGTCCCAATACTACAGGTACTAAAGGACAAAGCTAGGAATCCAAGAGTACGTGCATGGAATGAGGCGCCATCTTTCTTTCATTCTTTAATGCATTTACATACTTTTGCTTTACTGGAGATTGTTTAGTCATTTCCTTACATTCTATACTTATGCATTTCGTGTGTGGAGCTTATGTGGATCCGATGTTTGTTTCTGGATTCTTTTATGGTCATTCAATGTTTTAGACCTTTACCTTGTATGCATTGATGACATGCCATAATTATCCTGTGATATTCCATTTATTAAAAAGGGGTGTTACAAAAAAGGTAGCCAAAGTCTTTGAAGTAGAAAAGAAATGACTTTGCTAATGCTCCCCATTGGTGCTTACTCCCCTTTGCTTGGGGCACTAAGAGATCGAGCTATGGTGCCAAGCTACATAGAAGGGTTAGATGAAACAAAGAAACACCCAACAAGATATAGCAAGGGTCACGCAAAATATAAAATAAATAAAACAAGAAGAAGAGATACAAGGTCCATAAGAAATCATGTTGAGCAAAAAATGAAAATATAAAAGGAAATAAAAAAACATACAAGGATGTATGAAACACAAGCATAAAACTTAAGCATAGTTTTAATCCTAGTTTCACTCGAATTCTAAGATTTGCTTATATTAGATGTCTTATTAATAAGCAACACATATGCTTAATTAGAAGACGGAGTGCTAACGGAATATAGTGATGGAGGCTCTCCAATGCTCGTGTAGTCATAGTTAAGAAAAGGCTTGATATAATATCCATTAGTTTTGACTAATGTAATATCTATGTGTATAAATAAAGAGGTGATTTTACTAAGAAATTTTTTCTTTTTATTATGATATGTGACTGAATTGTTGACTATTTGAATACTCACTATCTCAATTATCACATTTACATATGCCTATATGTTACATACACTATGTATATATCAAGTCTGAGTTCTAAAGATAACTATATGTAAAAATAATGAATAATAACAACTCAAATACAACAAGGATAGTGATGAGACTGCTTTTATACATAGTCTCATCGTCCAAATCGGGCTTAAAATACATAAAATGTCATTAAAACTTCCAAATATATGCTCGTGTTTGTTACTTGTGTATTTTTAGGTACGGATATTGAGGAATTGGCAAAAGATCACAAGAATCATTCAAAAACGAACACGGGAAACGAAGCCGCACAATGAACCGGGCCCAAGTTTGGATTTTACAAAAATGTCCTTGAAGTTTTCAAGATTGTCAAGTTTAGTCCCTCAACTTTTGAAGATTAACACTTTATACCCCTCACATATTCAAAATTATGAATAGGGTCCCTAAAGTTTGAAGACATTACAAGAACAGCCCTTGAAGAATGCCAAAATTACACTTGAAGTCCTTGTTAGAAGTATGGAAAGTTTATGTGCCAAAAATGACAAAAGCTGAAACTTAAAATCAAAGGGAATGAAGTTTGTGCCATTTTATTACGAAGTGAAGGAAAGGAGAAACCTTGGGGACCAATCCTGCCAAACAGCAAAACCCATACACCCACTCACACTTTGACACGTCACATAACCCACCCAAATACCCAAACCCTTACCCGACCTGCCCACCTATTAACCCAACCCTGGTTTATTTAAATTAATTAAGTCAAACGAACGAGTCAACCCTTTACTTATTTCCCACCAAACAGAAAGTTTAAATCTTTCTTTTCCCCTTTTGGATTAAACATCCTACTAATCACCCTATAAACCCTAATAATCCCCAGACCCAATCAACTTTAAATCAAAGGGTTTTGAGTTAATTCTTTCCAGATCCTTAATTGGCCACTTTCTCACTTAAACCCACACACCAAACCACCACAAGACACACCCATGTGTCTTGTGGGACCCTCCCCTACACCCGTCGTTTTCCCCCAAACCCTAAAACCGACACATCTAACGTTTCACACATACCCCTTGGTCCCCAAGTTCAAATGGACGACTATGATGCATTCAAAAATCACCAACAACAACTAGCATCACATGGACGATTTTTGACCAGTTTGAAGACAAAAGACCAAAGGGCTTTTTGGAGATTTCATATATTAGGGTTTAGCATTTGTTAGGATACTAGAATGTTCTTTGTACGCCTATAAAAGGCACCTTAGCTTAGCATTTTACCTTTGTTCCAGTTTTTTTTTAGCAAATCCTTGTAATGCCTTTTTAAATTAATATAAAGTTTGGTGTTTTCAAAGAAATTGTAATTCCTTTTATCTTATTTTTAAAAGTTTGGTATTGGGTTGCTAGAATCTCTGAGTTCCATCTACATTTGTGTAACACTTGTTTGTTTGAAGTTTGAATTTTCAAAAAGTTTCATATTTGCTCAAATTTTAGAGACTTAAGACTCCAAAAAAGTGAAAGTGGATTTGGAGTTTTAAGTCTGTGAGTTTGTTCTTGGTTCAAAAACCTTTCCATTGGTTTAAAGGTTTTTCAGTTTGTGAAAAAAAGTTTATAAGTTTTCAAAAATCAGAAAGAATTGCATTGTGCTTGTTTTCTTTCTTTCTTTCTTAGCAGGTTTTGGAGATTGTTGCTGTCCAAGGTCCAGCATAGGCCCCAGCCTATAGGAGGTGACTTGGTTGTCACTTTGGGACCTGGATGTGGGTCCCACAAGGTAGTTCCTTGTTCTTGTTTCATTTTCAAATTGTGGAATGTGGATTCTTGAATTTGCATGAAAAGTGTTTTAGTGTTGATTTTAAAGCTGGATTATGTTCATTCTAGGTTGTTATGTATGCTAGATCAGTTTTAAGTTAATTTGGTTAGGTTAAGAATAGATTTGCTTTGAAAAAAAAATCTCATTTTCAGCTTAAAGGTGTGTTTGGGATTAGGGTTTAACATAGGATTGTTGTCGTTAAGCTTGTGTTTTAATCTGTCTAATTCACTCCATAGGGTAGCATTAGGTTGTTTGTAAGTTTGGCTTTCAGTTTGGTCAAGTCTTAAACAAGTTTGTATGATAAAAAGTGGAAAAAGTTAGCATAAAACTATCATTCCATCTTTCTGCCTGTTTTGAAGAAATTTGTGCATTCAAGTTTGTTAAGCTGTTAGATTATAGGACATCTGAGGTTTGTATATCAATTTCTTGCTAGCTGATTAGTTTGTGTGCATGATTTAAGCTTTTGAAACTCATTTTTGTGAATACAACTTGGTCAAATGTTCATCAGTTAGCATATAGCCATATCAGCAACCTTAATTTGCCCTTTTTTTTCTTGATTTAGTGTTAAGTGCTTGATTGTTTTTGTGATTATTGACTCCTTATACTCCAAAGAGTATAAGGGTGCCCCATTGTCCATAAATCATCAACAAGAATCAAGAAACAAGCCCTCTTGTTTCATTTATGCACAAGTGAAGAAACACATTTGCTTTGTGTTCATAAAAAAGGCAAACTGAGCACGTTTTGGTTCAAATTAAGCTTAATCTTGGTAATATTTGGATTGTTAATTGTGTTTTTAAGCTTAACAAGGTTTCAGGTTTGGGTTTGTAAAGTTAAAAAGTAAAAAAAAAATAAGTACCAAAAAGGACGTGGCCAGGACTCGAACCTGCGCCACTCCTCTCACAAGACACACTCTTTACCGCTACCCTAGGGACTTTGACTGGTAAGAGTTTGAAACGTTTAATATATAAGGTGTGTTGGTTTTCTAGCTTATTTGCTTTTCAGCTTGTTTATAAGCTGTTTTGAGCTTATTCTTTTTAGCTTTTTACCTTTTGGCAATTTTCTTAGGATTGTATTAGGTTTTAGGACTTTTCTGTCCAAAATGTTTATTTTTCCTGTTTTTAATTTATTTATTAGGATTATTTTTAGTTTAATTTTTAGAAAGTAGTTTAAAAATAGCAAAAAGTATTTTAAAAATCCAAAAAAATATTTTTTAGGTTTTGATTTATATTTTTGAGGTTTACATTCCAAAAAGTTTTCAAAAAGTCTAATTTTTAATTTTATTTGATTTTAGGGTTTTTTAGCAACTTTAAAATTTAATATATTAAAAAGGTTTTAGGAACTTTTGATTGCATTTTTGTTTTTGTTATATTATTTAGGATTTTTGGTAATTTTTTAGAATTATTTTATAAACTTTTTATTTTTTTGATTATTTTAATATTATTTTATTACTAAAAATAGAAAGTTTGTTTTTTCTACTTTTTTCATTTTTCCTAGATTGTAGACATTTAATTAGGAACTTTGTAACTTTCCAAATCTTTTTAGGACTTTTCATTTATTTTTTAGAATTAATTTAAGTTTTAATAGATTTTAATAGTTTTTAAGTGTTTAAAAATAGTTTTATTAGGTTTTAAAATTTTTAAAAATAGTTTTTAGCTTAATTAAGTCATTTTTGAGGTTTATAAACTATAAAATCTTGTTTAGGGCTTTTTAATAATTAATTGTGATTTTTAGGGCTTTAATTAGCATTAAAAAGTCATTATTTAATTAATTAAAAGGTTTTAGCAAGTTTGGATTTTTTGCAAACTCTTAGAATTTTATTGTGGATTTTTAGTAATTTTTAGGAATTTTTAGGTTAAATTTTTTATTTTTGTAGTTTTTACGGTTTTACGTGAACGCGTTTTCGTCTTTGCTCGATCCGTCTTCGTAACCGTCTTTTCGTTCTCTTCTAATCCTATTTCTTTCTCAATCATAAAATCATCAATCAAATCAATTCATTACACAACACACGTGCCTCCTCGAGAACAAACTCACTTTTAGGGTCATACACACACGGTTTTCCTAAATCGTCGTGCACACTTGCCCTATTTACGCTCTTTTTCCTAAAAGACGTATTTCTACGACTATCATTTTGGCGCCGCTGCCGGGGAGGCGTGTTGTGTTTTGATTGAACCATTGTTTTTTATATTAGCCATAATAGTATTTGTATTAGTAGCACTCTACTAATACGTACTATCGTTTTTGGGTTTTTGTGTGAATATTATTAATATATTGTATACGTAGAACAATAAATTCACAAGTACTCCAAATACGTGAGAAATCACAACCTTGACTTGGGAGGTCATTACCCAATCATTGTATTCGAATCTCAAACCAAAGGAAAAAAGGCAAAAATAGATAAATACTTTCGTGAAGCTTAATCTTGATAATACAAACTATAAGGTGGGTATAAGGCGGTTGTATTTCACGACCTAAAGGAAAAAGGCTCTTAAGTGCTTCGCGCCGCCTCGTTTCCTCCGCTTGCTTGTGCATATTTGATTTTGAGAGTGAATCGAGGGTTTTGCCGCCCAAAGTATTATTACATATCATATATATTTTCTTGGTTTCTATTGATTAAACCCTCTTGAACGATTTGGTGTTCCACCATCGTTCTAAAGTCATCGAAGGCGTTCACTTCACGTGATCGTTTTCATTCCTTGAGGCTTCTTTAATCAAGAGATTTGATTAAGGAGGAGATTTGTAGATTTTTGTCTACTTAATACATTCACCAATTTCCAAAAAAGTTAATACCATCAAAAACCACAAAAAAATTGAAAAACACAAAATACCAAAAAGAATCTTCTTTGCTCGTCTCCTCGCTGTACGTGACGTTTATGCTCACTCGTAATCAAGCAAAACGTGCACGTAGACGAAAGAACAAAACTCCCACTCCAACTCATTCTAGTGAGGAGTCTCCTATTGACGAACCCATTGTACGAGAAGCACCTACCATGGCGAATCGAACTATGATGGAGTTACTTCAAGCACCCAACGAGGGTTATGGAGAAGCGATTGTGATTCCCGCTATCCTTGCGGAGAATTTTGAGGTGAAAACGGGTTTGTTGTCGATTATCCAAAACAACAAATTCTGTGGTGATGAGAAGGACAATCCCCACAACCATATCCGCCAATTTAATCGTCTTACCGCCACGTGCAAATTCAAGGATGTCTCGAATGACTCGATTAAGATGATGCTTTTTCCGTATTCCTTAGCGGGGCCCGCTAAAATTTGGTTAGAGAAAGAGCCACCCAATTCTATATTGACGTGGAAGGATCTCGTTTCAAAATTTGTGAACCAATTTTTTCCGCCCTCTAAGACTACGCATTTGAAAAATGAGATTTCTAAATTTTCACAAGAATCAAATGAAAGTTTTTCTACGTCTTGGAATAGGTTTAAGGAGATGTTACATGAATGTCCTCATCACGGTTTTTCTGACTTGCACCAAATAGACACGTTTTACAATGGACTTAACGATCATGAAAGAGATTATTTGAATGCCGCCGCGGGTGGTAATTTTTTGTGTAAAACGGTTAAAGAAGCTTTGGTCATAATTGAGAATAGGTCTAAGGTTTATAGCCCTCGTAACACACCGAGTGTTGCCAAAATGGGCTCATCATCGTCTCGTAGTATCAATGCCTTACAAGATGAAGCTAATGAGGAAAATCGGTTTTTCGATAGGTTTTCAACCCTTATGTCCCATTAGAAAGCTCTAGAAGCTTCAAATTCCGCTTCGGTTAAAGCGGTTTCTAAGAGTTGTTTGTCGTGTGATGGAACTCATGATCTTTCCGAATGCATTACCGCGGATGGTAACACTTCGAGTGCTTATGTAGCAACGGGAACTTATAACCAAATCGGTCAAGGTTCCCGCCAAAATCAAGCTCCACAAAATCAAAATGCTAATAACTATCGAAACAACAACCAAGGTGGAAATTACCAAGGAAATCAAAGGAATTATAACAAGGGTAATTATCAAAGTGGTAATGGGAAAATTTCAAACCAAAACCAAAACCGTGATTTCCAAAACAATGCTCAAGGTTTTCAAAATGATCTCACAAAAAATCTTCAAGGAGAATTTTTGAATTATGCTAAGGCTAATGATGCTAAGTTTGACAATATGCAACGTGAAATGGTTAGCTTAAGGACCGAGTTGAAAAACGAGCTTAAAAACGAACTTGCTAATGAACTTAAGACTCATGCTAATAAAATGGAAGGAAATGTCACACGTCTCCAACAAAATCAACAAAAAATGGAGCAAGGTCAACATGAGATTAAGCAAGAGTTGTTAAAAGCGGATGCTGGGCAATCAAAATTTGAGGACCGTATGGCTAAAATGTTTGAAGCTATCATGTGTAAGCCCTCTTCTTCGGGTGGTCTTCCTAGTGATACCATCGTGAACCCGAAAGGAGAATTGAAGGTTATTACTACTCGTAGTGGTAAAACTTTCAAAGAACCCATTTCTCGTCCAAGTACTTCTATGGAAAAGGAAAAAGAGAAAGAACCCGAGGTTGTGGTTGAAAAGGAGCAAATTACAAGCCCACGAAGTACCGCTCAAACCACACCTACGGTTGAACCAATACCAATCATGGAACCCGAGATTCCAAGGCCGATGCCTTTGCCTACTATGCCCCAACCCACACCACCTTTACCCTACCCTTCAAGACGAGACAAGGAAAAGGCACAAGAACGAAATAATTATCAATTTGAACTTTTTATAAAAATGTTTCGTGACTTGCATTTCAATATAAGTTTTGCCGACGCCTTAGTCATGATGCCTCGATTTGCCGCGAACTTCAAAAGTATGTTGAATAACAAAGAAAAATTGCAAAAATCGTCTAGTTGTTCATCGGTTTTTCTAAGCCGCATACCTCAAAAAGTCGGTGATCCTGGAAAGTTTTTAATCCCATGTGCCATACAAGACATGGAAGAATGCTACGCCTTGGCCGATCTTGGTGCTAGTATTAATTTGATGCCTCTTGAGATTTTTAAATCGCTCAATCTTCCCAATCTCACTCCTTCAAGAATGTCAATCGAAATAGCCGATCATTCTACGATTCTAGCTTGTGGAGTTGCCGAGGACGTCTTTGTGAAAGTTGGAAAGTTCTACTATCCCGTAGACTTTATTGTTGTTGACATTCCCATCGATCCTAAAGTTCCGTTAATTTTAGGTCGATCTTTTTTGGATACCTCGAGAGCACTTATCAATGTGCATGCAAGAAAAATCACTCTTCGTTTCAATGAGGAAGAACTCGTCATTTATGCAACCCAAAACTCCACTCTTTCTCATGTGTATTCTATCACATCTTTGTACAATGTCAATTCCATCAAAAACATTTGCAAAAAGATTTCCAATAGAGTTTTAGGAGTTGTTGAGAAAAACGAAGTTCCGTCCCCTCCGCCGGTGGAGGTTAAGAGTGTTAAGCCTACGATTCCAATCTCGAGTGATTCTTCGAATGATGAATACGTTGATCCCGATGGGGAGGTTTTCTTTGTTGATAAAAGATTTGAAAACTTACCACCACCTAAACCAAAAAGATTTCAAAATGTGAGAATTTTTAGTGTGACTAACATTGCTTTAGATACACCAAATATTTTTGACATAATCAAATCGGGTTTTCACAAGGAGAGTGTAAAAGATGAAAAAGGAAAAGATTTTGAATTGAATTTAAAAGATTTTTCTACAACTCTAACTCCGTCATCACCGCGTTTATTCAGTACTACAAGCTCGTCTTCTCCTTTTGACGATGCCTTGTGTGGACTTAGTGTGGGGGAATCCCCTTATGTTCCCTCCCCTTTCTCCACCGAGGACGAGATATTTGATCCTGGAATTGCTTATAAAGGGAAATATCGGTCTTCCACCGATGCAATAAATGGAAAATCTTTTCATTTGATTGGCGCGAGTCTACCTCGAGTAGCTCATGTTTTTAGAGACTTACCCATTGTCCCACCCTTCTATTTCTTCTCTCCTATTTTCTTGAAACTCTTTGAGTTTTTGTTGACTTATGATGAAGTGGCGTTGATTTGTTTTTCCAATGAAAACGAGAACGCCATCTTCGATCCCGGTATTTTGCATCATCAAAGGACTTAGTCCTTTATACCGGTTGTTTTTGGGACTTGTTTATCATGTAAGCCCCACCAAAAATTGACCACACCATGATTATCCCTAAATGATCACATTTATGGGGATTCGAGTCGAGCTTTTGACTCGGTTATCAAAAACAAGGTGCCTCGTGGGGGAGACCCATGCTTATCCATGTACATATTATTTCTTTCTAATTAGTGTAATGTGAGGGGATTTGTGCCCTTCCAACCTTTGTTCCGTGGTTGTTTGTGAATTGTGGTTTTTAGATCATGATCTTCACAATTGGAGCCTCTCGTGTTCGTTTTATGGGAGCACTCGATCGTTTGCTTTGGAGACATTTCTCAATATCCAAATGATATATCCTTTGATGTTCTAACCTTAGGTTTATAGCACACTTCATAAACGGCTATTAATTTATTGGTTACACCCTTTCCATGCTAGATTAGGCATTCGACTACGTCTCTAGTATGGGGGTGTTTGCACCCCTAGACTCGAAACATTGAGGACAATGTTTAACTTTAGTATGGGGGTGAATAGATACTTGCCTTGCCAAACCTTCACGCTTTCCAAAGTTTATCTTTTTGTTATCGTTTTGTTGCAAAATAAGGCTAAAATGGCCAAATTTTAAAAATTTTCTCATGTTTTATAAGTGTTTGAAGACACGAATGTAGGTTTTCCGATGGCGAGAATAAGAGTAATTTTTTACTCGACCGTGCGTGTTGAGCACTTAGCTTTGGTTCCTTAACTACACATTAGGCTAAGTCTCTTAAATGAGGACGAGAAAATATAGAGTTAATTATAAGTTACTATGCTAAACGTAGAGTACTCGTATTCTTTCAAAAACTCATGTGTTCTCGTTGTTTGCTTATTCTCCCTTCGCTTGTAAATATTTTTTGCTTAATAAATATTGACTTAGCGGTTTAGTTAGGATTGTTGGGTTTCTAGTCTTTTCTAGTAGCTTCCGTGTAATTAAATTGGGAAGACATTAATGTATCGCCAGCGTCACGGTTTTGAAGTATTGGCACCCGAATAATCAAAAGCTTCACCCAATAATAAGATTTCAAGTGCTCACCTAAATCTAGCAAACAATTTGAAGCCCCACAAGGCCGAAAAATCTATGCAAAATTGAAAGTGAATCAAGCCTTAATCTTCGAAGCTTTAAAGATCCAAAATTCGCTTTAGCGTGAGGATATACGTCTTTGGCTAATAAAACCACCGAAGATGGCGGATAATAAAAGGCAAGGCAATACCGAAGTCATAATAAATTCTTCATGGCGAAGTTGAATAAAAGATGGAGGTAAACAAAAGATAATAAGGTCCTTCCGTTAGGGGGCGTATAAAAGTCTTGGTAATAAGTCTCATGTTCAAAACCGTTATAAAACCGTGTTTATCGATTCTTGTTGTCAACTTAATTTTTTAACATCGTTGTCTATTAGGAGGGGTTATTGATTTGATGGTCTTAGTTACACCGTTAGGACTCTATTTTTAGACCTAAATCTCTATTATCGCATAAGTCATAGATGTATCCTCGTGAACATTCAAGACAAAATAAAATATAAGATATACAACTTAGGAATAATGGGAGGATAAGTACGTGATTAAGGCATATGAGTAGTGTTAGCATTACTAACTTATAATGACAATGATCTCGTTGCACGCTTGGCATGGAATTGGGGTGAAAATCGAGGACGATGAAATTATTTCTAACGAAGCATTCACGTGTTCTTATTCTATGAACCTAAACGTCCCATTTTGCGATGAAAATCATACATTATGTCTAAAACGCAAGTAGTAGTAATAGTAGTAGTGTAGCTAGTTTATCATTTCAATAATGTTAATAAAATGATTTTTGGGGATGCTATGATACTTATTCTAGCATTGCGTGAGGGCACGGCAATGGTTTAGTATGGGGGAGTGATGAGACTGCTTTTATACATAGTCTCATCGTCCAAATCGGGCTTAAAATGCATAAAATGTCATTAAAACTACCAAATATATGCTCGTGTTTGTTACTTGTGTATTTTTAGGTACGGATATTGAGGAATTGGCAAAAGATCACAAGAATCATTCAAAAACGAACACGGGAAACGAAGCCGCACAATGAACCGTGCCCAAGTTTGGATTTTACAAAAATGCCCTTGAAGTTTGTAAGATTGTCAAGTTTAGTCCCTCAACTTTTGAAGATTAACACTTTATACCCCTCAAATATTCAAAATTATGAATAGGGTCCCTAAAGTTTGAAGACATTACAAGAACAGCCCTTGAAGAATGCCAAAATTACACTTGAAGTCCTTGTTAGAAGTATGGAAAGTTTATGTGCCAAAAATGACAAAAGCTGAAACTTAAAATCAAAGGGAATGAAGTTTGTGCCATTTTATTACAAAGTGAAGGAAAGGAGAAACCTTGGGGACCAATCCTGCCAAACAGCAAAACCCATACACCCACTCACACTTTGACACGTCACATAACCCACCCAAATACCCAAACCCTTACCCAACCTGCCCACCCATTAACCCAACCCTGGTTTATTTAAATTAATTAAGTCAAACGAACCAGTCAACCCTTTACTTATTTCCCACCAAACAGAAAGTTTAAATCTTTCTTTTCCCCCTTTGGATTAAACATCCCACTAATCACCCTATAAACCCTAATAATCCCCAGACCCAATCAACTTTAAATCAAAGGGTTTTGAGTTAATTCTTTCCAGATCCTTAATTGGCCACTTTCTCACTTAAACCCACACACCAAACCACCACAAGACACACCCATGTGTCTTGTGGTACCCTCCCCTGCACCCTTCGTTTTCCCCCAAACCCTAAACCCGACACATCCAACGTTTCACACATACCCCTTGGTCCCCAAGTTCAAATGGACGACTATGATGCATTCAAACATCACCAACAACAACTGGCATCACATGGACGATTTTTGACCAGTTTGAAGATAAAAGACCAAAGGGCTTTTTGGAGATTTCATATATTAGGGTTTAGCATTTGTTAGGATACTAGAATGTTCTTTGTACGCCTATAAAAGGCACCTTAGCTTAGCATTTTACCTTTGTTCCAGTTTTTTTTAGCAAATCCTTGTAATGCCTTTTTAAATTAATATAAAGTTTGGTGTTTTCAAAGAAATTGTAATTCCTTTTATCTTATTTTTAAAAGTTTGGTATTGGGTTGCTAGAATCTTTGAGTTCCATCTACATTTGTGTAACACTTGTGTGTTTGAAGTTTGAATTTTCAAAAAGTTTCATATTTGCTCAAATTTCAGAAACTTAAGACTCCAAAAAAGTGAATGTGGATTTGGAGTTTTAAGTTTGTGAGTTTGTTCTTGGTTCAAAAACCTTTCCATTGGTTTAAAGGTTTTTCAGTTTGTGAAAAAAAGTTTATAAGTTTTCAAAAATCAGAAAGAATTGCATTGTGCTTGTTTTCTTTCTTTCTTTCTTAGCAGGTTTTGGAGATTGTTGTTGTCCAAGGTCCAGCATAGGCCCAGGAGGTGACTTGGCTGTCACTGTGGGACCTGGATGTGGGTCCTACAAGGTAGTTCCTTGTTCTTGTTTCATTTTCAAATTGTGGAATGTGGATTCTTGAATTTGCATGAAAAGTGTTTTAGTGTTGATTTTAAAGTTGAATTATGTTCATTCTAGGTTGTTATGTATGCTAGATCAGTTTTAAGTTAATTTGGTTAGGTTAAGAATAGACTTGCTTTGAAAAAAAAAATCTCATTTTCAGCTTAAAGGTGTGTTTGGGATTAGGGTTTAACATAGGATTGTTGTTGTTAAGCTTGTGTTTTAATCTGTCTAATTCACCCCATAGGGTAGCATTAGATTGTTTGTAAGTCATTCATCGGGTCATACAATCATTCGGGTCCAAATCAATAAACAAACAATCGGGACAAATGGTGTCCTATTTTATCAAAACTAACATGTTATCTCCCTCGCGGTTATATAAAACATTTCATAAAAACATTTAAAAGAGTGTGAGGCTATGAACTCACGTTGATGTGGGAAGGCGGGTTATCGGCAATTCGGATGTACGGTACGTGCTTTAATCACGGAAACCTAGACAAATAATACTCGTCTTAGACTCTTGTCCAATGACTTTATAAAAATAACAATTATGTATACATATGATGATTTTATATATATGATGATCAAGTGGGTTTGTACATTCTCATTTACTCATTTTAGCATTATGTGTTGACAACTTTTATACTTGTTTCACTAGTCCATCTTCTTTACTTGTCAAGGCCCATTAGGCCCATTATAGGTCCATTACCTTATATTGATCCATTTTATACTTTTATTATCAGTATTATACTTTACATGTTGGGCTCAAGTGGGTTAAGCCCAATAAGTAAGTTTATAAGTGTTTAGCCCATTTAGTTGGATTAATAGTCCAATAATGCTAATTTAGCCCGTTAATGTCCGTATGTTATATAGTTTGGGTTTTATCGGTTTTTACTTGTATTAAGTACTTATATATCAGTATATTACTTTTAAAAATTTTACATTAGACGGGTCCAATCGTCTAAGTTTTAATTGACGAAAAACGTTAATTTTACAATATTAGCCGAAAAGACGTAAAAATCATGTTTATAGTTTTTATAACTTATAAAACTTACCAAACTGCCATTTTTATATAATGTCCACTTATTTATCATTGTACATATTTATATAAATGTAATATATAAGTTAGTGGGTTTTAATTCACATTTTATACTATATTTATTTGAGTGCTTATATAATAGTATTAAACTTTAATTTCACAAAATCTGATTTTTAGTTTCACTTTCACCATTTTTATCATATCTTGAGTTCTATAAGGAGATAGGACCTAGACTTTTTATGACATAAACTACATGATATGTGCTTCATTTTATTCCATTATAGCTACTGATGAATCAACCTCTAAATATTTTAATAAATCCGTCCAAAACAGTATAGGGAGATTTGCACTCTAAACTTGTTTTGATCATATCTCACTCATTTTTATGATTCCATTGTATGTCCAACTCTCACATGTGTATAACACCTAATACTTACTGTAAATAGATTCTACCATGCAAGTTTATCAGTTCAAGTTTTGATTACATACTGTTTTCATACAGCCAACTAATTAATCATGATTTTTGCCTTATTTCTTATGGTTATTAATCTTTTTAAGCATATTTATCAAATCTATCAACACCAAATCCCCACATAATATTTTTTAATCATCATTCATCATCATATACATATACATAAATAAAGAAAATACAAGATTACATAATCAAAATAACAAAAGGATAGGAAGAACAATCTCTATACCACCAAGATTAAGTAGTTTGAAGGATCAAGAATTGGTTTTGGGTCACCAAATCTTATGAACTCTTGTATGAAATCTTCAAGATCACCAAGGGAGATGTTGGTCTTTGAAAATCAGCCCTACTTCATCTTGAAAACTTCTCTTTGGATGTTAAAATCACCACCAATCTATAGAGCTTCAAAAGGGCTTCATCATATGTGTGAATAACACATGATTTCATGGTTAAAATTGTTCAAATGAGGGTGTTTAGGGGTGATTTTGGGACGAAAATGAGAGAGAGAAAGGAGTGGTTTTGTGGTTTTGCATGTAAGAAAATGAGGAAGTGGTTTAGGTTGTGTAGTTTTGATGTTGGTATCTAGCTTGCAAAGTTAAGCAAGACATGTGTCTTGCTTACTTTGTAAGCATGACACCTAAGTGTGTTTGTGTAACTTATTTAAACCCTCCCATATTGGGGGTGGGGCAAAACATGTTTTGTCTCATCCCCAATTATTTACGGGTACTCCTTGATTCTAGTTTTCTCGATTTGTGTGCCCTCAGGTCGTTTTGCGAAAAACGTTTTTATAAATTATGAATCAACGACACAAAACGAATCTAATAAAAATTGTCTCATCAAAAACGGAGTTCGAAAACGTAAATACGTAATCCTAAGGTTTCTGGTTTAGTCGTAAAGGACGTTAAATTAAAATCGTAAGTCCTAATCTCTTATCGTAAATTTGTGAGTTTACGAACCAACACAAATTTAAAATCTCAAAATAATATTCACGGACAAATTTATTTTCTAAAATGTCGGACTGTCACCAAAAACGGTGTATGTAAACGTAAGCACGTAACGTAAAATCCTCCGGTTTAGACGTAGTCGATGCTACTTCAAGACGTAAATCCAAATTTCTTCCCAAAAATAAGTGAGTTCATAATGTAACATTAAAATAAGATTTTCAAATAAATATTGAAAATAAAATATCAACCATAAATTGACGGATTGTCACAACAAACATCGAGGCCCAATATATATTAACAGAAGACAAAACAGAAGCAATAAGTTGAAGTTTACCTACATAAGACAAAAGCTTATTTCTCCAATCTAAAATTCTTTTCTTGACTTTCTCCAAAAGAACTCTGAAGTCAAAATTGCAAAGCTTCTTTGTCATCATTGGGACACCAAGATATCTGACAGGCAAAGTACCTTCTACAAAAGGAAGCGCCATCAAAATTTGAACCTTTACATCATCATGAACATTGCTAAAAAACACCGTACTTTTTTCAATACTTGGATAAAACCCAGAACACATACTAAACTCATCCAAAGCTCTTCTGATAATGCAAGCCGAGTTAATATCACCATGACAGAAAAAAAGTAAGTCATCCGCAAAACAAAGGTGAGTCAAACCAATCCTCTTGCAATCAGGATGATACTTGAACCTCCCATCATTTTTAATATGTCTTTTAAGCATAAAATTTAATACTTCCATGACCAGAGTAAATAGGGTCACCCTGCCTAAGACCCCTATAACTCTTAAAAAACCCGTGAGACTCCCCATTAATACATACAGAGAACGAAGCAGTGGTGAGACAAGTCATAATCCATTCAATCATCTTAACATGGAAGCCAAAATGAAAGAGACTAGACCTAAGAAAACCCCAATCTACAGTATCATAAGCTTTCTTGATATCAACCTTAAAAGCACATTTTATAGTCTCGCTATTCCAATCGTATCCAACCATTGACTCTTGAGCAAGTAAGACGTTATCACTAATCTATCTTCCTGGAATAAAAGCACACTGATTCCAATCAACAAGCTCAGAAATACTCTCTTTAAGACGATTCGTTAAAACCTTACTAATGCATTTACAAACCACATTGCAATAAGCAATGGGTCTATAATCAGAAACATTAAACGGAACATCAGATTTAGGTATAAGGTAAATA
This sequence comes from Glebionis coronaria, assembly GCA_025667525.1. NCBI lineage: Eukaryota > Viridiplantae > Streptophyta > Magnoliopsida > Asterales > Asteraceae > Glebionis > Glebionis coronaria. Next base: position 265,586,784 of record CM046882.1, on the reverse strand, counting down.
AGATTAGAATTCAACTCACTTAGAATCTTCCCCGAAGAAAAGAACTCCTTAACTGCACTACAAACATCCGGGCCAATAATATTCCAAGCTTTCTTAAAGAACTTAGACGTGTATCCATCAAGACCAGCAGCCTTGTCATCCTTAATACTAAACATCACATCTTTCACTTCATTATCAGTAACAGGTCTAACCATGAACTCTGCCACAACCGGATCCAGCTTCTTAACAAATAACCCCTCACAGTCTTCCATTAGAATAATATCCTCACTAGCTTTAAAATTTTTTGAAAAATGCTCCACAAACATTGAAGGAATATCATTACCATGAAAAGCTTACAATCACCATCATATACCACTTCAATCCTCTTCTTATTCCACCTACCTTTCAAAATACGATGAAAATAAGCAGAATTATTATCACCCTCCTTTAACCATTCTATTTTCGTTTTTTGCTTCAGCAACTTTTCTTCATCAATAAGAGCATCATTATAAGCCTTTGACCAGAGAAATTCATCCTCTCTTAAACTAACATCATGAGGATTTTTATCAAGACTCTTTTGAACATTGATAAGCTCAGCTCTCAAAACTTTAACCTTCTCAAAAACATTACCATTATCCTTATTAAAACTTCTCATAAATTTCTTCATGTTCTTCAACCGCTTAGCAAGAACACACATATTAAAACCTTTAACATCAATAAACCAATTGTCCTTAACAGTTGAAAGAAAACCATCATTATCAGCAAGAAAGTTCATAAATCTAAAGGATCTAGGTTTCAAAGGCCTAGCATCAGGAAATACAAGGACAACGGGACAGTGATCCGAAGTCAAGAAAGGAAGGAAATTAGCATAACATTCGGAAAAACTGTGAATAAAACAGTCATTCCCCATGACCCTATCTAACTTCTTTAAAATACCACATTCTGGATTTATTCGCTTTTCAATCCAAGTTTAATAAAATCCAAAGTTGTTCACATCTTCCAGTTCTAGCATCCTAACACACTCCTTAAAATCTTCCATACCATTATCCCTAGCTTTAAAATAGCTAGAACTTTCTTCAAAAGATAAAGAAACGTTAAAATCTCCTAACAAAACCCATGGTAGAGACCCAATAGAAACAGTATAATCCATTAAATTCTTCAACAAGAGTTTCCGGCTATTCTCTCTGTTTTCCCCATAAATAAACGACACATACACCTTCACTTGGTTGTGAAGATGAATAACCTCAAAATGCATAACTTGACCAAACTGAGAAATCTACTTAGCTCTAAAAACAAACGGATCCCAACCAACAGCAATCCTACAACCCTTCCTACTATCTACCGAGTTAGAAACCCAACTCCAACTACCAAAGACTTCATTACAAACAGAATTAACCGACTTCTTCCTTAATTGAGTCTCAATAATAGCTAACATACTAATTTTATTTCTTTGGATTAAATTCTTAATTTCCTTTTGTCTAAGGGTCGAATTCATGCCCTTAACATTCCAAGCAGCAAGATTACTATTGATACCAAACTTAGATCGATTTAGCTTGTGTATACGAGATTAGATCAAGTTATACACGTAGAGAAAGTTTGTTTATGTATAAATAATAACTGATTTTTGGTTGGTTAATAAAAAGGTTTGCTTGCAAGATCTTTCTTTGCGATGCTCGTACCCAATTGGTTAATAAAAAGGTTTGCTTGAACCTCCCATCATTTTTAATATGTCTTTTAAGCATAAAATTTAATACTTCCATGACCAGAGTAAATAGGGTCACCCTGCCTAAGACCCCTATAACTCTTAAAAAACCCGTGAGACTCCCCATTAATACATACAGAGAACGAAGCAGTGGTGAGACAAGTCATAATCCATTCAATCATCTTAACATGGAAGCCAAAATGAAAGAGACTAGACCTAAGAAAACCCCAATCTACAGTATCATAAGCTTTCTTGATATCAACCTTAAAAGCACATTTTATAGTCCCGCTATTCCAATCGTATCCAACCATTAACTCTTGAGCAAGTAAGACGTTATCACTAATCTATCTTCCTGGAATAAAAGCACACTGATTCCAATCAACAAGCTCAGAAATACTCTCTTTAAGACGATTCGTTAAAACCTTACTAATGCATTTACAAACCACATTGCAATAAGCAATGGGTCTATAATCAGAAACATTAAACGGAACATCAGATTTAGGTATAAGGTAAATAAGATTAGAATTCAACTCACTTAGAATCTTCCCCGAAGAAAAGAACTCCTTAACTGCACTACAAACATCCGGGCCAATAATATTCCAAGCTTTCTTAAAGAACTTAGACGTGTATCCATCAAGACCAGCAGCCTTGTCATCCTTAATACTAAACATCACATCTTTCACTTCATTATCAGTAACAGGTCTAACCATGAACTCTGCCACAACCGGATCCAGCTTCTTAACAAATAACCCCTCACAGTCTTCCATTAGAATAATATCCTCACTAGCTTTAAAATTTTTTGAAAAATGCTCCACAAACATTGAAGGAATATCATTACCATGAAAAGCTTACAATCACCATCATATACCACTTCAATCCTCTTCTTATTCCACCTACCTTTCAAAATACGATGAAAATAAGCAGAATTATTATCACCCTCCTTTAACCATTCTATTTTCGTTTTTTGCTTCAGCAACTTTTCTTCATCAATAAGAGCATCATTATAAGCCTTTGACCAGAGAAACTCATCCTCTCTTAAACTAACATCATGAGGATTTTTATCAAGACTCTTTCGAACATTGATAAGCTAAGCTCTCAAAACTTTAACCTTCTCGAAAACATTACCATTATCCTTATTAAAACTTCTCATAAATTTCTTCATGTTCTTCAACCGCTTAGCAAGAACACACATATTAAAACCTTTAACATCAATAAACCAATTGTCCTTAACAGTTGAAAGAAAACCATCATTATCAGCAAGAAAGTTCATAAATCTAAAGGATCTAGGTTTCAAAGGCCTAGCATCAGGAAATACAAGGACAACGGGACAGTGATCCGAAGTCAAGAAAGGAAGGAAATTAGCATAACATTCGGAAAAACTGTGAATAAAACAGTCATTCCCCATGACCCTATCTAACTTCTTTAAAATACCACATTCTGGATTTATTCGCTTTTCAATCCAAGTGTAATAAAATCCAAAGTTGTTCACATCTTCCAGTTCTAGCATCCTAACACACTCCTTAAAATCTTCCATACCATTATCCCTAGCTTTAAAATAGCTAGAACTTTCTTCAAAAGATAAAGAAACGTTAAAATCTCCTAACAAAACCCATGGTAGAGACCCAATAGAAACAGTATAATCCATTAAATTCTTCAACAAGAGTTTCCGGCTATTCTCTCTGTTTTCCCCATAAATAAACGACACATACACCTTCACTTGGTTGTGAAGATGAATAACCTCAAAATGCATAACTTGACCAAACTGAGAAATCTACTTAGCTCTAAAAACAAACGGATCCCAACCAACAGCAATCCTACAACCCTTCCTACTATCTACCGAGTTAGAAACCCAACTCCAACTACCAAAGACTTCATTACAAACAGAATTAACCGACTTCTTCCTTAATTGAGTCTCAATAATAGCTAACATACTAATTTTATTTCTTTGGATTAAATTCTTAATTTCCTTTTGTCTAAGGGTCGAATTCATGCCCTTAACATTCCAAGCAGCAAGATTACTATTGATACCAAACTTAGATCGATTAAGCTTGTGTATACGAGATTAGATCAAGTTATACACGTAGAGAAAGTTTGTTTATGTATAAATAATAACTGATTTTTGGTTGGTTAATAAAAAGGTTTGCTTGCAAGATCTTTCTTTGCGTTGCTCGTACCCAATTGATATATGTCGTTGTTTCGTTCTCGGTATCTTCTCGAATCGATCACGGTTAAAAGTGGAATCGTTGTTATTGGTGAATAAAAAAGGGGGAGCTTTAGTCTAAATCTACTAAAATGATAAGTGCTAGAAGTAATAAAATTAAACTAAAAGCAATTACTGAGAATAAAACTAGAATTTAAATCAAACAGTTAGTACCTAAACTTGGAGAAAACAAATTATTCGAAATGAATGATTGATCCGGAACATCAGGGAAATTTAGCTTATTCGGAATATTTCTTCTCATGCGGAATAAAACTGGAAAACTGCTCCATTCGGAATAATGGCTTATCCGGAATGTTTGCTCTACTCGGAATAATAGTCTATCCGGAATGTTTGCTTATGCGGAATAAAAAACTTATTCGGAATGTTTTAGAAGAAATCTTTATTCGGAATAACTGCTCATCCGGAATATTGATTATTCCGGATGGAGATGTTGATTCGGAATGTTTGAAAGAAATCACTGATCCGGAATAATGGTCTATCCGGAATGTTGAGCTTATTCGGAATATTGGCTCTACTCGGAATAATTGGATATTCCGAATAAACAACAAAATCACAACCTTGATCCGGAATAATGGATTCCGAACCAACAGTGCAATCACAGACCCCCTATCCGGAATCTGGGCAAATACAGTAAAAAAATAGCAAAGAACAGGGGATTCTGAAACACAAATTTAACACAAAATTTAACCAAGTTTTTAATCAAGACTTAAACCAATTTAACCACTAACCATTTACTCATAGTAAACATCAATCCAAAACAACAACAACACAAAACCCACTTACTTTTGATGATCAAACCAATAAAATGAAACTTAAGAACTTTGAATCACAAAGAGATGAAGAACAAGATGATAGAAAGATTAAATGTAAACTTGTATTGATGATTAAGATTCAATAAACAAAATGGAAAGATTAAACTTACAAGATTGAAGAAGAAATCAAAGTAAATGAAAACCACTCCTTAAGGGAGATGGTTCTTCCTACGAACTAGGAGAAATGTAACAGAATGAAAAACTAGTGGAAAATTGTGAATGGGAGGAGTATTTATAGGCTTCATCCTTGGTTGGTGAGTGGGCTTTCTCCCTTTCTTTTTGTCTTCTCGTCTTTTCAGAAAAGTTGACGTTTTCGATTTCGATTCGGGATTTGTCGACGAATAAATTCAACTCGTCTTTTAATTTCTTCATTTAATAGACTTGAGTTTCTTCGACATGTGTAAATCTTCCATCTTTGGTCCTTTTCTTCGATAAATCTTCAAATAGGCCCATTGACTTCAAATCTTTTGCATCTCTTGGACTATAGACTTCGTCTTTTCGTCTTTTTCCTCGATAAAACCCGTGCAATCCCATGTTTTCTTTAATATTTATCCGATTGGCTCTGAAAACACAACAAACACACAAACCACGCATAATTCCAAACAAATGACATTAAATACGCGTTTTGGTCTTGTTTTAGCAAGAAATAAGTGGTAAAAGGATGGGTGTTTTCACACCTATCAAATCCCCTACACTTAACCATTGCCATGCCCTCATGCAATGCTTAGTGATAAAGTAAATTTACACTTTTCTCATAATCAATCGACCTTGGCCTTATTAAAATACTACTAAACAAAAATTTAAATACTAAGAGAAATTAAAACTTTAAAGGAAACAAAAGGATAGAAAACCATTTCCACTTGAAAATAGCTATATGGAAATAACTTGCAAAGAGATCAAGGACTTACATTAGGGCTTTGGTGCTGCGAAGATTTATCACCCTCAAGTTTCACGTTCCCCAAGCTAAGCTTAAAAACGAGATCATTGTTATTATAAGTTAGCAATTCAAACACTTACACACATGGCTTAATTATATGCTTAAACTCCCTTATTCCTAGGTGTATCTCTTATATTTTATTTTTGTCTTAGAATGATCATGAAGATGCATTTTTGGACTTATTTTGATAGTTTATTTAGGCTGAAAGCAAAGTAGGACGATTTGATCAATAGTTAGCTAGAGGACAAAATCTCTTAAAACTGCTTCTCGGGATATCAAAAAGTTCATATATTGGCATAACTCGCTTAACGATTTGAGACCTTTCTCGGGCCGATATTTGGCATGTACTTCATACTTCATATCTTGAGAGACGTGCTTGAGATAATGGTCTTCTCTTCGTTAATAGAGTTCTTCACTTGGAGTATTTTTTAGGGATACTCCACTTTGTTGACCACGACTTCATCATTATTTCTTCAATCGCTAATTGGGATTTTGAGATACAACGATCCGCCTCCTTTTCGGACATCGATCTATTTATCCTCATACCTTGTTAGGGTCTTTTCGGATAGACTTCTCCATGATCTTTATGGGAGTTGATTGCTTTTCGTCGTGAGTCTTGATCCTTTATATTGATTTTAGGAATAATGCTTTTCACATCATTTTGGATCTTTAGCAATAAAATGGAATCCTCATGCCTTGTTAGGGCCTTTTTGGACTCGCCAATCTTCGCGCCCCACTTCATAAGTTATGCCTTGGCTATGAACTCTTATCATTACCGAGCAACTTTTAAACGATCTTAGGCTAGAAGCTAAGTAACCTTTCAAATCGTACGACCTTACTTATTGTAGATAAATTATTAGCAAGTGATGGGAGAATAGGCAAATAATTACACCAAGTGAGCTTGTGCAAGAATACCGACTTATAATTGACTCTATCATTTCTCGTCCTCCACAATTTAAAATCTCAAGTAATGAGACTCGTGGATGCTTAGCCTAATAAACCAATTAAGGTCTACATGGTTAAGGATACTAGATAGAATAAACTTAGATAAGTCTATTCGGGTTGAGTCAAAATAATCGCAACGGGCCTAATATGTCAAAGATTTCAAAACTAGCTACACCACTTTATTAATATTTTTGACTTTATTGCGGGATATATACATATGAAAGCAACAACAAAAATTTAAAAATTACGACTAAATGGCCAAAGTTAATTAAGAATTTGAAAAATGCTGAAAAAGATGATTTTCCGGTTAAATGAAGGCATTTTCATGGAAAAGTCCACTTAAAACTTCGATAGAAGTCCCCCCTACACTTAAGATAAACATTGTCCTCAATGTTTAAGCATGTGGGAAAAATCTCCCTACACTTATGACATTGTGCACGTTGGTTAAATCAAGCTAAGGAGGAAACGACTAAAGTGATCAATTTCAAATGTGAGTATGAAGACAATTGAATCACGATAGTTGAGAGATAGAACCGGTATTGCGGATAACATGGGAGCACGGTTCTTCAAAGATTCCAAAAGTGCACTTATCCCTGTAATCACATCACCATCCAAATACAAGCAACCTATATAGCTCCCCCTACACTTAGGATGAAAAACAGGAAAGGGGGATAGATACTCGGGTTGCCTCCCGAGGAGCGCTTGTTTTTGTTAACCGAGTCACGAGCCTGACTCGGTCCCGAACAAATTCAAGGGAAACATGGTGAGGGATGGAATCATCTCATGAGAGATGTCCTCACCAAAGTATAACTTCAGACGCTGGCCATTCACCTTAAAATTGGCCCATTTGGCTGAGAAAGCTCAATGGTGCCATAGGGAAAGACATTGGCGATGGTGAATGGACCAGACCAGCGGCTCTTCTACTTGCCCGAGAAGATTTTCAACCGAGAGTTAAAAAGTAAGACTTGATCACCAACGTGGAACTCTCGGTTCTTGATTTTAGCATCATGGATAATCTTGGTCTTCTCCTTGTAGATCAATGAGTTCTCGTAAGCTTCATTCCTCAATTCTTGTAGCTCGTTGAGTTGAATCTTGCGAAGATCACCGGCTTTGTTGATGTCGAAGTTAGCCCACTTCAAGGCCCAGTATGCCTTATGTTCCAGCTCGATGGGGAGGTGGCATGCTTTCCCGTACACAAGACGATAAGGTGTACAACCAATCGGTGTCTTATAGGCGGTACAGAAAGCCCACAGAACATCATCAAGTTTGTCGGCCCACGAGGCACGATGCTCTCCCACAGTAAGTTCCAAAATTCGCTTCTATCCACGGTTGGATATCTCGGCTTGACCGTTGGTTTGAGGATGATAAGTGGTGGAAAGACGGTGATTGACACCATACTTAGCCATGACTCTTGTAAATTGATCGTTGCAAAAATGAGTCCCGCGGTCACTGATAATAGCACGAGGAACACTGAATCGAGCAAACAGTTGTTTCAAGAAATTACAAACCACCCTCGCGTCGCTAGTGGGTAAAGCTTTGGCTTCAACCCATTTGGAAACGTAGTCGACGGCGACAAGGATGTATTTGTTTCCTTTAGAATAAGGGAATGGCCCCATAAAGTCGATGCCCCATACATCAAAGATTTCACATTCTTGTATGAAATTTTGAGGCATCTCATCTTTATGTGTGATCTTGCCTTGTTTTTGGCAAGCATCATAATGTTTAACCATCTCGTGAGCATCACGATAAATGGTAGGCCAATAGAATCCTGAGTCAAACACTTTTTTGGTGGTGTAGTTGGGACCAAAGTGACCACCGGTGGGTCCTTTGTGGCAAGCCTGGAGAATGTCAAAAGTTGCCGGTCCGTCAACACATCGGCGAATAATCAAGTCAGCGCATTGTTTGAATAGAAAAGGTTCATCCCAAAAGTAAGTCTTAACATCATTAAAGAACTTCTTCTTTTGTTGGGATGTTAACCCTTTGATGAGAACACCACCCGCTAAGTAGTTTGCAATGTCGGCAAACCACGGGGTGTCATCCAGATTGAGATTAATAGACATTAAGGTCTCAAGGGGAAAAGAGTCATTGATCTCTTTGTTCGGATGATCCCCTTGATATGGATCCTCAAGTCTACTAAGATGATCCGCGGCTAGGTTTTCAACACCCTTCTTGTCACGAATTTCAATGTTGAATTCTTGAAGGAGTAAAACCCAGCAGAGAAGTCTTGGCTTAGAGTCATGTTTAGTCATCAAGTACTTCAACGCGGAATGGTCCGTGTATACGATGGTGGTGGATAAAACAAGATAGGGGCGAAATTTTTCAAAAGCATAGACAACAGCTAAAAGCTCTTTTTCGGTTGTCGTATAATGCGATTGAGCCCCCGTCATTGTTTTGCTAGCATAGTGGATTGGTTGGAAGTGTTTGTTGATCCTTTGTCCCAAAACCGCACCAATAGCAAAGTCGCTAGCATCGCACATCAACTCAAAGGGTAGCTCCCAATCAGGGGTAACCAAGACCGGTGCCTTAGTTAGCTTATCCTTAAGAAGATTGAAGGCTTTGATACACTCTTTAGAAAAGATAAAAGGAGTATCTTTTTAAAAGAGGTGGGTCATCGGGCGAGCGATTTTAGAGAAATCCTGAATGAATCGACGATAGAAGCCCGCATGACCCAGAAAACTTCTCACACCCTTCACGGTTGAAGGTGGAGGTAATTTGGCTATGACATCCACTTTAGCACGATCGACTTCAAGACCGGATTTAGAGATTTTGTGTCCTAGCACAATGCCTTCTTTTACAATAAAATGGCATTTTTCCCAATTCAGAACAAGGAGAGTGTCTTCGCACCGCTTAAGCATACGTTCTAAATTGGCAAGGCAAGAAGAGAAGGAATCCCCAAAGACCGACAAATCATCCAAGAAGACTTCCATGGTTTGCTCAACCATGTCATGGAAGATAGCCAACATGCACCTTTGGAAAGTCCCGGGGGCATTGCATAAGCCAAAAGGCATTCTTTTGTAAGCAAATGTGCCATAGGGACAAGTGAATGTTGTCTTCTCTTGATCTTGGGGATCGATGGGTATTTGGAAATACCCCGAGAAACCATCAAGAAAGCAGTAATATTCATTACCCCCTAAACGTTCAAGCATTTGGTCCATAAAAGGAAGAGGGAAATGATCCTTTCTCGTGGCATCATTGAGTTTGCGGTAGTCTATACAAACTCTCCACCCAGTAACGAGACTGGTAGGAATCAACTCGTTGTTTTGATTGGGCACAACGGTGATTCCGCCTTTCTTAGGCACACAATGGACTGGACTAACCCATGGTGAATCCGAAATAGGGTAAATCATACCCGCATCAAGAAGTTGGATAACCTCTTTTTTGATGACTTCATGGATTTTAGGATTCACCCTTCGTTGGCTTTGAATTGTGGGCTTAAAGTCGTCCTCCGTGAGAATTTTATGTGTGCAAAAGTGAGGATCAATTCCGTGAATGTCGGAGATTTTCCAGGCGATATCTCTTTTATGTTTCTTCAACACGGCGATAAGTCGGGCTTTTTCTTCTTCTTTCAGGTCCTTCGCGATGATGACGGGTAACTTCTTGTTGTCTTCAAGGAAAACGTACTCTAGATGAGGAGGTAGGTCCTTAAGCTCAAGAGTAGGAGGATCCTCAATAGATGGTGTAACTAACGGTGGATCATCATTAGTCACCTCTTTAGGAGAAGGAGGAGAAAACGGGTCTTCATTGAGAAGTATCTCAATAGTACGAATGTCTTCATCCCAATCGGTGGAAGAATCATCATACTTAAGATCGAGAGGACCCAAGCTAGCTTCCAAATCATCCAAGTCACTTTCTCCAAAAGGAGTCAATGCCGGAGCAATTGAGGCAACGGTCTCAACATTGGGTAGAGAAGAGAGAGTAATTTTGCAAGCATCATGAAAGTGTTCTTCACAAGCCTCATCGAGAACATCAATAGCATTAACACTCTCATATGAATAAGGTTGCTTAGAAATCTTACCCATGTTGAAGACAATTTTATCGTCACCAACTCTCATGATTATTTCGCCCGCGGCTACATCAATGAGAGTGCGACCGGTCCTTAAGAAGGGACGTCCAACGATTAATGGAACACGAGGATCCATCTCGTAGTCAACGACAAAAAAATCAGTCGGGAAGGTGAATTTGTCGACATCAACAAAGACGTCTTTGGCTATCCCCACTGGATAATCAACCGTACGGTTAGCTAATCCCAAAGTCATTTTGGTGGGGACTAGCTCGGGGAGAGATAATTGCTTCCAAACACTTAAAGGCATTAAGTTTATACTGGCACCTAGATCGGCTAGGGCCATGCAATTCTCTACTCCCGGGAAGTTGCAAGGAATCAAGAAGCGACCCGGATCACCAAGTTTGGTGGGCAATTTCCTTAAGAGAACGACGGAGCAATTCTCATTAAGTTGGGTCTGAGCAATGTGAGCGAGAGCCTCGGCAAAGGAGATGTTAAAATTCAATTGTTTAATTTGAAACTTGAATATCATCCTTGCTCTTTTGCTTCTCTTTCCTCAACCTTGAAGGATAAGGTATATTGGATGAAGAAGAAGGCTTTAGGGGAGTAGGATCACTCACAACCACGGGTGGTGGGGAAATGGGGATAGAAGGTGAAGGAGGTGAGGAAAGTTGCTCTTTTTCCTTGTTCACAATCACGGGTGGAGGTGTAGGAAGCTGGGGTTCCGTATAACCTTTTCCACTACGAGTGGTGATTGCTTTCATCCCCCCTCTTGGATTCGCAACGGTGTTAATCGGAAGAGTACCCGAAGAAGAGGGTTGATTACCTTGGAAGAGCGAACCGATCATATCACGAATGTTAACCGCTTGAGTGCTGAAAGAGTCTCGCATGTCTGTACGAATCTCATTGCTTTGTTTTGCCATGTCATTCCTTAGCTCGTCTCGAATATCGCTCCCTTGTTTCGCCATGTCATTCTTCAAGTTGACAAATTGACTCTGAAGATTCGTCACCATCTCTCGATTAGTCTTCATGAACGTCTCGACGTCTTGATTCAATACCATCGGTTGATTGAGAGGTGGAGCTTGGTAAGCTTGAGAATTTCCTTGAGGTGGGTATGGGTTTCTTTTGGATTGATATTGATTGTTAGCACGAGGTTGGGATTGGTTGTTTCGGTTATAGCTTTGTTGTTGGTTTTGGTTTGGAGGAGGGAAATCGGGTGGAGCAAGATAATTGTTTGAACGATAACTTAGCAAGCTACGGTCTCCTTGAGAACGAGCTTGATAGCCTCCCGTGGGATAAGTACCGTATGCCGCGTTAACGTTTTCAGAAAAAATGCCTTGAGTGGAAGGACAATCATTGTAGGAATGAGGACCACCACATGTGTCACAATAAATAGAAACGTCTTTAGCTTGTTGAAAGTGGTTTGTGGCCATAGTCATGAAATTCTTGTTCATCTCTGCGATTTGTTAGGTAAGTTCGGTTATCTCGGGATTGGAAGTAGTAGAAGAAACATTGACTCTCGAGTTAGATATTGAGGATGCGGATGAATCCCAATTCTTGTGGTGAGTAGTCATGTTTTCAATCAACTCTCTACACTCCTCCGGTCTCCTTTTCATAAAAGTACCACCGGCGGCGGCGTTGATCGTGTCACGATCACGAAAAGTGAGACCATTGTAGAAAGTATCAATGAGAGTGACGGGGAGCATGTTGTGATTTGGACAGCGGTCGATCAAATCATTGTATCGTTCCCAAGCATCAAAGAGCGATTCATCATTGTCTTGCATGAATCCACTAATTTGGTTACGAAGGCTCGTGACCATGGATGGTGGGAAGTAGCGCGACAAAAAGCGTTGAGTCATGTCGTCCCAAGTATGAATAAAGTTCTTTGGGAGACGGTCACACCATTTTTCGGCATGGTGAGAAAGCGAGTGGGGAAAGAGTTGGAGGTGAAGGTCATCCATAGAAACACCGGGGGACTTCATGCTTTGGGCGATGGTAATGAATTTGTCGAGGTGTTTGTTGGCATCATCATCCGGAATTCCGCGAAATGGGTTAGTTTCTACTTGTTGGATCATGTGATGCTTCAACGAAAACTCCTGATCCGTGACATGCATCGGCGCAATCGGGCCTCCACGTCCGTTCATGGTGGGTTGACATAGCTCCTCCATGGTTCGTAGGTCGGGTAAGGGTGGATTATTCATGTTTGGGTGGGGTGGATTATTATTGTTGGGGAGGGGTGGATTATTATTGTTGTTGTTGTGTACACCGGCCATGTCTAAATCTTCGAGAGTCTCGGGCTCTGAATAAGACGTTGATCGAGTACGCATACACTAAAAAGAAAATGCAAGAGAAAATATTTTTGGTTTTTATAGGTTTTTTAATGTTTTTGTATTTTTGAAAATTTTATATTTTTATGGGTTTTTTGAAAATTTTGGTGCTTGAAAATAACGTTCCCAAAAGAACGGATCCCAAAATCCAATTTTTTTCACAAAAAACCGTTGATCCTTAAAAAAAGAGCCGGCAGCGGCGCCATTTTAATAACTGATTTTTGGTTGGTTAATAAAAAGGTTTGCTTGCAAGATCTTTCTATGCGTTGCTCGTACCCAATTGATATATGTCGTTGTTTCGTTCTCGGTATCTTCTCGAATCGATCACGGTTAAAAGTGGAATCGTTGTAATTGGTGAATAAAAAAGGGGGAGCTTTAGTCTAAATCTACTAAAATGATAAGTGCTAGAAGTAATAAAATTAAACTAAAAGCAATTACTGAGAACAAAACTAGAATTTAAATCAAACAGTAAGTACCTAAACTTGGAGAAAACAACTTCTTCGGAATGAATGCTTGATCCGGAACATCAGGGAAATTTAGCTTATTCGGAATATTTCTTCTCATGCGTAATAAAACTGGAAAACTGCTCTATTCGGAATAATGGCTTATCCGGAATGTTTGCTCTACTCGGAATAATAGTCTATCCGGAATGTTTGCTTATGCGGAATAAAAAACTTATTCGGAATGTTTTTGAAGAAATCTTTATTCGGAATAACTGCTCATCCGGAATATTGATTATTCCGGATGGAGATGTTGATTCGGAATGTTTGAAAGAAATCACTGATCCGGAATAATGGTCTATCCGGAATGTTGAGCTTATTCGGAATATTGGTCTACTCGGAATAATTTGATATTCCGAGTAAACAACAAAATCACAACCTTGATCCGGAATAATGGATATTCCGAACCAACAGTGCAATCACAGACCCCCTATCCGGAATCTGGGCAAATACAATAAAAAATAGCGAAGAACAGGATATTCTGAAACACGAATTTAACACAAAATTTAACCAAGTTTTTAATCAAGAGTTAAACCAATTTAACCACTAACCATTTACTCAAAGTAAACATCAATCCAAAACAACAACAACACAAGACCCACTTACTTTTGATGATCAAACCAATAAAATGAAACTTAAGAACTTTGAATCACAAAGAGATGAAGAACAAGATGATAGAAAGATTAAATGTAAACTTGTATTGATGATTAAGATTCAATAAACAAAATGGAAAGATTAAACTTACAAGATTGAAGAAGAAATCAAAGAAAATGAAAACCACTCCTTAAGGGAGATGGTTCTTCCTACGAACTAGGAGAAATGTAACAGAATGAAAAACTAGTGGAAAATTGTGAATGGGAGGAGTATTTATAGGCTTCCTCCTTGGTTGGTGAGTAGGCTTTCTCCCTTTCTTTTTGTCTTCTCGTCTTTTCAGAAAAATTGACGTTTTCGATTTCGATTCGGGATTTGTCGACGAATAAATTCAACTCGTCTTTTAATTTCTTCATTTAATAGACTTGAGTTTCTTCGGCATGTGTAAATCTTCCATCTTTGGTCCTTTTCTTCGATAAATCTTCAAATAGGCTCATTGACTTCAAATCTTTTGCATCTCTTGGACTATAGACTTCGTCTTTTCGTCTTTTTCCTCGATAAAACCCGTGCAATCCCATGTTTTCTTTAATATTTATCCGATTGGCTCTGAAAACACAACAAACACACAAACCACGCATAATTCCAAACAAATGACATTAAATACGCGTTTTGGTCTTGTTTTAGCAAGAAATAAGTGGTAAAAGGATGGGTGTTTTCACACCTATCAATAAAGTAATCTAAGTGTTATGCGGAATTAACACTTAAACAAGAACACACAAAGATGTAAACAAACTTTCACTTGATTGATAATAACAAACTTGCTTACAATGAATGTGTTTAACGTATGAAAACTTGTTATGAAACATAACCTAAAGGTCTTCTTTTATAGACATAAGAAGCCTTGTACAAGAGTCTACGTATCAACTATTCTAGGTAAAGATAATTATAGAAAATACAATGTTGAACTTATCTTTACTAGAAACAAACTAGAAACATAATATGCGTAGACCATATCTTCCTATCAGTGCTTGTCTTCAACCTATCAACGCTTGACTTCTTCTTGTCAACGCTTGATCTGTCAGCGTTTGTTTTCTTCCTATCAACGCTTGTTTTCCTCTTGTCAGCGCTCAAGTGAACTGGCTACATTTTATTCCCAACAATCACCCCCTAAACTTGATATCTACTCTAGTAATCAAGTTTCTGAATAAAAGTTAAGAACTAGGAGGAATCTTACAACTCTTATCATATTGGTAATAAATATGTCGGATCAAATCTTTGGCCACATCACTTGAATAGTCAATCTCCAGCTGTGTTGTCTTCATCTTCTCCAAAACTTCTTTGGACATGGAATACTGACCATCTACAAGAAGATACTCAGCAAACTTTGTAGAACTCAAATAATAAACACCAGCAGTTGAATACAAACGCTATTGAAGACCACTGAGGTCATCTTCAAGATCCTTCCAAACAGCAAGATCTTCATCTGTTGGTCCACACATTCTCTTGAATGTTGACCAAAGTTTTATTGCATTGACTGAAGTAGGAGCTTCAGTCTCATACTTGGCCTTCAACAACCTCCAAAGGTCTACCAAGTCTTCTCTATCAACACTTGAAAAAAGAGATATGAGTGTAGTAAAAGTGTGTACTTCTTTCCCATACCTGCCAATCTTCCAAAACCCACTTTCATCTTCTTTATAGCTTATAATAGGGTTTCTGGCATCAAGAGGTAACACTTGTACCATATCTGAAGCTTCCAATGGTGAGAGCTTGATGCTCCTTCTTATAACAGCTTCACTTGGATTCAATCTATCCATATCTTTAGGAAACTCAAGAGGAACTCCCTTCTTCAAAGGTCTTGGAACAATCATTGCCTTCTTAAGCTCCATCTCTTCTACATGTTCTTCTTTCCTTTCATCAGAAAGAAGTCTTAGAGTGTTTTCTTCCTGCACTTTTGCCCAAATGGGATAAGCCTTGTACTCCAACTCTTCAAAGGATAATCCCAACAATTTCTTATAGGTCCATCATGTTCCATGCAATATGAGTAGCATGTA
The DNA here is from genome assembly GCA_025667525.1 of Glebionis coronaria. Taxonomy (NCBI): domain Eukaryota; kingdom Viridiplantae; phylum Streptophyta; class Magnoliopsida; order Asterales; family Asteraceae; genus Glebionis; species Glebionis coronaria. Next base: position 265,570,719 of record CM046882.1, on the reverse strand, counting down.
GTACAGCTCCCTTCTATCCCTTTTCAGCATTGAGAGAATATTACTAGCCTTGTGTTTCAGAATTACCTTGCAGTCTTTTTGTACTCTTAGAAGAATCTCTAATCCCCATATTTGGTTTGAAATAGTCAAATCTGGATTCTACATACACCTATCTTCCCAAGCATGGTACATCTGAACAACTTCTGGCATATCAAAATCTACTTGCAATTTCAACTCATTCAGCTTCTCTCTTGCCAAATCATCACCATACTCAAGAATTTCTGGTTCACCAACCTTCTTCCTTTATTGTTCCACAAGTTGTGCAGCCAACCTTCTATCAAACTCTACCTGTGTTGCATTCTTTGGAACATCTACTTCTACCATAATTCATTTACCCTTATCTAATGGATCAATGATGGGTAAGGATGATGGTAATACCTGTGAAGATACATCTTTGATGATAGCTGATGACTGGAATACATCAACCTCATCTACAGGTCTGTCAACGCTCAAATTTCTTGTGTCAGCGCCCAATTTACTCATGTCAGCACTTGCTGTGTCAGCGTTCAAATTTTTCTTGTCAACGCCCAAATTACTTGTCTCAGCGCCTCTTGTAATTTGCTCCAACATAGCTGTAAAAGACAAGTCTAAATTTGTAGGAGTTACCAGAGATGTAACAAAACCTGGTTCTTCTTCAAACTAGTTAGGGCTTCAGCAACACCCAAAGATTCACCATCATGTGAGCCCTTATCACTCACATTAATCTGCACATCCTCCCCTTTGGAAGATTCCTCCATTACACGCCTTGTGCTAGCATTTTCCAAAATAACAATCCTCTCCCTCAATTGCTTGAGTTCAAGGCCTTGTGTACTGACAATTTGTACCAAGTCTGCATTTTGCTTTTACAAGCTAATGCAGACAGCCGTCAATTCCATTAATGTCATTGGTTCCAATCTGCCCTCCTCTAAAATGGGAATTTGACCTCCCAAGTTAGATTCATGGGGCATGGATGAGGTCTTAAAGATGTTAGGACTGTCTTGGCCTGCATTAAGCCAGAACTAATAGTCCCAGCCTCATCCATAGCACCAACCACACTTGTGGTGGTGGTTCCCCTTGCTACATGGCTAGGACCACTAGAGGAGAACACTCCAGTAGTCCTTTGGCGTTTTTGCAACCTATATTGTGGTGGGGTAGAAGATGATGTTGATTGGGTGGATCTGGGAAGGTTAAGGGGTGTTTGGGTCTATGAAGGAAAGGTGTCAACGTCTGGATTAGGTGTGTCAACGCCAACATTTAAAGTGTCAGCGTCGAAGGGTTCTTGGTCAATTTGCATGTGTTGAGGTGAAGGTAAAGGTTCTGGTATTGGGTCAAGTTGAGGGTCTGGTTGGGGTTGTGCTGCTGCAATAACAGCAAGCATAGCTGGGGTGAGGGGTAAGTCACGGTGAGGGGGTGAGTTCATCTTTGTAAAAATAGCTTTCTTTTGCACAGGGATCTCATAAACGTCATCATGATCCCTTGTGCAGTAATTTTGCACATCAAAAACCATTTGTAAAAATCTGGGATAAGACAAAGTCATCTTACTCCCTTTGTTTTTACACATGCCATCAAAAATCGTTTTAGAATAATTAAACTTTTGCCCACGTGCAATCCACAAAATAGCACTAGCAATAGATCTATTAATCGCATTGTGTGCAGTACACTTGGGACTCAAACATTGTAAAATGACATGTATGAGGTACTTCCAGGCTGGGGGAAACTCATGTTTATGATATTTGTTTAAAGTTCCCCCATCAGGGAAAGGATAACCCAAAGACCTTAGTCCTTGTTCTATTTCATGAATGGGAAGGGTGGTTATACCATCTGCATCATCAAGATGCAAAGCTTGGCGAACCAAGGCTTCAGTAACCACCCAAGTACGCCCATGAATAATAGATGATAATGTAGTCACTTTATTAACTGTTGAGGAACTTACAGTGTTCCAAAACTGTTTAATATGTGTGACAAAGATGAGAGGAGCATGAGAAAGAGCATACCTAATTGGGGATGCATTCAAATACGCCACCATCTGGGTGTATTGGGGAAACAGAGCATCATCAGCGTCCAAATATGCAATCATGTTGTGTTGACTCCTGAATCCCAATACCAAATCACTTGGTCTAAATTTTTGTGCCATTGTTGAAAGCTGTTTGTGAATGATTTAAAAAGATGAATTATAGGAGAAAATGGTTAGAAAAGAATAGTAGATACCCTGTTTAACAATAGGAGCCAAATATATAGGAGAGATAGATGAATGTGATTGGTCAAAAATGAGGCAACTATTTTCAAAATATCATGATGAAAATATTGAAAATAAAATAAGTTATCTCATGCATTAATTAAAAGTTATCTGCTCCCAAAATTACGGCCTAAAATTCGTCAAAAATAACAACTGGGTAGGTCCCAATGGGTATCAACGGTCAAAAATAACCCATCAACGCCCAACAGATATGTTCTTGTCAACGTTTGCCAAAGCCATGTCAGCGTCTAAATTGGTCATAACAACGCTTGGAAAAATACTTGTCAACGTCCAAAAATAAAAATATTAAAAATGAAAAAGGACCTTAACAAAGTAATTTATCCTAGTGAAGATAACCTATAAGTTGATAATTATTATAGGGCGGCAAGCACTGTCTAGTTATGCACACTTGCTTATGCAAGATAGACATAACAGTCCTCTAGTGTCCCTTGCTAACCTAAACTCTTAACAACTAAGTTATCTCATAAAATTCCTTGTTACTCCCAGGTAAAACCCATGATAAAATCATTCCCAAGTCTCCCAACAGACCACAACCAATTCTAGGCCAAAAATGTCTTGGCAGCATGCATAGTATATCAACTTTGCATGCTACAGTGCCTCATGATTTAGTAAAACTAACTCATACTCACCTGTGGACACAATCTAGAATTGTGATAAGAGTATCATAAGAATACCCAAAAGTCCTAAAGGTTCCTAAAACCTCCCCTTAAACTGTGATACATATGTTGCTCAGGAATATGCATGAACATAAAAATTTATGTCAAGATAGGAATATAAATATTCCAACCATCATCCATAAATAAAGACATGCTCAAATGATTCTCCAAGGATCCATAAGCAACTCTGTATCCAATGGTATAATGCTAACACCACCTGCACATTTAGATTAAAAACCACAAAACTAACATTGTTGCTGACAACGTCCAAATAACACTTGTCAGCGTTAAGGAAACCTTTGTTAGTGTTAGACAAATATATTGCTGACAACGTCACAATAACACTTATGAGCGTTAAGGTAACCTTTGTTAGTGTTAGAAAAATATAGTGGAAAATCTAAATCCTCAAAAAGACCAATAACTATGCATTTTCCTGTACATACTTTTACAATAAGACCCCAAAACACATATTATGTGAGATTGATCATTCCAATACTTGTTACCAAGTATTGAAACCTTCCAGCATCAAATGGTTTAGTTAATAAATCAGACACATTTCTTCTGTGTCAACCCTATCTGGTTGTATTAAACCCTTTTCAAAACAATCTCTTATAAAATGATGTCTAATTTCTATGTGTTTTGTTTTAGAATGATGTACAGGATTCTTAATAATGCATAAAGTGCTGTTATTGTCAACAAATATCTTGGTATGCATGAAATTATACCCATAATCCAACAACTGGTTCTGAATCCATAAGACTTATCCACAACAAGTAGCTGCTGCAACATACTCTGCTTCAGTTGTAGAATCAGCCACCACTGTTTGTTTCTTACATTTCCAAGATATCAACCTACTCCCAAGAAACTGACATCCACCAGTTGTGGATTTTCTATCAAACTTATCACCACCATAGTCACTGTCTGAATATGCAATAAGCTCCAATGGTGAATCTTTAGGGTACCACAAGCCAAGATCTGGATAACATCTATGGTACCTAAAGATTCTCTTGATAGCATAAAGGTGACATTCTTTGGGATTCACTTGATGGCGTACACATGCACACACAACAAACATGATGGCAGGTCTTGAGGCTGTGAGATACATCAATGAACCAATCATTGATCTATAGTGCCTGACATCCACATCTTTTCCATCTCCAACTTATCCCCAAGGATGTTCTCTATCCATAGGAGTAGTAGCCCTCTTTTCATGTGGAGAAAAGCCAAACTTCTTCAAGATCTCTGCTACATACTTATCCTAAGAGATGAAGATACCATCTTCTTTCTGCTGAACTTGTAACCCTAGAAAGAAGTTCATCTTCCCCATTGCACTCATCTTGAATTTGTCTGTCATAAGCTTGGAAAAGTCTTCACTCATCTTTGGATTGGTGGATCCAAAGATGATATCATCAACATAAACCTGAACAAGTAAGACATCCTTACCAGCCTTCTTTCTAAATAATGTCTGGTCTATGGTGCCCCTCTTGAATCCATTTTCCACCAGATAGGTGGACAATGTGCCATACCATGCTCTTTGGGCTTGATGAAGTCCATACATAGCCTTCTTGACTCTATACACCTTGTCTGGATTCTCTGGATTTTCAAAACCAGGAGGCTGCATAACATATACCTCCTCAACAATTGTTCCATAGAGGAAGTCACTCTTCACATCCATTTGATAGACAATGAAGCCCATGCAAAAAGCATAGGCTAGAAATATCCTTATAGCTTCAATCCTTGTAACTGGTGCAAAGACCTCCTATAGTCTATCCCTTCCTCTTGTGTATATCACTGAGCCACTAAACGTGCCTTGTTTCTGACCACAATGCCTCTTTCATCTCTCTTGTTTCTTAGAACCCATCTTGTCCCAATAGGTCTGACATACCTAGGACAATCAACCAGCTCACAAACATCCTGAATAGCAAATTGGTGAAGCTCATCCTGCATTGCTTCCACCCAACTTGGTTCTTTGAGAGCATCAAAAATTTTCTTGGGTTCCTGTTGTGACAGAAAACAGGCAAACAAACATGCTTGAACAAGAGGGGTATCAACCTTCTTGTGTATATTGGCAATAAATCCACCAAGATTCTGATGAGATCTTCTAGTCTGAACAGAGTCATGATATCACCAATGATTTGAGAAGTAGGGTGATTCTTCATAGTGGAAGTAAGAACTCCTCCTTCAACAAGTCTGTTGTCTTCAATCTCATTCTCCAAGTTGCCAATATCTTCTTCAGACTCTCTTCCATCAATATTTATATGAACCTCTTCATGTATGCCTGAAGGTTCACCTTGTTCAAAATTGGAAGAGAAAATATGCTCAAAAGTGTTGTCAACGCCTGAACCAAGATTATCAGCGTTTGGGTTATCAACGCCTGAAATGTTGTTGTCAACGTTTGAGCCATCAACGCCTGGATTTGTCCTGTCAGCGTCAGATTTGCCTTTGTCAGCGCCTGAAGGATCATGCATGTTGTTATTTGGTGATACTTGGGGACCACCATTATCCTTTCCAGCAGTAGCAGCAGCAAAAGCATCTGTCCATATGGGAATTGTGACATACTCTTGTATGGGAGATGACTTGTCTGCTTGTGATCCAACCTCTTCATTAACCTGTGTACCTGAGACATCAACAAGTGGTTCTTCCACAACATTTGAAGTTACCTTCACAATGTCTGGATTAGTAACAGGCATATAATTCAAAGTCCTAGATAGAGGTTCCAAGTCAAACAACCAATTTGGACCACTTTTAGGATCACTAGGTTTACTCTCTAAAAACCTAACATGTACTCTTTCAAGTATACGTTTTTCCTTCTTAAGGTAAACCCTATATCCCTTACTCTGCACTGAATAACCCATGAAGTATCCTTCATCACCTTTAGCACTAAATTTACCTAAGGCGTCACTAGTATCAAGTACAACTACATGACAACCAAAAGGTTTAATAAAACCAATATTAGGTTTCCTTCCCCAAAGTAACTCATAAGGTGTTTTGTTCTATATCTTGTTGACCAATGCTCTATTCTGAACATAACAAGCTGTATTCACAGCCTCAGCCCAAAAAGCTATGGGAAAGTGAGCATCAGCCAACATAGTCTTGGCTGCTTCAATTAGGGTTCTATTCTTTCTCTCAACAACCCCATTTTGCTGTGGGGTTCTAGCAACACTAAACTGCCTAGTAATCCCTTTCTTGGCACAAAAATCATCCAACAGTTTATTTCTAAACTCACCACCATTATCACTTCTAACCATTTTAACTTCATTACCAGTTTTCTTTTCTATCTGAGTAATAAAATCAATTAAAGTATCAGTACTGTCACTTTTCATAGCTAAAAAGAAAGTCCAAGTAAACCTAGAAAAGTCATCTGTGATGACAAAGCAGTATGATTTACCATTCAAACTCTCTATATTAGTTGGACCAAACAGGTCCATATGCAGCAAGTGAAGTGGTTTAGAACTAGAGTGCACCTGTTTAGACTTAAATGAGACCTTGTGCTGCTTGCCTTTAAGGCATGCAACACAACAGTGGTCATTGTGGAAAGCCTTTTCAGGCAAACCATCAACCAAGCCAAGTCTCACAAGTCTATTTATATTTTTGAAGTTTATGTGCCCTAGTCTCCTGTGCCATAGATTACTCTCATAAACTGAAGCTTTAGCATAAAAACATGATATATTATTATTCATACTAATCCCATTAAGATTCACATTATAAATGTCTTTATGTCTAGGTGTTCTATAGTCAATATATTTCTCATCAGGAATTTTAAAATCCTTGCTTAACACCAAGCATTCAGTGTCAGTAAACAGAACTTTATTTTTGTTATCACAAACTTGTGATACACTAAAAAGATTGTAATCAACTTCTTTTACCAGAAACACGTTTTCAAAACGCAAGTTCTTGGTGAGAAGAGTTCCTTTGCCTGTGATAGTTCAATATCCGCCTCCAAAGTAAACCTTATCACCATTCTTAATGGGAGTGAAGTTAGTTACATAATCTTCCTTCCCTGTCATGTGCCTAGAGCATCCACTGTCCCAATATCCATAATCATTGACCTGTTTTTGAATGCCCTGCACATAAAGAAAACAAGTTAGTTTTCTTAGGGAACCCAAGCCTGAGCAGACTTGGATTCATCTGGTTGTTCAACAAGAACAAACTTAGTTCTCATAACAACCCCTTGTTCATCCCTCTTTGTATGAAATACCCAGTTAATCCCAATTGGTTTTGTAATGACCTTTGAAATATAATTAAATCTGTTGTAGGTCATAGAAATCCCATTAGAATTAGAGTTTTGATCTTGCTTAGGTATCCATGTCAAACTAGAAGAAGCTTTAGACCCCTTACCCTGTGGTTGCAAATATTTAGGTCTGGCAACGTTTCTGTCAGCGTTGGATTTGGTCTTGTCAACGCTGAAATTACCCTTGTCAGCGTTGAACCTAGGGTTTGCTACAGAAACCCATTGCCATTTAGACCAAGTATTGGTCTTCTGAAATGGTCTTTGTCCATGAGTGTTAGACCCTCTAGTGAAGAATGGGGCTGGTCTAACAACTTGTGGACTTTGCTCCACAAAAGTTTTGGGTCTGACAGTGTTTAACTTTTTAACAGCGTTGACCTTGGAAGCGTTGACAAACTTATATGGTAAATGTGAAAAGCTACCACAAGTGTAACAGGCTTTTCTAGACACAACCCTAGGTCTAGAAGAAAAGAAACCTGTTCCATCATTACTAACTTGGCTTTTAGGTGACCTAGTATTCCTATACATTTCTGCATACTTAATACTAGGTTTTCTAACAGTGTTTGAGCCAAGGTCAATAGTCTTGCCAGTGATTGGGTTTGTTACCTTAATACGGGTTGACTCATTAGGACTATCACAAAGCATGCCACCCTTGACAAATAAGGTAGGGTTGGCTTTCTTCCATTCATTCAAGTCAGTCAACTTTTGCCTATACTCTTCAACTGGGGTAAGGACTCTTGGTGGAGGAATAAATTTCTCTTCTTGGAGTTCTGGTAAACCATTCAAAGATAAGTCCTTTCTTTGGACACTATAGAAGTCCCCAGCTGGTGGTGGAACAACAGTATAGTCTTTCATCCCAATCCCAGTCATGTCCTTAGGATCCCTTTGTTTATTAACACATTCTCCTAGGGTTTGTGAGGCCTTATCAAATCTCTGAATTTTAAGGTCAACATTGTCCTTATTCTTGATAGCCTGATCTAACTTAGCCTGTAATTCAGCATTGACCCGTTCCATGATGTTTCTAACATCATTACTAGCATTTAAATCATGTTTTAAGATATTTATTTTATCTTTTAGATCAAATTCCATTTTCTTATACTCCTCAACTGTCTTTTCAGTTTGAGTGAGAGCAATTTGATAGTTAGACAACTTACATCTCTCAGTACTCACATCACTTAACAATCTTAAAACCTCTTTGTTAAGTTTTTCAGTATTTAAACGACAACCCTTACTACAAAAAGCATCATCGTATACCTCATTATCTGATGAAGATGAGGAGTGTGTCATGAGAGCATATTGAACATGCTCTTCTTCTTCTATCTCAGCAACCGAAGCTTTATCCTCTTCCCCATCTTTAGCCAAATAGCTCCAGTCCCATCCAATACCATCAATTTCTTGCATTTCCACCATGGCCTTAGGATCCTGAGCCTTAACAACTTAGCTTGAGGGTTTTCCAGCATCAGATCTTCTTGGAGATATGCATTCCCTTATAAAGTGCCCCATACGATGACAATTGTAGCACTCAACCTTGGATTTATCAAATCCAACAGTGTCCTTTGCATTAAAGGTCATCTTCTTCTTAAACCTTCTATTCCACCTGTTTGCTCTTATACTAGCAAGATCCATGTTCCACTTTATGTCCATCTCCTCCAAGTGCTCATCACTTATTTGCTCAAGGTCCTCATATGTAATCACTGAACCATTGGGCAAAGAAGCAATGTAAGCACACACAGTATCCAGATCCAAACCAGCAGGCTTAACTCTTGGTGAGTCAATTTTGTATGTGTCAGCGTCTGAATGTGAGGCGTTGACAAGACATGATCCAGCGTTGACACATGATGATCCATTAACTGGGTGCATGTATGAGTCCTTCTGATCAAATTGACCTTCACTGTGTGAGAAGAAGGCCATTTTACTATTGGTAGACTTAGTTCCATGATCCAAAAGAGTTTCATTCTCCAATAGCCTCAGTTTGTTGTAGATATCATCAAAAGTAGAACTTTTGTGAGTGTTATTGGCAAGTACAGATCTTGCCTCAATCTTCCACGCATCACAAAGGCTTTTAAGAAAAGTGGCAATAATGTCAACATCACCAACTTGTGTCCCCAGGACAGCTTGCTTGTAATGTCAAGCAGTCTACTTCTCATACTGCTAAGATTCTCATTAGGTTGAGCCTTAAAAACAGCATACTCATGCATGAGTTGCTTCTTCTTCTCTTCCTTAGTATCATCATTACCACCATATGCAACTTTAAGAGCTGGTCAAAGGTCTTTTGCAGACTCATAGTGCTGATTCTCTTGTCCCAAAGAGAGTTTCAGAATGTTTAGGGTTTTCATATCAACCCTTTTCTTTGCTATGTCTTCAGCTGACACAGCTCTACCATCATCAGGTTTTTCTTTCTTTTCTGCTTCTGGACATCCAGCAACAGCTGATCTTGTAGCAATGGCATCAGCAATCTTTTGAGCTTTATTGAATGTATTTCCATATTCAATAATCTCCCAGAGAGTGTAGTCATAGATTCCCAGATATTGCTCAAAGTTGAACTTCCACAGCTCAAAGTTGTTTGCATCAAGCATGGGAATCTTGATGTTTGGTAAGGATGAGGAGGAGGTTACTTCTGGATTTGACATGATGTTTTTTAGGGTTTTGTGAAAATTAGGGTTTTGGTGATTTTAGGGTTCTTGTGTTCTTTAGGATCAAGAGTTTCTCAACAAGCTCTGATACCACTTGTTGATCCCAAACTTAGATCGATTAAGCTTGTGTATACGAGATTAGATCAAGTTATACACGTAGAGAAACTTTGTTTATGTATAAAGTAATCTAAGTGTTATGCGGAATTAACACTTAAACAAGAACACACAAAGATGTAAACAAACTTTCACTTGATTGATAATAACAAACTTGCTTACAATGAAAGTGTTTAACGTATGAAAACTTGTTATGAAACATAACCTAAAGGTCTTCATTTATAGACATAAGAAGCTACGTATCAACTATTCTAGGTAAAGATAATTATAGAAAATACAATGTTGAACTTATCTTTACTAGAAACAAACTAGAAACATAATACGCGTAGACCATATCTTCAAATCACTGCTTGTCTTCAACCTATCAACGCTTGACTTCTTCTTGTCAACGCTTGATCTGTCAGCGTTTGTTTTCTTCCTATCAACGCTTGTTTTCCTCTTGTAAGCGCTCAAGTGAACTGGCTACATTTTATTCCCAACAATTACCTATCATTTAAAATTAGAATGATTTGAGGCAACCCCACCTTGCACATCTGTCATTGAAATATCATTAACATTCGTAATTTCCTCTTGGGCAATAAACTCAGCAGTAGCATTCCCACCATGCTCTACATCATTATAATGCCCATTAATTCTATCACTATATATCCCTTCCTGATCACGGCCAAATTAATCCACCATATCAGTAGACCAAGACGCCTAAATTTCATCAGACAATGGTTGTCCAGAAAGACTAAATAAATCAACCACGGCTACATCTCTATCCCATTCCAATTTACTGATTTTATCCACCTCCTTTTTCTGAGCTTGAGCAAAAAACTTGTTGAAAGCATCACTATTATTCCTACCTCCACACTCATTTACTACTCTACGCTTAGCAACAATAGTAGCCTTTTCAATAATGTTCTCCTTCCCACTTAAAATTTTATCATTTAACTCTGCTATATTATTCTTAAGGACATCTTCAGGCGAGACCATATCAATATTGCATTCCTTCCATTTCTTTTCATAATATTCAATCTCTCTAATAGACCATCTCCTTTTTGTATCATTACTAACCGCCATACCAGCATCACACATAGTATCAATTTTATGACAAAAACTCTTCCAATTTGCTAATTCTTCAGAACTATCTTCACTAGCTAACACATTAAACCTATTCTCAGAACTCATCACTTCCACACCCTTTTCTTTATTAACTTTATTGCTATGAATTCCGTTCCTTTGTTGTATATTAGTATTAACACTACTATCATTATTAATCCTAACACCCTCTTTCAATCTACTTTCCTTCACAACCTGCTTAGTACCAATGTCACCTTGCTCATTAACCTTAGTTGTATCAGATTGCTTGCTAACATTACTATAATTCCTCCCTCCATTATTCACATATCCACCTCTAGCACCTACACCTCTGCCACCATAACCATTACTACCTCTACCACCATTAATAGGCCCACCTCTACCAGCGTTACTAAAACCACCCCTTCTATAGTTCACTGTTTTCCATCTATTACCATCATTAGATTCGTCAACATGTTTACGAGTAGAAATAGGGACACTTGGACCAGCAGTAGTAGAACCGTCCTTCTTTAAATTACCCTCCTCTTGAATAGATGATTCATGGTCTTGACAGCTCTTTGAAGAATGGCCAAATATTTTACATTGCTCACAAACAGGTGGCCTCCAAACATACTCAACATCAAGAATCATAGACCTGTTAAGACTCTCATACCAGACCTCCACTTCCTCAATTAATCCGTCATTAGCATCAACTTCAACTAAAACTCTGGCAAAACTAGCCCTACCATAAGCATTATCACACATCTTAGCCGTCATCCTATCCATACTAATAGGATTCCCAACCCTGCTTGCAATTCTACTAATACCCTCTACATTCCATGCTTCCAAAGGAACATCAACAATTTTAACCCATAACGGAACTTTAGATAATCTGGGATTTGACAAACATAGACCAGGCTCCCATTTTTGAACAAAAAATGGTTTACTATCAACCAACCAAGGACCATTTTCTAAAACATTTTGCATTCCATCACCCGACTTGAACTTACAGAAATATAACCCACTATTGTTCATAATTATTTTATCAAGAGCATATGGTCTCCACATCCTTCTTAAATTTCCCATAAGATCACTATAGCTCATACGATATCCTACAAAATGACCAATTAATTTTAATCCCCATCTATCATTAGCATCAACCACCATAGAGTCCAAAGCAGCCACCCCCTTCCCCGCACTATTAAGAGTACCGAGAAAGAAAGAAAGCTTCCTATTGCTAGTAACAGAACTACCTGCAATAGCAGTAAGGAAAGAAAACGGTTTCTTCGCCACATTATCCTTATCACTTATAGTCGCGTCATTAGCCTTACTTCCTTCCCCAACTTCAAAATTCGACACAGCCTTAATACCACTAGAACTATCCCTAGCATTAACTTTAAAAATTCCAGGTTTCTTAACTCCACCAAAGCTAACTTAGTAGGGCTTCTAGGTTTAACAACACTATTAACCTCAGGATTCAAAACATGATTATCACTAAATGGAACCGGCATCTCACTAGGGACACTATTAAGCTTATCATTTAATTCCTTATCATTAGCAACTAAAACCTTATCAACAAACGTACCAGGAACATCACTAGCTATATTGCTTACCCCATTTAACACAACACTCTGAGATTCACCCCTATTTTCTTCAACAACAATATTCTCCTTATTTAGCCCCCAAAAAGACACAGTCTCCTCCCCTGAGTTAACTGATGCATTTTTGCCCAAATCTCCTTTACCAATAATACCCACTTCACCACTCACCTCATCCATATAATCATCATCCTCACCCACTTTAGCACTAGAGCGAGTACTAACACCTTTTTTCAATACAACACCTGTGGAGTTAGACATAAAGTATTTATCCATATACTCCATGGTATTCATAGCATCAGGATTCATATTCCTAGTAGTTTTCACAGGTTTAAGTGACCTGTTTGATTTCCTACTAGGTGGGTTAACCACCACCGGAGGTGGAACAACCATAGGGGTTTGTTGTGATTCAGACATGAAACATAATGATCAGTACGAGGCTAAGGAAGGTTTAGTGTAAATGGTTATGAACGGTTTAAGAAAGAGGAAAAAATACGAACAGTAAAACCCACTAATAAAATGGATTTAAAATGGTGAATAAGAATGATTTTATGGAGAAATGATATATAAATTTGATTATAATGAATAGTAGAACAAGGATCTAAAATAAAATTCAAGATCCCATGGTTGGATCTAAATTAGATGATGATTTTTAATAAAATACTTTAGGGTTTTTAAGTTAGAGAGAGAAAGTTTTAGAGAGAGAGGTCAGAGAATGGCTTCTGAGTATGATGTTCCATCTCGATATTACGTTCTGACTGAGTGGTTGGGTTTATGATTTAAAGTTCCCTCGCTTCTCAAACGTTTATAGAATGGCTTCTAAGTATAATGGCCTGAACAATGATACTATAATAACAAAATATAATAATCAAAGAATAAATACATAAAATAATAAAAGATTGAACTCAAAGAGTATGACTTGATATATCTGTATATTGTGTGTTAACTCAGGCATTGTGAAAAGGTTGTGATTGGGTATAGCTGATTTAGTCAAGACTCTTTAGGTGAAGGTAAGTTCATAGCCTCACTTTTAAGATTTTATAAATGATTTGAAAACCCGTCAGGGGGATATATGCTAAAACTAGAATACAAGTGTTTTTGTATGCTTCCTGTATGAATATTGACACTCCGTTTACTTGTTGACGTTAAGTCCTTTTTTAATCGTTGACCGCTAATTATTTAATGAGCGCTAATATTGTGAATAGTACTATTGGAGACTGACATCTCCTATCTGGGCAAGTCGCACCTGCTAGCAGCTAATGGTTCATACCTATGCTAAACAAATATGTTATATTTTGCTATTTAGGATAGTCTGACAAACTTCCTACCTAAGGGAAAATTTGTTTGGCTTTTCCTGATAATGTCTAGTTGCAGGGTCATGAGCTAGTGCAATATGAATTGATGAATTTAAAAAGTTGGGTGTATAGTAATGTAGCCCTGGAGTCATACTTGTATTAAAATATTGATTAAAAACCTATGAATTCACTCAAACATTATGTTGACTTTAAGGCATATATTTCAGGTGAATAAGGACTAGCGGGCTGCGGATGGTGGTGTCTTGAATAAAGTTATCATTCTAGAAAATGAAACTAGATCTTTGGGAAAAACCTGTGATGTACATTATTGCACAATTGTTTTTATATAACTCAGAATAAATGAATGATGATGTTAATATTTATAAAAATGTTTTTGAGCATTTTCTATTATTATGACTATGGTACTTTGATAGTAATATCCTAAAAATTAGCTTCCACTTCTATAAGGTAAAATGGGGGTGTTACAGATTGGTATCCAAGGCTCATGGTTATAGAGTATAATTATTTGTCTTAATCTATAACTAAAAAAATTATATTCAATACCATCAGCCGTCATCAGCGCCAATGTAATATTTGTATCCCTTTAAATAAAGTATCTTATTTTATTATATTATATAAACTACAAGGATGTCTACTTCTACTATATTCTCATTTCAGACTATGATGAAAGAGAAATCCTGATGTTCACTCCATCTCCCACAGATGTGCGTGTTTCGAGTTTGTCTTTTTACGATACTCCGGAAGTACTAGAATATTTCTCACATCAAACAGAAGTGATGAATAGTGTACCTTCACCTACGTCTCGTTTTTGTTACCTGAGGATCTTTATTCGACTCCCAATCGAAGTCGTGAAGAGCCTTATGAATCTAAGGAAGACTCTAGAGCACGGATTGTTTAAAAGCACGACAAGAAATTGTCCGTAGTTGCTAGTCATCTTGATGAAACATCCCTTAATGCTTTTAGAATAGTGGAGAAGAATATTAGGAATCTGATAAGAGGAAGAAAGGATATTGAAGAGCATATTAGTTAGTTGGAATATAAAGTGGACGTTACTCGACGCCATAATATTAGACTGAGTAGAATGATGCATGCTCATGAAATAAATATGACAAGACTAGAGAAAGAGAATACTGAACTGAAAGAAGGACATACGAGGACTGGGCTTAATATAGAATTAGTCATCGACTTAAAACAATTCAATAATCTGACTCTGGATATATATTGGACAGAATTGAGGAGATCAAAATGGGAAATTAAGATTAGAAATCTAGTTTTAGTTTGTAAGATATGTACAGTTTTTCTTTATGTAACAGAGATGCTTATCGTGTAAATATAAATGATAAGTTGTTCATAAATAAAAGAAGTCGGCGTTTGTTCTCAAAAATCCTTGTTATCTTATTTAAATCTTTATCGTCATTCATATTATGAATCCTCATAAATGAGTTAGAAAATTTTATTGTCATTCATATTATGGATCCTCACATATGAAATGATCGAAAGAACTAAGAATACTCTATGATGTAATAAATAAATTCCATACTCCACGTATAAAATTTAAAATAAAAGTCATTCTTATCGAGTATTATTATGTTGGTAGGATGGCTCATACGAGAGCATTAACATCTGCGACAGTTAATATGACACCTAAAGAAATAAGGCAATTGGGTGCTGAGAGTGTGACTGCAGCTTTGCAAGCACAAGCTGCCAATGTAGCCAGTACAAGTAATGGAGATGCTGCTAAGAGAGAAGTTTCGATAGAAAAATATGTACTTACAAAGAGTTCATGAACTATCAGCCTTTTAACTATAAAGGATCTGAAGGAGCTGTTGGACTTATTCGTTGGTTCGAGAGAACTGAATAAATATTTTTTCGTAGTGACTGTTCTAAAGATTGTAAAGTGAAATTTTCTACGGGTACGCTGATAGAAGAAGCTTTGTCGTGGTGGAATGCTTATGCAAAACCCATTAGGATATAAGAAGCTTATCAGACTCCTTGGAATAAATTTAAGAATCTGCTAGTTAAGAAGTATTGTCCTCGCACTGAGACTAGGAAAATGGAGGAAGAATTCTATAATCTAGTAGTAAAGGAAAATAATCTCAAAGCTTACATCCGAAGATTTCAGGAATTGACATTATTATGTCATAATATGGTGCCTAATACTGAAAAATTGATGGAACCTTTTATTGGAGGATTACGTAGAAGTATTGAAGGGAATGTTCCCGCCTCTAAACCCCAAGTTTTAGAGGAAGTTATCACCATTACTCAAATATTAATGGATCAAGTGATAAGGTATACTCCTGTACAAGTGGCAGTTAATAATAAGAGGAAGTTTGATGATAGGAGGAGTTTTCCTATTATTCGTAATTTCCATAAGAATAATTTTCGCAACTATAATCAAGGCAATAATTGTCAACAACATAACAAAAGAAATGATCTTTCTAAAGTTTATGCTGTAAATTCAAGCAATGGTTAGAGTGGAAGACAACCCCTTTGTCAGAGGTGTTCTCTACATCACACATGATTTTGCACTATCAAGTATCAGAACTATGGAAAAATAGGACATCAAACAAGATTCTGCAGAAGTAAAGGATTAGCTACTAGAAGTAACCAAATTCCTGTAACTAAAGTTTTCCAAAACTAGGGAGAAAAAGGGCATCTGATGAATGAGTGTCATAAAGAGAGCAATAGCCGAGGAAAAGCGTATTTGCTTAACGATACTCAACAAGGTCAGTATACGGTTACAAGTATGTTTCATCTAAATCAACGTGTGGTTAAAGTAATATTTGAATCAGGAGCTGATAGAAGTTTCATATCTGTTAAATATGTTGCTAATTTAGATATTTTCGATTGTTTCTTTAAATACTAAGTATGATATAGAAATGGCCGACGGAAAAATAGTTAACACTAGTACCGTTATTCGAGGATGTATCATTATTTTATTACATCAATCCTTTGAAATCGATCTTATACCCATTAAGATCGGTAGTGTTGACGTAGTCAATTGAATGGACTGGTTATCTGGCTACCATGCCGAAGTTCTATATGACGAGAAAGCCGTTCATATTGCTATTAACGGTGAAGTTTTGATTGTCCATGGTGAGCGAAGTAAGACTCGACTAAATCTTATATCGTGCCTTAAGATAAATAAGAACGTATCCCGAGGTGGTCAAGTTTTCTTAGTTCAACTAGCAGAAAAGGAGAAAGAAGAGAAGCGATTAGGATATATTCCGATAGTTAGAGAATTTCCCGAAGTATTTCCTGAAGATTTACCAGGTTTGCCGCCTGAGCGTCTAGTTGAATTCCAAATTGATTTGATACCAGGAGCAACACCAGTTGCTAAAGTGCCTTATCGATTAGCACCTTCGGAAATGCAAGAATTGTTAAGTCAAATCCAAGAACTAACTGATCGAGGAATTATTAGACCAAGTATATCGCCATGGGGAGATCCAGTCTTATTTGTGAAAAAGAAAGATGGGTCTTTTAACATGTGTATCGATTATCTTGAATTAAACAAACTTACTATAACAAATTGTTACCCATCACCCTGAATCGACGATTTATTTGATCAACTCCAAGGATCAAGCGTATATTGGAAAATTGATTTACGATTAGGTTATCATCAACTGAGAGTTAAGAAAGAGGATATTCCTAAAACTCCTTTCAGGATGCGGTATGGACATTATGAATTTCAAGTGATGTCTTTTGGTTTAACCAATGCACTAGCTGTTTTCATGGACTTCGTGAATAGAGTATGTAAGCCTTACTTGTATAAATTCGTAATCATGTTTACCGATGATATTCTTATCTAATCTCGTAATAGAGAAGAACATGCCAAGCATCTTGGTAGAATTCTCTAATTACATAAGAAGGAGAAGTTGTATGCTAAGTTCTCGAAGTGAGAATTCTGGATAGATGTTGTTCAATTCCCAGGACATGACATTGATAAGCAAGGTATTCGTATGGATCCTGAAAAGATTAAAGTGGTAAAGAATTGGAGTAATCCTAGTATGCCTACGGAAATAAGACAATTTTTAGGACTTGCTGGGTATTACCAAAGATTTATCGAAGGTTTTTCAAAAATTGCTAAAGCTTTGACTGAATTGACTCAAAAAACAAACCGTTTGACTGGGGAGATAGTCAAGAGCTAGCTTTTCAAATATTGAAGCGAAAGTTCTGTGAAGCACCTATCCTAGCATTACCAGAAGGTAACGATAACTTTTTCATTTATTGTGATGCATCTTTTCAAGGAATGGGAGCAATGCTTAAGTAAAGGAATAAAGTTATTGCTTATGCATCAAGGAAACATAAACTAATGAGAAAAATTATACTACCCATGATCTAAAATTAAGAGCGGTGATATTTTCTCTTAAAACCTGGAGACATTACCTCTATGGTACGAAATGTGTAGTATTTACTGAACATAAAAGTCTTCAATATATTCTTCATCAGAAATAATTGAATATGAGACAGCGACGCTGGTTAGAATTACTTGCTGATTACGATTGTGAAATTCATTATCACCTAGGTAAAGCCAAAGTAGTAGCTGATGCTTTAAGTTGAAAAGAGCATGTTAAGTCGTTACGAGTTAGATCACTAACGATAACTCTTTTATCGAACATACCTTCCCAAATTCTTGAAGCGCAAGAAGAAGCACTTAAGGTAGAAAATGTAGGAGCTGAGAAGTTGAGAGGAATGGATAAAGAATATGAAGTTCGTCAAGATGGAATTCGTTGTATTAAAAATCGTAGTTGGTTACCTGCCCATGGTAATTTACGAGATTTGATTATGCACGAGTCTCATAAATCGAAGTATTCTATACATCCTCGTTCCGACAAGATGTATCATGATCTGAAGAAACTCTATTGGTGGCCTAATGATTTAATGATTTGGTGTGTTCTTTGAGTGTTGTTCGTACTCGAATCAATTCGAATTGATCACGGTTTAGGGTGGAATTATTGGTGTTGGTCACTAAAAGGGGGAGCTTGATTTTCTAAGTCTACAAATAACATAATCTTAAAAGCTATTAAAAACAAAGAAGAATGTCTAACCTCGATTGCTTTTCCAGAGTGAATGCTACATAGTAGATGTGACAACCCTGGTTTTGAGGTTCGTCACTTAGTTTTATTTTGTGCTAGTTACGTGTCTTTACGTGTTTATGTGCTAATTGGTGTGTATAGATTGTGGGTTGGATATCGTTTCCGGCACGGGGTACCTTGTGAGTGAAACGATGTGTGATGATTTCATGTTCATGAGGTCACATGGTAGTGACTATGAAGTGAAATGGTGTTATTTAGTGGTTTTACGTATACGTATATGTATTATAGAAAATCGTATTTTTACGATTTACGGTTTAGCATTTAGAGGTCTCGGATGAGGTAATTAGTCATATGGATATTTTTTGGGATGGTTTTAAGTCGTTTAGGACTTATTTATAAAGTTTATTTCAAAATTTGAGATTTTTTATAAAAGTGTATATTTTACGTCTTTTATGGTAAAACGCGTAAAAACTGACTAGTTTTACGGTTTTGAGGTTTTGGAGGCTTTAGGAGCTGAAATGAATTAAGGAAAATTAAGGTAATGTTATTAATACATATATTAATAATAAAATATAAAAAAACGAAATTAGGGGCATATGGGTCGGTTTGGACGATTCAAAAGAAAAGGAAGGGGAAAAAATGGAATGTGGGCTTCTACTTGGACTAGGATTTGTGAACACACTATATAAGGTTTCTAATAAATCAAAAATCATATTTTATTTTGTTCCTGAGCATTAAGTCGACGGCATCAAGAGAGTTTTTAGGGGTTTTCATAGTTTTTCATCTTCCATTGAATTAAAGGTAAAAACCTTCTTAAACCTTTTTAATTTAAATTGTTTTTATGTTTAATAAATCATCTTATGATGGATTTAGGTTAGGGTTGTTATAAAAACAGTAAATTAATGTGGTATTAATCATAATATGATGATTTCATAAACTAGGGCTTGTATTTAATGGGGTTATGGTGAATTAATTAGTTTAATTCGATTAAACCCGAATTAAAAATTGGGCAGAATTTTAAGTCAATTATTTTGATCATATTGGGAGTTATACAAACTCTTATTTTGCGATCCAAGTATTCCTGAAAAGGTAGATGAAGTGGCTTTCCAATGCAAGAAACGAGAACTAAATTGGAGGTCGGGAAGTGGGACAAAAACAGGTTACAACAGTCGGAGGTCAAAACGGTTTTGAATTCAGCCTGTTTTCTTTTTAAGTTTTGGGTTGTTTGGGGTACTTAGGGTTGCATTGGGATCTTCTAACGAACATGAGAGATGGTTTATATATTGTAATAAGTATCTGCACTTGGGCTAAGGTTGTGGTTTAGAGTAAGACACCTAATCCTAACAAACTTTTTGTATGTTTAAAATCAGTAAATCTGGATTGACAAAAGTATATATATATATATATATATATATATATATATATATATATATATATATATATATATATATATATATATATATATATATATATATATATATATATATATATATATATATATATATATATATATATATATATATATATATATATATATATATATATATATCCGGGCCTTAACAGTAGCTTTAAGGTTGGGTCAAGTGGGAGGTGTTAGCTAACATATGTAAGGGCATAAATATTCCCTTTACATAGATCATGGGTGTGTTTAGGTGGGTGTTTGGCTTATAGTTTGGAGACCTAAAACTTGGTCTGTTTTTGATAAAATGTTAACGGGATGTGTTATGAAGTAAAACGAGTTAAGGGTTTTATAGAGGGGTGTAATGAGATAATTAGAGCATTTAAATGAGGTATTTATATAGGAGGAGGTTAGATGTCCATCATAGGTTGATGAGCCATCTTAGTGATTGATTCATGTATTGATTGTGTGTTTTTGTTTTGTTAGCTTGTTGCTAGTGTGAGGACTTGTGAAGAAGCAGTCAGGTGAGTTTCATAGTCCCATGTTTACTATTGATTTTGACTTCCAGATGGGATGGAAGAGACACTGTGTTGAGTTATTTATAAGTTGATGCTGTGAATGTTTTTAATGTTTGTGATGGACTTGTGTGTACATTATGTGATTAACGGCTATGTGATTCTTGATTGTGTATGATTTGGATCGGGGGACACGTGCCGTCTTAGTTATTGTGGTTTGGAAAGGTAGTGGCCTTGGGATAGGTACATAGCGTGATCGTCTATGGGACCAATGGATAATGACAAGGTAGTGGCCTTGGGATAGGTACATAGAGAGGGTGTAAGGAAGCATTTTGGAGGCTGAAGAGGTGGATTGGATAATGAGCCGATCTTGGCGTTATCGAAAGGACTGGATGAATTCGCGAAGCATGACGATACGTGGAGCAAGGATTTGGACGCGTACGAGGACGACAAAGAAAGGCGATCGCTTATACGTTGCAGGAACTGAAGATTTAGAAGAACTGGATAGACTTAGTTAGTGGAGCTGGACTATTATATCTGCCTAGAATGCTAGAGGCATTTGGTGTACGAGACGTGGAGAATGATCTATATGGATCATGAACGTCTCCAACACATATTCAATCATCTTGATTGAACTTTTGGCAAAGGTGATGGGTGGAGTTAATTGATGGAAGAAAATTACAAGGCCAAGTACCATCTGGGAAAGGCAAGCATGGTTGATGAGACATGGAATAAGAAGAATGAAGTGAAGCTGAGACGAACTTGAACTATATGGATGACGTATTAGGGTGGTTTGGATGAAGGATGTAGATTGCACGAGTTGAGTTGTCTAAAGCAGAGAACGCGTCAACATGTATGTTGCGTGGCATGGATAATCATATGGAGTAAAGGGACGTAGACTATACTTCCTACATAGATAGGAGTAGCTTAGAAAGGGCGATGTAAGGACGAAGTTGGTGGAAGGGATACATAATGCGGTGGAGGATTAAGTACGATGAGAGTTGGGTGATAGTCGATAGACTGACTACTTCATCACCTATTTCAAGAGGAATGAGAAGTCACATAGTTGGGAAGTTGGAAGAATTTCGTACGGATGTGATGGAATCAAGGGTTTTGCGTAAAGGTTAGCCTAATATGTATGGAGTGCCTTATGAGGGATTATGGCAAGGGAAGAAACGAGGGGAGGCATCACATCGTGATGTATGGTAGGAGTTGAGGAAGAAGAAGGAAGTATGTATAGAAGCGAAGCATGAATGAAATAGGTCGAGATAGGAACCGAAGGTAAAACTTTGGTAGAGTTTAATGAGTAGAAAAAAGAACAACACAGGCTAATACTGTCGTAGTGTGGAAAAGGAAGTGGCACTGACCCATGCTGATTGTTTGGGAGGCTTAGTATCGATAATCGAATGGATGAGGAGTTATAGGTGTGATGTGCCATAGAGACGAAGGGCTTGGTCTAGCTGAGATGACCGTCCTTATTGATGATGTGTATAGATCATAAGTTAATTTGGATTGGAAGAACTAATGGATATGTGAAAGACCGTCATAGGTCACTTTGTAAGGAAATTCGAATTTTAAGTAGTTTGGAGTACGGACTGAAGGGAGTTGATGAACATAATTGTACATGAGTGATTGATTTAGAGGGAGTTAGGAAACTCATTAGCGATGGCTGAGTTTTCATATAATGATGGTTATCATACTAGAAGTCGAAAAATGCCATTTGAGGCACTATATGAAAGGATAGGTTGAGTTGTCCCCATTGTGGACTAGAATTGGTAAAAGAGGCTACTAATGTGGAAATGGTGTTTGTGGAAAGGGTGAGAGCAACAAGGGATGCTATATAGAAAAGGAGGAAACCACTAGAGTTAGTGACAGAGTTATGTGTGAAGTTTCACCCATAGTATCGGGTGGTATGTTTTTGTAAAATGGAAGAGTTGATGTAGAGTTTTGTAGGTCCATTTATGATCATTGGAAAGATCGGACTATTAGCTTATGAGCATATAATTACCTGGGGGAATGAGTTGTATACATGATACATTTCATGTATTGAGATTGGTAAAGGTTGTTTGAGAATGCATCTTGCATGCACGGTTATTCGGGACTTGTATTAATAAGAGTCTTTGTTTTATCAAAGGTCATTTGTGAGATTTATTGACTGTGAGGTCAAGAGTTTGGCAAGGAGTTTAATTATTTTTGGTTTGTATATGTGGTATTTTGAAACTTGAACTAAAGTTCACGTGGAAATGAGAGGAGTTCATTTAGAACAAGTATCCTCGTGTGATTTGTTATTTGTGTGTTTGATCCTAAGGAGTAAATCTCGGGACGAGATTTCTATTAGGAGGGAGTGATGTGACAACCCTGGTTTTGAGGTTCGTCACTTAGTTTTATTTTGTGCTAGTTACGTGTCTTTACGTATTTATGTGCTAATTGGTGTGTATAGATTGTGGGTTGGATATCGTTTCCGGTACCGGGTACCTTGTGAGTGAAACGATGTGTGATGATTTCATGTTTATGAGCTCACATGGCAGTGACTATGAAGTGAAATGGTGTTATTTAGTGGTTTTACGTATACGTATATGTATTATAGAAAATCGTATTTTTACGATTTACGGTTTAGCATTTAGAGGTCTCGGATGAGGTAATTAGTCATATGGATATTTTTCGGGATGGTTTTAATTCATTTAGGACTTAGTTATAAAGTTTATTTCAAAATTTGAGATTTTTTATAAAAGTGTATATTTTACGTCTTTTACGGTAAAACGCGTAAAAACTGACTAGTTTTACGGTTTTGAGGTTTTGGAGGCTTTAGGAGCTGAAATAAATTAAGGAAAATTAAGGTAATGTTATTAATACATATATTAATAAAAAAATATAAAAAAAAAACGAAATTAGGGGCATATGGGTTGGTTTGGACGAATCAAAAGAAAAGGAAAGGGAAAAAATAGAAAGTGGGCTTCTACTTGGACTAGGATTTGTGAACACACTATATAAGGTTTCTAATAAATCAAAAATCATATTTTCTTTTCTTCCTGAGCATTAAGTCAACGGCATCAAGAGAGTTTTTAGGGGTTTTCATTGTTTTTCATCTTCCATTGAATTAAAGGTAAAAACCTTTTTAAACCTTTTTAGTTTAAATTGTTTTTATGTTTAATAAATCATCTTATGATGGATTTAGGTTAGGGTTGTTATAAAAACAGTAAACTAATGTGGTATTAATCATAATATGATTATTTCATAAACTAGGGCTTGTATTTAATGGGGTTATGGTGAATTAATTAGTTTAATTCGATTAAACCCGTTTCTAAAAACTGGGCAGAATTTTGAGTCAATTGTTTTGATTATATTGGGAGTTTTACAAACTCTTATTTTGCGATCCAAGTATTCCTGAAAAGGTAATTGAAGTGGCTTTCCAATGCAAGAAACGAGAACTAAGTTGGAGGTAGGGAAGTGGGTCAAAAACAGGTTACAACAGTCGGAGGTCAAAACAGTTTTGAATTCAGCCTGTTTTCTTTTTAAATTTTGGGTTGTTTGGGGTACTTAGGGTTGTATTGGGATCTTCTAACGAACATGAGAGATGGTTTATATATTGTAGTAAGTATCTGCACTTGGGCTAAGGTTGTGGTTTAGAGTAAGACCCCTTAATCCTAACAAACGTTTTGTATGTTTAAAATCAGTAAATCTGGATTGACAAAAGTATATATATATATATATATATATATATATATATATATATATATATATATATATATATATATATATCGGGGCCTTAACAGTAGCTTTCAGGTTGGGGAAAGTGGTAGGTGTTAGCTAACATATGTAAGGGCATAAATATTCCCTTTACATAGATTATGGGTGTGTTTAGGTGGGTGTCTGGCTTATAGTTTGGAGACCTAAAACTGGGACTGTTTTTGATAAATTGTTAACGGGATGTGTTATGAAGTAAAACGAGTTAAGGGTTTTATAGAGTGGTGTAATGAGATGCTTAGAGCATTTAAATGAGGTATTTATATAGGAGGAGGTTAGATGTCCATCATAGGTTGATGAGCCATCTTAGTGATTGGTTCATGTATTGATTGCGTGTTTTTGGTTTGTTAGCTTGTTGCTAGTGTGAGGACTTGTGAATAAGCAATCAGGTGAGTTTCATAGTCCCATGTTTACTATTGATTTTGACTTCCAGATGGGATGGAAGAGACACTGTGTTGAGTTTTTTATAAATTGATGTTGTGAATGTTTTTAAGGTTTGTGATGGACTTGTGTGTACATTATGTGATTAACTGCTATGTGATTCTTGATTGTGTATGATTTGGATCGGGGGACACGTGTCATCTCAGTTATTGTGGTTTGGCAAGGTAGTGGCCTTGGGATAGGTACATAGCGTGATCGTCTATGGGACCAATGGATAATGACAAGGTAGTGGCCTTGGGATAGGTACATAGTGTGATCATCTATGGTACCATGGTGTTTGGTAAGGCTGTGTGCCTTGGATTTTGGTTTGGAATAATTGATCTTGAATGTTAGTTGTTAATACATAATTGTAACACATAATCCATATGTTATTGTGTTGATGGTTGTTATTCACAACTTATAACTGATTTGGCGTTGGAGTCTAAACCTATGACTCTCACCAACATTATGCTGACGTGTTTAGTGTCTCTTTCAGGTGAGAATGTGGTTAAGCGTGAGGACATATAGGGCTAGGATTCTGGAGTTGCGTAGGAATGCATTTAGAAGGAGATCCCCGTTCCTTCTTAGCTTTGTGTGTTCATTTAACTAGTGATATTGTTGGCACCTATATGTTTGTTTGTTTGTGTTATTTGTTTGTCTTGGGTAAGAGGTAGGACTGTTACCTACTTACCTAGACTCCTGCATTGTTAAGATATTGTCATGACATTTGTGTCACCATTTTATGACATTTCTTATATCATTTAGTTGTCTCTATAGACACGCTATTGTTGGATGATATCCATACGTCGTGCCCCATATTCCGCCATGGTGGGGTGTGACAATAGAACTTGGTGAAAATAGCTAAAGGTAATTATCTAATTTAAAATAAAGTTGAAAATGTAAATGTTGTTAAGTAAAAATGAAAACTTTAGAATTTAAACCAAAAATCAAGATGAAAAATTAAAAGTTTAAAAGTAAATTTGAAACTTAAAACTTGGTAAAAATAACAAATTTATTAAAATGTAAACTTGAAAATAATTAGGACAAAACACTTTTGAAAATAAACTACGTAAAACCGGAGGGAAAAATTAAATTTAAAACTAATTCGAGAAATCAAAATTAAGAATAAGTCGGAATACAAAAATTTGACCTAAGTCGGAATCTAATATTTGCACTTATTCAGGAATGCCAAGCCCAACCTAGTTCGGAATGACAATCCAATATGTAATTCGGAATCCGTGAGTACCATACCTAATTCGAAATCTGTAATGTTGCATGTAGTTCGGTAATGTAAGGAATTTTTCAATCCTATTTATGCAATTAATGTTCGTTTCCTCGACTCGACTCGAAATTGATTTTCAATTAACGTAAGATTTATTTGTTTTTGGTAAATATAACTTTTTGGTATTTTAACTAAAAACTATTTAATTAAAAACAATTTAATCTAATTTATGAATCTATTTTAAACTAAAATCTAAATAAGACTAAAACTAATTTTAAATAAAAACTATTTAAAAAAATACTTAAACAAACTTTCAAACTAAATTTATGAAAACTATTTTTAAACAAAATTTAATGTATGAAAACTAATTTTAAAAAAATCTATATTAAATAAAATTTAAACTAAATTTATAAACAATTTTAATTAAAATATATTTTTATATCTTTTTATTTTTTTAAAAACTTAATAAAACGAAATTAATGAAAAACTTTTATAGAAAGTTACTTAAACTAAAAACTTGTATTAAACTATTTTAAATAAATTGCCAGTTCTTAATTACTCTATATTAATTAATTTATGAAGAAATAAACATAAATGAGGAACTAGAACAGTTGGTTATGGCGTTGGTCTGCTGAACAGGAGGTCCAGGGTTCGAGTCCCAGGAGGGACCTTTTTTTGCAATATTTATTTTTGGAATTGAAAAATCAAAATAACAGACCAAATGAGTCTGTTATATAAGCAGTAATATAAGAAAACTAGTAAAACCAAACAAGCTCTACAAATAAGCAGAATAAAGAACAAATAAACATATAATCAATCACAAAGAAAATAAGCAAAACCAGATACTTAAAACTGAAAATAAGCTAAAAAAACTGAAAACTAAAAGCTATGAATACTACAAACTTAAAATTAGCAAACTCAAACAATATTAAATCCAAAAAGATACTTAAACTCGTAATCAGAATATTAATTATTAAACTAGAACTTAACAAAAGCTAAACAAAGTATTTCCACAGATAAGAAAATAAACAGATAATACTAAGTCTAATGGATAATAAAAACTAAACCAACATTACCTAGTTTAAACAATGACAAAAACTGAATAACTCGACTAGCAGTGAAATAGAAGGCAGATTCGAACAATAGTAAGCATAATCATATTAAGCAGATAACAAACAAAAATCAAACCCACAGCAAATAAACAAAGCAGATTAAATAATCATTAAATAACACAAACATTAATCTAAAATTGACAAAAAATTAAAAGAGAGAAAGAACCTTGATGACGAAAACCTTTGGGATGAAGATCTGCGCTGAGCAGTCTTATCGAATCAAATACCACCTCGAACCCAAATCATCACCACCAATAACTTTTTGAACCATAATACTTATCGAACCAGGAACAGTACCGAACCAATAAACAACTCTTCGAACAGTATTATAATAATTTCCCAGTGGGGGAAAATAACTTTCACCTTTACTTTAATTCTAATTAATCCAAATTTAGAACAAAAATAAATTGCAATTAACTTTAATAATAAAAAAATGAACACGAATTTAAACTGAAAATAACTTTTTCATTAATAATCAAAAATTAAATACAATACTTTTAAAGAAAAATTACAATAAACCTAATTCTAATTTTGCAGAAATTAAAAAATAAAATAAAAGGTGACCCTTACATTTTTTATGGGGTTTTTATAGGCAAACCCCTAGAAAACCTTCTTCATGAAGTTTCTTGAAAAATTAATCCTGGCCGCTTATTCCTTCACTTTTCTTCTCTTTCTTCAATTTCTTCATCTAACGGTGGAAAACCACTAACCATCACACGGATTGCCATCGTGGATGGGTGGTATGCTTCTTGTGTTTGTTTACTGATGAGGTGGAATC
This sequence comes from Glebionis coronaria, assembly GCA_025667525.1. NCBI lineage: Eukaryota > Viridiplantae > Streptophyta > Magnoliopsida > Asterales > Asteraceae > Glebionis > Glebionis coronaria. Next base: position 265,542,611 of record CM046882.1, on the reverse strand, counting down.
TTGTTATTGGATGGAGTGGTGGTGGTGAGGTGGTGAGACCAATCAGGAAGAGGAATTTAGCCACATATGATTGAGATGGAGACCACTGGTAGTGTTGCATCCGATTTTCTTGGGTATTTAATTATAAATCGTGTGAATCACACGAATATAATAAAAGCCCCATTTGTCTTTGAGTAATTTTTTGATCTAGGGTTTTGGTTTTTGGTAACAGTAAAAGTGGTGGCTGTGTTTTCATTGAGAGAGAAAGAGGTGGGTGAGTTTCTAGTTAATATCGAAGGTGGGGAATGGGTAAAGTAAAAGTGAGGTAGGGTGAGTGTTTATTAAAAACGTGTGGTGAGGTAGGTTTATTCGTGTGTGAGGTTGACTCAAACATTGACCTAGCAAATATCTCCGTCTCATTTATGCTGTTTGGGCTTGGCCCAATTTGAATACTTCCATTCGTTTTGCTTAATGTCCAATTGGGCTTGATGGACCCAATTTTGATTTGTCACATTAATAATAGATTTGGGCCATTTTAAGGGTAAACCAAATTACTTGTTTTTGCTATTGGGCTTTTAAGCCCAATAGATTCAATGTGGCACCCACAAGCCCGTTAAACTCCATATAAGATTAAATCTGCTAAAGACGAGCTCGTTTTTGGCTTTCTCGATCTTTTAATCAATCCCGTGTTGATTTTGCCAGTTTTCGTGAATTTCAGCACACTTTTGGTTTTTGACTTTGTCTTCGTCTCTTTCTTGTACTTTTCTTCAATATTTGACCGTGAAATCCCGTGTTCTCTTTCCTTTTGATCATTTGTGCCTATATTAACACAAAAACACAAAACCACGCGTAATTCCGACTTTTACGATATAAAACACATGATTATGTCTTGTTTTTCCATGATTTTAGTGGCAAAAGGATAAGTTTTTACACACTTATTAAATCCCCTACACTTGACCATAGCAATGACCCCATGCAATGAATAGTTTTAAAGCATTAAGTTACATTTTTCTCATAATTAATCCATCTCGGCCTTTATTACTATTACTACTACTACGATGAAAAGATACAAATTTAAAAGGAAACAAAAGTTATAACAATTTATTAACTTGGTAATTATTTGATGGAAGAAACTTGTAAAGAAATCTAAGACTTTAATTAGGGCTTTGGTGTCATCAATATTAATCACCCTCAAGTTTCAGGTTCCCCATACCAAGCTTAAAAACGAGATCATTGTTTACCATAAGTTCTTAGGTTAAAACCACTTATATAAGACAATTGTGTAGTACTCTTTCTCCAATTCCTACGTTGTATCTCTAGATTTTATTTATTTTCATTCACTCGTAGGCTCATTTGACTTATTTGATAATTATTAGTCCAAAAATGAAGGCCAAACGGTGCAAACCCGACACTCAAAACCTAACCTCGTCCTCAAAAACGTTGTCACTAAAGTAAGACCACATCAAGGATGATTTAACACGATTTGGGGAATAAATTCCCGGACCCAAAATTTGGCCAATAGTACTACTTATTAATTATTCCTCCAAAGTCATGTACACTTTATGTGGAGTTTAGAAAATTCACATCATATACCCTTAGGCTCTTTAAGATGTAAAAATGCTCCTCATCTATTGTCCACACCCTAAGGCTCCTTGAACGATAAACGAGGGAATTGATTTTTTGATCAATTTTTATTCAACACTTACAATGCCATACACCCTAAGGCTCTAATGACAAGGTTCGTGCTACATTCCCCACACCCTAAGGCTCCTTGAGGTCATGTTTTAATCTTATTCTTTCTTTATTTATGATATATATAGTAGGACAAATTCCGTGGTCCCATGGTCTGAATACCTCCTACTTAGTGGTTATGAGCCACCTTAGTCGGAAGTCCACAACGCTGGCACCCTCAATGTGTTCATGCTCTAATTACAAGGAGAATAAAGATTTGGCTAAGAGTTAAGATATCGAATCTACACCGCAAAAATCCTCATTTATTAAGCAATTAAATATACAACCGGGAAGAAAGAGCCACAAAAACTCATATAAATAAGAATTAACCCTTAAACTTATTATCAACTCTATAATCTCTCGTTCTCCACAATTTAAAATCTCAAGGAATGAGACTCGTGGATGCTTAGACTAATAAACCAATTAAGGTCCATATGGTTAAGGATACTAGCAAGAGTAAACTCGGGTAAGTAAACTCGGGTTGAGTCAAAATATTCACGACGGGCCTAATGTATCAAAGATATCTAAACTTGTTAAAACCATTTTATTTATTTATTTTTATTTTTGACTTTATTCTTGAAATGGAAAAATATAAATACGATACGATGATAAAAAGAAAGAAAATTAAAGAAAATTCTACTAGGCCAAAATAGATCAAAAATTTGAAAAATGTTGAAAAACTTTTAAATTTTCCGGTTAAATGGGGTCAAATTCATGGAAAAGCCCACTAAAATTTCGATAGAAATCCCCCTACACTTAATATAAACATTGTCCTCAATGTTTAAGCATGTGGGAGAATAAACTCCCCTACACTTAGGACATTGAGTACGTTGTTTAAATCGAGCTAAGGAAGAGACAACTAAAGTGATTACATTTATTCGTTTTATTTATATACATGATTGAATCACAATAACAAAAACTTATCGAAGGAACCGGGTACACGGGAAACACGGGAACACGGTCCGCGTCAAAAATACCAAAAGTGGATCATTAGAGCTCATGTCCCTACACACAACATCACAACAGACAAACAACTTACTTGGCTCCCCCTACACTTATTGGGTGAAAATGGGTGAAGGTGAAAAAGGGTGTAAAGGATGGAAAAGGTAAAAATCTAACCTAGTTATACGATGCTTGATTTATTTATCACGAGTCTCTAGCTCGGCTCGATTTCCCGAATGTTATCATTCAAATTGCAAAATCATGGGAAAGCCGAGATTTCCAAGGGAGGAAAATCATTCCATGATAAAGGTGAAATAAAGTCATATAAGGCATACCCCATGAAAATCCACCTGGGTCAAACATATAACTTCCATCACAAAAGGAAATGAACCCTGAGGTGGTAAAATCACGCAAGTCAAAGAAAGGAGGGGTATCCTTAGGCAAAAATTTCTTACGAGGAAAGGTGTTATGGTGATAAGGCAATGAAAGCACGAAAGTCTTTATTCCGGGATCAAACACCGATTCCTTAACGGGAAAATAGCAAGAGGTGTTGACATTTAAGCTCAAAATGTCATTTTGATCCATATTGGAGGGTTCGTCCTCTTCCAAACTCGATGTGAAAACATAAGTATCATCGGAGTCATAGGAAAACTCATCCTCGTAAGGAAAATAGGTATTTAGAAAGATATCTAAATCCTCCTCGAATGGAATATTCTCTAAAATGGGGGCAACCTCTAAGGGTGGAGGATCCTCCTCAAAAGTCATAACCCTCAATTTAGGAATATAAGAGTCAAAGGGAGACTCAAGAATGGGAGAATCACTCATATAGATAATAGGATCATTATGCTCACTAGGTGTCTCGTCAAAACCCAAAGAAATGAGATCACTTAAAGAAGTGTCGTCATCATAGTCATCGTAGATTTGGGTATCAAAGATTGGAGGCTCTAAAGGTGTCTCCCTAAGATCGAAAGGAAAGTGATCACTTGATGAAGTGTCATCACTATATGTGTCATAGAGTGTGGCATCCTCAAAATCTGAAGTGGAATGATCACTTAAAGAAAAGACATCATTAGGTTTCTCGTTTTCTTCAAAAAGTGGATTATCATTTGAAGTTTCAAAAAGTAGATTTGAATGTACCACAAAATCATTAATGTTAAACTTTTTAGTTTCAAAAGGATTGATAAAACTTTCTTCATTATCAAAATTAATCACATCAATCATATTGACCGATTCTTTTTCATTCGATTTATTCACCATTTTCCCCATTTTAAACACTTGTTGATCATTCCCAACCCTAAAAATTAATTCCCCTTCGGCTACATCAACTAAAGCTATTCCGGTTCTTAAGAACGGTCTACCAAGTAATAAAGGAATACGAGGATCCATCTCATAGTCGACAACAACAAAGTCCACGGGAAAAGTGAATGTACCAACACGAATAAAAACGTCTTCGGCAATACCAACGGGGTATGCGAGAGTTCTATTAGCTAACTCGAGAGTCATGCGAGTCGGTACACGGTCGGGTAATAATAATCGTTTCCATACCGAGAGTGGCATAATATTGATGCTAGCGCCGAGATCCGCTAAAGCCATACAATTATCAATTTGGGGAAACGAGCAAGGTAACACGAATCGTCCGGGATCTCCTAGCATTTCGGGAAGCTCTTTGAGAAGAATCGCGGAACAATTTTCATTTAACGAGTACTAACGAGCTCAACCATTTTTTGTTTCTTTTTAAGCAAATATTTGAACATTTTCACAAATTTTGGCATTTGAGCAAGTGCTTCAATAAGGCTTATGTTAACATTAACGTTGGAAATCATTTTCAAAAAGTTGGAAACATGAACGTCATCTTTGGTGAGAACTTTAGCCTTGTTCAATCTAGACAGATAAGGGATATTAGGTTTAGATGGTGAAGGTTGAGAAGGAGGAGGAATCGCTTCTTGAACAACCGTAGGGATAGGCTCATTAGGAAATGAAGCACTAGTACTAGGAGTGGTAGTGGGAGGAATCACCGAAGAGGGAGTAGGATTACTCATTATGACATCCGGGCCTTGTCTCTCCTTTATAGGCGAAGAGATGGAAGGTCCCACTAAAGTGGCTCCACTTCGAGTATTGATAGCACTCACATTAGCACGAGGGTTAATCTCGGTATTTGAAGGTAAGGCTCCTTGGGGTCTAAGGGTTTGAATCATTGTCAAAAATTTCTTATCGGTCGCTTCTTGCATCTCTCTCATAATTCGCTCATGGTCGGTCAATTTTTGTAGAACCAAGTCCATTTGAGGATTATGCATGTTCATTTGATTATACCCTTGATTAGGAAAACCTTGATTAGGAAAACCTTGGTTTTGATATTGAGGTTGAAAACCGTTGTTATTATGAAAACCTTGGTTATTATTTTGAAACCCTTGATTTTGACCATTAAAATTCCCTTGATTTGCATTCCCTTGAAAATTACCCATTTGAGGACCTTGGTTCCTATTTTGGTATTTTGGGTGGGTGGTGGTGGTCTTTGTGGAGCTATAAAACCCAGGGGAGCCAAATAATTAGTACTCTTATAAGATAAACGGTTAACATAACATTAGGTTTAAATTGAACCCTCTCATTAGCATTAAAAGCACAAACTTGTTGTTGTTGATTATTGTAGACCTTGTCACAATTGAAATATGAATGTGGTCCACCACAAGTCTCACACGTTTCACAAGTTTCTTTTAAGGCATTCACTTGACCATTGAGGGCTTGGGTTTGTAAAGCAATTGATTCAACAAGCGAAGTAAGCTTACCAATTCTTTTATCGTTCTCACTAGAACTAGCACTTGCCATAGTGGCCCTAACACTCTTGGTTTGTACTTTTGCCTTATTTTCAATTATGGCCCAAGCCTCGTTCATAGATTTCACAAGAATATTGCCCCCCGCGGCACTATTAAGTGAGTCTTGGTCATTTAGAGTTAAACCATTGTAAAACGTATTAATTAGATGTACTTTAGTGAAACCGTGTTGTGGACATTTTCTTAAAAGCTCTTTAAATCGATCCCAAGACTCACTAAACGTTTCCCCATATTGTTGTTCAAAAGTAATGATTTCATTCCTTAAAGAGGTTGTCCGTGAAGGTGGGAAAAAGTAGTTAATGAACTTGGTCTCTAAGTCGATCCATGTAATGATACTTTGGGGTGGTTCCTTATCAAGCCAAATCCGGGCTTGTCCCTCGAGGGAAAAAGGAAAGAGTTGTAAACGAATAGCCTTTTGTGGCACCCCATTGTATTTCACCGTATTAGTCAAATGGATAAATCTCTTGATATGATCATGGGGACATCTTGGGAACGGCCCAAAAATGGTGTAGCGGAAACCATTTTAATTAAATCCGATTTGAGTTCAAAATTATTTGATCCAATTGCGGGGACAACGATAGCGTCATCGTTTCCCTCAACGTGTGATAGCAAAATCTCGATCATAGGCCGGTTATCCGTTTCCAACGTATTGTCGAAAGCTCGATTCTCGGGATCGGCTTGAATGACGGTCTTTTTGTTTTTCTTCTTCTACTTCTTTTTGGAAGAATTAGAAGTATTTGGTAAAGCAATTGGTATGTATGTACGCGCGCGAGTGCGCATACAATTAAAACTTTTGAATGAGGTAGGTGACCTCTGTCGACTTTGAGAGGAAAAGGATTATCCCTCTCGAGGTGCAATATGAAAAAGCTACAAAAATATATACTTAATACTAATTGAGTTGGCAAACCAATAAGCGGTCGTCCCTCTCAATATACGCACGAGCAAGCGGGGAAACGAGATGGCACAAAGCACTTAAAAACCTTTTTCCTTAGACGGCCTTTTATAGTGCGTCGCCTTATGCCCACCTTATAGTTTGTATATGTCGAGTTCAAACGTCTTACTAGTATTTATCTATTTTGCCTTTATTTTCGTTTAGGATTCGAGTACAATAGTTAGGTGATGAAATCCCAACTACGGTCTTATTTGAAAAGTAGGTAAATTATTGTGCGACGTAATATAATAAATGAAAAATCTTTTTGTATTTTTTAGAAAAATATATATTCACAAGAAAATCGAAAGAAATCGAACTAAGAAAAATAACACTAATACGTAATATTTTTTTGGTGTAATACTTTTAGGAAAAAGTATTAGTTTCGGATTTTTTAATTTTTTTGTGCAAATCTTAGTAAAGAATTTGCTTTTGTGATTTTTATTTTTTTTTGGTATTTTATCTTTTTGATTTTTTTGTGTTTTTGATTTAGTTTGCAAGAAAATTAACGTTCAAAATGAACGTATCCCAATATCCAAACGTCTCACGAAATGGTCAATCATAACGAGCGAAGCGGCAACGACGCCATTTTAATGTAAGGAATTTTTTAATCCTATTTATGCAATTATTGTTTGTTTCCTCGACTCGACTCGAAATTGATTTTCAATTAACGTAAGATTTATTTGTTTTTGGTAAATAAAACTTTTTGGTATTTTAACTAAAAACTATTTAATTAAACACAATTTAATCTAATTTATGAATCTATTTTAAACTAAAATTTAAATAAGACTAAAACTAATTTTAAATAAAAACTATTTAAAAAATACTTAAACAAACTTTCAAACTAAATTTATGAAAACTATTTTTAAACAAAATTTAATGTATGAAAACTAATTTTAAAACTAAAATCTATATTAACTAAAATTTAAACTAGATTTAAAAACAATTCAACTTTATAAAAGTAATTAAAAAATATTTTTTATCTTTTTATATTTTTTAAAAAAACTTAATAAAATAAAACATATATAAAACTTTTAATTAAAAAGTTACTTAAACTAAAAACTTGTATTAAACTATTTTAAATAAACTGCCAGTTCTTAATTACTCTATATTAATTAATTGATGCAGAAATAAACATAAATGAGGAACTAGAACAGTTGGTTATGGCGTTGGTCTGCTGAAGAGGAGGTCAAGGGTTCGAGTCCCAGGAGGGACGTTTTTTTGGACTTGAAAAATCAAAATAATAGACCAAATGAGTCTGTTATATAAGCAGTAATATAAGCAAACCAGTAAAACAAAACAAGCTCTACAAATAAGCAGAATAAAGAAAAAATAAGCATATAATCAATCACAAAGAAAAGAAGCAAAACTAGATTCATAAAACTCAAAATAAGCTAAAAAATGAAAACTAAAAGCTATGAATACTACAAACTTAAAATCAGCATACTCAAACAATATTAAATCCAAACAGATACTTAAACTCGCAAGCAGATTCTTAATTATTAAACTAGAACTTAACAAAAGCTAAACAAAGTATTTCCACAGATAAGAAAATAAACATATAATACTAAGTCTAATAGATAATAAAAACTAAACCAACATTACCTAGTTTAAACAATGACAAAAACTGAATAACTCGACTAGCAATGAAATAGAAGGCAGATTCGAACAATAGTAAGCATAATCATATTAATCAGATAACAAACAAAAATAAAACCCACAGCAAATAAACAAAGCAGATTAAATAATCATTAAATAACACAAACATTAATCTAAAATTGACAAAAAATTAAAAGAGAGAAAGAACCTTGATGACGAAAACCTTTGGGATGAAGATCTGCGCTGAGCAGTGTTATCGAATGAAATACCACCTCGAACCCAAATCATCACCACCAATAACTTTTCGAACCATAATACTTATCGAACCAGGAACAGTACCGAACCAATAAACAACTCTTCGAACAGTATTATAATAATTTCCCAGTGGGGGAAAATAACTTTCACCTTTACTTTAATTCTAATTAACCCAAATTTAGAACAAAAATAAATTGCAGTTAACTCTAATAATAAAAAAATGAACACGAATTTGAACTGAAAATAACTTTTTCATTAATAATCAAAAATTAAATACAATAAACCTAAATCTAATTTTGCAGAAATTAAAAAATAAAATAAAAGGGGCCCCTTACATTTTTCTATGGGGTTTTTTATAGGCAAACCCCTAGAAAACCTTCTTCATGAAGTTTCTTGAAAAATTAATCCTGGCCGCTTATTCCTTCACTTTTTTTTCTCTTTCTTCATTTTCTTCATCTAACGGTGGAAAACCACTACCCATCACACGGATTGCGATCGTGGATGGGTAGTGTGCTTCTTGTGTTTGTTTCATGATGAGGTGGAATCTTCTTATTGGATGGAGTGGTGGTGGTGAGGTGGTGAGACCAATCAGGAAGAGGAATTTAGCCACGTAGGATTGAGATGGAGACCACTGGTAGTGTTGCATCCGATTTTCTTGGGGATTTAATTATAAATCGTGTGAATCACACGAATACAATAAAATCCCCATTTGTCTTTGAGTAATTTTTTGATCTAGGGTTTTGGTTTTTGGTAACAGTAAAAGTGGTGGCTGTGTTTTCATTGAGAGAGAAAGAGGTGGGTGAGTTTGTAGTTAATATCGAATGTGGGGAATGGGTAAAGTAAAAGTGAGGTGGGGTGAGTGTTTATTAAAAACGTGTGGTGAGGTAGGTTTATTCGTGTGTGAGGTTGACTCAAACATTGACCTAGCAAATATCTCCGTCCCATTTATGCTATTTGGGCTTGGCCCAATTTGAATACTTCCATTCGTTTTGCTTAATCTCCAATTGGGCTTGATGGACCCAATTTTGATCCGTCACATTAATAATAGATTTGGGCCATTTTAAGGGTAAACCAAATTACTTGTTTTTGCTATTGGGCTTTTAAGCCCAATAGATCCAATGTGGGACCTACAAGCCCGTTAAACTCCATATAAGATTAAATCTGCTAAAGACGAGCTCGTTTTTGGCTTTCTCGATCTTTTAATCAATCCCGTGTTGATTTTGTCGGTTTTCGTGAATTTCGGCACACTTTTGGTTTTTGACTTTGTCTTCGTCTCTTTCTTGGACTTTTCTTCAACATTTGACCGTGAAATCCCGTGTTTTCTTTCCTTTTGATCATTTGTACCTATTTTAACACAAAAACACAAAACCACGCGTAATTCCGAGTTTTACGATATAAAACACATGATTATGTGTTGTTTTTCCATGATTTTAGGGGCAAAAGGATAAGTGTTTACACACTTATTAAATCCTCTACACTTGACCATAGCAATGACCCCATGCAATGCATAGTTTTAAAGCATTAAGTTACATTTTTCTCATAATTAATCCATCTCGGCCTTTATTACTATTACTACTACTACGATGAAAAGATAAAAATATAAAAGGAAACAAAAGTTATAACAATTTATTAACTTGGTAAATATTTGATGGAAGAAACTTGTAAAGAAATCTAAGACTTTAATTAGGGCTTTGGTGTCATGAATATTAATCACCCTCAAGTTTCACGTTCCCCATACCAAGCTTAAAAACGAGATCATTGTTTACCATAAGTTATTAGGTTAAAACAACTTATATAAGACAATTGTGTAGTACTCTTTCTCCAATTCCTACGTTGTATCTCTAGATTTTATTGATTGTCATTCACCCATAAGCTCATTTGACTTATTTGATAACTATTAGTCCAAAAATGAAGGCCAAACGGTGCAAACCCGACACTCAAAACCTAACCTCGTCCTCAAAAACATTGTCACTAAAGTAAGCCCACATCAAGGATGATTTAACACGATTTGGGGAATAAATTCCCGGACCCAAAATTTGGCCAATACTACTACTTAATAATTATTCCTCCAAAGCCATGTAGACTTTATGTGGAGTTTAGAAAATTCACATCATATACCCTTAGGCTCTTTAAGATGTAAAAATGCTCCTCATCTATTGTCCACACCCTAAGGCTCCTTGAACGATAAACGAGGGAATTGATTTTTTGAACAATTTTTATTCAACACTTACAATGCCATACACCCTAAGGCTCTAATGACAAGGTTCGTGCTACATGCCCCACACCCTAAGGATCCTTGAGGTCATGTTTTAATATTATTCTTTTTTTATTTATGATATATATAGTAGGCCAAATTCCACGGTCCCATGGTCTGAATACCTCCTACTTAGTGGTTATGAGCCACCTTAGTCAGAAGTCCACAACGCTGGCACCCTCAATGTGTTCATGCTTTAATTCCAAGGAGAATAAAGATTTGGCTAAGAGTTAAGATATCGAATCTACACCGTAAAAATCCTCATTTATTAAGCAATTAAATATACAAGCTGGAAGAAAGAGCCACAAAAACTCATATAATTAAGAATTAACCCTTAAACTTATTATGAACTCTATCATCTCTCGTTCTCCACAATTTAAAATCTCAATAAATGAGACTCGTGGATGCTTAGCCTAATAAACCAATTAAGGTCAATATGGTTAAGGATACTATCTAGAGTAAACTCGGGTAAGTAAACTCGGGTTGAGTCAAAATATTCATGACGGGCCTAATGTATCAAAGATATCTAAACTTGTTAAAACCATTTTTTTTTTGACTTTATTCTTGAAATTGAAAAACATAAATACGATACGATGATAAAAAGAAAGAAAATAAAAGAAAATTCTACTAGGCCAAAATAGATCAAAAATTTGAAAAATGTTGAAAAACTTTTAAATTTTCCGGTTAAATGGGGTCAAATTCATGGAAAAGCCCACTAAAATTTCGATAGAAATCCCCCCTACACTTAATATGTGACAATCCGTCAATTTATGGTTTATATTTTATTCTCAAATATTATTTAAAAACATTATTTTAATGTTATATTATGAACTCACTTATTTCTGGGAAGAAATTTGGATTTACGTCTTGAAGTAGCATCGACTACGTCTAAACTGGAGGATTCTACGTTATGTGCTTACGTTTACATACACCGTTTTTGGTGACAGTCTGACATTTCAGAAAATAAATTTATCCGTGAATATTATTTTGGAGTTTTAAATTTGTGTTGGTTCATAAACTCACAAATTTACGAGAAGAGATTAGGACTTACGATTTTAATTTAACGTCCTTTACGACTAAACCGGAAACCTTAGGATTACGTATTTACGTTTTTGAACTCCGTTTTTTATGAGACAATTTTTATCGGATTCGTTTTGTGCCGTTGATTCATAATTTATAAAAACGTTTTTCGTGAAACGACCCGAGGGCACGCAAATCAAGGAAACTAGAATCGAGGAGTACCCGTAAATTAGCGTGATGTGACAAAATAAATTATCCCACCCCACTATAACATGGGATGGCCCAAGTATGGACACCACATCAAAGATGTGGCATCAATTTAGCACTTAGCTTACAAGTGTAAGCTAGCCTTACACTTAAGCTACCATCTAACACAAAAACAACTAGCTTCTCATACCACCATTTCAATCCATGCAAACCACTCTCATTCTCTCCTACTTCTCTCTAAAATTCGTCCACCCTCTCCCCCTAAACACCCATTTTGATAAAAACTAACCATGAAATCATATGTTATCTCTACATATGATGAAGCCCTTTTGAAGCTCTATAGATTGGAGGTGATTTTAACAACTAGCAAGAAGTTTCCATGAAGATCAAGGGCTGATTTTTGGAGAAGTCTACAAATATTTGGTGATCCTAGAAGTGGTGTTGATATATCATAAGATTGGTTGCCCAAAACCAAGTCTTGTTCATTATCAATCCCATATTTTCATCACTTTGGTGGTATAGAGATTGTTCTTCCTATCCTTTTGTTATTTTGATTATGTAATCTTGTAATTTCTTTATTTATTTATATGTATATGATGATGAATGATGATTAAAAATATTATGCGGGGATTTGGTGTTGATAGATTTGATAAACATGGGTAAAAAGATGGAAAACCACATGTAAAATGGTTAAAATCTTGCTAAATATGATGGCTGTATAAAAACAGTAAGTAACCAAAGGTTAAACTGATAAAATGATAAAGTAGAATCCGTTTACAGTAAGTATAAGATATCATACACATGTGAGAGTTGGCCATGCAATGGAATCATTAGGATGAGTGAGATATGATCAAAACAAGTTTAGAGTACAATGTTCACTGTTTTGGATGATTTTTAGAAAATACTTAGAGGCTGATTCAACAGTAGCTATAGAGTTAAATGGAGCACATATCATGTAGTTTATGTCATAAAAATTTGAGCTTCTATCTCCATATAGAACTCTAGATATGGCAGTTTTGGTGAACATGAAAATAAAAATCAGATTTTGGGAAATTAAAGTATAATAGTATTATATAAGCACTCAAATAAAAATAGTATAAAATGTGAATTAAAACCCACTAACTTATATAATACATTTATATAAATATGTATAAGGATAAATAAATGGACATTTTATAAAAATGGTAGTTTGATAAGTTTTATAAGTTATAAAACTATAAACATGATTTTTACAACTTTTTCGGCTATTACCGTAAAAATTAACGTTTTTGTTAAATAAAACTTAGACGGTTGGACCCGTCTAATGTAAACTTTATAAACTCATATACTGTTATATAAACATATATAACATGTAAAAACCGATAAAACCCGAACTATATACATACGGACATTAACGGGCTAAGTCAACGTTATTGGACTAATAATACAACAAAATGGACTAAAACACTTATAAACTTATTTATTGGGCTTAACCCATTTGGGACCAACATGTAAAGAGTAAATACTGATAATACAACTATGAAATGGATTAATACAAGTTAATGAACTTATAATAGGCTTATTGGACCTAAAACACGTAAATAGGTAAAACTAGTAAACTAGTAAGAAGTTACCAATACGTAAACACTAAAATCCTACAACATCCACAACTACTGTCATTGCTCCAAAGAACACAAATCAAGCAGACGATGCATTATCTGACGATGACGAATTTATCAACCCATTCGGTACACCGGTACACGAAACTGGAGAGTCTTCTACTCGCCATGTTGATCCGTCAAATATGCATACGTTCTATCAACGACATCCTTCAACACATCATTGGACGCGAGATCATCCTTTGGTTCACGTAATTGGAAACCCTTCACAACCTATTCGTACAAGACGGCAACTAGTCACCGATGGCGATGTCTGTATGTTCGCACTCGTCGTGAGTACAGCTGAACCGAAAAACATCAAAGAAGCCATGGCTGATCATTCTTGGATTGAATCGATGACGGATGAACTTCAACAATTTGAAAGACTTAAAGTCTGGGAACTTGTTGACAGACCATACGATGTGATTCCTTTAAATCTTCGTTGGATCTGGAAAAACAAGATGGATGAAGAAAACACGATCATCAAGAACAAAGCTAGGATAGTGGCTAAGGAGTATGGCCAGAAAGAGGGATTTGAATTTGACGAATCATTTGCACCAGTTGCTCGTTTGGAAGCGGTCAGGATTAACCTTGCTTATGCTGCACATAAGGGATTCACTGTCTATGAAATGGACGTAAAGACGGCGTTTCTTAACGGTCTTTTGAAGGAAGAAGTCTATGTCACGCAGCCGGAAGAATTCGTCAATCCTCATTATCCTGAAAAGGTGTATCGTCTCCACTAGGCACTATCTGGACTCAAGCAAGCTCCAAGGGTGTGGTACGACGAGCTCCCAAAATTTCTGGTATCCAAAGATTTCTCAAAAGGTTCCATTGATCTAACTCTGTTCACTTATAAATATGGGGATGACATTTTTCTTGTGCAGATTTATGTTGATGACATTATATTCGGGTCTACAAACCCAAAACTATCAAAATGGTTTGAAAAAGTCATGCACAGCAAATTTGAAATGTCAAAGATGGGCGAACTAAAATTCTTTCTAGGAATTCAAGTTCACCAATCCCCAAGTGGTATCTTTATAAACCAAGCTAAGTATTGTCAAGAGATAATCAAAAATCATGGTATGACTTCATGTGACCCCGTTGGGACACCATTATCAACCACATCGCTTGATGCTGACTTGGAGGGAAATGCCATAGATCAAACGAGATATCGTTCAATGATCGGCTCCCTCATGTACTTGACAGCAAGAAGACCCGATATATCACATGCTACGTGTTATTGTGCACGTTATCAAGCACGACCCACTGAAAAGCACCTCAAGGAGGTTAAATGAATTTCTAGGTCAAGATAAGCTTGTGGGATGGTCTTCCAAGAAGCAGGATTGCACGTCACTTTCATCAGCCGAAGCGGAGTATGTGTCTCTATCTGCGTGTTGTGCTCAAGTTCTATGGATGAGAACACAACTCACGGATTATGGCTTTCACTTTGATAAAGTACCTATGTACTGTGACTCAAAGTCGGCCATAGCCATCTCCTGCAATCCGGTACAGCATTCCCGCACGAAGCACATTGATGTCCGATATCACTTCATTAAGGAACAAGTTGAAAGAGGTATCGTTGAACTATACTTTGTTGGAACGGATTACCAATTAGCCGACTTGTTTACGAAAGCTCTGTCGAAAGATAGGTTTGAGTACCTTGTTAGGCAAATTGGTATGAGATGTTTGACTCCAGTGGACCTGGAGATTCTGGCAAAGGTGCCTGCTTGATTTATCTATCAAACATCTACTTGTAAATATCATTGAAAAAGCAAAATACAAAAATATAAAACATATAAAAACAAAACACAAAATTAAAAATCTTTCAAAATCCAAAAATATTCTTCTCGACATGTCTTTCAGTATCGATAATATGGACGTGCCTAGAAATGTCGCTCAATAACGACAGGGTGTGTACATAAAGCTCTAATGAAAGTTGTAAATATTTTTCAAAACATGTCATTTCTTCTTTTAATAAAGAAAATTGTCTATTTTGGACAATATTTCCAAACAACGGGTAGAGCAATCTATCACGGGTTGAGCTAGTCACAAAACATTCAACGTTTTGAGCTAAACACAATGGCTTGTAATCACTTTCAGATTGCTACCCGGATCTATATTCACGGGGGAGTGTACGATTTCGTACTCTTACCCTTAGCAAAAGAAGAGAAATCTTCTTACACTTGAGTGGATTTGTCAAGACATTCAAAGTCTATGAACTCAAGGTTATGCTTTAGAAAAACCTCTTCGACAAAAAGAAATAGGATTTTTTCAAAAAGCGTTGAACACAATTTTTTCAAGAGTTTTTCAATGATTATTCAAAATCTTTCAAAAAATGTGTGTTCAACAACTCCTATCCTCAAAAAGCGAAATGTGGATCATATCCTCACAATGACAATTCAATTGGATCAATTTTTGAGGGGGAGCAATTCAACTTCATGCAAAAGATTAACATATCTTTCTCCCAAATATTTTCAAGACTATTTTTCAAAATATATTTTAATCAAGTTTGGTATCTCTAATATCAAAAGATTTTATATATATTAGAGATAGGGGAGAAAATGTGATCAAAATGTGATCTTATATAAGACTCAAGCACTTTAACTCTTACCTACATGTGCGAAACACTTTCGATTATCGATGCACATGTGAAGGGGGAGCATTTCTGAAACGACAAAACTAGCAAGGTGTTAAATGTTTTTCAAACACTTTGTTAGAATTTAAAGTGGTTTTCATGATTACGACCAAATACCCACAACATCTTTAATTCACGACGTTATTGGTTTCAAAAGGGTGGTTAGGGTTTAAGTCCTATGATCCAACCAGAACCGGAGGGATCTTCCCAGGGACAATCTAATAGATTATTAGAAGTCCTTAGGAAAG
Source organism: Glebionis coronaria (assembly GCA_025667525.1). Taxonomy (NCBI): domain Eukaryota; kingdom Viridiplantae; phylum Streptophyta; class Magnoliopsida; order Asterales; family Asteraceae; genus Glebionis; species Glebionis coronaria. The sequence goes on along the minus strand of CM046882.1, from coordinate 265,526,348 downwards.
ATGGAGTAGAATGTGAACGTAGCTTAATGCCTACTAAGTACTGATGCTAGCACTGGAACAATCACAACAAGGTGCTAGTAATGATGTCTTGGTAAGCATTGAAAGGGTTGAAGAATGAAAAAGAAATGTAAGGATAAAGGGTGTAAAGACATTACCCCTCCATACAACTTAGGCAGAAACCGGGTCAACTCATCATGGACTCAGTGATGTATGCACAACCCTTTCCTAGCTACTCAGGCTTCTCTCAAAAGAAGTTTGTTTTATTGTCACGGAGAACAACATGACTTCTATTGACTTTCTCACTTCGAGATAGTTGATATTGAATAGGTGGCATCTGCTCCAGCCTCCGACCACTAAAAGTGCACAAATCGAGTCTAGAGCCAAGAGATCAATCAAATCTCGTTAGGACACACGGATGAAGATCAAGAGATTCCTACGCTATATCCTTGCGATATTGCTAGAACACTCAGAGTAATACTACTTAGTATTCACAATGATGAGTGGAAATCCTTCCAGTGTTAACATCAAACAGCACTGCGGTAGGTCATATGTAAGATTCTTTATGAATTGAACATGTGTAAAACTGAAAAGCAACAGTGGTTTGATTCTGAATTGATTCAAACTCGTTTCAGGTTTCTACGCAATATCTTTATGGTTTTGCCAGAACATTCAGAGTGCTATTCATTAATATTCACAGTGACGAATGGAAATCCTTCTAGCGTCAACCTTAAACAACGCTACGGTGGGTAACTTGCGAGATTCTTATGAATCAAGCTTGTGTCAACTAGAAAGCAACAATGGCAAGATTCTTAATGAATCAAACTTTTTCCAAGAATTTGAATTGACGACTTTAATCAAGCGGATATTTATCCATTTGATTCACTCTTTATGTTCACAGTCTTGCTTTGAGACGGTCGAGTAAAGAGAACGGCTAGTACAGCCGTGAAACCCTGTCAAGGAGATTCTTAATTGAATCTATCTAATCACAGGTACAGTATTTAATATCGTATAACGGTCTTCACCGACCGGAGGTAAAACGCTACCAATTTAGGACGAATGTCAAAGCCATTCAGTCCGTGTCTATGTTTGTCTCGAGAAGGTGGCGTCACGGTGTACTCAGCAAAGTCAAAGATTCAAAACCACATACTCATGCCTGAAGATATACTCAACAATTAATAGCGTGAGCATGTGGATGAAGACACAAGATCGCAAGTTGGCAAAGACAAGTCAAGGATGATTTGAAGATCTCAAGATCAAAAATACAAAGTCGAAAGACAACGAAAAAGGCTCAAAGATCACAGCATGAAGGAACAAGACTACGATTACATGTTCAAGACTCATTTATGGCAAGATTAGTAATCTCTACAAATTTCCTAAACGACCAAGGTTTATGACCTCTCATTGGGGGAGATTGTTAGCCTCAAAATATCGAGTCAAACAATAATGATCGGTCATAGGTTTATTATGTATCGTATTTTAGAACGTTGTAATAGGTAGTACGTTAGTCGTGTATTACGGGCTTAACATTAAGCTAAGGTTCATTCATAAGTAACCAAATCCCAAAAGGAAAGCCCGACCCAAACATATAGTCCATAAAGAAGCCCGCATGTGGGTGGACTATATATACCCTTCCTAGCATGTTAGGAAGGGTGTTGGTTCATTTTATTCTCACTTCTCTTAATCTAATATCACCTAGTTCCAACCATTTCTCTCTCTCTTTTCTCTCTCTAATTTCTCTCTCTAGAAACCTTCCAATTTTTATCTACCTTTCTTTCTTTCTTGCTTAATCATCACAAATATAAGGGACAACACAAGCAAAGAATCAGACGTTTGTAGCTTTGGTGTTGTTGTATTGAAAATAGCTTGTGGCAAAAGCCAATTGAGTTCAACACTCAAGAAAATCATATATGGTTAATAGAATGGGTTTGGAGTTATATGGGGCAGGGGCCTTTTAAAAGCAGCCAATCTACACATACAATAATATTTTAAGGAAGAATAAATCTAACGTTTGATGATCATTGCGTTATGGTGCGTACACCCTGTTAATCATAAGATTCAAGCTAACAAGAGGTGATCCGGAGGTCGGGGAGGATAAAACAAGTGTTTAGACATTTTTAGAGAGAGAAAGAGTGATGAGACTGCTTTCATACATAGTCTCATCGTCCAAATTGGGCTTAAAATGCATTAAATATCATCAAAATACCCAAATATATGCTTGTGTTTGTTGCTTGTGTATTTTAGGTATGGATATTGAGAAAATGACAAAAGATCACAAGAATCAGTCAAAAACGAACACGGGAAACGAAGCCGCACGATGAACCAAGCCCTAATGAAGAATTTTCCAAAGAAAACCCTTGAAGATTTGAAGAATTATGAAGATTGGTCCTCCAAGTTTGAAGAATTGACACTTTATACCCTTGTATCTTCATAATTACAAGTTTGGTCCCTAAAGTTTGTCAAAATTACAAAAAGGACCCTTAACTTTGAAGAATTGGCAAATTTAGTCCCTCAACAAAACTAAATTGTCAATAATGGTCCTCCAAGAAGTCAACAAACAAGTCAAAGCCTTGAAGTATGAAGACATGTCAAAATCAGTCCTTGAAGAATGAAGAAATTGCATGTTTAGTCCTTGTTTCAAGCTTATGAAGTTTTTGTGCCAAAACTGCCAACTTGCCAAAGATGTTTTTCAAAGGAAATGACTTATTTGCTGTTTTAATACAAAGTGAAAGGAGAATGAAAAGTGAGGGACCAAACCTGCCAGACAACCTAAGACAAACCCCCCACTCCCTGCTTGACACCTCACCCACTCACACCCATCACCCAATCAGAATCAACCCTTCCTCCACGTCACAAATCCACTCACCCTTTATTTAATTAACTTAAAACCCGTTTGAATTTTGGTGGCAAACACACAGTTTAAATACTTAACCCCCTTTTTCAGATTAAACATCACCCTAATCACCCATAAACCCTATTTTTCCCCAGTCACAATCAAGAGCTAATCAAAGGGTTTTAAGCTAGGATTTTCCAGATTGCTAATTTAACATCACTAAAACCAAACCCAACCCCCAAATTACCCATCACTCTCACCCATGTGACTCTCCAACCCTCCCCTGACCCACACTTTGGCTCCAAGACAAACTCACAGCAGAAAATCAACAACTCACAAGAATTTCGTGCTCCCAAAGGAGTCTACAAACGGCCAAGATCATTTCTCACAACTGGCATCTTAGCTACAAGCCAAGAAATTCACATGGGTTCTTGGAGAAATTCAAAAAAATGGCATATGCTGAAGAATCTTCAAGGGCATTAGAGGAAGTTTACACATTAGGGTTTTTAGCTTCTATTCACTTCTAGAATCACTTGTAAGCCTCTATATAAAGGCACATAGGACTTAGCATTAATCTGTTCTTGATTTTTTCTCCTTTTTCAAAAACCTTGTAAATCCAATTTATGAAGGAATATAAATGGTATTGAGTTTGTTGATGAGAAAGATTGAGTTCCTTTTACATTTCATGTTGAGTTTGGTTTAAGTTTCAGCAAAGGTTTTCAAAATTCCAAGTTTCTGTTTTCTTTTCAAGTTTTTTTTCAAATCTTAAATTTCATTCAAAACCTGATAACATGGTGATTAAGTGTGTTGGTGTGATGGTATTTGAGCTTGTGTATGTCCAAGACACCATGGCTTGTTCTGGTGTAGTGGGTACCCAAGTTTAAATAGCCATTGGTTTGGTCATTTCCCTTTTTTTTAGTTTATCAGAATCTTACCCATAAGCTAAGGTTTCCTTCTAGCTTAATCTATAAGCTAGGGGCAAGCTCTTAAGCTTTTACACAAGCTTTGTTCCCTTTTCTCTTAGCAGATTCAAAGAGGAACCAATTTTATTCATTGTTGTTAAGCAAAACTTCATCAGAATCTCAACCAAGTTCAGCACAAGCCAGGGCTTGTTTGGAGGTGGTTTTTCAACCACTAAGGGTCCTGGATGTATGACCCTTAAGGTAGCTCCTTGTCTCTTATTTCAATTTTTAGTTTTCTGAAAGTTTATGTGCTTTATGTGATTTGTATGAAAGTTGGTTGTATGATTGATAAAAGCTGTTGGATAGTGATTATTATTGGGTTTTATGCATGATTTAAGTTGATTAAATCAGTTTGATTGTGTTTTGATACCATTTGCTTTGTTAAAATTTGATTTCAGATTTTAAAGGTGTGTTTGGGGTTAGGGTTTAACATAGGGTTATTGAAGTTAATCTTGTGTTTTAATATGTCTTATACACTTATTAGGGTATTATTAGGTTGTTTGTGAGCTTGACTTTTTGTTTGGGTAAGTTTTGAACACATGTGCATGTTAAAAGTTTGAGAAAATAGCTATAATCAGTCACTGCTACCTTTCGGCTTATTTGTGTGAAATTGGTACTTCAAATCTGATAATCTGTTAGAGTTAGGGGTAAACCAGGTTTGTGTATCATTGTATTGCTAGTTTATTGATTTGTGTGCTTGATTTGAGACTTTAAATTTCACCATTATGCCCATTGAATCAGATAAACACCCTCAGACCTAGCAAGTTTCATTCAACAACTTTACTTGACCTTTTGTGCTTGACTTGTGTGTTATCTTTGCTTGTTTCTTGTGTTTGCTTGACTCCTTGTACTCAACAGAGTACAAGGGTGCCATTTGTCCATCAATTACACCAACACAAATCATAATCAAGCCCTCTTGATTATATTTTCACAAGTGAAGAAAGTCCTTCCTGGTGTTCATCAGAAAAAGTGCAAACCTGGGCACGTTTTTGGATTTGTAGTGTTAGAATCTTGGTTAATTTGGATTTGAGTTGTGTTTTTAAGCTTAGCAAGGTCACTGGTTTGTGTTTTTAAAAGTAAAAAAAAAAAGAAAAAGAATATAAAAAACTCACCTGGCCTGGGCTCGAACACGCGACCTTGCTTTCCAAGGACTAACGTGTTAACCAGTGATCCTGATGGTTTTTTTACGTTGTAGTTTCATTTCATTAAATACTTAAGGGCTTTTTGTTTTATAGCTTATTTGATTAACAGCTTTTAAATAAGCTTTTTCTAGCTTATTTCTTTTTGATTTTCACTGCTTAGCATTTTTCCTAGGATTGTATAAGGGTTTTTGACTTTTCTGAGCAAAAAGTATAATTTTCCATTTATTAATTAATTTATTAGGATTATTTTAAGTTTTAATTTTAAAAAGTCATTAAAAAATAGTAAAAAGTAACTTAAAAATCTGAAAAAATAATTTTTAGGTTTTTAATCATATTTTTGAGGTTTACAGCTTTTTAAGTTTTCAATTTAGCTTATTTTTGAATTTATAGGATTTAAGGGTTTTTAAGTAACTTTAAAATTTAATATAAAATTATTAAATAGGTTTCAGAAAATTTGGATTGCATTTTTGTTTTAGTTATAATATTCTAGATTTTTGTTAATTTTTTAGAATTTATTTATAAACTTTTTATTTTTTTGAATATTTTAATATTATTTTATTATTAAAAATTGAAGTTTTATTTTTTTAGTTTTTACATTTTTCCTAGGTTAAAGACACTTAATTAGGAGTTTTGTCACTTTCCAAATATTTTTTTGACTTTTCAATTAATTTCTAGAATTAATTTAAGATTTAATAGATTTTAATAGTTTTTAAGTGTTTAAAAATAGTTTAATTTGGTTTTAAAATTTTTAAAAATAGCTTTTAGCTTAATTAAGGTATTTTTGAGGTTTACAAACTACTAGATCTTGTTTAAGGCTTTTTAATAATTAAAAGTGATTTTTAGGGCTTTAATTAGCATTAAAAAGTCATTATTGATATAATTAAAAGGTTTTAGCAAGTTTGGATTTTTTGTAAACTCTTAGAATATTATTGGGGATTTTTAGTAATTTTTAGGAATTTTTAGGTTAAAAGTTTAATTTTGGCACTATTTACGGATTTGCGTGTTCGCCTTTTTCGTCGTAGTTTAATTCATCTTTGTAACCGTCTTTCTCTTCTAATCCCATTTCTTTTTCAATCATATAATCACAAATCAATATCAATTCTTAACACAACGCACTTGCCTCCTCGAGAAGGAACTCACTTAGGGTCATTCACACACGGTTTTCCTAAATCGTCGTGCTCACTTGCCCTATTTATTGCTTTTTTCCTAAAGGGTGGTCAAAACTCCAACATCAAAGAGAAAGACTATAAATGTGTGTGTTTTATTGAGAGAGAAAGTAGAACAAGAAAATGGGAATCCTCACCCCTCCATGGAAGTATGGAGGGGTATATATAGGCTAAACAAGGATTAACTTTGACAACTTGTCAATAGTAGTCCCTTCATGTTTTGCCTATCTGAATATAATGTAATTCCGTAAATGGCGTTGATGTGTCGTGGATTAACACATATACGTTATAGGACAAATTTAGGTAATTACCTTTAGGAAAAAGTAATTAACCAAAAATAAGTCAAAGACGGATACGATTAAACACGTGAATGAACCAAGTTCGTTGTACACGAAGATCGAGTGAATTTGAGACGTTTCGTTTTGATTTGGACAATTGATTTGAATGTGTCGTTGGTTTTTTAAAATACAATTAAACTCTACCAATTTTAAGCTATTTAAAGTTACCTAAAGTGCATGAATCGTTAAACCCCGCTAATAAATCTAACAATTAATTTCTTAAAATTAAAATACTAATTAAAAATTAATCTATTTTAATAATCTATAAAAATATAATCTATTTAAAAATTAAGACTTTTAATCTATTTAACAATCTAATTAAACTATATTTTTTTTATTTTTTTTAAAACTAATTAAACTTTATTAAAATTACTTTTTAAAACTAATCTATTTAATTAAACTAATTAAAATATAAACTAATTAAACTTTTTAATTAAAAAAATATAAAATTTAAAAGAAATTAAACGTGATAAAAGATAATCAAAGTGAAACTGCCAAACTTACTTAAACTATATTAAATACATAAATGAAAAGTAAATCAAAAGAGCCTATAGCTCAATTGGTTAACATGTTGGGTGTGTGACCACGAGGTCACGGGTTCAATCCCCATGGAAGACATATTTTTTTTGAATTTAATTCTTTTTGAAAGGAAAGTAAAAATTAGTCACAGGAGTGACTTTGAATAAGCTTATTATGGTTAAGCTGATTAGTAAAACAGCTTATTTTGGGCTTATCAGATTATTTAATCTGATAAGCAGTTAAGAATCTAAATAATGCAGGAAAATTAAGCACCAAATACCACTCCACAATCAAGCAGTTAACTCACATCAGACACACTAAATCACCATATAAGCAGAAAAATAGCATAACTAAAACATTTAGCAGACTATAATAAGCAATACTAAACGTAGACTTTCAAAATCTTTCAAAAATCCATTCAAATCTTCTAACAGTTTACCCAGAACAACTGATTTTATCAAACTAAATTAAGACAAGAATTTCAGCAAACTAGGCACAATCATGTGATACAACATAAAACCGTAACATATTTAAGCAAAAACAACATACAGTACTTAACAAACCTCAGCCTCAGGCAGATTAAACGCAGGATCTTAAGCAATCAAACACCAAATTAAACTTATGCAGACTGATAACTGTGGATCGGTTATATTATCATTTACGAAACCTAAAATCCTATCAGCTTAAATGAACACATCAGCAATGGCAAACTTAAAGTGTAAGTTACAGAAAAACTTAGCATTAAACAGACTGAAAAATATCATTATACCAACTCATAAATTCAGCTAAATCTAAACTACAGCATTCTAAACCCTAAGATTAAAATAGTAATCCATCATAAAACAGCAGGCTACTAAAAACACTCTAAAATGTTGCACAATCGAATTAGTCAGATTTATATAACTTCCTCTTTTAAATCCAAATTCAACTCATATCTAAACATTACTTAGATTAACACATTACACATATCATCAATAAACTCATAAATCCACAAATTATAAAAACTAATTAACATAAAACAAAAATAGAAAGGAGTTAGCACCTAGTGTAGATAACCTTTGAGAAGAAGCACAGCGCTGAGCTGGCTTATGAACCGAAAGTAAAAACGCCGTCTTTCACCATCACCATTACTCGAACCATCACCAATAACAAATCGGCAGTAGCTTTAAATTTATCCAATTAGGATAAATTGACCCCAAATAATACTTCAATATCTCATTAATCTATTGAGTAGATTAATGAAATATCTTTCACAGTTATAATATTTAAACTAGATTCGAGAAAGAAGAAAAATAAAGGTATTCAAACAGTAATATAACGCATCAAAACAGAACTTTTATTAATTCAACTGAAACTGGTACAATACTTTTAAAAAGAAATACAATTTTCCTATTCTAATTTTAACATTATAACTCTAAAGTAATTAAAGGGATCCTTAAAATTACAGAAATTGGGGGTTTAAATAAGCCAACCCCAAGGCTGTTGGTGAGCATCTTCGAATCTTCTATAGAATATTCCATTTTATTTTCAGCTCTCGGATCCTTATTCTCTTTCTCTTGACTGATCGGATGGTTGAGATTTACACACTAGCACACGGATTGCCAGCGTGGCATCCGTGTGTGCTAGTTGTGTTTCTTTTGAGCCCTATGATTGGTTGATTTAGAGAATGAGGTGTTAACACCAATAGAAATCTGCCACGTATCCATAGCATACCATCTCCTCTCTTCCTTAAAATTGGGGGATTTAATTCCCCCAAGTGTGTGAATAACTCGTGGTTAAAAAGCCCCAATTTATTTGATGGAATTATTGAACTAGGGTTTTTGTGAATAGTGCATATGTGACTGGTTTTCTTGTTTATTTAGGGTGAAAAATGAGATGGAGAAGGAGATACATCGAATGTAACGAAAAGATTATTTATTAATGAAAGTGAGTGGGTGACGTGAATAAGATGGGTGGGTTAAATGAATGGTGAATGGAACGGTTGTATATTTAATGTGTGAAAAGTAAATGGAGTGTGATATATGAGTGATATTTATATCATTCGTTTGTTTAATCAACAAAACCCTAAGCCCATACTAATCCGTTTCTCATTTCATTCAAACTTGAGTTGGGCTTTTAGCCCAAGCTTCTAATCCGTAAACTAATTTTCCCATTTTGGGCCATTGAGTGTTATTGGACAAAAGCAATAAGATTAGTATCCAAATTTGGGCTTTTCAGGCCCAATAAGCTCTTGTGGGTCCCACTTGGCCATAAACTTATTAAATCCACTCAAGTCGAGCTCGATTTGGCTTCTTCGATCTTTTTCTTCATTCTCGTGTCGATTATTGCCGGTTTTCACGAACTTGGTACCTACACACATGACAACAAGAAACAAACATTTCCAAGGCACATTTGATATAAATCATGCATAATTTCATTGTTTTAAGCTATAAATGATATGAGTAAAAACACTCATATCAAATTCCCCCATGCTAAGCAATTGCCGTGTCCTCACGCAATGATAAAACAAAACTATATCTACACCATTATTCAACTTTTGACAACTTATTTTGCAAAAACATAATGTATTGCTTCCATTATTCGAAAAATAACTTTTAGGATCATAAAACTCAAATAGATTCATCGTCCTCGACTTTTCACTTCTCCATGCCAAGTGCAAAAACAAGATCATTGTTATTATAAGTTGGTAGACTAACACGAACTCATGTGGGCCAATTATTCACTTAGACTCCCTTATTCCTATGTGTATCTCTTATATTTTATTGTTGTCATGAATGATCACGAGGATACATTGTTGACTTATTTCGATAATTTATTAGGCCGAAAATAAAGTGAACGATTTAATCAATAGTTAGCTAAAGGACAAAATCTTTTAAAACTGCTTCTCGGGCTCTCATAAAGTGCATATCTTGGCATAACTTGTTTCGCGATTTGAGACCTTTCTCGGACCGATATTTGGCAATGACTTAATACTTCCAACCTTGAGAGACGTTCACGAAATAATGGTCTTCTCTTCATAATATTTCTTCACTTGAAGTTTTGAGAGATTCATACTTGGACCACGACTTCTTCATTTTTCTCCAATCTTTACTTGGGATTTTGATTAACAACGATTCACCTCCTTTTTGGACTTGGCTTCATTTATCCTCATACCTTATTTTTGGTCTTTTTGGATAGACTTCTCCATGACTTTTTGGGAGTATTTTGCTTTTCGTCGTGTGTCTTGATCCTTCATATTGATTTTTGAATAATGAATCTTCACATCACTTGAGATCTTTAGCAATAAAACATAGCCATCATGTCTTGTTAGGACCTTTTTGGACTTGCCAATCTTCACATCCCGCTTCAATAAGTTATGCCTTGGCTATGAACTCTAATCCTTACCGAGCAACTTCTAAACGATCTTGGGCTAGAAGCTAAGTAACTTTTCAAATCGTTCAACATTATTTATTGCAATTAAATTTATTAACAAGTGATGGGAGAATAGCCTCATAATTAACTCACATAAATTCCCGAAAGAATACCGAACTTATAATTGGCTCTATCATCTCTTGTTCTCCATATTGTAAAATTCCAAGAATGAAATCAATGGATACTTAGCCTATCAAATCAAAGTTTTGGGTTTTCAAGTCATCTATAGGATCTTGCAACTTCTTATACTTTTGCAAGTTTTAGAATTTGTGTTTTAAAGTTCCCTTGATAAACGACTTTCTAGGATCAATTATAGGAGCTTGCGAAAAGTTCTTGTTCTTAACTCGTATGAATTAAGACCTTCGCGTTTTAAAGCTCCCTATATAATAGCCTAGCAAAACTTAATTCAAATACGTTAAGGAAAAGCTAAGGTTAAAAACCGAGTCGAGTCAAAAACTATTCTTATTGAAAACCTACATTCGTGTCAAAAACACTTATTTTATTTATTAAAACTTAAAAATAACACAAAAAATTTAAAATTTTATTGAAAAATGAGAAAAACAACGTTTGGACACGACAAAAGCAATTGCAAGCGATTATATCGATTGACTCCTCCATGCTAAAACCAAACATTGTCCTCAATGTTTCTTAGCTCAAGAGTAACACTCCCTTGCTAAAACACGAAGAGTCGAATGCAATCTCCTAGCATGGAAAGAGTACGCAAATCTATAAGCCGTTTATTAATTATGCCTCAAGATAAAACGTTAGTCAATAAAAATCAAGGGTAGAAAGTGTGCCCCTTTTTGGCATTCAAAGAATAGAAGATCAAGTGGACCGGCAAAAACCGAACACGAGAGTCTTCAAAAATTAGGGTCGTACCTAAGATCACAACACAACAAATCACGAACACGAGCTTGAAAGATCAAGCCTTATTAGGTGTTAGAAAATAGAAAGAAGATAGAAAAACTCGTTTTTGTTCACCGAGTCATGAGCTCGACTTGATCCCCGCATTCATTGGTCCTTAGGGAAAATGGTGAAAACCAGCATATTAGGATAGAATCCAACATAAAGCACGATGCCAGGGTCAAAGATCTCATCCTCGTTGTCGGATGACAAACGAAAGGATAAAACTCCAACACAAATCTCTAAAAAGAGATGGTAGTCACAAACAATAGTATGGATGTAGCATGCTCCACGAGATAAACTCGCACCAATATGATCGAAAAATCTTTCAATTATTACATCGGTGAAAGGCCGAGATTTCCCTAAATCAATGATTCTGGGGTCGAACACCTCGTCCTCGGTGGAGAAAGGAATGGACAACAAGGTGTCGTCCCCCCATGCTAATCCTAAGTCATATGAAGCACATGGTAATGGTGGTACAAAAGTCTCAACCATAGTGGTTTCAACTTGCATGACTTTGTCGACTTTTTCACTCTTAGGAACGTGAACAAAGGGGTCATGGTACTCAATATGAGTCACATGAAAAACCCGCACATTAAGATCAACGCGAGTGGGAGGGAGATTGGGAATAATGTAAATTTCTCCATCCGAGTCGACATACTCATCATAAAAGGTGTGATCATCATCACAAACCTCATCAACCTCCTTCATAAGAAGATCATCATCACAAAGGTTGTGAGATGTAGGAGGTATGATGTTCTCAAAATCCTATTGAAACAATGGATTATTGTTCAATGAAGCTTCAAATAGAGGATTTGAGTAAGTCACAAAAGTGTCGTCATTCTCGTCATCACAAGAAATTTCCGACAAAGTATCGAGTGTGTCACATTCGGATACTAGATCATCATTCTCATTCGAAGGCAATTCATCGGCGAATTCCTCGAGAATGGTAGGTAAAACACAAGAATCACGTTCGATCTCGAGATCGGAAACGTCTTCACTTCCCCGTGGAAGTGGATCAAGGATAGTAAAAAGTTCATCGATGAACTTATCCAACGAATAATCACTAACCTCACTCGGTGTGAAGTTAGGAATCAAAGGCTCTTCAATTGAAGATTGTGCCTTAGGAACATCAACATGATCCTTAGAAGAGAGTGAAAATGAGTCCATTTTCAAAGATTGTTCAATTAAAGCAATATCACTCTCGGGATCAAAATTCTCATTATCAAACTCACTAGCATCGAATGGCTCACTCAAGTAATCATCAATTTGTTTTTCAATCTTATCATCCTCGTGTGGAGTGAGTATAGATGAGGTAACATTACAACATGATTCAACAAAATTAGGTTTTTCACTTTCCAATTTCTTAGGAACCAATCTTGGGATTTTTTCCGGTTTGAAAATCATATGTTTATCCCCATGAAACAATTTAAGCTCCCCTTCTTTCATATCAACTAAAACACCGGCCGTACACAAAAATGGTCGTCCTAAAATTATAGGCGCACGAGGATTCGGCTCACAATCAATGATAGCAAAATCGGCTAGGTAAACGAACTCCCCCACTTTAACAATGACATTTTCCGCTATACCAACCGGTCGAGTGGTGGTTCCATTAGCAAGCTCAATGATCATTCGAGTGGGCATAAGTCGCAAATAGTCAATAGTTTTCCAAATGGCTAGGGGCATAACGTTAATACTAGCTCCTAGATCGGCTAGAGCTTTGTATTCCCCAAGCTCATCGAAAACACAAGGTATCAAAAAGTGACCCGGATCATTATACTTCTTAGGAAAGAGATCAATGAAATCCGAGGTACTAATCACATTTAAAGTAGCCTTGGTGACATTCCAAAAGGTTTCTTTAGGTGGCACAATAAGCTCAAGCTTCCTTTCTAAATTATCATAAGCGGTGATAGCCTTAAGCTCTCCCCTCGGGTTTGGAATGGTATTACTAGGTAAGCAACCCGATGAAGTAGATGGTTTAGACATGAATCCCTCAAACATCGAAAGCAATTTATTTTGATTTTGTTCCACACTTTGTTGCAAACGATTTTGACCTTGGTCAAACATTTGCTCAAATCTTTGTTCCATTCTTTGTTGATTAAGCTCAATCTTGTTATTTTGCCCCTTTAGTGTATTTTGAAACTCATTTTTCAAAGTTGACATTTGTCCTTGAATGTTATTTTGCAAAGCTTTCATATTCGCCTCATTTGACTTCATGTAGCTTGACAAATCATTTTGATTATTCCCTTGAAAACCTTGATTGTTTTGATTAGCATTAATCCCATTTCCTTGATTAAAATTTCCTTGGTTACCACGGTTAAAATTATTCCCATTATTACCATTGTTGTACCTATTTTGAACCGGTGGAAAACCCGGTGGAGCAACATGATTTTGACGAGGAACTTGACCGTTGGAGCCATAAGTTCCCGTCGCGGCAAAAGCACTAGCTTGATCAAAACCCACGTTCAAACAAGCATAATTAGGATGTGCTCCACCACATGATACACAAACATTCCCAACCATATTAATCGATCCATGAGGATTCTTCCTAATCTCATTCAAAATCGTGTCAATCTTAGAGTCCAATCTAGCAATCTCGTGATTAGATGAATTCACATTGGAAACAACCGGTGTGTTTCGTGAATATTGTGCTCTAGACTTATCCTCAATTATTCTCCACGCATCTCTCGGTGTTTTTCTTAAAAGATTACCACCCGCGGCGGCATTTAAAGAATCTTGTTCAATCATATTAAGCCCATTATAAAAAGTATTTATTTGATGCAATTCCGAGAAACCGTGGTGTGGACATTGTCTTAACAAATCCTTAAATCTTTCCCAAGCAACCCCAAACGATTCATGCACTTTTTGTTTAAATCTAGTGATCTCATTTTTAAAGTGTGTTGTCTTGGACGGTGGAAGAAATAATTCATGAACTTTGACACTAAATCATCCCAAGTTAAGATCGAACCCGGTGGTTCTTTCTCATACCAAAGCTTAGCATTACCCCTGAGCGAGTACGTAAAAAGCATGAGCTTAATTACGTCATTCGGCACATCTCTAAACTTGAGAGTCGAGGTAATTCGATTAAAATTCCGAATGTGAGAATGTGGACTATCGGTCTCATTGCCACGAAATTGGTCGGCACGAATGAGCGATAGAAGACCCGTCTTAATCTCAAAATGATCCGCCAAAATAGCCGGCACAACGATTGCTTCCCCATACCCTTCGGTGGGTGCACGGAGCAATTCCTCCATTGTTCGGTTATCGGCCATCTCTACAACAATAGGTGGAAGCTCGGGTTCCACTATTCGTTGTTGACGATTTCTATTTCTACGAGGAATATTTTCAAGCCTATTAAAATCAATCACAAGACGTGAAGAACGTAATTGCATACACTACAAAGACGAGAATTTAGAGGATTGAAGAAAAGAAATTAGACAAGAAAGAAGATTATTTTTGGTATTTTATTTGGTATTGCTCAATAAAAAATGATCGATAAAAAAAACAAGGAATAAGGATAACTACTATGGAAGTAAATTACCCTCGGTCGACTTTGAAACGATAGGTGAAAACCTAAACGTCTCGAGGTTCAATAAGTAAACAACAAAAAATAAGATTTAATACTACTTGAGTCGGCAAACCAATAATAGGTTGTCCCTCTCAATATACGCACAAGCAAGCGGGGAAACGAGGTGGCACAAAGCACTTAAAAACCTTTTTCCTTAGACGGCCTTTTATAGCACGTCGCCTTATACCCACCTTATAGTTTGTATAAATCGAGTTCAAACTTCTTATTAGTATTTATCTATTTTGCCTTTATTTTTGTTTTGGGTTCGAATACAATAGCTAGGTGATGAAATCCCAACTAAGGCTTATTTGAAAAGTATTTAAAATTATTGTTCTACGTAATACAATATATTATTCACAAAAAACGAGAAAAACGATACATACTACTTAATAGAAATATAACAAAACTTTCCGAGGACGGAAAGGGTCTTCAAATCCACGATCAACAAATTTCCACATTAGCGAATCGTACACAAGATCCCCGGCAGCGGCGCCAAAATTTTTGATGTGTCGTGGATTAACACATATACGTTATTGGACAAATTTAGGTAATTACCTTTAGGAAAAAGTAATTAACCAAAAATAAGTCAAAGACGGATACGATTAAACACGTGAATGAACCAAGTTCGTTGTACACGAAGATCGAGTGAATTTGAGACGTTTCGTTTTGATTTGGACAATTGATTTGAATGTGTCGTTGGTTTTTTAAAATACAATTAAACTCTACCAATTTTAAGCTATTTAAAGTTACCTAAAGTGCATGAATCGTTAAACCCCGCTAATAAATCTAACAATTAATTTCTTAAAATTAAAATACTAATTAAAAATTAATCTATTTTAATAATCTATAAAAATATAATCTATTTAAAAATTAAAACTTTTAATCTATTTAACAATCTAATTAAACTATATTTCTTTTTTTTTAAAACTAATTAAACTTTATTAAAATTACTTTTTAAAACTAATCTATTTAATTAAACTAATTAAAATATAAACTAATTAAACTTTTTAATTAAAAAAAATATAAAATTTAAAAGAAATTAAACGTGATAAAAGATAATCAAAGTGAAACTGCCAAACTTACTTAAACTATATTAAATACATAAATGAAAAGTAAATCAAAAGAGCCTATAGCTCAAGTGGTTAACATGTTGGGTGTGTGACCAGGAGGTCACGGGTTCAATCCCCATGGAAGACATATATTTTTTTAATTTAATTCTTTTTGAAAGGAAAGTAAAAATTAGTCACAGGAGTGACTTTGAATAAGCTTATTATGGTTAAGCTGATTAGTAAAACAACTTATTTTGGGCTTATCAGATTATTTAATCTGATAAGCAGTTAAGAATCTAAATAATGCAGGAAAATTAAGCACCAAATACCACTCCACAATCAAGCAGTTAACTCACATCAGACACACTAAATCACCATATAAGCAGAAAAATAGCATAACTAAAACATTTAGCAGGCTATAATAAGCAATACTAAACGTAGACTTTCAAAATCTTTCAAAAATCCATTCAAATCTTCTAACAGTTTACCCAGAACAACTGATTTTATCAAACTAAATTAAGACAAGAATTTCAGCAAACTAGGCACAATCATGTGATACAACATAAAACCGTAACATATTTAAGCAAAAACAACATACAGTACTTAACAAACCTCAGCCTCAGGCAGATTAAACGCAGGATCTTAAGCAATCAAACACCAAATTAAACTTATGCAGACTGATAACTGTGGATCAGTTATATTATCATTTACGAAACCTAAAATCCTATCAGCTTAAATGAACACATCAGCAATGGCAAACTCAAAGTGTAAGTTACAGAAAAACTTAGCATTAAACAGACTGAAAAATATCATTATACCAACTCATAAATTCAGCTAAATCTAAACTACAGCATTCTAAACCCTAAGATTAAAACAGTAATCCATCATAAAACAGCAGACTACTAAAAACACTCTAAAATGTTGCACAATTGAATCAGTCAGATTTATATAACTTCCTCTTTTAAATCCAAATTCAACTCATATCTAAACATTACTTAGATTAACACATTACACATATCATCAATAAACTCATAAATCCACAAATTATAAAAACTCATTAACATAAAACAAAAATAGAAAGGAGTTAGCACCTAGTGTAGATAACCTTTGAGAAGAAGCACAGCGCTGAGCTGGCTTATGAACCGAAAGTAAAATAGCCGTCTTTCACCATCACCATTACTCGAACCATCACCAATATCAAATCGGCAGTAGCTTTAAATTTATCCAATTAGGATAAATTGACCCCAAATAATACTTCAATATCTCATTAATCTATTGAGTAGATTAATGAAATATCTTTCACAATTATAATATTTAAACTAGATTCGAGAAAGAAGAAAAATAAAGGTATTCAAACAGTAATATAACGCATCAAAACAGAACTTTTATTAATTCAACTGAAACTGGTACAATACTTTTAAAAAGAAATACAATTTTCCTATTCTAATTTTAACATTATAACTCTAAAGTAATTAAAGGGATCCTTAAAATTACAGAAATTGGGGGTTTAAATAAGCCAACCCCAAGGCTGTTGGTGAGCATCTTCGAATCTTCTATAGAATATTCCATTTGATTTTCAGCTCTTGGATCCTTATTCTCTTTCTCTTGACTGATCGGATGGTTGAGATTTACACACTAGCACACGGATTGCCAGCATGGCATCCGTGTGTGCTAGTTGTGTTTCTTTTGAGCCCTATGATTGGTTGATTTGGAGAATGAGGTGTTAACACCAATAGAAATCTGCCACGTATCCATAGCATACCATCTCCTCTCTTCCTTAAAATTGGGGGATTTAATTCCCCCAAGTGTGTGAATAACTCGTGGGTAAAAAGCCCCAATTTATTTGATGGAATTATTGAACTAGGGTTTTTGTGAATAGTCCATATGTGACTGGTTTTCTTGTTTATTTAGGGTGAAAAATGAGATGGAGAAGGAGATACATCGAATGTAACGAAAATATTATTTATTAATGAAAGTGAGTGGGTGACGTGAATAAGATGGGTGGGTTAAATGAATGGTGAATGGAACGGTTGTATATTTAATGTGTGAAAAGTAAATGGAGTGTGATATATGAGTGATATTTATATCATTCGTTTGTTTAATCAACAAAACCCTAAGCCCATACTAATCCGTTTCTCATTTCATTCAAACTTGAGTTGGGCTTTTAGCCCAAGCTTCTAATCCGTAAACTAATTTTCCCATTTTGGGCCATTGAGTGTTATTGGACAAAAGCAATAAGATTAGTATCCAAATTTGGGCTTTTCAGGCCCAAAAAGCTCTTGTGGGTCCCACTTGGCCATAAACTTATTAAATCCACTCAAGTCGAGCTCGATTTGGCTTCTTCGATCTTTTTCTTCATTCTCGTGTCGATTATTGCCAGTTTTCACGAACTTGGTACCTACACACATGACAACAAGAAACAAACATTTCCAAGGCATATTTGATATAAATCATGCATAATTTCATTGTTTTAAGCTATAAATGATATGAGTAAAAACACTCACATTTTAGGGCTAACAATCTTCCCCCAATGTGGAGACATACGAAATTACTTACAATCTTCCTAACAAGTAAAAATACAACAAAATAAAGTCTTCCCAGGCGCTTACAATGCTGAGGATGTCTTTTAATTCTTCTTGTCTTCATAACTTGTACCTCAGCTTGAATCCTCTTTGTCTTTGCTTGTTGTGGAACAATTGTAATATGCATGATTTGGTTTAACTTCCCCCAATTCATTCAGCATGTATTAAAAAACTTTCTTCATAAACTTCTTTTTGACGAAGTTTCTGAATCAGCTTCCCCCCAAACCAATGTTTGTATCTTAAGCAGGTTCTGAAACTTTGATGTACTTTGAACAATCTTCTAGCTCATCGGTTTAAGTACACAGCGGAAATTTGTAGAAGAACCACACCAAATAACACTACTTCTATACTGTTTCATGTCGTTTAGGTTTTGGTGATAATCCGTTTGGAGTAACATGCAGGGAAATCAGCAACAATTCTTCTCACACCTATAGAATACTTCATAAAAATCATATAAAGTAAGTAGATACCATTCCATGTACACTACTTCCCCTGGAAGTTGATCAGATTACTTCAAAGTACACGATCTTCCCCCATGATGATTTCGAACTCTCGGAAGCATCATTATCATGGACGTCCATATACTCGAGAAGTTCTTAGTCTTAAGCAAATGTCTTGAAAAGTTTTGAAAGTCGTTGAAAAACTTTGAAAAATTTTGCTTAGACTATGAAGTACCATTGTCGTTGTGTAGCTCATAAATATCCCGTGAGAATTGATTGCTGATTCCATCTCTCTCTGTCTAACTTACCAACCTCGAAGTCATTCGGCTATTTGTTGTGACCACATGTGAAGTAAACCCGATATTCCAAACTTGAAACTGAAGTACAATCCCCCAAATTTGTTACTTAAGCTTGCATTTATGTCGACTGAAGAATGGTGTAGAAACAAGTCTCTTATACCTCTTGAAGTAATCCACACGAGCAACTGCGTGTGGCACCCAAAAATGATAGTTATCCATGTCGTTCACCATACACCCCTTGACAGTGGAAACTAGATAATTCAAGTCTCAATCATAAATTTTATCGCCCAAGCAAGTCATCAATCGATAGACTGGGTTTGAAGAAAAGGGGTAGAAAAATAGAAGGAAGGCTCGATGATGAAATAAGTAAACGCCTTCATGAAATCCCAATTCAACTTCAAATAAAGAATACCAAATCCACTTCGTGATCACTTCTCTTTGTAGAATCAAAACTAGCCGTTGTCGTTTAAGTGAATCTTATATCGGATCGTTTTAGCGTTAAGTGTTTTGTTTGCTTTGGTGTTGTGTGTTGTGAATGTCGCTAACTAGAACAAATTATGAATGAATTATCATTAAGGGACAAAATTTGTCTAGATAACTTGTGATTGAAGCTCAACGTCAGTCATATGCTCAACGTCGAAAATATTAGGTTTAAAACCTAAAATTTTCTTAAACATTTAAGCACTTTCGTTCAAACCATAACCAATACTCGGCTAAAACAATTTGACCACTTTTGCTACATAAATACCCGATCAATTAGTATTACGTCTATACAGCCCAAGAAATTATGAAGCCCGAATTGAAACACATTACCACGCAGGCCCAATCTCTTAGCAAAATCGGTATTGTATAATACAAGCTTATCTATGTTGGATTTATACCCGGTCCAATGACCATATATATATTACCCCTACCCTAGTAATTAGGAAACCTAATCACTTTGCATAAAAAATACGTAGCCTCCATCTTACTCTTGTTCACTCCGCCTCATCTCATCTACTCTCAAACCAGTCACAAAAAAAATCATCTCCGTCGCAACCTATAATCTTTCAAAAATTCGAATCATCCTGTCTCATTATCATCAATCTAAGAAACCAAAACCAATCTCTTATCGAAAAACACAAATAATATTCAACATCACTACACCAAATCCTTTCTTTTTCGGTTGCTAATCTGAACCAAACAAACGAGGTTAAAAACAAGTGAGTGTTCTTTAAGGTCCTTTAAATAGGATCTCGGGTAAGAATGTTGTTATTCGATTTGTGTTTTTTGTCTATAAACGAATCAAAGAGGAACTAAACACTCTTGTTTGAGTTCTTTATCTTTTAAGATTCGAATATAAAAACGATGGTTTAAACCATTACAGTCATCTATGATGAACTCAAGCTTAAATCTATATAAAGATTTTGATAATCAAAAATGAAACTCGAATCTGAGATGTTATATCATTGCATGTTTTTTTTTGTTATTTGAGTACTGATGTGGATGGAGCTGTGATGAGACGAAGGGATTAGGATTAGACGAGTTGGGTGTTGAATTGTTGAATAGTTAGAAAGAGTATATGGTCTCGGTTTATATCTGGTTTGGTCATTATGACACAATGTTTTTTTTTCCAAATGAGTCATCGCAGTGTAGAAACCACACCCATCGTAATGTTTTTCAAAACTATCCATCGCAGTGTGTTTCCATCGTAATGAAAATACCACCCCATCGCAATATG
Source organism: Glebionis coronaria (assembly GCA_025667525.1). Taxonomy (NCBI): domain Eukaryota; kingdom Viridiplantae; phylum Streptophyta; class Magnoliopsida; order Asterales; family Asteraceae; genus Glebionis; species Glebionis coronaria. The sequence goes on along the minus strand of CM046882.1, from coordinate 265,505,419 downwards.
TTGAGCCATCGCAATGTATCCATCGCAACGAGTTGAGTCATCGCAATGAGAAGGATAAGTGGATGGTTGTTGTGGATGAGGAAATGAAATCCATGAAAGTAAATGATGTTTAGATTCTTGTAGAACCACCACCGAATGCTAAAGTAGTGAGATATAAGTGGATATACAAGAAGAAAACTGACATGGACGGAAAAGTAAAATCCTATAAAGCTCGTTTAGTAGCTAAAGGTTTTACTCAAAATTTTGGCATAGACTACGAGGAGACATTTTTTTCCTGTAGCAGACTTAAGAGCTATTAGGATTCTGATAGCTATAGCAACATACTATGACTATGAGATATGGAAAATGGATGTTAAAACTGCCTTCTTGAATGATCGCTTAGATGAAGACATCTATATGTAGCAACCAGAAGGGTATGTTGATCTTGAGAATCCAGGACACGTGTGCGAACATCAAAGATCCATTTATGGTTTAAAGCAAGCATCACGTCAATGGAATAAAAGATTTAACGAAGAAATCAAAAAGTTTGGATTTATTTAGAATCCTGATGAGCCATGTGTATATCGCAAAGCCAGTAGGAGTGATGTAGTATTCCTAGTCCTATATGTTGATAACATATTAATCATGGGAAGTAACATTCTAAGACTTAAAGCTGTTAAGGATTATCTTGGTAAATGTTTTTCTATAAAGGATTTAGGAGAAGCTAGATACATTCTGGAAATTAAGATCTATCGAGATAGGAAAAGATGGTTAATTGGTCTAAGTCAAGATGCTTATATAGATAAGATTTTGAAGAAGTATAATATGCATAATTCCAAGAAAGGTTTTTAACCAATGGAATTTAAGCATAATCTGAGTCATGATATGGATGCATCACCTCCTGTAGAGGAGACATACATGCAGAAGGTGCCTTATGCTTCAGCTGTAGGAACTATTATGTATGTTGTTAGATGCATAAGGCCTGATGAGGTGTTTGCTCAGAACTTGGTCAGTAAATACCAACTGAATCCAGGGAAACTCCACTGGATTGCTGTTAAACATTTTTTGCAGTATTTGAGGGATACGAAAAGAAATGTTTTGTTATTCGTAGGGTAGCCATATACATTACTAAAGGTGGTTTGGATTAGGATGTTTTATTGGAGATCTTGGGATGATGCTTGCAATAAAAGAACCTAATAAATATGTATTGGGACAATTTTGCCGCAATAATATTCGCCAATGACCCTGGAGTCATGAAAGGCGCTAGACACTTTATGCGTAGACATCACTACATTCGAGAACAAGTTGAAGCTCGGGAAATCAAATTAATAAAAGTTCACACAGATGATAACATAGTCGATCCTTTAACTAAGGCTTTGCCTAGACCAAAGGTAGTTAAGCATGTCAAAGCGATTGGGTTGCAACTAGCTAACGAACTCATGCAATAAATCTGTGATTAGTATTTAGATAAAGGATGTTATGACATTATTATATAATGAAATAAATATTGGGTTTCGTTTGTTCTTATTAATTAATAATGTATTCTATTTTAAATGTTTTAATCCATGAATAAATTGTTATGCTAAAATGTCCGTTGTCGATTAATAATATGGGAATATTATTAAATTAAGAAAAATCAATAGCGGTAGAGTATACTTGAAAGTATATTGAACGATTTTGGATGATATTCGATGAATCGAATATTGGACTCATCCCAACTATATGTTTTACTTTATGGATCTTTCTCATCAAGTAAAACATAAATAGTTATCCTTAGACTTGAGATACTAGGAAACTGTTATGAATATAGTGCATCTCTATGGAATAATCTAACGCTAAACGTAACTGGTAGCTATAAGGATTATTTTCGAAAGTGTTGCAAAATTCATAAGTTTTGCTCGTAGTCAATATGGGATTTATTTCCTCCAATTTCGTTTTGGAGTTTAATACAGCTGGGCCCCTCGTGGGATTAGTAAGATGTTTGTGTGGCCACACCCAAATTTGTTTTGGTAATTGATGTGATCGTGATAGTATAGTGATAATTAAGATACGTTATAGGGTAAATTAGTATATTACCTTTAGGAAATAGTAATAAACTAAAATTACCAAAGACGAATTCAATTAAACACGTGGGTGAACCAAGTTCGTTGTACACGAAGATCTTATGAATTTGAGACGTTTTTGCTTTGATTTGGACAATCGATTTGAATTGGTTTTCGGTTTTTAAACTAAAAATTAAATCTACCAATTTTAAAACTTATTTTAATCCTAAAGTGCATGAATCATAAACCCGGAATTAATTAATCTAGAAACAATTACTTAAAATTAAAACTATTTAAAATTTAAACTATTTAATAATCTATAAAAATTAATCTATTTAATAAAAATAACTTTTAATCTATTTTTAGAAATCTAATTAACTTTTTTTAAAACTAATTAAATATATTGAAAATTACTTAAACCACATCTAATTTTTAAAACTATTTTTTTTAAATTTAAATCTAAAACAATAAAAATCTTATTATTTAAAAACTACTTAAATTTTTAAAATTAATAAAATACTTTTATTTATTTTTTTATTTTTTTTATTTTGAATATTATTAAAACTGAAATTTATAAAAGTAATATAACTATTAAAAATGAAATTAAAACAAAGATAAAGTATATGACAAAATCTGTTAGCAATAATACTAATAACTATATTAACTAATGAAACGGAAATTAAAAGCAAAAGAGCTCCAAGCTCAGTTGGTAAACACGCTGGTAGTGCAAACGAGAGGTCTCGAGGTCGAGACCCACTTGGGACATATTTTTGGTTATTATTTCTTTTTGAACATATAAGATCTACAGTCACAGGAGGTGACTTTTCTCACAAATTATATGAAAAGCTGAAAAGGATTTCAGCTTATGAGCTAATCAAATCAGTGGAACTTGACAGCTTAATAAGACTACTGAATTAAGAGAACATAATGTACACAAATGTAGCAATAAACAAACAGTTAATCCATACAACTCAGATGGAACATGGCAGATTCATAACCAAAGTTTCAACAGATACTCAAATCACAAAATTACCACAGTCTTGTATCAACTCAAAATCGTATTTTAACAGATAATCAACTTAATACTCGATTTAAGTCATACAAAATCAAAAGCCATTCATAAAACCAACGGACACATGACCTACATAATCTGGCATATAACTAAGCATTAACTCTCAAGGTTATTACAAACTCAGCCTACGAATTCATACTCAAGACAGTAAAGAATAAACTCTTCCAAATCTAAACATTAGTTCTATTAAATCAGTTAAAGCATACTCACAATAAGTAGTAACAATTTAACTAAGCAATTAAACCAGAAATCTTAAACTAATCACATTCTTAACATTTTGACAATAAAACTCAGTTAAATTGACCAAATAAAACTTCAGATAGTCCAACAATTCAAATCAGTCGAACAACAGCATACCAAAAATTACACTTACAAACATAAATCAGTTAAAATCACCCAAACAGTTAAATCAAATCAACATAACTCTAAAAAAAACATGAAAATAAAAAGTAGATGGACCTTTTTGTAGTAAACCGTTGAGAAGTGGTGCAGCGCTGAGCTGACCTGATTAACCGGATCTTACACCACCATTAATCACCATACGAGCCACCAAGTAACTTTTATTTAAAACTAAACAGTAGGTTTAGTTTTATATCCCAATTTCACTTTTGTATTATTCAATACAAGCTATAATTTCAGCTTTATCAAATAACTATGAATATTATAAAAAATAGATTATAGAAGTATCAGATTGCAATAGTAAAGATTAACAGTAGTAATTTGAAACGAGAATCGAACCAAAATGACTTTTTATTAATATAGTAAAGATTACAAAACTATTTGAAAGGTAAAATACAAATACTCCTAATCTAATTTTTGCATAATAACATTAAAGTAAAAAGAGGGATACGTGAATTACAGAAAATAGGGGGTTTTTATAGCCATCCCAAAGGCTTCTTGGAGAGCATATTCGGATCTTTTTCTAGCATATTCGAATCTTATCAGCATATTCGAATCTTTTCAGCATATTCCATCTCTTTCATGTTGGTTATGATCTGATGGCTGAGATGAATCCATAGTCACACGGATTGCCAACGTGGCAATCCGTTGTGTTTCTTGTGTTACTTTGAGGCTGAGATGTCTCTTTGCTATTGGTGGATGATGTAGAATGCGCTGTTAAGTCCAATAATATGCTGCCACGCACCCTCGCCTCTCCACTTTTGCCTTCCGAAAACATGGGGAATTAATTCCACATGCGTGTGAATAACCCATGGGAACAAAAGCCCCAATTAATATCAACTTTTGGGTGAATTAGGGTTTTGAACAGTAACAATGGAGTTACTGGTTTTGTGGGTAAAAAGGTAAGGGATGATGCATAGTTTGTATCGAAGGATATTTTAATGAGTGTGTGAATATGTGATAAAGTGGGTGAGGGACGTTTTTATTTATTTAATTGTGTGTGGTATGTAACGTGAATGTACACGTTGACTCTTCCAAGGTTATAAAGAACTTTTACATCCGTTCTTTTTATATTTCATTATGGGCTTGGAGTGGATCCCAACATTTACTCCCATCCGTTTCTTTCATTCCACTATGGGCTATTGTTGGGCTTGGACCTAATCCGTCTAATAAATGTTGCTTTGGGCCTATTGGGCTTTTGACCCAATAAAACAAACAACACTTCCTTAATCAGCCCAATAATTAAGCCCATTTAGCTAATGTGGGATCCACTTGGTAAATAATCTTCAATAAATTCAAATCCGCTTAAACCGAGCTCGTTTTTGGCTTCATCGATCTTTTCTTCAAACTTCGTGTCGGTTTTGCCGATTTTCGTGAACTTGGTACCTACACACATCAAACAACAAAATACGCATATACAAGGCAATAATCATGATAATTATGCATTTATTCATTGTTTATAGATACAAATGATATGAGTAAAAATATCAAACTCCTCCTTGCTAAGCAATTGCCGTGTCCTCACGCAATGATAAAATAAAACACTAACTACACTTTTATTCAACTTTTGACAACTTTATTTCGCAAAGACATAATGTATTGCTTTCATTATTGAAAAATAACTTTTAGGATCATAAAACTCAAATAGATTCATCGTCCTTGACTTTTCACTTTTCCATGCCAAGTGCAAAAACAAGATCATTGTCAATCATAAGCCCCAAAATTAAACCAACTCATACAAGTAATTTGTGTTAAACTCAATCTCCTATTATTCCTAATTGTATCTCTAGATTTTATTTGTCATTCACCCAAAAGGCTCATTTGACTTTATTTGATATTTATTAGTCCAAAAATGAAGGCAAGAACGGTGTAAACTCAACACTCAAAACCTAACCTTGACTTCAAAAACCGTTGTCACTAAAGAAAGCCCACATCAAGGATAACTTAACACGATTTAGGGATAAATCCCGGACCCGAAATTTGGCTAATATGGCTACTTAAAAGCAACAATAAAAACCTCCAAAGTCAATTATGACCTTATTAATGGAGTTAGCAACAACTACATCATAACACCTTTTGGCTCTTTAAGATGCAATTGCGCTCCTTATTAAAAATCCACACCCGAAGGCTCCTTGGACAAAAATAAGGGAATTGACATCACCATCCCGGCTCATGATGATGAAGCAATTTTTATTCAACACGTCCCCTTGCCATACACCCTAAGGCTCTAATGACAAGGTTAGTGCTACATGACTCCCACCCGAAGGCTCCTAGAGAACATGTTTTTATTTATTCTTCTTTATTATTATGATATTTATAGTAAGCCAAATTTCCGCAATCCCATGATCAAAAGTCCATGACGCTGACACCCTTAATATGTTCTCACTTTAATTACAAGGGAAGAAAAAGAAGGAGCTACGAGTTAAGATATCAAGCCTAGACCGTTAAAAACTTCATTTATTAAGCAATTATTATTCAAGTGTGGAAAGTAAATACGAGGAGATTAAATCAAACACAAAAATACTTGCACAAAGAAGAGTTAATTTTAGAAACTTATAATTGAACTCTATCATCTCTTGTTCTCCATATTGAAAAATTCCAAAAATGTGAAATCAATGGATACTTAGCCTATTAAATCAAAGTTTTGGGTTTTCAAGTCATCTATAGGATCTTGCATCTTCTTATACTTTTTCAAGTTCTAGAATTTGCATTTTAAAGCTCCCTTGATAAACGACTTTCTAGGATCAATTATAGGAACTTGCGAAAAGTTCTTGTTCTTAACCCGTATGAATTAAGACTTTCGCGTTTTAAAGCTCCCTATATAAAAGCCTAGAAAAACTTAATTTAAACACGTTAAGGAAAAGCTAAGGTTAAAAACCGAGTCGAGTCAAAAACTATTTTTATTTTCACCAACGGAAAGCCTACATTTGTGTCAAAAGCACTTATTTTATTTATTAAAACTTAAAATAACATAAAAAATTTAAAATTTTTATGAAAAATGAGAAAAACAATTACGTTTGGACACGACAAAAGCAATTGCAAGCGATTATATCGATTGACTCCCCATGCTAAAACCAAACATTGTCCTCAATGTTTCTTAGCTCAAGAGTAACACCCCCTTGCTAAAACACGAAGAGTCTAATGCAAAATCCTAGCATGGAAAGAGTACGCAAATCTATAAGTCGTTTATTAAGTATGCCTCAAGATAAAATGTTAGTCGATAACAATCAAAGGATAAAGAGTGTGTCCCTTTTGGCAATCAAAGTATGGAAGATCAAGTGGACCGGCAAAAACCGGACACGAGAGTCTTCAAATATAGGGGTTATACCTAAGATTCACAACACAACAAAACACGAGCACGAGCTTGAAAGATCAAGCCTTATTAGAGTTAGAAAATAGAAAGAAGATAGAATGTATGGGATTCCCCCACAAGGCACCTCGTTTTTGTTGACCGAGTCATGAGCTCGACTCGATCCCCGCATTCATGGGTCCTTAGGGAAAGTTTGAAGATCCGGGACAACCTCCGTAGGTATGTCCCCTCCAAAGTAGTGTTTCACACGATGATCATTCACCTTAAAGTTAGGCCCGTCTTTTTGAGCTAGCTCAACGGTGCCATAAGGAAAAACTTGTGCAATGGTGAATGGTCCGGACCAACGGGATTTAAGCTTTCCCGGGAAAATCTTAAGTCTAGAGTTGAATAAGAGGACTTGATCACCAACATTGAAAATGCGGTTTTTGATCTTAGAGTCATGAATCCTCTTAGTCTTCTCTTTATAGATCAAAGAATTTTCACAAGCTTGATCCCTTAATTCACTTAGTTCATTCAATTGAACCTTGCGATGATCACCCGTGGTCCTCAAATCAAAGTTACAATGCTTAAGAGCCCAATACGCCTTATGTTCGAGTTCAATTGGCAAGTGGCATGCCTTTCCGTAGACCAACCTAAATGGTGTACAACCAATTGGCGTCTTGTAAGCCGTACGGAAAGCCCACAATGCATCGTCCAATTTATCCGACCATAAAGTGCGATTTTCTCCAATAGAACGCTCCAAAATCCTTTTAAGAGCTCGGTTTGAAACCTTCACTTGACCACTCGTTTGAGGGTGATAAGCTGTAGAAAGTCGATGAGTGACACCATATTTCTTTAGAACTTTTTCAAATTGTTCATTACAAAAATGGGTCCCACGATCACTTATAATAGCTCGCGGAGTTCCAAACCTAGCAAAGAGTTGTTTCAAAAATTTCACCACAACTCGAGCATCATTCGTAGGCAAAGCCTTAGCTTCAACCCATTTAGACAAATAGTCCACGGCTACGAGAATGTATTTATTTCCTTTCGAAGATGGAAACGGCCCCATAAAATCGATCCCCACATGTCAAAGATTTCACAAACTTGGATAATGTTTTGAGGCATTTCATCCCTTTGTGAGTTCTTTCCTTGACGTTGACAAGCATCACAAGTCTTGATCAAGACTTGGGCATCACGATATATGGAAGGCCAAAAGAAACCGGCATCAAATACTTTTTTCGCGGTGGTGTTGGCACCATGATGTCCCCCGGTGGGTCCCTCATGACAAGATTTAAGGATATCTTGAGCTTCTTTGCCAAACACACACCTACGAATCACTTGATCCGCGTACACACGAAACAAATAGGGGTCGTCCCAAAAGTAATAGGATATATCCTTAAAGAACTTACGTTTTTGTTGGGACGACATACCCTTGATCACAAACTTCCCCGCATGGTAATTTACGATGTCCGTAAACCATGGGGTACTATCATCACCACGAAAAGCAATCATACCAAGCGTCTCGAGAGGAAATGTTTCGTTGATTTCCTTGTTCTCTCGGTCGCTTTGGTGAGGATTCTCAAGTCGAGATAAATGATCGGCCGCGAGATTCTTGGCTCCTTTTTTGTCTAGAATTTTGACATTAAATTCTTGAAGGAGGAGAATCCGCCGGAGCAACCTCGGCTTAGCATCTTGTTTATTAAGAAGATATTTGATAGCCGAGTGGTCTGTATACACTATGGTTTGAGACAAGACGAGATATGGTCTAAACATTTCAAAAGCATACACAACGGCAAGTAACTCCTTTTCCGTTGTAGTATACTTTGTTTGAGCATCCGTCATAGTCTTACTAGCGTAGTGTATAGGCAAGAAGTATTTTGACTTACGTTGCCCCAAAACCGCACCTACCGCATAATCACTAGCATCACACATAATTTCAAAAGTTAGGTCCCAATCCGGGACAACCAAGATTGGAGATTCGGTTAACTTCCTTTTAAGCATCTCAAAGGCTTGAATACACTCATCCGAAAAGATGAAAGGAGTCTCTTTTTCCAAAAGATGGGTCATAGGCCGAGCTATCTTAGAGAAGTCTTGTATAAAACGTCGATAGAAGCCGGCATGGCCGAGGAAACTCCTTACTCCCTTAACGGTGGTGAGTGGAGGTAATTTGGCAATCACGTCGATTTTAGCCCTATCAACCTCAATACCGGCCTTAGAGATCTTATGTCCTAACACAATTCCCTCTTTACACATGAAGTGACATTTTTCATAATTAAGCACAAGATTCGTTTCCTCACAACGTTGCAACATTCTTTCAAGGTTAGAGAGACATGAAGTGAAGGATTCCCCAAAAACCGAAAAGTCATCCATGAAGACTTCCATGGTTTTCTCGATCATATCATGGAAAATGGCCATCATACACCTTTGGAACATCCCCGGAGCATTGCATAGTCCAAAAGGCATACGACGATTAGCAAATGTTCCATAAGGACAAGTGAATGTGGTCTTTTCTTGATCACGAGGGTCAATGGGGATTTGGAAATAGCTGGAAAATCCATCCAAAAAGCAATAGAATTCATTCCCCGCTAGTCTCTCTAACATTTGACCCATAAAAGGTAATGGAAAATGATCCTTCCTAGTGGCATCATTAAGTTTCCTATAGTCAATACAAACACGCCAACCGGTCACAAGTCTAGTAGGAATCAATTAATTATCCTCATTAGTAACAACCGTCATTCCTCCTTTCTTTGGAACACAATGCATGGGGCTAACCCATGGACTATCCGAGATAGGGTAGATCATTCCGGCGTCTAGAAGTTTAGTGACTTCCTTTTTGATCACCTTATGAATCTTTGGATTGACCCTTCTTTGATTTTGGATAGCGGGTTTATGATCATCCTCCATTAGAATTTTATGAGTACAAAATTTTGGATCTATACCCTTAATGTCAGAGATTTTCCATGCAATGGCCCGTTTATGCTTCTTAAGCACTTTGATAAGTTCATCCTTTTCGTTTTCCTTTAATCCCTTAGCAATAATCACCGGTAACTTATCTGTTCCCTCAAGAAAGGCATATTCCAAATGAGTGGGAAGTTCCTTAAGTTCTAATTCGGGTACTTCCTCAATAGATGTTTTCACTTTAGTTTCATTAGCACTCACAACTTTTAGTTCCATAGGTGGTGATTCAAAAGGATCCATATTCAACAATTTTTCAATCAACGTAATATCTCCCTCGAGATCAAAATTCTCACAATCAAACTCACTAGGATCAAATGGTGTGCTAAGGTAATCATCAATCTCCTTATCGATTTTTGAATAACCATTATTCTCAAGCTCTTCAAGAACGAAGTCACCTCCCTAAAATGGAGTGAGTGGAGGTTTAGCCAAAGAGATAATAGGATTCGATGAAGTGGGATTGCTACTTTTAGAAGTATCCAAAAAACCAAGCATATCTTGCGAAACCTCTTCACTAGCAACATCAATCACATCGATTTGATTGATTGATTCCTCGTCGTCCTCGGAAGAAAGCTTCGAGATATTACCAACATTAAGAGTGATACTTTCATCATCAAAACGTAAAGTCAATTTTCCCCCTCTCATGTCAAATAAAGAACTAGCCGTATTTATAAACGGTCTTCCCAAAATAAGAGGTACACGAGAATTTTCCGGATAATCACAAATTACAAAATCCGCTGGGAAGATGAGCTTTCCTACTTTGACTAATACGTCTTCGGCTATACCTTTTGGAAAGGCGGTCGATCGATCCGCTAGCTCGATAGTCATCTTAGTAGGTGTAAGCTCGGGAAGTGATAACCTTTTCCACACGTAAAGAGGCATCAAGTTAATGCTAGCGCCAAGATCGGCTAATGCTAAGCATTCTTTCATATTAGGGAAATCACATGGTATCAAAAATTGACCGGGGTCTCCAAGTTTTTTGGGAAACTTTTTAGAGAGAACCGCGGAACAACTTTCATTTAAGGACGTAGATACTTCAACTAATTTCTCCTTATCGTTCATCAACCTTTTGATTGTTGAAGCAAACTTAGGCATGCTAAGAAATGCATCCGCGAAACTAAGATTAATATACATTTTCTTAAACACGTCAAGAAACGTAGAAACTTGAGCATTGGTCTTTTCGCGGGGCTTCTCTTTGGTAAGTCTCGAAGGGTAGGGTAATGTGGGTTTAGTCTTCGGAAGCTCGGGTTCTGGAATAGGCAATTGGTCTACCTTTGGTGGAATAGGAATTTCCTTTTCTTTAACCACCTCGGGTTCTTGCTCCACTTCCCTCACCGGAGAGGTACTCACATGTGGAAGCAAAAGTCCTTCTAAAGCCTTCCCACTACGTGTGGTTATAGCTTTCATCTCACCCTTCGGGTTTGGAATGGTGTTACTAGGTAAGCAACCCGAAGAAGAGGAAGGTTTGGTCATAAAAGATTCAAACATCGAAAGCAATTTATTTTGACCTTGTTCCATACTTTGTTGCATACGATTTTGACTTTGCTCGAACATTTGCTCAAATCTTTGTTCAATTCTTTGTTGGTTAAGCTCAATCTTATTATTTTGCCCTTTAATCGTATTCTGAAACTCATTTTTCAAAGTTCCCATTTGTCCTTGAATGTTATTTTGAAAAGCCTTCAAATTTGCCTCATTCGTTTTGATGTAGCTTGACAAATCATTTTGATTATTGCTTTGAAAACCTTGATTGTTTTGATTAGCATTAAACCCATTCCCTTGATTGTAATTCCCTTGGTTACCACGGTTAAAATTATTCCCATTGTTTCCATTGTTGTACCTATTTTGAACCGGTGGAGCAACATGATTTTGACGAGGAACTTGACCGTTGGAGCCATAAGTTCCCGTCGCGGCAAAAGCATTCGCTTGATCAAACCCCGTGTTTAAAAAAGCATAATTAGGATGTGCTCCACCACATGATACACAAAAACTCTCAACCATATTAATCGATCCATGAGGATTCTTCCTAAGCTCATTCAAAAGCGTGCCAATCTTAGAGTCCAATCTAGCAATCTCGATATTAGACGAATTCACATTGGAAGCACTCGGTGTGTTTCGTGAATATTGTGCTCTAGACTTATTCTCAATTATTCCCCACGCGTCTCTCGGAGTTTTTCTTAAAAGATTACCACCCGCGGCGGCATTTAACGAATCTTGTTCAATCATATTGAGCCCATTATAAAAAGTATTTATTTGATGCAATTCCGAGAAACCGTGGTGTGGACATTGCCTCAAAAAATCTTTAAATCTTTCCCCAAGCAACCCCAAACGATTCATGCACTTTTTGTTCAAATCTAGTGATCTCGTTTTTAAAGTGTGTTGTCTTAGATGGTGGAAAGAAATAATTCATGAACTTAGATACTAAATCATCCTATGTTAAGATCGAACCCGGTGGTTCTTTCTCATACCAAATCTTAGCATTACCCTCGAGCGAGTACGGAAAAAGCATGAGCTTAATCGCGTCATTCGGCACATCTCTAAACTTGAGAGTCGAGGTAATTCGAAGAAAATTCCGAATGTGAGAATGTGGGCTATCGGTCTCATTGCCATGAAATTGGTCGGCACGAATGAGTGATAAAAGAACCGTCTTAATCTCATAATGATCCGCCAAAATAGCCGGCACAACGATTGCTTCCCCATACCCTTCGGTGGGTGCACGGAGCAATTCCTACATTTTTCGGTTATCGGCCATCTCTACAACAATAGGTGGAAGCTCGGGTTCCACTATTCGTTGTTGACGATTTCTATTTCTACGAGGAATATTTTCAAGCCTATTAAAATCAATCACAAGACGAGAAGAACGTAATTGCATACACTACAAAGACGAGAATTTAGAGGATTGAAGAAAAGAAATTAGACAAGAAGATTATTTTTGGTATTTTATTTGGTATTGCTCAATCAAAAATGATCGATAAAAAACAAGGAACAAGGATAACTACTATGGAAGTAAATTACCCTCGGTCGACTTTGAAACGATAGGTGAAAACCTAATCGTCTCGAGGTTCAATAAGTAAACTACAAAAATAAGATTTATTACTACTTGAGTCGACAAACCAATAATAGGTTCTCCCTCTCAATATACGCACAAGCAAGCGGGGAAACGAGGTGGCAAAAAGCACTTAAAAACCTTTTTCCTTAGACGGCCTTTAATAGCACGTCACCTTATACCCACCTTATAGTTTGTATAAATCGAGTTCAAACTTCTTATTAGTATTTATCTATTTTGCCTTTTATTTTTGTTTTGGATTCGACTACAATAGCTAGGTGATGAAATCCCAACTAAGGCCTTATTTGAAAAGTATGTAAATTTATTTCTCTACGTAATACAATATATTAATCACAAAAAAACGAGAAAACGATACATACAATATAATAGAAAAATAACAAAACTTTCTGAGGACGGAAAGGGTCTTCAAATCAACGATCAACAAATCTCAACGAAAACGAATCGTACACAAGATCCCCGGTAGCGGCCCCAAAATTTTTGATGTGATCGTGATAGTATAGTGATAATTAAGATACGTTATATGGTAAATTAGTAAATTACCTTTAGGAAAAAGTAATAAACTAAAATTACCAAAGACGAATTCAATTAAACACGTGGGTGAACCAAGTTCGTTGTACACGAAGATCTTATGTATTTGAGACGTTTTTGCTTTGATTTGGACAATCGATTTGAATTGGTTTTCGGTTTTTAAACTAAAAATTAAATCTACCAATTTTAAAACTTATTTTAATCCTAAAGTGCATGAATCGTAAACCCCGAATTAATTAATCTAGAAACAATTACTTAAAATTAAAACTATTTAAAATTTAAACTATTTAATAATCTATAAAAATTAATCTATTTAATAACTTTTAATCTATTTTTAGAAATCTAATTAACTTTTTTTTAAACTAATTAAATTTATTGAAAATTACTTAAACCACATCTAATTTTTAAAACTATTTTTTTTTAATTTAAATCTAAAACAATAAAAATCTTATTATTTAAAAACTACTTAAATTTTTAAAATTAATAAAATACTTTTATTTATTTATTTTTTTTATTTTGAATATTATTAAAACTGAAATTTATAAAAGTAATATACCTATTAAAAATGAAATTAAAACAAAGATAAAGTATATGACAAAATCTGTTAGCAATAATACTAATAACTATATTAACTAATGAAACGGAAATTAAAAACAAAAGAGCTCCAAACTCAGTTGGTAAACACGCTGGTAGTGCAAACGAGAGGTCACGAGGTCGAGACCCACTTGGGACATATTTTTGGTTATTATTTATTTTTGAACAGATAAGATCTACAGTCACAGGAGGTGACTTTTCTCACAAATTATATGAAAAGCTGAAAAGGATTTCAGCTTATGAGCTAATCAAATCAGTGGAACTTGACAGCTTAATAAGACTACTGAATTGAGAGAACACAATGTACACAAATGTAGCAATAAACAAACAGTTAATCCATACAACTCAGATAGAACATGGCAGATTCATAACCAAAGTTTCAACAGATACTCAAATCACAAAATTACCACAGTCCTGTATCAACTCAAAATCGTATTTTAACAGATAATCAATTTAATACTCGATTTAAGTCATACAAAATCAAAAGCCATTCATAAAACCAACGGACACATGACCTACATAATCTAGCATATAACTAAGCATTAACTCTCAAGGTTATTACAAACTCAGCCTACAAATTCATACTCAAGACAGTAAAGAATAAACTCTTCCAAATCTAAACATTAGTTCTATTAAATCAGTTAAAGCATACTCACAATAAGCAGTAACAATTTAACTAAGTAATTAAACCAGAAATCATAAACGAATCAGATTCTTAACATTTTGACAATAAAACTCAGTTAAATTGACCAAATAAAACTTCAGATAATCCAACAATTCAAATCAGTCGAACAACAGCATACCAAAAATTACACTTACAAACATAAATCAATTAAAATCACCCAAACAGTTAAATCAAATCAACATAACTCTAAAAAAACATGAAAATAAAAAGTAGATGAACCTTTTTGTAGTAAACCGTTGAGAAGTGGTGCAGCGCTGAGCTGACCTGATTAACCGGATCTTACACCACCATTAATCACCATACGAGCCACCAAGTAACTATTATTTAAAACTAAACAGTAGGTTTAGTTTTATATCCCAATTTTACTTTTGTATTATTCAATACAAGCTATAATTTCAGCTTTATCAAATAACTATGAATATTATAAAAAAATAGATTATAGAAGTATCAGATTGCAATAGTAAAGATTAACAGTAGTAAATTGAAACGAGAATCGAACCAAAATGACTTTTTATTAATATAGTAAAGATTACAAAACTATTTGAAAGGTAAAATACAAATACTCCTAATCTAATTTTTGCATAATAACATTAAAGTAAAAAGAGGGATACTTGAATTACATAAAATAGGGGGTTTTTATAGCCATCCCAAAGGCTTCTTGGAGAGCATATTCGGATCTTTTTCCAGCATATTCGAATCTTTTCAGCATATTCGAATCTTTTCAGCATATTCCATCTCTTTCATGTTGGTTATGATCTGATGGCTGAGATGAATCCATAGTCACACGGATTGCCAACGTGGCAATCCGTTGTGTTTCTTGTGTTACTTTAAGGCTGAGATGTCTCTTTGCTATTGGTGGATGATGTAGAATGCGTTGTTAAGTCTGATAATATGCTGCCACGCACCCTCGCCTCTCCACTTTTTCCTTCTGAAAACATGGGGAATTAATTCCCCATGCGTGTGAATAACCCGTGGGAACAAAAGCCCCAATTAATATCAACTTTTGGGTGAATTAGGGTTTTGAACAATAACAATGGAGTTACTCGTTTTGTGGGTAAAAAGGTAAGGGATGATGCATAGTTTGTATCGAAGGATATTTTAATGAGTGTGTGAATATGTGAGAAAGTGGGTGAGGGACGTTTTTATTTATTTAATTGTGTGTGGTATGTAACGTGAATGTACACGTTGACTCTTCTAAGGTTATAAAGAACTTTTCCATCCGTTCTTTTTATATTTCATTATGGGCTTGGAATGGATCCAAACATTTACTCCCATCCGTTTCTTTCATTCCACTATGGGCTATTGTTGGGCTTGGACCCAATATTATTCAAATCCGTCTAATAAATGTTGCTTTGGGCCTATTGGGCTTTTGACCCAATAAAACAAACAACACTTCCTTAATCAGCCCAATAATTAAGCCCATGTAGCTAATGTGAGACCCACTTGGTAAATAATCTTCAATAAATTCAAATCCGCTTAAACCGAGCTCGTTTTTGGCTTCATCGATCTTTTCTTCAAACTTCGTGTCGGTTTTGCCGGTTTTCGTGAACTTGGTACCTACACACATCAAACAACAAAATACGCATATACAAGGCAATAATCATGATAATTATGCATTTATTCATTGTTTATAGATACAAATGATATGAGTAAAATAACTCATATCAGTAATCTTGTTGAATCTGTGAACGAGAAACAAAATGATTAATGAAAGGAATCACTGAGATCCATATCCTTATTAACGTTGTATTAGAAATAAAAGGATAACAATAATGATGAATCATTAAAAGGTTTTAACCAGGAGACCTTTTTTGAGTTGTACAAGAGACATTGCTATGTGTAACTAGACACTAGTCAATGTAATCACGATATTTGAAATATGTCCAAGTGGGAGCTGAAAGTTTATGGACTTATATTTAATAGTCATGTGATAGGATCTAACTCGAGATTACGGGATTACACACAATATGTAAAGAGTTAATTTAATTAATAAATATATTTATTGTATTTATTAATTTATTTAATAAATATATATACTTATATATTTATTAAATTAAATAGAGACATAAATTTAACGATCATTAATTAATTAATAGTTAAGTATTAACGAGTGTTAAATAAATAGATAGTAAGTAAATATAAAAAAGAAGTTTGGAAGATTCCGGAACACCCCTAAGGGTGTGTTTGGTCGGTCGGTTATGAGGGAGAAAAGGAAGGGGGAAACTTTCCTTTTATTTGTTTATGAATACATGTTTAGGCCTATATATACAAACCTTCTCCTCATAATTCAAGACATCATAAAATCTCTTCCCCCTCTCTCTCTCTTTGGTCGATCGCAAAAGAAACCCACAAAGGGTATTCGGTTGGTTTTCTAGTTTGATCAATTTACTTATTAATCTAGTCCTAGCCCCTCTCTAGGGTTGTTGGGTGGATTATATAAAAGCGTTGTAGCTCGGTTTTCACGTACTAGAATCACGGTTAGCTCGTTGTATTACGTGTGTACAAGAATGTAATATAGTCTTACTTTAGACAATATCTTGGTGTATTACGGTATAAACCCAAATTGGTGATTCGTTCTTCGTCTTGTGGATTTGCTTTAGCGTAAAGGTATGTAACCCTAATTCGATTAATTATACTTGTGTTATTATTATGATCTTGTTAAATTGCTTCCGCTATATGTGTTTTGATCTCGTTTAGGGTTTTATATAAATGTTATGATGTTAATAAACCTTCACAATATACGAAGAGTGGGGTTACAAACATTTGGATGTTGTAGGGATACAACAGCAAAATGGGTTGGTTGAAGAAATGAGCGTTACACTCTTGGTTAATGTACGTTGTCTTCTTATTTAGTCTGGTCTGTCTAAGGTTTTTTGGACAGGGGCTACAACCACATCCACATATCTAGTGAATAGGTCGCAATCATCAACGATTGTATTTAGGACATCTATAGATATGTTGAGGTTTTTTGGTTGGCTTGCTTGTATAAAAAAGGGATGCTTGAACTGGTTAAGGTTAAGTGCATATTCCTGGGATATTGTAAAGATATGGATGTTTATCAACTTTGGAGGTTAGATAACATTACTTCAAAGGAAGTGCTTTACATGAATATGGTTTTCAATGAATAAATGATAACTTTCATTGGCTCTAGTATATGTACAAGTTTTGTTCAGGTGTTGCAGGGAGTTGAGTTTGAGGTGGAGCCGCTAGGGGATTAATTATGCATTCGAGGGGAACCTCGGGTAATGCTCACCATGTAGTTGTTTCAAAGGAAGTTGCAAACTCAAGATTTGATATATTATCATTTAGCACGTGATAGGGAGAAACACTTAGCACGGTAACTATTTAGTTATAGAGAAGACAGTAATGAGGCCGCCTTTACAATTTCTCTAATGGAGAAGATATATGCACATGAGTCATTAAATTTCAATGATACAGTTGCTTGTGAAATGATTTCTCAGTGGAAGGCTAGATTGAAATAAGATATGGATACTCGGTAAATGTGTAGGTACTCAACAACGATTGCATGAAAACTTGTGCTGGCAGAAGCATCTATTATTGGGAGTATACGCCAGGTATGTTCATACATCTATTTATCTATATAGATGGTATGGTATTTTTTTGCATAAGCAAGGCTGAGATCTGGGTTACCAAGGGTTTGATGGTTAAAGCAGATAGAAATATAATTGGTATTAAGATCATCAGGAATCAGAGTGGTTTACTCTGAGGGTGTCACAGTCTAGGTTTACAACAAAAAGTTGGTACAAACTTTGTTGAATGAACACTCCATACCATCGTTGAAGGCTAGTCTATCAGGGGACTGTGATGTGGAAAAGAATGGTAATTTGTCATATATATATATATATATATATATATATATATATATATATATATATATATATATATATATATATATATATATATATATATATATATATATATATATATATATATATATATATATATATATATATATATATATATATATATATATATATATATATATATATATATATATATATATATGCAGTTGGAGGTCAAGAGTATCATATGGTACGCATGAGACCTAAAATAAAATCGGTCGAGATGGGTATGTTGAAAGGGTTTGATCGTGGATTACAGAATTATGTACAAGTTTCTATGGATTTTTTACTACTCAAGGGGAAGATCGATCACTGTCATGGTCAGCTTAATCACAAGGTACGGGTTTATGATACATGGATGTGGAGGATGCTAAAAAGATTATGTACAACACATGGAGGCTTTGTCAACAACTGAAGCGACATATATGACACTTACGAAAGCTGCACAAGGCGGCTATTTGACTAGATGGACTCGTTATACAGTCAGGATTTGAGCTAAATACATTATCGGGTATTGCTACAGGTGTCTTGTCATAGGTGGTTCCCGGTTCGAGGTTCCAGCTCTATATGAAGTTGTTGAGTATCGGTAAAGACGAATATTAAGCCTAAGGTAGAATTGTTAGAATTTGTCTGATTATTAGTCTAGGAGTTTAGTGTAAATTTAGTTCCTATTATAGCAGGATTGTATAAGTCGGTTTACAGACTCTATAAATATAGAGGGTATCGACTTGAGTCAAGTGGATTAAGAAGTCGAATATGTTTTTTTTCCTTTTGTAGCAGCTGGGTCGACTCTTGTTTTTCTCCCCCCCCCCCATTTCCACAACAAGGAGGTG
This sequence comes from Glebionis coronaria, assembly GCA_025667525.1. Classification (NCBI taxonomy): domain Eukaryota; kingdom Viridiplantae; phylum Streptophyta; class Magnoliopsida; order Asterales; family Asteraceae; genus Glebionis; species Glebionis coronaria. The sequence continues at coordinate 265,486,116 of CM046882.1, read as the reverse complement.
AGGAGGGAGGGTTCTTTGTACCGTTTCTTTTCTTTGTTCTTCATAAACAAATCGTTAGGAGCAAGATTACATGCCGTTTATTTTCTGTCGTTTTGTGTTTGTATTCATTCGTATCGAGTTTCGCATTCTAGCATCCAGGTTGTTGGTCGTTATTCCATCAAAAACATGTGTTTCAGTGAAAATAATTTCAAAAAGTCCCAAACAAGGGATCAAGAATATGCATCAAAATTCAGAATTATTAGTCGATTAAGGCACAGAAACTTAGTTCAACTCATAGGTTGGTGTCACAAGAAAGGAAAAATCCTACTTGTATACGAGTACATGGGAAACGGGAGCCTAGATTTGCATCTCTTTAAGAAAATAATCTTACTGGCATGGGCAAGAAGGTATAGAATAGTTTGTGGTTTGGCTTCTGCGTTGCTTTATTTACATGAAGAATGCAGCAATGTGTTTTGCATAGAGATATCAAATCCACCATTGTTATGTCGGATTCCAATTTCAATACCAAGCTTGGCGATTTTAGGATGGCAAATTTGGTCGATCACGAGAAAGTCACACAAAAAACAAAGTTGGTTGGGACCATGGGTTACATTGTGTCTGTAAGTGTATTGATCAGGCAAGCAAGCAAAGAATCAGACGTTTGTAGCTTTGGTGTTGTTGTATTGAAAATAGCTTGTGGCAAAATCCAATTGAGTTCAACACTCAAGAAAATCAGATATGGTTAATAGAATGGGTTTGCGGTTATATGGGGCAGGGGCCCTTTTAAAAGCAGCCAATCTACACATACAATAATATTTTGAGGAAGAATAAATCTAGCGTTTGATGATCGTTGGGTTATGGTGCGTACACCCTGTTAATCATATGATTCAAGCTAACAAGAGGTGATCCGGAGGTCAGGGAGGATAAAACAAGTGTTTTGTCACACCCCACTATGGCGGAATATGGGGCGCGACGTATGGATATCATCACAACAATAGCGTGTCTATAGAGAGAACTATATGAACTAGAAATGTCATAAAAGGTGACACAAATGTCATGACAATATCTCAACAATGCAGGAGTCTAGGTAAGTAGATAAAGTCCCACCTCTTACCAAAGACAAACAAATAAAACAAACATCAATATACAAGTACTCGTAGTATCAGTTATTCAATCAAAAAAGAAATCTGTGAAGGAACGGGGATCTCCTTCTAAATGCATTCTTATGCGACTCCAATCCTAGCCACTTATGTTCTCACGCTTAACCACATTAACACCTGAAAGAAACACTAAAACACGTCAACAATAATGTTGGTGAGAGTCATAGGTTTAGACTCCAACGTTAAAATCAAGTTATGAGTTGTGAATAATAACCATCAACCAAAGAACATATGGACAATATGCTACAATAATGTATTAACAACTAACATTCAAGATTAACCATTCACTACAATTCCAAGGCTCCCAGCCTTACCAATCACCATGGTCCCATAGGCGCCCATACACCTATGAACCAATCCCATGGCCCCGCCTTGTCAACATCCCTTTGGTACCAAGTCAAACCATAATAAATGAGACGGTACGTGTCCCCCGATCCAAATCATAAACACAATCAAGAATCACATAGCAGTTAATCACATAAGTGTACACACAAGTCCATCGCAAACCATAAAAACATTAACAACAAGAGTTACAAAACCATACAGTGTCTCTTCCATCCCATCTGGAAGTAAAAAAAACATAAAAAGATATGGGACTATGAAACTCACCTGATTGAGCTTCTCCAATAATCCACGCACTAGCAAAAAGCTAACAAAAAAATGCACCCAATCAATACATGAACCAAATACTAAAATTATTCATCAACCTATGATGGATATCTAACATTATCCCATATATATACCCCGTTTATATGCTCTAAGCATTCCATTTCCCATCCCTAACAAGTCCTTATCTTAGTTAAACTTGATACCTATCCCGTTTACTTTTCTCCCAAAACAGTCCCGGTTTTTAGTCATCAAACTATTAGCCAAATGCCAACCTAACCAAACCCATGCTCTCTGTAAAAGAAATCCTATTCCCTTACATGTTTTAGCTAACTCCTCCCTTTTTACCCAACCTTAAAGTTACTGTTAAGACTTTGATATATATATATATTTCTGTCTATACAGATTTTACTGATTTTGAACATACAAAAAGTTCGTTATGATTAGGGGGTCGTACCCTAACCCATTTGCTTAGCCCTCCTCCAGGTCTATTATTTAATATATAAAACAACTCCCACGTTTATTAGAGGGTTCAATTATACTTCTAAGTACCCCAATCACCTTAAAACAAGAATTGAAAACCCGCTGTCCCAAAAACTGTTTTGACCTCCGCCTGTTGTAACCTGTTTTTGACCCAGCTCCCAACCTCCAATTTAGTTCTCGTTTCTTGCATTAGTAAGCTAACTCAATTATCTTTTCATGGGTACTTGGATCGCATCATGAATGTTCCTAGAACTCTAGATATGATCAAAACAATTGACCAAACTTCTGTCCCGTTTTTAAAAACGATTTTCTCATAATTAATCTAATTAATCATACATAAACCCTAATTAAAACCTAAAAACGATTTCCAATGATAAAAATCCATTAATTACATTATTAATTACGGATCATTAACAAACCCTAATCAAAAATTATGAATCTCAAACCCTAATCCTCATAGTAGGTTACAAATACGTAAATTAACGTTAATCAGCCTAGTTTAATTACGTACCATTAAATCCTGAGCATAGATTCGACTCTTCTTGATCATCCATTTCTATTTTACTGACTTAGAGTTTAATTTAAGGTTTATGGGTCGTTTTTGGGGTCTTGGGGTGTTTATATATGCTTTGGTAACCTCCTGATCAAGTTTAGGCCCAATTAGGACTCCTATATGGTAATTATCTTTTTTTTATTAAAATATTCTGCTATGGAGCCCACAATTCCGACTCCCCCTTCATTATTTTATTAATTTAATTTCTATTAACTTATAATTACCATTAGTTAACATCTAGACCCTTCCGGATCAAAACCGGACACCTATTCGCTAAGTTTTCGACTTTCTACATAATTTCCGAACTAACCGTCATTTCCAAAAGTTTCTAATTATGGAAAGTATCTCTAAAACTTATCCTAACCATATAATATGTATTTAATACATACATACAACATACGATACGTACACGAAACCTTGTAAAAACGATATCCGGACTTTCCCGCAGTTCATTTCTGAACTCATTTCATTTCATTTCATTTCCAACACGTACCATGATTTACAAATCATGTTCCTCATTTCGTCCATTCTCATCCCCAAAGTCACACATAAATCACATAAATCACATAGTCACACAATATAACCCAAAAATAAGACTAAGTGACGAACCTCAAAAACCGGGGTTGTCACATCACTCCCACCTAATAGAAATCTCGTCCCGAGATTTACTCCTTAGGATCATCATTAGCAAATATCTAAAGATACTTGTTCCTCATAAATCCTTCCCATTCCCACGTGAACTCTAGTCCACGTTCCAAATTCCATCTAACCATAACTACGGTATATTACCCTTTTTTCCAACGTCTTAGTTTCACGACCTAAAATCTCTACCGGTTCTTCGATGAAACGAAGACTCGTATCCATACTAATATCATCTAACGGTACTTGCAAGGCGGTTCTTGCTAAGAATTTCCTCAAGCTTGATACACGAAATACATCATGCACATGACTAAATTCTCCCAGTAATTCCTCAACCTATAAGCCACTGGTCCAATCCTTTCAAGGATTTCGAACGGACCCATGATTCAAGGTGTTAACTTACCTTTCATCCCAAACCACGTCACTTCTTTCCATGGTAAAACCTATAGCATAACCTTATCCCCAATCTCAAATCCCAACGGCTTACGCCTCTTGTCCACACAGCTCTCTTGTCGGTCATTTGCCATTTTTAACCTCTACTTAAGCACTACCACCACCTCTTGTAGTTTTTCGTTCTAACTTCGGTCCAATATGTTAACTGCTTCTAACTTCACCCCACAGTAACGGTGATCCACCTCATCTTCTATGGATTATCTCCATCAGTTTCTACTACATTTCCTATTACCAGACCAAATGGTTTTCCCTTCTATATCACTACACTATCTTGACAACCCTTTGCTCCCTCAAGCCATGCTTCCTCCATACTACTTCTCGCTTGTCTCTCCATAATCTTAATTTCCATATCATCTTCTATCTCATCTTCAGCCAATAATTTAGGCGATCCTCTTTTATTCCCTACATTCTCATCAGTGAGGAATACGCCCCTCTCACTAGTGACTCTCTTTGTAGAAGAATTCTTCCTAAATAAAATGCATTCTCCAACTATCTCCAAACCGCACGCCAAAGCTCTAGGCGTCTTTCTCAGTTACCCCTATAGTATGCTCATACCAACCATAAGTCTATCAACGGTATACTACGCTTGCTTCCCATCGTTTCTTCCCTTGCCATAATCCTTCATAAGGCATTCCATACCTATTAGGTTAACTTTTACACAAAACCGCCTATTCCATCACATTTGTATGCAATCCTTCCAACTTCTCAACTACGTGACTTCTCATTCCTCTTGAAATATAGGATGAATTAGACAGTCTATCGACTATCACCCAACTCTCATCGTACTTATTCCTCACCCCATTATGTATCCCTTCCACCAACTTCATCCTTACATCGCCCCTTTCTAAGCTACTCCTATCTATGTAGGAAGTATATTCTACGTCCCATTTCTCCATATGATTGTCCAAGCTACGCAACATAAATGTTGTCGCGTTCTCTGCTTTAGATAACTCAACGCGTGCAACCTACCTCCTTCATCCAAACCACCCTAATACGTCATCCATATAGTTCAAGTTCGTCTCAGCTTCACTTCCTTCTTCTTATTCCATGTCTCATCAACCATGCTTGCCTTTCCCAGATGGTACTTGGCCTTGCAATTCTCTTTCATAAATTAACTCCACCCATCACCTTTGCCAAATGTTCAGTCAAGAGGATTGAATATGTTTTGGAGACGTTCATGATCCGTATAGATCAGTCTCTACATCTTGTACCCCAAATACCTCTAGCATTCTAGGCAGATATAACAATCCAGCTCCACTAACTAAGTCTTATCTAGTTCTTCCAAATCTTCAGTTCTTGCAACGTATAAGCAATAGCCTTTCTTTTTCGTTCTCGTACACATCCAAATCCTTGCTCCACGTATCGTCATGCTTCGCAAATTCATCCAGTCCTTCCGATAATGCCAAGATCGGCTCATTATCCAATCCACCTCTTCAGCCTCCAAAATGCTTCCTCATCCTTCTTCACTTCGCCCCTTGCTGGTTCCATGATATGCCATCATATCTAACTACTCATCATGGTAAACTTAATACTAAAACTCACACTTGAAAATCTCACGTATAATTCCACTCCAAAACCAACACATAATTCGCCTCACTCTCCTTCTTAGACTTTGAGTAGATCAAGATGTCGTCGATACTCCCGATGACAACTCGTTTATATACGTTCATGCACACTCGCTTCATTGACTCCATGAAAACCCCTAGTGCTTTGGTGAAGCCAAATGCATAACTGTAAACCCAAAAGCGTCCATTCAACATTCTTAACATCATCCCTGCATCCTCTCTTGGCAGCAACACAAACAAATTTCTACCTCTTTCTACTCGTGAAATTCTACACACATTCTAATAGATCGATACTCCTTCTTATCAACTCATCCAACCGCTTTCACATCACATTTACTACCAGGCAACTCAACCTTTATCTTGAATCCCTTACAATTTCTAACAACTCCTGTCTTTAAAATCATTCCATCAACAATTGCCTTGGAAAGGCACTAACTACAACTCATCTTGCTCCTTCTACTGGCCCTGTTCATGGTTCTACTTCAAGATAATAGGTAAACCTACTAATCTTAAGAAATTTTCGGAAAATTTTACATACCTAACGAATATCACAAGTACCTTTGAAATATCACATCCCCTTCCAACATTCTATATGATGCGTTACTTGTGCCAATATCCATACTTTATACAAATCTCTATTCATCTCCCTTGGCACTCCTAAGAGACCTCATGACCAAATTAGTTCGTCTTTCTACGAACTTCTAACTCCTTCCCTATCACAAAGGGCATTCCAACTATTCTCTCATATGACTATATCAATGCTCTCAATCAATACAAAACCAAAACTACATCTAGAACCCACCAGACACGACCAACGAATCAAAACTATGGATAACTAACGACATTTCATGTGCACCAGATAAAACAAGTCAAAAACCACGAGACTCAAAAGAAAACTCAAACCCAAAACATGTATCAATTCAAATTGACCCATGACAACGAAAAATAATCCAAGAAACACCCAATGGCAACCAAAACATATTATGCCCCGCGAAATATTTTTTGTAAACCTTGCACGACATCGAATTTTCATAAAAGAATATTTTTCTTTACCTCTCCACATCTATGTGACTCAAACGATCTCCCTCTATACGATCACAAGACTCAACTCAAAGACTAGGTACTCCGAACATCCCAAATCCTAAGTTTAAAAACTACTATTCGAAACTCAACCTTGAACCCGACACTTTTACAACAATTTCGACCAGGCTAATGACCTCCCATGACTATACATTCTGAATACTTTAAAAGTACGTTCCGAGTACATAATTTTAGGCTTTTGAATCACCCAAAAAGCTTTAAAAATGAATAAGTTATGACCAAAACAATTTTATACTAGTTGTTTTAAAAACTCAAGAATCATCTTAGTAAATTAACGTAATCATTTTTAAATGAAAAGAAATAAATGCATGTAAAAATTTTATGAACTTTGTTTAGTCTTGTATAAATAATTATAAATGACGTATATTGATTAAACTCACTTATATGAAATATTTAAGTAGGAAAATTTTATTTTGCTTTATTTTAAAGAACGTCTTTTAGAATTTGAAATAAATAAGTGTTGATTACATAAAAAAACTTATTTTATACCTTGTAGCAAACACGAATCCTACACCCTACCCTTATTTTACCGAATACAACCAACTATCTAACTATATAGTAGATTTCCAAGTCCTTTTTTTCAATATATACCAACCAAAAGAAATGTAAGACTCAACACAAAAGATTTCATTATCCCAAAAGAGATCCCAAGTTATTTTGAATAGACTTAAAACCAAAAACACCATTTTAGAACGGACACGTGAAATAGGAAACTCGAAGAATACGCTACAACGGAGGTTGAATATCTAAAAAGAAGCGAGCTAGCCACCCTCCTAAGGATACAATCGTTAATTGTAGGGGATCATACATATATAGGCATATTAGGATACATATACTCAAATCCGTCCAACATCTACTATACAAGCATGTACTAATCCTCTTTCATGCAATCATACTTAGGAATCCATTGAAGTTGTGGTACTTGTATAACTATGTTGGCCACCATACTTATACAATTACCCTTTCTCCAATGCACTCCCTCCTATGATGACACTTATAAGAATTAATACAACACATAACACATAAATCCATCAACTCACCTAAGCACATAACCACATAAACAATAAGGTCAAAAACTCTAACTGATAAAATAACATAGTCAAACTCTTGGAATACAGAAATCCATAGTCTAGCTAAAATAGCATAGACAAAATCCAAAACGAAAACATAATCAATTATAAGTCATGTCGCCCATCAAAATAGAAACACCTTAAAATCCTTCCTACCCATGTACTCCTAGTAACTCGAACCACTACATGATTCTTAGGGAACATAACTTAAACATCAAAAGAAAAATAATATACCTCAGGTACATAAAATAACTCAATAAAAGATAGTAACTACCCTGTACCAAATTATGTACTATAATGTACAATTTAAGCAAAATACAACAATGACTAGCGTGGACGATTATGGTTCAACCCGCACTAGTCACAACACGAAAAGAAAATAACATGTGGTTAAGTATGAACTACTATGGTTCAACCCATACTAGTCAAAACTTAACACACATCGCAAGTAAAAACCAATAACATCAAGAAAAACTTCAATTAATATCAAATGCACACATACTCTTACGACGCCTATATGCGTGGACCCTTAAGCTATAGACTAGGCTACGAGACTAGGCAACCTAATTCTCTATAACCATTGTCTCTGATACCATTCTGTCACACCCCACTATGGCGGAATATGGGGCGCGACGTATGGATATCATCACAACAATAGCGTGTCTATAGAGAGAACTATATGAACTAGAAATGTCATAAAAGGTGACACAAATGTCATGACAATATCTCAACAATGCAGGAATCTAGGTAAGTAGATAAAAGTCCCACCTTATACCAAAGACAAACAAATAAAACAAACATCAATATACAAGTACTTGTAGTATCACTTATTCAATCAAACAAAACAAATCTATGAAGAAACGGGGATCTCCTTCTAAATGCATTCTTATGCAACTCCAATCCTAGCCACTTATGTTCTCACGCATAACCACATTAACACCTGAAAGAGACACTAAAACACGTCAACAATAATGTTGGTGAGAGTCATAGGTTTAGACTCCAACGCCAAAATCAAGTTATGAGCTGTGAATAATAACCATCAAACAAAGAACATATGGACAATATGCTACAATTATGTATTAAGAACTAATATTCAAGACTAACCATTCACCACAATTCCAAGGCTCCCAGCCTTACCAATCACCATGGTCCCATAGGCGCCCATACACCTATGAACCAATCCCAAGGCCCCGCCTTGTCAACATTCCCTTGGAACCAAGTCAAACCACAATAACTGAGATGGTACGTGTCCCCTGATCCAAATCATAAACCCAATCAAGAATCACATAGCAGTTAATCACATAAGTGTACACACAAGTCCATCGCAAACCATAAAAACATTCACAACAAGAGTTACAAAACCATACAGTGTCTCTTCCATCCCATCTGGAAGTAAAAAAAACATAAAAAGATATGGGACTATGAAACTCACCTGATTGAGCTTCTCTAACAATCCACGCACTAGCAAAGAGCTAACAAACAAATGCACCCAATCAATACATGAACAAAATACTAAAATGATTCATCAACCTATGATGGATATATAACATTATCCCGTATATATACCCCGTTTATATGCTCTAAGCATTCCATTTCCCATCCCTAACAAGTCCTTAACTTAGTTAAACTTGATACCTATCCCGTTTACTTTTCTCCAAAAACAGTCCCGGTTTTTAGTCATCAAACTATTAGCCAATCGCCAACCTAACCAAACCCATGCTCTCTGTAAAATAAATCATATTCCCTTACATGTTTTAGCTAACTCCTCCCTTTTGACCCAACCTTAAAGCTACTGTTAAGGCCTCGATATATATATATATATATATATATATATATATATATATATATATATATATATATATATATATATATATATATATATATATATATATATATATATATATATATATATATACTTCTGTCTATACATATTTTACTGATTTTGAACATACAAAACATTTGTTATGATTAGGGGGTCGTACCCTAACCCATTTGCTTAACCATCCTCCAGGTCTCTTATTTAATATATAAAACAACTCCCACGTTTATTAGAGGGTTCAATTGTACTTCTAAGTACCCCAATCACCTTAAAACACAAATTGAAAACCCGCTGTCCCAAAAACTGTTTTGACCTCCGCCTATTGTAACCTATTTTTGACCCACCTCCCAACCTCCAATTTAATTCTCGTTTCTTTCAATAGAAATCTAACTCAATTACCTTTTCAGGGGTACTTGGATCGCATCATGAATGTTCCTAGAACTCTAGATATGATCAAAACAATTGACTAAAATTCTGCCCAGTTTTTAAAAACGATTTTCTCATAATTAATCTAATTAATCATACATAAACCCTAATTAAAACCTAAAAACAATTTCCAATGATAAAAACTCATTAATTACATTATTAATTAGAGATCATTAACAAAACCTAATCAAAAATTATGAATCTCAAACCCTAATCCATCATAGTAGGTTACAAATACGTAAATTAACGTTAATCAACCTAGTTTAATTACGTACCTTTAAATCCTGAGCATAGATTCGACTCTTCTTGATCATCCATTGCTATTTGACTGACTTAGAGTTTAATTTAAGGTTTATGGGTCGTTTTTAGGGTCTTGGGGTGTTTATATATGCTTTGGTAACCTCCTGATCAAGTTTAGGCCCAATTAGGACTCTTATATAGTAATTATCTTTTTTTTTATTAAAATATTCTGCTATGGGGCCCACAATTCCGACTCCCCCTTCATTATTTTATTACTTTAATTGCTATTAACTTATAATTACCATTAGTTAACATCTAGACCCTTCCGGATCAAAACCGGACACCTATTCGCTAATTTTTCGACTTTCTACGTAATTTCCGAACTAACCGTCATTTCCAAAAGTTTCTAATTATGGAAAGTATCTATAAAATTATCCTAACAATATAATATGTACTTAGTACATACATACAACATACGATACGTACACGAAACCTTGTAAAAACGATATCCGAACTTTCCCGCAGTTCATTTCTGAACTCATTTCATTTCATTTCATTTCCAACCCGTACCATGATTTACAAATCATGTACCTCATTTCGTCCATTCTCATCCCCAAAATCACACATAAATCACATAAATCACATAGTCACACAAAATACCCCAAAAATAAGACTAAGTGACGAACCTCAAAAACCGGGGTTGTCACATGTTTAGACATTTTTAGAGAGCGAAAGAGAAAGACTATAAATGTGTGTGTTTTATTGAGAGAGAAAGTAGAACAAGAAAATGGGAATCCTCACCCCTCCATGGAAGTATGTAGGGGTATATATAGGCTAAACAAGGAGTAACTTTGACAACTTGTCAATAGTAGTCCTTTCATATTTTGCCTATCTGAATCTAATGTAATTCCGTAAATGGCACTCACATTTTAGGGCTAACAATATTCCCCCAATGTGGAGACATACGGAATTACTTACAATCTTCCTAACAAGTAAAAATACAACAAAATAAAGTCTTCCAAGGCGCTTACAATGCTGAGGATGTCTTTTAATTCTTCTTGTCTTCATAACTTGTACCTCAGCTTGAATCCTCTTTGTCTTTGCTTGTTGTGGAACATTCGTAATATGCATGATTTGGATTAACTTCCCCCCAATTCATGCAGCATGTATTAAAAAACTTTCTTCATAGACTTCTTTTTGACGAAGTTTCTGAATCAGCTTCCCCCCAAACCAATGTCTGTATCTTAAGCAGGTTCTGACACTTCGATGTAGTTTGAACAATCTTCTAGCTCATCGGTTTAAGTACACAGCGGAAATTTATAGAAGAACCACACCAGATAACACTGTTTCTATATTGTTTCATGTCGTTTAGGTTTTGGTGATAATCTGTTTGGAGTAACATGCAGGGAAATTGATATGAGCTAAAACTCATATCCTTTTATCAACAAATAACCCTAAAACATGAAGCAAAATACCAATTTATCTTGCAAAAACAGTGTTATGTGGTATGTTTGTGTTTGTGTTCACTTGTGTAGGTAAAAGGATACATTTTCAAGCAAACAAGGAATTATCAAGCTTAAATTGATGAAAAAGACAAAGAAGGATCAAAAGTGACAAGACTTTGAAGTACAAGGACCTATCTTGACAAACTGCCAAAGATGAAGGACTAAAGTGCAAATATTGTAAAAAGTCAAGATCAAAGTCAAATTTGGTCAACCATCAAGTCAACAAAGTCAAAGGACCAATTCTGCTCAAGAATGAAGTTGGAAGGACTAAAAGTGCCAAAGAAATGAAGTTACAAGCCTTTAAGTGAAATCTGCCAAAGTAGAGGGGCTAAATCTGCCAACATTGGAAATAAGTTCAAGTTTAATCCATGTGAAACAAGTTCAACCAATGAGAAGGCAGCATATATTGCACACGGATTGCCAAATAATGAGTATTTAATATCCACTCAGCCGCCACTTATTAATGACAAGATCATAACAGTTTGATCCGTGTGACCTTGTTTTAACCACTCAGAGCATGCCACGTGTCATCTTCTAGCAACCAAAAAATTCCCACGATCGTTTTTGAGCTACAATGGATTTCATGAAAAGTTGTTAACACCAAAGTTGCTTATTTTTTAGAGACGAATTCATTGGTAATGATTAATTAACATGAAATCAACTCTAGAAGAAAGCCCCAATTCATGTTCATACTTTGAAGATCAAGTTTGCAGAATCATGCCACGTGGAGACCTGGGATTGGTCTCAACACGTCATCATCCCCAAAAAACTTCTTCTTCAAGCCTATAAATAGCCTGCTAGGTCCTCATTTGTAACAAGTAGTTAAAAATTGTAAAAAAACACACACTTTTCAATTCCTTTCATCTTTCTTCCTTTTTAGTTTAACTACTCAAGAGTTTGACATACTCTTGAGTTAGTTAGTTAGTTAGCAGCTTTTCAACAACTTTGTAACAAATTTCCATGAATAAAATTTGAATTCTCCATTTCCCGCCAAATCTTATATTCACTCTACTGTTCATATCCTGCTCATTCTTGATCATTGTGTTGTTGCATTGAGTTTGTTATGATCATTGAATGATCATAACTAACTTTGAAGAAGATTTGTAGCTGTTTGAGATATTTCAGTTCAAGTCTTAGCATTTTTGAAGAATCCATGCCATAATGATGATTTCTAGTGATTTGTAGCTGTTGTTGATAGTTGATTGGTAGATCTAGTGATAAGGTGGTGGTTATCACTAGGATAAGAGAGTTCAGCACTCCTCTTCTTCCCAATGGTTACTACAAAAGGTTTTGAAGTTTCTGATTTTGGTTCCACTTAATATGTCAATTGCATGCTAAATTTCCTAGTGTAAAACTTGATGATTGTATGATCAAAGTTGCTTAGCTTAGTTGTTGATTGATAGTTTACTTGTTTGTAGCTTGATTTTTGATTTACAGCTTTTGATCTTGGATTATGTTCTAGTAATAGCCTTATTTCAGTCAATTTCAGTCCTTGTATCTTAATTGAGTAAAAGTTGTTCTCTTTGCTTGCTTGAAGTTTAAAAACATCTCATTTTGAGTCTCAAGTTTGGTAGTCAAAGGATTTCATTCAGCTTTAATCATCTCTTAAAAAGTCTTTGGAAATTCTCATAAATCTCAGATAGTGGGTGTTTGGCATTAGTTGGTATTTGATTTTCAAGTATTGGATTTTTGCAAGTTAATGTTCATTTCTAGTTGATAGGTCATAAGAAAGTGTTTTGAACAAGTTTCAAGTCAAATAACTGTTCAAAAAGGCTATTGGCCATAAAAAGTTTGGGTCTATTTTCCTTCAGTTTTGCTCTTAAAAGGTTCTCAATTTGATTTGCTTGGCATTTAATGAATTCTTGATGAAAATTAACCAAACCAGTTCTCATCTCTAGCTCAATATATGAAATTTCAGTTTCCAAAAGCATTTAATACAGTTTTCATTAGGCATTGAGAAATAAGCAAAAATCAGAAAGGCTGAGATAAGCAAAGTTTCTGTAACTTGAAACTGGTTTTTGAGATCTTTTGATTTCATTCATTAAACAAGCCATTTTCTTTCATAAATCCACCTAGAATATGGTATTACATGATATTTGAGAGATTCAGCTTTTTGTCAAAATAATTGGTCAACGCTTGGTCAACGATAAGCTAAATTTAGCTTAATTTGAATTCCCAGCTTATTACTTGATGAAATTTGTTGTAATTTGATTTCCCGTTCATCATTTGAGCTTATTAATCAGTTTAGGCAAGAAAACCAAGTTGTGCTTATTCAGATTGTTCTAGAGCTTATTTTGAGCTTATTGTAGAGTGCTTATTTGCTTATTTTGCACTTTCAGCCAGATTCCTGTTAGAGGTCTTGCTTATTTTGAATTTGTAGTGTTTTGAAACTGGTTTTATTGAATTTGGTTCAATAATAAGCTCAAACGAGCTTATTTGTCTTCATAACCCGTTTTTGGCTTAACAAGTTTTAAAAATTGCCTTTTGGTCCTTTTTGTTTCAAGTAGTTTCTAAACAAGGCTAAACTTCAATCTTTTTAGGGTTTTCAAAAGTTAGTCCTTTCAGTTTTGAGTTTGTTTAAAATCAGTTAGCAAGTTTGTTATTTTGTTACTAATTGGTTAGTTTGTTACAAGTTTTACATTTTTTATCCTTTTAGTTTACTGATTTACATTTTCAGTCCCAATACTTGTTAGAATTTTCATTTTAAGCATTTTACTTTCATAGAATTTACATTTTCAGTCCTTTTAGTTTTAAAATTTACATTTTGAATCTTACTTGAATAAAAATTTGGTAATTGCACTATGTTTTACATATAAGTAGGTAATATTTTTCAGTTTTGCAAGGCTTTGTTGAATTAGCAAATAGAATATCCAAAAAAGATTAACAACCAAAAACAGTTAAAAACCCGATATTGGTTGGACTTTAAATTAGCAAGAACTGAGAAAAACGAACTGCATTATACATAATTTCAAATGGCGCCGCTGCCGGGGAATACTTATGGAGAATATGTAGATTGGTTGTTCTTATATGTTATACGTATTTACTTATAATAATATATGGAAAATATTTTTGTATTTATGAGTTTCTTAAGAGAAACTATATGTACATAAAAACCGAGAGAATCCAATAATATATATTTTTGGGTGCAATCTCTTAGGAAAAAGATTGCTTTTTGGATTTTTTAATTTTTTTTTGGTCAATTCTTTAGGAAAAGAATTGTTTTGTTAATTTTTTAGTTTTTATATATTTTTATATTTTTAAGTTTGTTTAAAATCAGTTAGCAAGTTTGTTATTTTGTTACTAATTGGTTAGTTTGTTACAAGTTTTACATTTTTGATCCTTTTAGTTTACAGATTTGCATTTTCAGTCCCTATACTTGTTAGAATTTTCATTTTAAGCATTTTACTTTCATAGAATTTACATTTTCAGTCCTTTTAGTTTTAAAATTTACATTTTGAATCTTACTTGAATAAAAATTTGGTAATTGCACTATGTTTTACATATAAGTAGGTAATATTTTTCAGTTTTGCAAGGCTTTGTTGAATTAGCAAATAGAATATCCAAAAAAGATTAACAACCAAAAACAGTTAAAAACCCGATATTGGTTGGACTTTCAATTAGCAAGAACTGAGAAAAACGAACTGCATTATACACAATTTCAAATGGCGCCGCTGCCGGTTCTTTGACTTTACGAGAGACTATCGATTGACGGTTTTCATTGGCTTTTGGGATTCGTTCACTTTGTGAACGTTATTTTTACGTATCATAAATCAAAAACAAATAAAAAAATCAAAAATATAAAAATATATAAAAACTAAAAAATTAACAAAATAATTCTTTTCCTAAAGAATTGACCAAAAAAAAATTAAAAAATCCAAAAAGCAATCTTTTTCCTAAGAGATTGCACCCAAAAATATATATTATTGGATTCTCTCGGTTTTTATGTACATATAGTATTTTCTCTTAAAAAACTCATAAATACAAAAATATTTTCCATATATTATTATAAGTAAATACGTATACGTATAAGAACAACCAATCTACATATTCTCCATAAGTATTGCCAAGGCAATACACCGTGTTGAGGGGCGTTCCGGTCCTTGACACGTGTATCGATCAAACAAAATAAAGCAAGAATAGATAAATACTCTCAATAAGCAACAATTCGAAGAATACGAACATTTAAGTGAATAGAAAGGCGATGTGCTATAAAATGCCATCTAAAGGTCAATAGGTACTTAAGTGCTTCGCGCCACCTAACCCCCCGTTCACTTGTAAGTATTCTAAGAAGGAAGGCTTCATTGGGGGTCTTGCACCCAAGTAGTACATACGTATATTGTTATTTTCTTGTGGATATTTAATATTGAAACTCGAAGAGGATAATCCTTTTCTCTTCAAAGTCGCACGAGAGCTTCTCTCTCATTCCTCGTATTGAGTTGCATGCTCACTCGCGGGCGTGCACAAATACCGATTGGTGTACAACCTCTTCCTCCGAAAAGGAAGAAAAGGAGAAAGAGTAAGACCACCACCGTCCACCAAGCCGATCACGAGAATCGTGCTTTGACTCCTCCACCACAAGAAGCCATGGCTATTGATAATCTCTCTTTGATGGAACGTATGCAAACCAATATTCATGGATATGCTAGTGCTATTAAGATTCCCGACTTTCCCGCGAACACATTTGAGCTACACACATCTATGATTACTATGGTTTCACAATCACCTTTCTATGGTAACAAGAATAAGGATCCTCATGATTACCTTAAGAGATTCCTTTCTCTTTGCAATACCATTAAGCACAATGGAGTTCCCCATGAGGTTATTAGGTTGATGTTAATGTCATTTTCACTCGAGGGACCCGCTAAGCATTGGTTAGACACCCAACCACCCGATAGTATCACCACATGGGATGGTTTCACCACTAAGTTTTTGAACAAGTTCTTTCCTCCACATAAGACTATGGCCTTGAGGACCTTAATTATAGGCTTTCAACAAAAACCGAGTCAATCCTTTAGTGATGCTTGGGAAGAGTATAGTGAATTATTGAGGCGATGCCCTAATCATGGATTGGATGATGTTCACCAAATCAATATCTTCTATAATGGCCTTAAATCTCACCACCAAGATTCACTCAATGCTTCCGCGGGAGGGAATATTCTTCTTAAATCCTACCAAGAGGCTTTGGACATCATTGAGACTAAAGAAATGGTTCAAACAAACAATCAATTTGAAGAAAGGGTTCATGTTATCCAAAACAATTCTCAAAACCCTTGTGACAACCAACTCCTCAAGTTTCAACAAGAGATGTTTCAAAGGATGGATAGAGATAGTGAGAGGAATTTGAAAGTACAACAAGAACTACTTCAATCTTTTAAGAACATGTCCTTGAACAATTCTTCAAATAATGTGAATGCCATTGCCCTTTCTTGTGTTACTTGTGGAGGTCCCCATTCTTATGAACAATGTGATAAGGTGGAAGTGTATCAAGGGGAATGCTTTGCTTACCAAGAGGAACATCGTGAACACTTCAAGCCAAATATCAATCCAAATAACCTTTCTTACAAATCCCAAAATTACCTTACTCCACCCGGATTCCCACCCCAACCACCCACCCAAATTCAACAAAATCCTCCTTAAATTTTACCAAGGAATCAAGGGCAAAGACCACCTTACCAAGGAAATAACTACAAGGCAACCAATCATTTTCAACCCCAAGCAAATACTTTCTATCCACCAAACCAAGGGTTTAATCCACCACCTCAATCTTTCCCACAACAAGGTTTTTATCAAGGAAATGTGCAACCTAACCCCATGGATTTGATGCTTCACAAGTTTACTTCTTTTGAGAAACAATTGAGAGATAATCAAGAGGAAAATAACAAGAAATTTGCTCTTCTCCAAAACCAAATTATGTTTAATCAAAGACCACAAGGGGATTTACCTTCCAACACACAAACAAACCCAAGGGCCAATGTCAATGCTATTACAACAAGGAGTGGAACAACAACAAAGGATCCTTCACCTCCTAAACCTACAATTGTTAAACCCACTTGTGCTCCTACTTGTGACAAGCCCTCTACCTCTACTTCACCACCTCAAAATGCTCCCATTTCTCCAATTTCAAAGCCTACTCATGAAGCACTCCATAAGGAAAATCCTTCATCAACCACTCAACCACAACCAAAACCAAGTCTTCCTTATCCCTCAAGATTGAGAAAAGAAAAGCTTAAGAACAAGGATGATATCCAAGTTTCTAACTTTTTGAGGATGTTCAAGCAACTTAACATCAATATATCCTTTGAGGAAGCCTTAGCCAATATGCCTAAGTTTGCTAAGATAATTAAGGACTTGCTTTCTAACAAGGAAAGATTGGTGGATTTGCCTAATGCTTCTTTGAATGAAAATTATTCCGCGGTTTTGCTTAAGAAGTTGCCTACTAAGCTTGGAGATCCGGGGAGGTTTTTGATTCCTTGCAATTTCCCGGGGGTGGAAAATTGTACGGCTTTAGCGGATTTAGGAGAAAGCATAAATCTTATGCCATTATCGGTTTGGAAGAGACTTTCACTTCCCGAGCTCACTCCTACTAAGATGACTCTTGAGTTGGCCAACCGTACTATAGCTTATCCGGTGGGAATTGCGGAGGATGTTTTTGTGGGGGTTGATAGATTTACATTTCCTGCAGATTTTGTGGTGGTTGATTAAGATATGGATCCTAGAGTGCCTTTGATTGTTGGTAGGCCATTTTTGAGAACGGGTCGTACTTTAATCGATGTGGCGGAAGGAGAACTTACAATGCGGGTAGGAGATGAGAGAGTTGTGTTTAACATGGGGAAGTTGTCTAAAAAGTCTAATGAGCCCGAAGCGGTAAAACATATTGATGTTGTGCATGAGGAGGAAACACAAGATGATCTTCTTGATGAAGTTTGTGATGAGTACTTTTATGAAGCTTGCTCAAGTGGAGATTATGATTTACCTCATATTGAGACCATTGCTTCCATCACTTCATTTTTGGATTGTCATGCACATCAAGAGCTAAACCTTAGTGAAATCCCATATGACACTCCACTTTTCCACAATGATAACCATGTTTATGAGAACTTCAGTGATGGAGAATCTTCTCTTTGTGATTCACCAACATATGATGACTATAGTGATGATGAGCTTTCTACTTGTGACTCCCCATTTGTTGATGATCATACTTCCTTTGGTTTTGAGGGATCACCAATTTTTGATAGTCCAATCTATGATGTTTATGGTGATGAGGAGGATTCTATCATTGATGAGATTGATGAGTTTTTAGAGGTGGATATACCTTTTGATTACATTCTTGGTTATCTTGATGAGGAGGGGGACATACTCTATTTAGAATCTCTATTGAATGAAGATCCTTTACCTTTTTCCTTGCCCACCTCACCCTTTCAAAGTGATAAACGAGAACAAGTCATGATGGTTCCTTCCAAGAGCTTGTTGTTACCCATGCCTTCACAACCTTTCTCTCACCATGTGACCTGCAAAGAAGAGTCTTCTAAGGCAACCAACACTTATTGTTTTCCCATCAAGGAACGGATTTTTGATCCTGGCATAGAGCTTGCTAAACCATCTCAGTATCCACCTGATGCAATAAAAGGAAACCTTATGAAAGATTTGAGAGCTTTACACTATCACCCTGGGAAGAACATATGGGACACCATTTTAGAGAACTACACCTCATTCTTTTCACCATTGCTTGGGAAGCTAGTTGTTGAATTGTATTATAAGTGGGAGGGTAATTATGTATTTGATCCTGGGGGATATTTATGGAGTTTTGATAAATGAACACTTGTTTTACCTCATCATGGAGATTTTTCTTAAAAAGGGCAACATTTTTCTTCTCCATGATAGGTTTTTGACACTTTTAAGTGTGGGACGAGTCGAGCTAGAGACTCATTAACTCAAGCATCGTATAACTAGGTTTAGAGTGTTGTAGGTTAGGAATAAAGGTATAGACTTGGAGATAAGTGTAGGGGAGACCTTCTTTTGTCTTCATGATTGTTTGTAGGGTTGCTCACTCATCTCATGCTTTGGAGCTTATGGAGGAGGCCCTTGTATCCGGTTCACTTCGTTACTATAGTGATTTTTCATTGACACCTTATGCTTACACATGATTTCACTAATAGTTGTCCTTTCCTTAACTTGGGTTAAGCAAAGTCTATTCATTGTCATAAGTGTAGGGGAAGTTTTTATACTTCCATGCTCTTAAACATTGAGGACAATGTTTAGCTTAAGTGTAGGGGGGTCTTCTATCGAAGTGACCTTACCTAGAACTTGTCATTGTCTTGCATGATAACATGGAAAATTGATTTTTCGACAATTTTCAAATTTTTGATCTACTTTGGCCAACAAAAATATGCATTCATAATTTTTGCATCAATCATTTTGCATAACACATTTGCATTGTATATATCTTTTCTTTTATTTTTCATCAAATATATAAAAAGAGAAAAAATATAATAAAAACATGGTTTTAACAAGTTTAGACTTCTTTGACATATTAGGCCCGCCATGGATATTTTGACTCAACCCGAGTTTGCTTATTTTAGCACTCTCTAGCTAGTATCCTTAACCATGTAGTCCTTCATTGGTCTATTAGGCTAAGCATCCACCAATCTCATTATTTGAGATTTTAAATTTATGGAGAATGGGAAGTGATAGAGTTGAAGCAAGTATAAAAGGGCTAGATAAACTTCATGATAATTACTTGTGGCTAAACCCTTCTCTTCTTTACCTCTAATTTCTTCGCATGTATATAATTGTTAATAAATAATCAAGAACGGTTTTAATTGGTTTGTAATCTCTTATGCATTTTTGTCTAATCATTCATGGTTGGTATGAGTACGTTTTAAGATTCTAAGTTAGAACGTTTTATGTGTACTAGACTTATGTCATGCTCAATATTTAGCGGGTGTTTTTCCTTTTATTCTTTTCAACTTTCTTTGTGAGGAATAAAGAAAAATAAGAGCGGCTTATGAAAAAAAATGAGTGGCTAGAAAGAAAAAAAAGAAGAAAAAGAAAAAAGAAAAAAATAATTATACAAGACTCCCAAGAGGGGCAGTGTGGTGTTAATTATAGTGACTATTGAGTTCCAATATTACCTTGACGGGTTGCGGGGATTCAATAGATTGCTCCAATCCAATATTACCTTGACGGGTTGCGGGGTTGAAGATCCAAAGTCTCAAAAAGATGGCGGATGTAAATTATTGCGTGAGTTTTATTTTTCTTTCCTTAGCGAGTGTGTAGCTACTTATGAAAGCATGACATGGGGATTTTACACATAAGGCGAATGACTTATTACTCTTGAAACAGACTTGTATTAATTGTGAGCGGTTTTTCAAGTAATGGATGAGAGGATTACTTAGGATTAAAACCGTGCTTCCTTATTTTTGGATTTTACACTTCTTATACTTCACACTTGAAATAATGACAAACTTTCCTTCAAGCAATTTGTTCAAATAATAACCGGTTCCACATTTAATTGTCATGAATAAGTTGATGCACTTTTTACTTGTGAATACAATGATCCCATTTTTAAGCTTGGAATGGGGAAAGTGAAACTTGAGGGTGATAAATGTCCATGGTACCCAAGCCCTAATCAAAGTCATTGAATTCTTTATGAGTTATTTCCATCAAAACCATTTCAAGAAAAAAAAATCAAAAAGATATAGATAGAATTGTATTTTGTTCATTGCATTATTAAAAGTCAAAATCATGCATCATGTAGTTTAGAGTAGTGTAGATGCATCTCATATGGCCAAGGTGGGTTAATTATGAGGAGAATGGAAATTTGAGCTTTAATATATATAATTGCATGAGGACATGACAATGTTCAAGTGTAGGGAATTTGATATGAGCTAAAACTCATATCCTTTTATCAACAAATAACCCTAAAACATGAAGCAAAATACTAATTTATCTTGCAAAAACAGTGTTATGTGGTATGTTTGTGTTTGTGTTCACTTGTGTAGGTAAAAGGATACATTTTTAAGCAAACAAGGAATTATCAAGCTTAAATTGATGAAAAAGACAAAGAAGGATCAAAAGTGACAAGACTTTGAAGTACAAGGACCTATCTTGACAAACTGCCAAAGATGAAGGACTAAAGTGCAAATATTGTAAAAAGTCAAGATCAAAGTCAAATTTGGTCAACCATCAAGTCAACAAAGTCAAAGGACCAATTCTGCTCAAGAATGAAGTTGGAAGGACTAACAGTGCCAAAGAAATGAAGTTACAAGCCTTTAAGTGAAATCTGCCAAAGTAGAGGGGCTAAATCTGCCAACATTGGAAATAAGTTCAAGTTTAATCCATGTGAAACAAGTTCAACCAATGAGAAGGCAGCATATATTGCACACGGATTGCCAAATAATGAGTATTTAATATCCACTCAGCCGCCACTCATTAATGACAAGATCATAACAGTTTGATCCGTGTGACCTTGTTTTAACCACTCAGAGCATGCCACGTGTCATCTTCTAGCAACCAAAAAATTCCCAGGATCGTTTTTGAGCTACAATGGATTTCATGAAAAGTTGTTAACACCAAAGTTGCTTATTTTTTAGAGACGAATTCATTGGTAATGATTAATTAACATGAAATCAAATCTAGAAGAAAGCCCCAATTCATGTTCATACTTTGAAGATCAAGTTTGCAGAATCATGCCACGTGGAAACCTGGGATTGGTCTCAACACGTCATCATCCCCAACAAACTTCTTCTTCAAGCCTATAAATAGCTTGCTAGGTCCTCATTTGTAACAAGTAGTTAAAAATTGTAAAAAAACACACACTTTTCAATTCCTTTCATCTTTCTTCCTTTTTAGTTTAACTACTCAAGAGTTTGACACACTCTTGAGTTAGTTAGTTAGTTAGCAGCTTTTCAACAACTTTGTAACAAATTTCCATGAATAAAATTTGAATTCTCCATTTCCCGCCAAATCTTATATTCACTCTACTGTTCATATCCTGCTCATTCTTGATCATTGTGTTGCTGCATTAAGTTTGTTATGATCACTGAATGATCATAACTGACTTTGAAGAAGATTTGTAGCTGTTTGAGATATTTCAGTTCAAGTATTAGCATTTTTGAAGAATCCATGCCATAATGATGATTTCTAGTGATTTGTAGCTGTTGTTGATAGTTGATTGGTAGATCTAGTGATAAGGTGGTGGTTATCACTAGGATAAGAGAGTTCAGCACTCCTCTTCTTCCCAATGGTTACTACAAAAGGTTTTGAAGTTTCTGATTTTGGTTCCACTTAATATGTCAATTGCATGCTAAATTTCCTAGTGTAAAACTTGATAATTGTATGATCAAAGTTGCTTAGCTTAGTTGTTGATTGATAGTTTACTTGTTTGTAGCTTGATTTTTGATTTACAGCTTTTGATCTTGGATTATGTTCTAGTAATAGCCTTATTTCAGTCAATTTCAGTCCTTGTATCTTAATTGAGTAAAAGTTGTTCTCTTTGCTTGCTTGAAGTTTAAAAACATCTCATTTTGAGTCTCAAGTTTGGTAGTCAAAGGATTTCATTCAGCTTTAATCAGCTCTTAAAAAGTCTTTGGAAATTCTCATAAATCTCAGATAATGGGTGTTTGGCATTAGTTGGTATTTGATTTTCAAGTATTGGATTTTTGCAAGTTAATGTTCATTTCTAGTTGATAGGTCATAAGAAAGTGTTTTGAACAAGTTTCAAGTCAAATATCTGTTCAAAAAGGCTATTGGCCATAAAAAGTTTGGGTCTATTTTCCTTCAGTCTTGCTCTTAAAAAGTTCTCAATTTGATTTGCTTGGCATTTAATGAATTCTTGATGAAAATTAACCAAACCAGTTCTCATCTCTAGCTCAATATATTAAATTTCAGTTTCCAAAAGCATTTAATACAGTTTTCATTAAGCATTGAGAAATAAGCAAAAATCAGAAAGGCTGAGATAAGCAAAGTTTCTGTAACTTGAAACTGGTTTTTGAGATCTTTTGATTTCATTCAATAAACAAGCCATTTTCTTTCATAAATCCACCTAGAATATGGTATTACATGATATTTGAGAGATTCAGCTTTTTGTCAAAATAATTGGTCAACGCTTGGTCAACGATAAGCTAAATTTAGCTTAATTTGAATTCCCAGCTTATTACTTGATGAAATTTGTTGTAATTTGATTTCCCGTTCATCATTTGAGCTTATTAATCAGTTTAGGCAAGAAAACCAAGTTGTGCTTATTCAGATTGTTCTAAAGCTTATTTTGAGCTTATTGTAGAGTGCTTATTTGCTTATTTTGCACTTTCAGCCAGATTCCTGTTAGAGGTCTTGCTTATTTTGAATTTGTAGTGTTTTGAAACTGGTTTTATTAATAAGCTCAAACGAGCTTATTTGTCTTCATAACCCGTTTTTGGCTTAACAAGTTTTAAAAATTGCCTTTTGGTCCTTCTTGTTTTAAGTAGTTTCTAAACAAGGCTAAACTTCAATCTTTTTAGGGTTTTCAAAAGTTAGTCCTTTCAGTTTTGAGTTTGTTTAAAATCAGTTAGCAAGTTTGTTATTTTGTTACTAATTGGTTAGTTTGTTACAAGTTTTACATTTTTGATCCTTTTAGTTTACTGATTTGCATTTTCAGTCCCTATACTTGTTAGAATTTTCATTTTAAGCATTTTACTTTCATAGAATTTACATTTTCAGTCCTTTTAGTTTTAAAATTTACATTTTGAATCTTACTTGAATAAAAATTTGGTAATTGCACTATGTTTTACATATAAGTAGGTAATATTTTTCAGTTTTGCAAGGCTTTGTTGAATTAGCAAATAGAATATCCAAAAAAGATTAACAACCAAAAACAGTTAAAAACCCGATATTGGTTGGACTTTCAATTAGCAAGAACTGAGAAAAACGAACTGCATTATACACAATTTCAGAAATCAGCAACAATTCTTCTCACGCCTATAGAATACTTCATAAAAATCATATAAAGTAAGTAGATACCATTCCATGTACACTACTTCCCCCTGGAAGTTGATCCGATTACTTCAAAGTACACGATCTTCCCCCATGATGATTTCGAACTCTCGGAAGCATCATTATCGTGGACGTCCATATACTCGAGAAGTTCTTAGTCTTAAGAAAATGTCTTGAAAAGTTTTGAAAGTCATTGAAAAACTTTGAAAAATTTTGCTTAGATTATGAAGTACCATTGTCGTTGTGTAGCTCATAAATATCCCGTGAGAATTGATTGCTGATTCCATCTCTCTATGTCTAACTTACCAACCTCGAAATCATTCAGCTATTTGTTGTGACCACATGTGAATTAAACCCGATATTCCAAACTTTAAACTGAAGTACAATCCCCCAAATTTGTTACTTAAGCTTGCACTTATGTCGATTGAAGAATGGTGCAGAAACAAGTCTCTTATACCTCTTGAAGTAATCCACACGAGCAACTGCGTGTGACACCCAAAAATGATAGTTATCCATGTCGTCGGCCATCCACCCCTTGACAGTGGAAACTAGATAATTCAAGTCTCAATCATAAATTTTATCGCCCAATCAAGTCATCAATCGATAGATTGGGTTTGAAGAAAAGGGGTAGAAAATAGAAGGAAGGCTCAATGATGAAATAAGTAGACGCCTTCATGAAATCCCACTTCAAATTCAAATAAAGAATACCAAATCCACTTCGTGATCACTTGTCTTTGTAGAATCAAAACTAGCCGTTGTCGTTTAAGTGAATCTTATATCGGATTGTTTTAGCGTTAAGTGTTTTGTTTGCTTTGGTGTTGTGTGTTGTGAATGTCGCTAACTAGAACAAATTATGAAGGAATTATCATTAAGGGACAAAATTTGTCTAGATAACTTGTCATTGAAGCTCAACGCCAGTCATATGCTCAACATCGAAAATATTAGGTTTAAAACCTAAAATTTTCTTAAACATTTAAGCACTTTCGTTCGAACCATAACCAATACCCGGCTAAAACAATTTGACCACTTTTGCTACATAAATACCCGATCAAATAGTATTACGTCCACGCAGCCCAAGAAATTATGAAGCCCGAATTGCAACACATTACCACGCAGGACAAATCTCTTAGCAAAATCGGTATTGTATATTACAAGCTTATCTATGTTGGATTTATACCCGGTCCAATGACCATATATATATTACCCCTACCCTAGTAATTAGGAAACCTAATCACTTTGCATAAAAAAATACGCAGCCTCCATCTTACTCTTGTTCATTCCGCCTCATCTCATCTACTCTCAAACGAGTCACAAAAAAATCATCTCCATCGCAACCTATAATCATCCAAAAATTCGAATCATCCTGTCTCATGATCATCAATCTAAGAAACCAAAACCAATCTCTTATCGAAAAACACAAATAATATTCAACATCACTACACCAAACCCTTTCTTTTTCGGTTGCTAATCTGAACCAAACAAACGAGGTTAAAAACAAGCGAGTGTTCTTTAAGGTCCTTTAAATAGGATCTCGGGTAAGAATGTTGTTATTCGATTTGTGTTTTTGTGTCTATAAACGAATCAAAGAGGAACTAAACACTCTTGTTTGAGTTCTTTATCTTTTAAGACTCGAATATAAAAACGATGGTTTAAACCATTACAGTCATCTATGATGAACTCGAGTTTAAATCTATATAAAGATTTTGATAATCAAAAATGAAACTCGAATCTGAGATGTTATATCATTGCATGTTTTTTTTGTTATTTGAGTACTGATGTGGATGGAGTTGTGATGAGACGAAGGGATTAGGATTAGACGAGTTGGGTGTTGAATTGTAGTATATAATTAGAAAGAGTATATGGTCTCGGTTTATATCTGGTTTGGTCATTATGTCACAATGTTTTTTTTCCAAATGAGTCATCGCAGTGTAGAAACCACACCCATCGTAATGTTTTTCAAAACTATCCATCGTAATGTTTTTCAAAACTATCCATCGTAATGAAAATACCACCCCATCGCAATATTTTGAGCCATCGCAATGTACCCATCGTAACGAGTTGAGTCATCGGAATGTACCCATCGCAACGAGTCATCGCAACGAGCCATCTAAATGACCCATCGCATTAGCCCATCCCAATGAGCCATCGGAATGACTCCATGGCAACCCAGCCATCGAATCAATGCGATCGTAAGAAGCCATCGTAAAGGGTTTTGACCAACATTTTGTAATCCCGAAAAAAATGGATCAGATCCATATTTGTCCTTTTCCCCAAAAAAATTAGATCTTAGCAGATTTTGAAGGGACAAAAACAAAAAAAACAGGTACAAAAAAATGGGACACAAACAATTATGACGAGGCTAGAACAGACACAGATACAATAAAGAGTGATATATTGAGACATGAATTGATAAAAATGGATAAAAATGGATAATAATGACACACAAACACCAACCTTGAATCAGGATAGTACAAATCGCGACTCTGATAACACAACACGAACATCAAAATAATAAGCAAACACAAACACAAAACACCCCCGGTTAGCTCTAATACCAATTGTTAACCATAAGATTCAAGCTAACAAGAGGTGATACGGAGGTCGGGTAGGATAAAACAAGTGTTTAGACATTTTTAAGAGAGAGAAAGAGAAAGACTATAAATGTGAATGTTTTATTGAGAGAGAAAGTAGAACAAGAAAATTGGAATCCTCACCCCTCCATGGAAGTATGGAGGGGTATATATAGGCTAAACAAGGAGTAACTTTGACAACTTGTCAATAGTAGTCCCTCCACGTTTTGCCTATCTGAATCTAATGTAATTTCGTAAATGGCGCTCACATTTTAGGGCTAACACACCCTGATTTAGAAATTCACCCATCCATGATACAAGCAATTCAAGTACTGAACTCTGAAGGTTCCCTACCTATACACCCCTCAAGGATGTCGGTTGTGTCTTACTTGACATCAATCAATGTTTGATACCAGTCACTTTATATCGTTTCTAATAAAGAATTCTCAAAACACCCCCGGTTAGCTCTAATACCAATTGTTAACCATAAGATTCAAGCTAACAAGAGGTGATACGGAGGTCGGGTAGGATAAAACAAGTGTTTAGACATTTTTAAGAGAGAGAAAGAGAAAGACTATAAATGTGAATGTTTTATTGAGAGAGAAAGTAGAACAAGAAAATTGGAATCCTCACCCCTCCATGGAAGTATGGAGGGGTATATATACCCCTTGGTTTAAATAAAAGAATGTCAGAGCAACACACTTCGCATTAACATTCACATAAAACGAAACCTTCGAATTGAGGCAAGAAGGAGACTAAGCGATTCTACCGCAAATGCCCCACTTCTATTAGTTTAGATAGAATAATGACATATAATGAAAGCGAAATAGACCAGGGATACTAAGGAAAAATATTTTTCAGCACGTTTTAAGTTACCCGGCCGGCTTGTTGATTTACTGAGTTACCGGTTTAACTAGTTCGACCACCAGGCCAATCAGTTTACTAGAAAAAAATCTTTTAAGCTTACTTAACATCTATAAAACATGTTAAAACCCATAGTCAAAGATATATAAAACACGAAAAACAAAAGTAACGACATTATAAAGGTAAAAGGATTTAACATTCTGTAAATGACACAACTAAAGTTTGAACTTTATATAGCATAAAGGTTTTTGTTTACTACGTATTATTTTGAACATGTAAATGACGATCTTTGATCTTCTCCTAATTGCTAATTTGTCAATACGGTAAAACGATTATCAGAGATCAGATCTTTAATTACAGCTGATGAACTTCTTCAATTTACATATAATTACTTCATCCCTAACTACCTTCACCCAGAAGTACCTGCCCCCAAGCAAATATAGGTCAATTCCATTAAGGGAAAGTAGGGGTATATACTAGATTTTTCAAATTTGCATATAATCATATCCCCTTGTCTCGCTTTCTCATAAGCGTCCTTGTTCACCATGAAATCCACATATCTCAATTGCACACTATAGGCGCGGCCAAAATTTCCAGTTTTGAGATAAACTGTGGCGCACTCGACATAGACCCCACTGTTACTTTATTTTGTGCCTTCTACTTACCCGCGTGTATTAACAGATGGGTATCTTTCTCAAAACATGCGAGTGGGCCCCAATGCTACGAGGAGAAATTGGATTCATTAAGAAACTGAAACACCAATTTCTTTTGGATTGATAACATAACCTTTATTTTTGATTTCCCATTCGTTACCCCAGAGACGCTGAGGAAAGATCCCAAAACCTAACCCTGGTTCGTATAGTGAAGTCGATGCGCAAACAATAGACACAACCCGTATTGCTATCTAGGCTTATCCTGAGGCCTTACTATATTTGATAGGCTTAAGTCACGCGAAAATCTTTGGTGATAACGAGGTTCCCCAATTACACGATCATGACAGCTAGGGTTAGTGATCATCTCTCCGCCCTGTGTGACCTTGTAAGTACCCCAATCTTGGATATTTTGCTAACTCAATCTTTCTTTCTTCTTGTTCGTAGAGATAGATATTTTGGACATTATCATAAACCTGTTGTAGTGGAACTCATCGTCTTATCACAGCCATTGCATGAAGGTGAGGTCTCAGTGAGCGTGGCCATAGCTGGGCAAATAATGGAGATAGACGTTCAGGCATCCTCTTCTTTCAAGTAAGGGAAATCCCTTCTCCCATTCCTCTTTAGTCT
This sequence comes from Glebionis coronaria, assembly GCA_025667525.1. Classification (NCBI taxonomy): domain Eukaryota; kingdom Viridiplantae; phylum Streptophyta; class Magnoliopsida; order Asterales; family Asteraceae; genus Glebionis; species Glebionis coronaria. Next base: position 265,456,834 of record CM046882.1, on the reverse strand, counting down.
GTAGCAGCGCAACAACAACCACCTCTCTAAGAAAGTAGTATCAACCTCTCCTCACTGAACATTACAAAAAATACTGAGATTGCACAAGAAGAATACGAGACAAAAAAAAGGAAGCCACTTCCAGCCTTCTTAGAAAAAGGCGCGGAGTGTTGGGAATAAAATGTAGCTAGTACACTTGGACGCTGACAAAAAGAAAACAAGCGTTGATAAGAAGAAAACAAACGTTGACAGGTCAAGCGTTGATAGGAAGAAGTCAAGCGTTGATAGGTTGAAGACAAGCACTGATAGAAAGATATGGTCTATGCGTATTATGTTTCTAGTTTGTTTCTAGTAAAGATAGGATCAACAATGTATTTTCTATAATTATCTTTACCTAGAATAGCTGATACGTAGACTCTTGTACAAGGCTTCTTATGTCTATAAAAGAAGACCTTTAGGTTTAGTTTTTATATAAGTTTTCATACGTTTAACACTTTCATTGTAAGCAAGTTCGTTATTATCAATCAAGTGAAAGTTTGTTTTACAACTGTTTGTGTGTTCTTGTTTTATTGTTAATTCCGCATAACACTTAAATTGTTATATAAATAAAAAAAGTTTCTCTACGTGTTTAACTAATCTCGTTTACACAATCTAAATCGATCTAAGTTTGGGATCAACAAGTGATATCAGAGCTTGTTGAGAAACTTTGATCTAAAGAACACAAGAACCCTAAACTGCCAAAAACCCTAATTTTCACAAAACCCTAAAAACACCATGTCTACCCTAGAAACAAACTCCTCCTCCTCCTCAAACCACAACATTTAGATTCCCATGCTAGATATAGACAATTTTGAGCTGTGGAAGTTCAACTTTGAGCAATATCTACAAATTCATGATTACACCTTGTGGGAAATCATTGAATATGGAAACACATTCGATAAAGCTCAAAAGATCACAGCTACCGTTGCTGCAAGAACAGCTGTATAAGGTTCTACTGAAGAGGAACGAAAAGAAATACCTGATGATGGTAGAGCTATTTCAGTTGAGGACATAGCAAAGAGAAGGGTTGACATGAAAACCCTAAGCATTTTGAAACTCTCCTTGGGTCAAGAAAATCAACACAAATACAGAGGCTATGAGTCTGCAAAAGATCTTTGGGCAGCTCTTGAAGTTGCTTATGGTGGTAATGCTGAGACTGTGCAAGAGAAAAAGAAGCAACTCTTACATGAGTATGCTGTTTTTAAGGCTCAACCTAATGAGAAGCTAAGTAGTGTGAGAAGCAGACTTCTTGACATCACAAGCAAGCTATCTTTCATGGGAACAGTGATTGGTGATGCTGATATTATCGCCACTTTTCTTAAAAGCCTTGGTGATGCATGAAAGATTGAAGCAAGATCTATAATTTCCAATAACACTCACAAAAGTTCTACTTTTGATGATGTTTACAACAAACTGAGGCTGTTGGAGAATGAAACTCTTTTGGATCATGGAAGTAATTCCACCAATGGAAACATGGCCTTCTTCTCACATAGTGAAGGTCAATTTGATCAAAAGGAGTCATACATGCACCCCGTTACTGGATCAACTTGTGTCAATGCTGGATCATATCCTGTCAACGTCTAACATTCAGACGCTGACACATACAAAATTGACTCACCAAGAGTTAAGCCTGCTGGTATTGATCTGGATATTGTGTGTGCATACATTGCTTCATTGCCCAATGGTTCAGTGATTACAAATGAGGACTAATACTCGGTTTTACCCAAGTATAAAATAATGTTGTTCCAAGTCTTTTCGAATTGAAAACCGGTCTTAAGTGCGACTCAATTGTCTTTTGGTGAATCAAGAGAATGGTTTGGTTTGTTTGTTTTAAACTATTAGCAAGTAATTAAAGTGTCGTTGAGTAAAATGGAAGTTAAAAGATTAATTTGAATGACGAGTAAAAATAAATGCATAAAACTTAAAGGTGACAATGGAAAAATACTAACACACTAGATAAAACTAACACTTAGAAAATATTCTGAAAATAAAAAGTGCTATAAGAAAGTAACATCAAAAGAAACCAAAAGCTCACAATCGAACTAAGCTGAAAATAGCCCCAGATCGGAATGTATTCCGATCTGGTGGTCGGAATGTTGTAAAGGTGCAGCAATCGGAATATTAGACAAAAAGGTGTCAATCGGAAAACAGCCAACAATTCCAATCGGAATATTAAACTTACTCACAATCGGAATAATGGAAAGATTAACAATCGGAAACACTCCAATCGGAATGCGGAGAAATGATACCGTCGGAATACTTGCAAAACAATCCAATCGGAATACGGGGCAAATTCCTTGCCGTCGGAATATGAAGACCAATCGGAAAGGGGTTTTAACCCTTTCCGAAAATTGTGGAAATCGGTTAGATGGTACCCCCGGTCGGAAAAACTCAATCGGAAAGGGGTTTTACCACCCTTTCCGAAAATTGTGGGATTTGGGAAAGCTAGGAAATAAGCTAAGTTCAATAAGCTAAAATCCAAAACTTATCAATCCGAATACTTAACCGAATCAAATAAGCACTTATCTCAACTTATTCAACTCGAAATTAAGCAACTTTTTAGATTAAACAATAAAAACATAAACTTTTTAATAAAACTTTTTAATGAGAAAAATAAGCTAATCATAAAAATAAGCCAATAAGCACAAAAGTCTTAAAGCTTAATCAAATGAAAACTTATAAGATGATCAAAAGATTAACTTATAAGTACGAAATCAATTAGAACAACACGGATCTTATGATATACGCACCAAAATCAATCTAAAATCAAAGAAAAGTAGAATGAGATTAAGAAATAAAAGCTTAAAATAAACTTGATTAATAAGAATAATCAATACAAAGTGTTTAATCTTGAAAGAGAAAAAGATGAACTAGTGAGAGAAAGTTTAAGACTTTCTCTCTCTAAAAACTAAAAAGTGAAAAGTTAACTAAAAATCTAACCACCCTCCTAATGACTATTAGGAGGGTATTTCTAGGGAAGGAGTGCATGTGTTGCATCTTCTCTCTTGCTTTCTTCACGTTTTCTCGACTCGACTTTAATTCTTCGTCTTTGTCGTCTCGGGATTTGAACTTGTCTTTTTAATTTTCTTCTTCTATTAGACTTAAGTTCTTCGACTTCGTTAAACTTCCGTCTTTTGACTTTTTCTTCGATAAATCTTCAGAATAGGCCTTGGACTTCCGTTCTTTTTGCACTCTTGATCTTTTGACTTCGTCTTTTCCCGTTTTCTTCAATAAAAGCCCATGAAACCCCGTGTTTTCTTCCTTTTTCATATTTTGGTCCTAAAACACAATAAAAACACAAACCACGCATAATTCCGACTTTTACGACATAAATCACACGTTTTGGTCTTGTAATTATTGGAAATAAGTGGTAAAAGGATAAGTGTTTTCACACTTATTAAATCCCCTACACTTGACCATTGCAATGCCCTCATGCAATGCATTAATTTTAAAGCACGGTTTACATTTTTCATCATTAATAACCCACCTTGGCCTTTATTAAATACTAAACATAAATGATAGAAATAAGTAAAGAGATTAAAAACTTACATTGGGTTTTGGCGGCCATGAACGTTTATCATCCTCAAGTTTCACGTTCCCCATACCAAGCTTAAAAACGAGATCATTGTTATTATAAGTTAGCAAACTATCACGAACTCATGTGGGCCAATTATTCACTTAGACTCCCTTATTCCTAGGTGTATCTCTTATATTTTATTTTTGTCTTGAATGATCACGAGGATGCATTGTTTGACTTATTTCGATAGTTATTTAGTCCGAAAATAAGGTGAACGATTTAATCAATAGTTAGCTAAAGGACCAAATCTTTTAAAACTGCTTCTCGGGATATCAGAAAGTTCATATCTTGGCATAACTTGGTTCGCGATTTGAGACCTTTCTCGGGCCGATATTTGGCAGCGACTTCATACTTCGAATCTTCGAGAGACGTTCTTGAAATTATGGTCTTCTCTTCATAATAGGAATTTCTCCACTTGAAGTTTTTGAGAGATTCTTCATCTTTGGACCACGACTTCTTCATTTTTCTCCAATCTTTATTTTGGACTTTGATACACAACGATCCGCCTCCTTTTAGGACTTGGATCTATTTATCCTCATACCTTGTTAGGGTCTTTTCGGATAGACTTCTCCATGACTTTTGGGGAGTTCTTGCTTTTCGTCGTGTGTCTCGATCCTTCATATTGATTTTCGATAAATGATTCTTCACATCACTTTTGGATCTTTAGCAACAAAATGTAGCCCTCATGCCTTGTTAGGGCCTTTTTGGACTCGCCAACCTTCGCGCCCCGCTTCATAAGTTATGCCTTGGCTATGAACTCTCGTCATTACCGAGCAACTTTTAAACGATCTGGGGCTAGAAGCTAAGTAACCTTTTAAATCGTACAACCTTATTTATTGCAGATAAATTTATTAACAAGCGGAGGGAGAATAGGCTTATAATTAACTCACATAAACTCACGAAAGAATACCGAACTTATAATTGACTCTATCATCTCTCGTTCTCCACAGTTTAAAATCTCAAAGAATGAGACTCGTGGATGCTTAGCCTATTAAATCAAAGTTTTGGGTTTTCGAGTCGCCTATAGGATCTTGCAAATTCTTAGACTTTTTCAAGTTTAGAAATCGCATTTTAAAGTTCCCTTGATAAACGACTCTCTAGGATCAATTATAGGAACTTGCGAAAAGTTCTTGTTCTTAACCCGTGAGAGTTAAGACTTTCGCGTTTTATAGCTCCCTATATAAAAGCCTAGCAAAACTCGACTTAAACACGTTAAGGATACTAGCTAGAGTAAACTTAGGCAAGTAAACTCGGGTTGAGTCAAAATGTTCACGACAAGGAAAAATCTAAAACCACTTTATTAAAAATTTATTCTAGCAAAGGAAACATAACAAAGGCAAATACAACTATACAACTAGGCCAAAATAGATTAAAAATTTTGAAAAATGTCGAAAAATCAAATTTTCCGGTTAAAATGAGGGCAAATTCATGGAAAAGACCACTTACTTCGATAGAAGTCCCCCCTACACTTGAGATAAACATTGTCCTCAATGTTTAAGCATGTGGAAGTAAACTCCCCTACACTTAGGACATTGTGCACTTTGTTTAAATCTTGTTAAGGAAAGGACAACTAAAGTGAATTCAATGTGAACATATAAAATATGAAATATTGAATCACAAGAGTTTAGGATAGAACCGGGAAGATGGAAAACACGGTATCACGGTTCGTCAAAAGTCATCAAGATGCTCTCTGAAGCTTGAATCCCTGCACAGCACAAGAAACAAGACAACAAACATATGCGGGGCTCCCCCTACACTTATTATGAAAACAGTAAGGGATAGAACACGGGTTGCCTCCCGAGAAGCGCTTGTTTTTGTTCACCGAGTCATGAGCCTGACTCGACCCAATTTTAGTTCATGGGAACGTGGTGAGGGATGGAATCATCTCCTGAGAGATGTCCTCACCAAAGTATAGCTTCAAACGCTGGCCATTCACCTTGAAATTGGGTCCATTCGGCTGAGAAAGCTCAATGGTCCCATACGGAAAGACTTTGGCGACGGTGAATGGACCAGTCCAGCGGCTCTTCAACTTGCCAGAGAAGATCTTCAACCGAGAGTTAAAAAGTAGAACTTGATCTCCAACGTGAAACTCTCGGTTCTTGATTTTAGCATCGTGGATCATCTTCGTCTTCTCCTTGTAGATCAGCGAGTTCTCATAAGCTTCATTCCTAAGTTCATTTAGCTCGTTGAGTTGAACCTTGCGATGATCACCGGCTTTGATGATGTCGAAGTTAGCCCACTTCAAGGCCCAGTGCGCCTTATGTTCCATCTCGATGGGTAGGTGGCAGGCTTTCCCGTACACAAGACGATAAGGTGTACAACCGATCGGGGTCTTGTAAGCAGTACGGAAAGCCCACAGAGCATCATCTAACTTATCGGCCCACGCGGCGCGATGCTCTCCCACAGTACGCTCCAAAATTCTCTTCAAGCCACGATTGGAAATTTCGGCTTGCCCATTGATTTGGGGATGATAGGCGGTGGAAAGACGGTGATGGACACCATACTTTGCCATGACTCGTGCAAATTGATCGTTGCAAAAATGAGTCCCGCGGTCACTGATGATAGCACGAGGAACGCCAAATCGAGCGAAAAGCTGCTTCAAAAAGTTCACAACCACCCTCGCATCATTCGTAGGAAGAGCCTTAGCTTCAACCCATTTAGAGACGTAGTCGACGGCGACGAGGATGTACTTGTTCCCTTTGGAGGATGGAAATGGCCCCATAAAGTCGATGCCCCATACATCAAAGATTTCACATTCCTGTATGAAATTTTGAGGCATCTCATCCTTATGTGTGATCTTGCCTTGACGTTGGCAAGCATCACAATGCTTAACCATTTCGTGAGCGTCACGATAAATGGTGGGCCAGTAGAATCCAGAATCAAACACTTTCTTAGCGGTGTAGTTGGGACCAAAGTGACCACCGGTGGGTCCTTTGTGGCAAGCTTGGAGGATGTCAAAAGCTGTCGGTCCGTCAACACATCGACGAATAATCAGATCAGCACACTGTTTGAATAGATAAGGGTCATCCCAAAAGTAAGTCTTAACATCATTCAAGAACTTCTTCTTTTGTTGGGATGTTAACCCTTGGATGAGAATACCACCCGCTAAGTAGTTTGCAATGTCCGCAAACCACGGGGTGCCATCAAGGTTGAGATTTATAGACATTAGAGTCTCCAGGGGGAAAGAGTCATTGATCTCTTTGTTTGGATGATCCCCCTGATATGGATCCTCAAGTCTGCTCAGATGATCCGCGGCCAGGTTTTCGGCTCCCTTCTTGTCACGAATTTCAATGTTGAATTTTTGAAGGAGCAAAACCCAGCGAAGAAGTCTTGGCTTAGAATCGTTCTTAGTCATCAAGTACTTCAACGCGGAATGGTCCGTGTATACGATGGTGGTGGATAAAACAAGATAGGGGCGAAATTTCTCAAAAGCATAGACAACAGCTAAAAGCTCTTTTTCGGTTGTCGTATAATGCAATTGAGCCCCTGTCATTGTTTTGCTAGCGTAGTGGATTGGTTGGAAGTGTTTATTCACTCGTTGGCCCAAAACCGCTCCAATAGCAAAGTCGCTAGCATCGCACATCAATTCAAAAGGCAGCTCCCAGTTAGGGGTGACCAAGACCGGTGCCTTAGTTAGCTTATCCTTGAGAAGATTGAAGGCTTCGAGACACTCTTTAGAAAAGATAAAAGGAGTATCTTTTTCCAAGAGGTGGGTCATCGGGCGAGCGATTTTAGAGAAATCCTGAATGAATCTACGATAGAAGCCCGCATGACCCAAAAAACTTCTCACACCCTTCACAGTTGAAGGTGGAGGTAATTTGGCTATGACATTAACTTTAGCACGGTCGACTTCAAGACCGGCTTTAGAGATTTTGTGTCCTAGCACAATGCCTTCTTTTACCATAAAATGGCATTTTTCCCAATTCAGAACAAGGCGAGTGTCTTCGCACCGCTTAAGCATACGTTCCAAATTGGCAAGGGAAGAAGAGAAGGAATCCCCGAAGACCGAGAAATCATCCATGAAGACTTCCATGGTTTGCTCAACCATGTCATGGAAGATAGCCAACATGCACCTTTGGAAAGTCCCGGGGGCATTGCATAAGCCAAAAGGCATTCGTTTGTAAGCAAAGGTGCCGTAGGGACAAGTGAATGTTGTCTTCTCTTGATCTTGGGGATCGATGGGTATTTGAAAATAACCCGAGAAACCATCCAGAAAGCAGTAATACTCATTACCCGCTAGACGTTCAAGCATTAGGTCCATAAAAGGTAGAGGGAAATGATCCTTTCTCGTGGCATCATTGAGTTTGCGGTAGTCTATACAAACTCTCCGCCCAGTAACGAGACGGGTAGGAATTAACTCGTTGTTTGCATTGGGCACAACGGTGATTCCGCCTTTCTTAGGCACACAATGGACTGGACTAACCCACGGTGAATCCGAAATAGGGTAAATCATACCCGCATCAAGAAGTTTGATAACCTCTTTTTTGATGACGTCATGGATTTTAGGATTCACCCTTCGTTGACTTTGAATTGTGGGCTTAAAGTCGTCCTCCATGAGAATTTTATGTGTGCAGAAGTGAGGATCAATTCCACGGATGTCGGAGATTTTCCAAGCGATAGCGCGTTTATGCTTATTCAACACAGCGACAAGTCGGGCTTTTTCGTCTTCTTTCAGATCCTTTGCGATGATGACCGGTAGCTTCTCGTCGTCTTCTAGGAAAACGTACTCAAGATGAGGCGGTAGGTCCTTAAGCTCGAGAGTAGGAGGATCCTTAATAGATGGTGAAACTAACGATGGATCATCATTAGTCACCTCTTTAGGAGCAGGAGGAGAGACCGGGTCCTCATTGAGAAGTCTCTCAATAGTACGAATATCTTCATCCCAATTGGTGGACAAATTATCATACTTAATATCAAGAGGACCCAAGCTAGCTTCGAAATCATCCAAGTCACTTTCTCCAAAAGGAGTCAATGCTGGAGCAATTGAGGCAACGGTCTCAACATTGGGTAGAGAAGAAAGAGTACTTTTGCAAGCATCATGAAAATGTTCTTCACAAGCCTCATCGAGAACATCAATAGCATTAACACTCTCATGTGAATAAGGTTGCTTAGAAATCTTACCCATGTTGAAGACAATTTGATCGTCACCAACTCTCATGATTATTTCGCCCGCGGCTACATCAATGAGAGTGCGACCGGTCCTCAGGAATGGACGTCCAACGATTAATGGAACACGGGGATCCATCTCGTAGTCAACGACAACAAAATCCGTCGGGAAGGTGAATTTGTCGACGCCAACAAAGACATCTTCGGCTATCCCCACTGGATAAGCAACCGTACGGTTGGCTAATTCCAAAGTCATTTTGGTGGGGACTAGCTCAGGGAGAGATAATTGCTTCCAAACACTTAAAGGCATTAAGTTTATACTTGCACCTAGATCGGCTAGGGCCATGCAATTCTCTACTCCCGGAAAGTTGCAAGGAATCAAGAAGCGACCCGGATCACCAAGTTTGGTGGGCAATTGCCTTAAGAGCACTGCAGAGCAATTCTCATTAAGGTGGGTCTGAGCAATGTCCAGAAGCTTTTCTTTATCACTTAAAAGATCTTTAAACATCTTAGCGTATTTGGGCATGTGAGCGAGAGCCTCGGCAAAGGAGATATTAAAATTCAATTGTTTGAACATTTTAAGGAAGTTCGAAACCTGAATATCATCCTTGCTCTTTTGCTTCTCTTTCCTCAACCTTGAAGGATAAGGTATATTGGATGAAGAAGAAGGCTTTAAAGGAATAGGATCACTCACAACCACGGGTGGTGGGGAAATGGGGATAGAAGGTGAAGGAGGTGGGGAAAGTTGCTCTTTTTCCTTGTTCACAATCACGGGTGGAGGTGTAGGAAGCTCGGGTTCCATATAACCTTTTCCACTACGAGTGGTGATTGCTTTCATCTCCCCTCTTGGATTCACAACGGTATTACTCGGAAGAGTACCCGAAGAAGAGGGTTGATTACTTTGGATGAGCGAACCAATCATATCACGAAGGTGAAGAGCTTGATTGTTAAAAGAGTTTTGCATGTTGGCATTAATATCATTGCTGTGTTTGGCCATATCATTCCTTAGCTCGGCTCGAATATCGCTCCCTTGTTTCACCATGTCATTCTTCAAGTTGACAAATTGACTCTGAAGATTCGTCACCATCTCACGATTAGTCTTCATGAACGTCTCGACGTCTTGACTTACTGCCATTGGTTGATTGAGAGGTGGAGCTTGGTAAGCTTGAGAATTTCCTTGAGTTGGGTATGGGTTTCTTTGGGATTGATATTGATTTTGAGCACGAGGTTGGGATTGGTTGTTTCGGTTAAAGCTTTGTTGTTGGTTTTGGTTTGCAGGAGGAAAACCGGGAGGAGCAAGATAATTGTTGGAATGATAACTTAGCGAGCCACGGTCTCCTTGAGGGCGAGCTTGATAGCCTCCCGTAGGATAAGTACCATAAGCTGCGTTAACGTCTTCAGAATAATTGCCGTGAGTAGAAGGACACTCATTGTAGGAATGAGGACCACCACATGTGTCACAAGAGATAACAACGGCTTTAGCTTGTTGGGTTTGGTTAGAAGTCAAAATTTGGAGACTTTTGTTAATATCAAGAATAGCACGTTCCAAAACAGACGAGTTAGTGGTGGAAGAAGTAGATGAAACATTGACTCTCTGATTAGATCTTGAGGATGCGGAAGAATCCCAATTCTTGTGGTGAGTAGTCATGTTTTCAATCAACTCTCGACACTCCTCCGGTCTCCTTTTCATAAAAGTACCACCGGCGGCGGCATTGATCGTGTCACGATCACGAAAGGTGAGACCATTGTAGAAGGTGTCAATGAGAGTGACGGGGAGCATATTGTGATTAGGACAGCGGTCGATCAAATCATTGTAACGTTCCCAAGCATCGAAAAGCGATTCATCATTCTCTTGCATAAATCCACTGATTTGGTTACGAAGGCTAGTGACCATGGATGGGGGAAAATAGCGCGATAAAAAGCGTTGAGTCATGTCGTTCCATGTGTGAATAGAATTCTTAGGAAGACGGTCAAACCATTTTTCGGCATGGTGAGAAAGCGAGTGTGGAAAAAGTTGAAGGCGAAGGTCATCCATAGAAACACCGGGGCACTTCATGCTTTGGGTAATGGTAATGAATTTGTCGAGGTGTTTGTTGGCATCATCATCCGGAATTCCACGAAACGGGTTCGTTTGCACTTGTTGTATCATATGATGCTTCAACGAAAACTCCTGAGCCGTGACGTGCATTGGCGCGATCGGGCCTCCGCGTCCGTTCATGGTGGGTTGGCACAATTCCTCCATGGTTCGTAAATCAGGTAGAAGGACATTGTTGTTGTTGTTGTTGTTATTATTCAAATTGTTTTGAGGTGGGTGATTATTGTTGTTATTAACACCAGCCATATCTAAATCTTCACGATTCTCGGGCTCAGAATAGTTCGTAGATCTAGTACGCATGCACCTGCAGAAGAAAAATATACACAAAGAATATCTATATAATCTTTTTGGTTTTTATAGGTTTTTTAATGTTTTTGTATTTTTGAAGAGTTTTATTATTTTTTATGGATTTTTGGAAATTTTTATAGCAATGAAAATAACGTTCAAAGAACGGATCCCAAAATTCAATGCGTCTCTCACTAGAAACGGTTTATCTTAACGAAAAGAGCCGGCAGCGGCGCCATTTAATACTCGGTTTTACCCAAGTATAAAATAATGTTGTTCCAAGTCTTTTCGAATTGAAAACCGGTCTTAAGTGCGACTCAATTGTCTTTTGGTGAATCAAGAGAATGGTTTGGTTTGTTTGTTTTAAACTATTAGCAAGTAATTAAAGTGTCGTTGAGTAAAATGGAAGTTAAAAGATTAATTTGAATGACGAGTAAAAATAAATGCATAAAACTTAAAGGTGACAATGGAAAAATACTAACACACTAGATAAAACAAACACTTGGAAAATATTCTGAAAATAAAAAGTGCTATAAGAAAGTAACATCAAAAGAAACCAAAAGCTCACAATCGAACTAAGCTGAAAATAGCCCCAGATCGGAATGTATTCCGATCTGGTGGTCGGAATGTTGTAAAGGTGCAGCAATCGGAATATTAGACAAAAAGGGGTCAATCGGAAAACAGCCAACAATTCCAATCGGAATATTAAACTTACTCACAATCGGAATAATGGAAAGATTAACAATCGGAATGTTCAAAAACACTCCAATCGGAATGCGGAGAAATGATACCGTCGGAATACTTGCAAAACAATCCAATCGGAATACGGGGCAAATTCCTTGCCGTCGGAATATGAAGACCAATCGGAAAGGGGTTTTAACCCTTTCGGAAAATTGTGGAAATCGGTTAGATGGTACCCCCGGTCGGAAAAACTCAATCGGAAAGGGGTTTTACCACCCTTTCCGAAAATTGTGGGATTTGGGAAAGCTAGGAAATAAGCTAAGTTCAATAAGCTAAAATCCAAAACTTATCAATCCGAATACTTAACCGAATCAAATAAGCACTTATCTCAACTTATTCAACTCGAAATTAAGCAACTTTTTAGATTAAACAATAAAAACATAAACTTTTTAATAAAACTTTTTAATGAGAAAAATAAGCTAATCATAAAAATAAGCCAATAAGCACAAAAGTCTTAAAGCTTAATCAAATGAAAACTTATAAGATGATCAAAAGATTAACTTATAAGCACGAAATCAATTAGAACAACACGGATCTTATGATATACGCACCAAAATCAATCTAAAATCAAAGAAAAGTAGAATGAGATTAAGAAATAAAAGCTTAAAATAAACTTGATTAATAAGAATAATCAATACAAAGTGTTTAATCTTGAAAGAGAAAAAGATGAACTAGTGAGAGAAAGTTTAAGACTTTCTCTCTCTAAAAACTAAAAAGTGAAAAGTTAACTAAAAATCTAACCACCCTCCTAATGACTATTAGGAGGGTATTTATAGGGAAGGAGTGCATGTGTTGCATCTTCTCTCTTGCTTTCTTCACGTTTTCTCGACTCGACTTTAATTCTTCGTCTTTGTCGTCTCGGGATTTGAACTTGTCTTTTTAGTTTTCTTCTTCTATTAGACTTAAGTTCTTCGACTTCGTTAAACTTCCGTCTTTTGACTTTTTCTTCGATAAATCTTCAGAATAGGCCTTGGACTTCTGTTCTTTTTGCACTCTTGATCTTTTGACTTCGTCTTTTCCCGTTTTCTTCAATAAAAGCCCATGAAAGCCCGTGTTTTCTTCCTTTTTCATATTTTGGTCCTAAAACACAATAAAAACACAAACCACGCATAATTCCGACTTTTACGACATAAATCACACGTTTTGGTCTTGTAATTATTGGAAATAAGTGGTAAAAGGATAAGTGTTTTCACACTTATTAAGGACCTTGAGCAAATAAGTGATGAGCATTTAGAGGAGATGCATATAAAGTGGAATATGGCTCTTGCAAGTACAAGAGCAAACAGATGGAATAGAAGATTGAAGAAGAAGATGACTTTTAATGCTAAGGACAATGCTGGATTTGATAAATCCAAGGTTGAGTGCTACAATTGTCATCGTATAGGGCACTTTATGAGAGAATGCAGATCTCCAAGAAGATCTGATGCTGGAAAACCCTCAGGCCAAATTGTTAAGGCTCAGGATCCTAAGGCCATGGTGGCAATGCAAGAAGTTGATGGTGTTGGATGGGACTGGAGCTATTTGGCTAAGGATGAGGAAGAGAACAAAGCTTTGGTTGTTGAGATAGAAGAAGAAGAGCATGTTCAATATGCTCTCATGACACACTCCTCATCTTCATCAGACAATGAGGTATATGATGATGCTTTTTGTAATAAGGGTTGTCGTTTAAATACTAAAAGACTTAACAAAGAGGTTTTAAGATTGTCAACAGATGTGAGTAATGAGAGGTGCAAGTTGTCTAACTTTCAACTTGCACTTACTCAAACTGAAAAGACTGTAGCTGAGTATAAGAAAATGGAGCTTGACCTAAAAGATAAAATAAATATCTTAAAACATGATTTAAATGCTAGTACTGGTATTAGAAACATCATGGAGAGGGTCAATGTTGAATTATAGGCTAAGTTAGATGAGGCTATCAAGAACAAGGATAATATAGACCTTAAAATTCAGAGATTTGATAAGGCCTCACAAACCCTAGGAGAATGTGTTAGTAAACAAAGGGATTCTAGGGATATGAATGGGATTGGGATGAAAGAGTATGCTGGTGTTCCACCACCAGCTGGGAACTTCTATGGTGTCCAAAGAAAGGACTTATCTTGGACTGGTTTACCAGAACTACAAGAAGAGGAATTCATTCCTCCACCAAGAGTCCTTACTCCAGTAGAAGAATATAGGCAAAAGTTGACTGATTTGGACCAATGGAAGAAATCCAACCCTACCTTGTTTGTCAAGGGTGGCATGCTTTGTGATAGACCAAATGACTCTACCCCTATCAAAGTAACAAACCCAATCACTGGCAAGACTGTTGACCTTGGCTCAAACGTTGTTAGAAAACCTAGCATTAAGTATGCAGAAATGTATAGAAATACTAGGTCACCAAAAAGCCAAGTTAGTGATAATGGAACAGGTTTCGTTTCTTCAAGACCTAGAGTTATGTCTAGAAAAGCCTGTAATACATGTGGTAGCTTTTCACATTTATCCTATAAGTGTGTCAACGCTTCCAAGGTCAACGCTGACAAAAGGTCAAACACTGTCAGACCCAAAACTTTTGTGAAGCAAAGTCCACATGTTGTTAGACCAGCCCCATTCTTTACTAAAGGGTCTAACACTTATGGACAAATACCTTTTCATAAGACCAATATATTGTCTAATATGCAATGGGTTCCTGTAGCAAACCCTAGGTTCAACACTGATAAGGGAAATTTTAGCGTTGACAAGACCAAATCAAACGCTGACAGAAACGTTTCCAGACCAAATAATGGTAAATATTTACAACCACAGGGAAAGGGGTCTAAAGCTTCTTCTAGCTTGACATGGAGACCTAAGCAAGATCAAAACCCTAATTCTAATGGGATTTCTATGACCTGTGACAGATTTAATTATATTTTAAAGGTCATCACAAAACCAATTAGGGTTAACTGGGTGTTCAATCCAAAAAGGGATGAAAAAGGGCTTGTTATGAGGACTAAGTCTGTTCTTGTTGAACAACCAAATGAATCCAAGTCTGCTCAGGCTTGGGTTCCCAAAGAAAACTAATTTGTTTTCTTTATGTGCAGGGCATTCAAAAACAGGTTAATGATTATGGCTATTGGGATAGTGGATGCTCTAGGCACATGACTGGGAAGGAAGTTTATCTCACAAACTTCACTCCCATTAAGGATGGTGATAAAGTTTACTTTGGAGGCGGATATGGAACTATCACAGGCAAAGGAACTTTTCTCACCAACAATTTGCGTTTTGAAAACGTGTTTCTGGTAAAAGAACTGGACTATAATCTTTTTAGTGTATCACAAGTTTGTGATAACAAAAATAAGGTTCTTTTTACTGATACTGAATGCTTGGTGTTGAGCAAGGATTTTAAAATACCAGATGAGAAATTAATTGATTATAGAACACCTAGACATAAGGACATTTATAATGTGAATCTTAATGGAATTAGGATGAGTAATAACTTGTCATGTCTTTATACTAAGGCTTCAGTTGATGAGAGTAATCTATGGCACAGGAGACTAGGGCACATTAACTTTAAGAATATAAACAGACTTGTGAGATATGGCCTGGTTGATGGTTTGCCTGAAAAGGCTTTCCACAATGACCACTCTTGTGTTGCATGCCTTAAAGGCAAATAGTACAAGGTCTCATTTAAGTCTAAACAGGTGCACTCTAGTTCTAAACCACTTCACTTGCTGCATATGGACTTGTTTGGTCCTACTAATATAGAAAGCTTGAATGGTAAATCTTACTGTTTTGTTGTCACTGATGACTTCTCTAGGTTTACTTGGACTTTCTTTTTAGCTTTGAAAAGTGACACTTGTGACAATCCGTCAATTTATGGTTGATATTTTATTCTCAAATATTATTTAAAAACATTATTTTAGTGTTATATTATGAACTCACTCATTTCTGGGAAGAAATTTGGATTTACGTCTTGAAGTAGCATCGACTACGTCTAAACCGGAGGATTCTACGTTACGTGCTTACGTTTACATACACCGTTTTCGTGACAGTCTGACATTTCAGGAAATAAATTTATCCGTGAATATTATTTTGGGATTTAAATTTTGAGCTGGTTCATAAACTCACAAATTTACGAGAAGAGATTAGGACTTACGATTTTAATTTAACGTCCTTTACGAGTAAACCGGAAACCTTAGGGTTACGTATTTACGTTTTCGAACTCCGTTTTTGATGAGACAATTTTTATTAGATTCGTTTTGTGCCGTTGATTCATAAATTATAAAAACGTCTTTCATAAAACGACCCGAGGGCACGCAAATCGAGGAAACTAGAGTCGAGGAGTACCCGTAATTAAATGAGGATGAGACAAGATAAACTTTCCCCACCCCCACTACATGGGACAACAAGCTTATTAAACACACCTTTGAGGTGTCAAACTTGTAAGCTAACAAGTTACACTTGTTAACTTTACTTAGCTAAACAAGCTACAAAACCACAAACCACACTCATCTAAACCATTTCCCACAATCCTTACATGCAAACCACCCTAAAACTCTCTCTTCCTCACTCTAAATTCGTCCCACTCTCACACAAAACACCCTCATTTGATCAATTTTAACCATGAAATCATGTGTTATTCATACACATGATGACTTGAAGCTCTATTGATTGGTGGTCATTTTAACATCCAAGGAGAAGTTTTGTTGGTGTCTTTGGGCTGATTTTCCACAAGATATTCATGAAGATAGGTGATCTTGAAGTTGATATTGGTATATCATAAGTTTTGCCATCAAAATCCAAGCCTTGTTCATCAACCTCATCTTTTCATCACTATGGTGGTATAAGGATCATTTTTCCTATCCTTCTTGTTATTTTGATTATGTAATCTTGTATTTTCTTTTACTTATGTATATGTATATGATAATGAATGATGATTAAAAATATTATGTGGGAATTTGGTGTTGATAGATTTGATAAACATGGGTAAAAAGATGGAAAAACCACATGTAAAAATGGTTAGATCATGCTTAAAATGATGGTTGTATAAAAACAGTAAGTAACCAAATGTTAAACTGATAAAATGGTAGAGTGGAATCAATATACAGTAAGTATTATGTGTTATACACATGTTAGAGTTGGCCATGCAATGGAATCATCAAAATGAGTGTGATATGATCAAAACAAAATTAGTGTATCAATCTGAATAGTCTGTTTTGTAGGGACTGTTAAGGATACTTAGACATGGATTGAGAAGTAGCTATAACTAACTTATTTGTAGCACATAATATGAAGTTTATGTCATCCAAAAATGAGCTTCTATCTCCTTATAGAACTCAAGATATGATAAAAATGGTGCAAATGAAACTAAAAATCAGATTTTGTGAAATTAAAGTTTAATACTATGATATAAGCACTCAAATAATATAGTATAAAATGTGAAATTAAAACCCACTAACTTATATATTTCATTTATATAAATATGTATAAGGATAAATAAATGGACATTATATAAAAATGGTAGTTTGGTAAGTTTTATAAGTTATAAAAACTATAAACATGATTTTTATGACTTTTTCGGCTATTACCGTAAAATTAACGTTTTTCGCCAATTAAAACTTAGACGATCAAACCCGTCTAATGTAAAGTTTTTAAAAGTCATATACTGATGTATAAGTACCTAATACAAGTAAAAACCGATAAAACTCGAACTATATGACATACGGACATTAACGAGCTAAGTTAACATATTTGGACTAATAATTTAACTAAATAAGTTAAACACTTATAAAAATTACTTACTGGGCTTAACCCATTTAGGCCCAACATGAAAAGTATAATACTGATAATAAAAGTATAATTGGGCTAATGAATAGTATTGGGCTTGTAATAGGCCCATTGGGCTTCAAAATGTAAACTAGTAAACTAGTATAAAAGTTACCAACACATGACACTAAAATGAGTAAATGAGAATGTATAAACCCACTTGATCATCATCATATATATAAAATCATCATATGTATACATAATTGTTATTTTTATAAAGTCATTGGACAAGATTCTAAGACGAGTATTATTTGTCTAGGTTTCCGTGATTGAAGCACGTACCATACATCCGAATTGCCGATAACCCGCTTTCCCACATCAACGTGAGTTCATAGCCTCGCACTCTTTTAAATGTTTTTATGAAATGTTTTATAAACCCGTGAGGGAGATAACATGTTAGTTTTTATAAAATATGACACTAGTTGTCCCGATTGTCTGTTTATTGATTTGGACCCGAATGATTGTATGACCCGATGAATGATTAAATGACCCGATAGATGAAATGAAATGGATTATTAAAGTTAGGTTATGTCACTAAATGTCCCATTAGCATGAATTGTGAACTACCGGGATTTGGTAGACGCTTATGCATATAATAGTACTATTTGGGGACGATCACCCCAGTTCGCGCCTTGACGGTTGATCCCCGTCGTACCACATTGATTGGTAAGCGAATTTATGTATGAGAAGATTACACAAGCGTGATTATTGTGACGACACGCTAATTTAGATGTGCAAATTGAGTTTCGGGCTAGCTACCCGTTGTTTGGTTTAGTAAGGTAACAATGTCATGCGGCTTATAATAATCCAATTAACGAAATACTGCTATAAGCATTAAATTACGATATATTGCCAGACTAGCAATACGGGGTCTTACTATTGATATTATGTTCGTGTTTTGGTTTTCATAACCATAATCATATAACGGTTTTTATTTAACTCCATACAACGTTATAAAACGTATTGTATGATATTTTTACGACATTGGTTCGTATAATGATTTTGAAGACGAAAGCCTATATTAAGATTTTGACAAGGATTTGTATAAAATGATTTTGGCTAATTTATGGCCTACTACATGGATTTGTATAAAATGATTTTCGGTAATAATTTTATACCGATGTTATATTGATGGATTTTATTAAACTCTATGAATTTACTCGGCGTTATCGCTGACCTTTTCTTTTAACATGTATTATCTCAGGTACTTGAAGGTAATTCTCGGGAAGACAACAAGAATTCATGCCCCGCATTTAAATAACAATTTCCATTCAAATCTTTTGTAAAATTGTATGAAATGAATATGACTTTGGACCTATGTAACTTTGATAATTATGAATGTAAATGCTTTATTATTAAACGACGCGATTTTTATGCGTTGTCTATGATGTGAGTAATGTGCTATCCCGTAACACCAACGAGTCTTCCGCTGTATTGAGTTGTATAAATTTGGGGGTGTTACAGTTTGGTATCAGAGCTCTCGTTATAGAGAACGAAAGATTTTTAAAATTAAGGTTTTGAATAAAACATTTCAAAATTTTTTAACTATAAACATTTTTCACAAAATGTCTAAAAATCTTTTGACTATAACGGTGCCGAAGAATTCCAGAGTTACCGACAAGGCCAGACTGAGAAGTGTTGTTTTAATATATATATAACTTGGATTATATATATATATATATATATATATATATATATATATATATATATATATATATATATATATATATATATATATATATATATATATATATATATATATATATATATATATATATATATATATATATGATGTAATTTGATTACATGATTGTTTGATGATTATTTTAATATTTATACGAGGTATTTATACGACGTAGATTGTCACAAGGAACCCTAAATCCCCTAGTAAATTAATCGAAGCTATTCTCGTAGGAATTATAGCTATTCTAGTTCTAAACCAAGTTGTGGATATTTATGATCCCAACAAATGGTTGATATTTGTAGAAATGTAGATATTAGTTGATTGTGATATTAAAGAAGAATTGGCGAGATTAAAACTAATATCGATATCATGAGGATCTTTCCTTATAGAGTGGAGTTTGACAAAACGTTACCACCTGGAAAGGTTTCATCTGATTCGTTGTCACCCAATTCTTAAATTTGAAATCGAAAGGGTGAATGTTTCACTTGAGGCTGTCAATGGAACCATTACCCAAAAGCCTCATGCCACTAGTACCTTTCCGAGAAGTCTAATTGAATGATCGAGTCATTTCATACTAGTGACTCATTTGATAACTATTGATGAAGGAGCTATAGGATTGGAAATTAAGTGTTATTCATATCGAGCTTTTATTGCCCTATTAAGGTCTAAGAATAAGGTTGAAAGTATTGGCGAATGAGGTAGGATATTGCATTGAGTATGATTTGGTTGAAACTTGAATGAAATAAAATTTAACCCATATGGAATATGAGATTGATAAGAGGAAGTCGTTAAGTTCTGTGATTGAATTATAAGGTTTTAATTGATTGTTGATTCGTATTAAGGGTTGTTCCTAGGCCATTGTCCACTAACAAGGATGCCCAGTGTCCAATAAATAAAACGAAGAAATCTTCTTCTGAAATTGGGACCGATGGATCTTTCAGGACATGTGGAACACCTAATGACTCTTATAGATTAGTATTCATTGTGGTATCTTTTAAAAATAATCCCTAACTTAACTGAGACATCAGTTGGTAGGATGAGTTCTTGGAATTGTATGACATAGTGACACAAAATGTGTTACGGTACAATTTAGACTTGTTTGTGATTAATGAAAAGACTACCTTTGATTTCAAAATTCTACATGTATCGATGTTATCTATCCTTTATTGCTTCATCCTAATGCTCGCATTAGTGATGCAACCATTGAACAAGTACTCATCTCGGTTTTGAGTTACGTTGTAGATTATTCTTTTTGAGTGCCATCGAGGTCATAAATCTCATGATTAATTGGCTAAGCTCATTTCCTATTATATTGTAGTTTGTTCTTGGTGAACGACTTTTCATCACTCTTTTGCAGATCACTCATTGTTTTATAAGTTGAAATAGTATCCCTTGAGAAAAATTGGGTTTTCATCACCATATGAATTATTTAAAGTGAGACTTAAAAATAATCGTTATCGAAATAAAGTTGTTTATGAAACTCTTTGGAAAACTTAACTGTTTTCATAACAAAGAAAATCTTTGTAAATTTATTCTTGATTCTTATTTAAGAATTAAGCATGAAAATGTTTTTATTATAAACATGACGATAAAATTTTGACGAACTGAGTATTGCATCGTTAATCTTGAAATTGTATATAGTTGCGCGCCTACATACAATTTTGAATGGACCATGCAAAGCTGATTAGTAGTCACCATAAAACTGATTAATAAACACTACATTTTCTTTAAAGATTGTGAAAGATTAAATTTTATGAGATCTGCAAGAAGTGAAAAATAGGGACATAGTGTTAGGGACACCTACATATGTTCTTGTAGCATCTATTCTCCTTAGTCGAATTTACTCATCTGTGGAAATTTTCTTATTTGACTATTGACAATTCTTTCTTGTCCAATTCTCCCGTAGTGAGATTCTTAGGAAAAGTATCTGATTACTGAGTGTTGATACCCTACTGGATGTATCGACGTTCCTATCATTTCTTTTGATTTGATTTCATTTGAATGACCTGGGTAACGATCCGAGGAGCTTTCGAATGCGTACTCCAATTATGAAAACATGGGATATTCATATTCATTAAATGTTTTCGTCTGTATCTGATTTGAAATTCTCTCGTGTAGATTATGCGTTGACCTTAATCTTTTAAGGTTAGCTATGTCTCCATATATCCTTGAATATGAGTTATTATTAGTCTTTTGAGAAATTCACATCTTATCAACAATAATGAAACTGGAAATTTGATTGTGCCAGTAGAATGGATTGATTGATTATTACATGACGACATTGTCTTAATTGATGGGAACTCGAGTAGAATTCCCCTAAATGATAAGATGTTGATTATCAAAAGTGATCTAAATAATTCTTGATGGACGACTATATCCTGCATTAGACTTGAAATTATACCATGAATGGTTATGAACTAGTCATAGATATTATAATACAGAAAGAACCTAATATGAATTTATTAAAAAGATGTTTCCGTTATCTGAAACTTTAGGAGGTATTTGTTGATGAATTACCTAGACTTTCGCCATTAAGGCAAGTTGAATTTGGTACTGATTATATTCCTGGTGCTGCACCCGTGGCGTGTGCACTGTAATTCAGCACCATCTGAATCGAAAGTGTTACCGTACAACTGAGAGAGTTGTCGGAGGAAGCTTTTATTCTACTGATCTCATCATTATGAAGAGTTATGGTGTTATCATTCCTTATATTTATTTGTTGAATTACCGTGAACTAAGTAAATTGACGATTAAAATCTATATCCACTACCCAAGATGATAGATTGTTCGATCATTTACAAGGTTCTAGCGTATGTTCTAAAGATTTGATTCACGGCATGGCTATCATCAACTTCGCGTCCGTGAAGAAGATTATATATTCCAATCACTACATCCAGAACTTGTAATGAACATTATGAGTTTCATGATTATGTTGTTTGGATTGACCAATGCACATGTAGCATCCATAAATTTGGTGAATCACGTGTGTAGGCTGTAATATGGTAAATTCATGCTTGTGATCATTAAGGACCATTTGTTTTTTATAAGTATAAGAAGGAGTTAATAATTATTTATAAACTGCCCGGAGTTGGCTGAACAATGAAAATCTGTACCTTGAATATTTAACATAAGATTTAAGACTTAATCCTTTACATTATTTTACCGTGTGATTAATATAAAATGGAATATATTGACTCTTCAAAAATTGGAACCATTAAGGCTTTAGGTTTTACCAAAAAGAAAATAGAAATATGTTTTGACAAATGTTTTAACAAAGGATTTTTAAGGGATTATTCCCTTATACACAAATCATTTAACTAAACTCCTGTTTAGGGGTAAATGTTTGTGTATACCTCAAGACAACCTAAGAGGGATTGAGGAAACCATTAAACCATGACTTAAAATTTGAAACGACAATTTTTGCTTTTCAACTAAGAAAATTTTTACCAAAGAATAAACGAAGATTTCTCGAACATTTACGAATCTTAATAATTATTTTCGATAAATCAACCAAAATCGTGTTAACTAAAATTCAAACTTATTTTGAATATTTTTATATAATTGGTCGAACCGAGAAATTTAAATTTTTTTACGTTTACGTTTCATAAAATTAAATATCTATTATTTAATTACTAGCAATAGTTATCGACGCTTTAGATGTCGGATCGAGTAAAACGGATAAAAATGATAGTTAAGAAGAAACTAAAACTCAGAAAATGTGATGAAATAATTTTGGAATAAATACGGACATGATAATTATTTCATCAGGGAAGATGAATGTCTGACACATAATATAGAAAGGATAAAGAACCAATTAGGACATGTTCCTTAATAATGAAGGTGCAAATTAAATTGCCGAACAATTTAAAAATAAACGATGTTTGTAAAAAGGATAATATAGATAATAAAAAGGGGTTCACGGCTTATGTGAACCATTAGAATTGAGAAGCCGATGGCGTTAAATGTATTAAAGGCCACTTGTGGTTGCCTAAATATTGAGATGTAGTCATGTTGGAATCTTGTAAGTATAAGTATTCTATTCATGTTATTTCTGATTAAGTGTACCTCATCTGAAGAAGTTGTGCTGATGGCAAATTATGAAGGCAGACATCTCCTCATACATTAGTAAACGTCTAACTATTACAAAGGTCATCATCTAAATTTGATACGATTTAGGTCATCGTCGACAGACTGACCAAATCTGCTAATATCATTCCTGTTAATGATAGATTCTTGATGAAGAAATTGACTCTTTTGTATTTAAAGGAGTTGTGTAAACATGGTGTGCCTGTATCAATCATCTATATCAAGATCCTCGCTTCGCATCGAATTTCTAGAGATTTGCTCAAAAGTCATTGGGAACGAACCTTGATGAGATTACTGTTTACCATCCCAATCGAAGGGACGAGTTAAAGTAACGATACAAAACACTAGAAGTCTTGTTTCATGTTTGAATGATTGACCTTGGTAATGAACCGTATAATCGTATCATTGATAACTATCGTATTAGGATCAAGATCGGATCTTGTGAGGATAAATATTAGAGCATATGTAAGCAGGAGTTGGGATGAAGACATCTGACATACACCCATTGTGAGTTGGACATGTCTTTCAGGTTTAAGGTTTCCTATGACGGCAAACCTAACCTTACAAAATACTCGACCCGCGAGACCTGAAATGATTGTTGAAATTAGGATCTAATATTGACTGCCGGTAGTGGGCAGGAGGTTATGTGAATATGAAATGTAGATCTTGAAGTGCCAGATGGGTAGAGAAGTTATGCGAAAAATATTAACCATGGAAAAATGAATTGATGATCTGAAAGATCATGGGATATAAGTCCCCGTTGTATGGGACCATTGAGATGATGTAAAAGATTGGTTTGAAAGGCATCTAAGCTAGATCTACCCTAGGACTTCAAGAGCTACGTGAATTATGTTTCATATATCGAACTTGATAAAATGTCTATCAAGTGAAAATCTGATTGTTTCTTAGTAATGTTTAGATCGGCGAAAAGTTGCATTCATCAAAAACCCGTGAACATCATGGATAGAGAAAGTAAGTCAACATTAAGCCTGATCTTATTCCCGTAGTTATGTTTGATGAAACTCGCGTATTATAATGAATTACACTTGTGAGAAAAGACCGAATGTGGAGGAAATACCCACATGGCTTTAACTCTATAAGAAGCGAGTAGTAAGGTAAGATGATCTTTGAGGACAAAGATCCTGTTTAGGGGTAAATGCTGTGACAATCCGTCAATTTATGGTTGATATTTTATTCTCAAATATTATTTAAAAACATTATTTTAGTGTTATATTATGAACTCACTAATTTCTGGGAAGAAATTTGGATTTACGTCTTGAAGTAGCATCGACTACGTCTAAATCGGAGGATTCTACGTTACGTGCTTACGTTTACATACACCGTTTTCGTGACAGTCCGACATTTCAGGAAATAAATTTATCCGTGAATATTATTTTGGGATTTAAATTTTGAGCTGGTTCATAAACTCACAAATTTACGAGAAGAGATTAGGACTTACGATTTTAATTTAACGTCCTTTACGAGTAAACCGGAAAAACCTTAGGATTACGTATTTACGTTTTCGAACTCCGTTTTTGATGAGACAATTTTTATTAGATTCGTTTTGTGCCGTTGATTCATAAATTATAAAAACGTCTTTCATAAAACGACCCGAGGGCACGCAAATCGAGGAAACTAGAATCGAGGAGTACCCGTAATTAAATGGGGATGAGACAAGATAAACTTTCCCCACCCCCCACTACATGGGACAACAAGCTTATTAAACACACCTTTGAGGTGTCAAACTTGTAAGCTAACAAGTTACACTTGTTAACTTTACTTAGCTAAACAAGCTACAAAACCACAAACCACACTCATCTAAACCATTTCCCACAATCCTTACATGCAAACCACCCTAAAACTCTCTCTTCCTCACTCTAAATTCGCCCCACTCTCACACAAAACACCCTCATTTGATCAATTTTAACCATGAAATCATGTGTTATTCATACACATGATGAAGGACTCTTGAAGCTCTATTGATTGGTGGTCATTTTAACATCCAAGGAGAAGTTTTGTTGGTGTCTTTGGGCTGATTTTCCACAAGATGTTCATGAAGATAGGTGATCTTGAAGTTGATATTGGTATATCATAAGTTTTGCCATCAAAATCCAAGCCTTGTTCATCAACCTCATCTTTTCATCACTATGGTGGTATAAGGATCATTTTTCCTATCCTTCTTGTTATTTTGATTATGTAATCTTGTATTTTCTTTTACTTATGTATATGTATATGATGATGAATGATGATTAAAAATATTATGTGGGGATTTGGTGTTGATAGATTTGATAAACATGGGTAAAAAGATGGAAAAACTACATGTAAAAATGGTTAGATCATGCTTAAAATGATGGTTGTATAAAAACAGTAAGTAACCAAATGTTAAACTGATAAAATGGTAGAGTAGAATCAATATACAGTAAGTATTAGGTGTTATACACATGTTAGAGTTGGCCATGCAATGGAATCATCAAAATGAGTGTAATTTGATCAAAACAAAATTAGTGTATCAATCTGAATAGTCTGTTTTGTAGGGACTGTTAAGGATACTTAGACATGGATTGAGAATTAGCTATAACTAACTTATTTGTAGCACATAATATGAAGTTTATGTCATCCAAAAATGAGCTTCTATCTCCTTATAGAACTCAAGATATGATAAAAATGGTGCAAGTGAAACTAAAAATCAGATTTTGTGAAATTAAAGTTTAATACTATGATATAAGCACTCAAATAATATAGTATAAAATGTGAAATTAAAACCCACTAACTTATATATTTCATTTATATAAATATGTATAAGGATAAATAAATGGACATTATATAAAAATGGTAGTTTGGTAAGTTTTATAAGTTATAAAAACTATAAACATGATTTTTATAACTTTTTCGGCTATTACCGTAAAATTAACGTTTTTCGCCAATTAAAACTTAGACGATCAAACCCGTCTAATGTGAAGTTTTTAAAAGTCATATACTGATGTATAAGTACCTAATACAAGTAAAAACCGATAAAACTCAAACTATATGACATACGGACATTAACGAGCTAAGTTAACATATTTGGACTAATAATTTAACTAAATAAGTTAAACACTTATAAAAATTACTTACTGGGCTTAACCCATTTAGGCCCAACATGAAAAGTATAATACTGATAATAAAAGTATAATTGGGCTAATGAATAGTATTGGGCTTGTAATAGGCCCATTGGGCTTCAAAATATAAACTAGTAAACTAGTATAAAAGTTACCAACACATGACACTAAAATGAGTAAATGAGAATGTATAAACCCACTTGATCATCATCATATATATAAAATCATCATATGTATACATAATTGTTATTTTTATAAAGTCATTGGACAAGATTCTAAGACGAGTATTATTTGTCTAGGTTTCCGTGATTGAAGCACGTACCATACATCCGAATTGCCGATAACCCGCTTTCCCACTTCAACGTGAGTTCATAGCCTCGCACTCTTTTAAATGTTTTTATGAAATGTTTTATAAACCCGCGAGGGAGATAACATGTTAGTTTTTATAAAATATGACACTAGTTGTCCCGATTGTCTGTTTATTGATTTGGACCCGAATGATTGTATGACCCGATGAATGATTAAATGACCCGATAGATGAAATGAAATGGATTATTAAAGTTAGGTTATGTCACTAAAAGTCCCATTAGCATGAATTGTGAACTACCGGGATTTGGTAGACGCTTATGCATATAATAGTACTATTTGGGGACGATCACCCCAGTTCGCGCCTTGACGGTTGATCCCCGTCATGCCACATTGATTGGTAAGCGAATTTATGTATGAGAAGATTACACAAGCGTGATTATTGTGACGACACGCTAATTTAGATGTGCAAATTGAGTTTCGGGCTAGCTACTCGTTGTTTGGTTTAGTAAGGTAACAATGTCATGCGGCTTATAATAATCCAATTAACGAAATACTGCTATAAGCATTAAATTACGATATATTGCCTGACTAGCAATACGGGGTCTTACTATTGATATTATGTTCGTGTTTTGGTTTTCATAACCATAATCATATAACGGTTTTTATTTAACTCCATACAACGTTATAAAACGTATTGTATGATATTTTTACGACATTGGTTCGTATAATGATTTTGAAGGCGAAAGCCTATATTAAGATTTTGACAAGGATTTGTATAAAATGATTTTGGCTATTTTATGGCCTACTACATGGATTTGTATAAAATGATTTTCGGTAATAATTTTATACCGATGTTATATTGATGGATTTTATTAAACTCTATGAATTCACTCGGCTTTATCGCTGACCTTTTCTTTTAACATGTTTTATCTCAGGTACTTGAAGGTAATTCTCAGGAAGACAACAAGAATTCATGGCCCGCATTTAAATAACAATTTCCATTCAAATCTTTTGTAAAATTGTATGAAATGAATATGAATTTGGACCTATGTAACTTTGATAATTATGAATGGAAATGCTTTATTATTAAACGACGCGATTTTTATGCGTTGTCTATGATGTGAGTAATGTGCTATCCCGTAACACCAACGAGTCTTCCGCTGTATTGAGTTGTATAAATTTGGGGGTGTTACAACACTGCTGATACTTTAATTAACTTTATTAACCAAATAGAGAAGAAGACTGGTAATGAAGTTAAAATGCTTAGAAGTGATAATGGTGGTGAGTTTAGAAATAAGCTATTGGATGATTTTTGTGCCAAGAAAGGGATTACTAGACAGTTTAGTGTTGCCAGAACCCCACAGTAAAATGGGGTTGCTGAGAGAAAGAATAGAACCCTAATTGAAGCAGCCAAGACTATGTTGGCTGATGCTCACTTTCCCATTGCTTTTTGGGCTGAGGCTGTAAATACAGCTTGTTATGTTCAGAATAGAGCATTAGTCAACAAGATACACAACAAAAAACCTTATGAGTTACTTTGGGGAAGAAAACCTAATATTGGTTTTCTTAAACCTTTTGGTTGTCATGTAGTTGTACTAGATACTAGTGATGCCTTAGGTAAATTTAGTGCTAAAGGTGATGAAGGCTACTTCATGGGTTATTCAGTGCAGAGCAAAGGATATAGGGTTTACGTTAAGAAGGAAAAACGTATACTTGAAAAAGTAAATGTTAGGTTTTTGGAAAGTAAACCTAGTGATCCTGAAAGTGGTCCAAATTAGTTGTTTGACTTGGAACCTCTATCTAGGACTTTGAATTATATGCCTGTTACTAATCCAGACATTGTGAAGGTAACTTCAAATGTTGTGGAAGAACCAGTTGTTAATGTTTCAGGTACACAGGTTAATGAAGAGGTTGGATCACAAGCAGACAAGTCATCTCCCATACTTGAGTATGTCACTATTCCCATATGGACAGATGCTTTTGATGCTGCTGCTGCTGGAAAGGAAAATGGTGGTCCCCAAGTATCACCAGTTAACAACATGCATGGTCTTTCAGGCGCTGATAAAGGAAAATCTGGCGCTAACAAGACAAATTCAGGCGTTGATGGCTCAAGCGTTGACAACTCTAGTTCAGGCGTTGATGGCTCAAACGCTGACAACCTTGGTTCAGGCGTTGACAACTCTTTTGACCATATTTTCTCTTCCAATTTTGAACAAGGTGAACCTTCAAGAAAAAATGGAGAGGTTCATACAGATATTGATGGAAGAGAGTCTGAAGAAGATATTGTTAACTTGGAAGATGAGATTGAAGACAACAGACTTTTTGAGGGAGGAGTTCTTACTTCTACAATGAAGGATCACCCCTCTTCTCTAATTATTGGTGATGTGATGTCTCCTGTTTAAACTAGAAGATCTCATCAGAATCTTGGAGGATTTATTGCCAATATACACAAGAAGGTTGATACCCCTCTTGTTCAAGCATGTTTGTTTGCCTGTTTTCTGTCACAACAGGAACCCAAGAAGATTTTTGATGCTCTCAAAGAACCAAGTTGGGTGGAAGCAATGCAGGATGAGCTTCACCAATTTGCTATTCAGGATGTTTGGGAGCTGGTTGATTGTCCCAGATATGTAAGACCTATTGGGACAAGATGGGTTCTTAGAAACAAGAAAGATGAAAGAGGCATTATGGTCAGAAACAAGGCACGTTTAGTGGCTCAGGGATATACACAAGAGGAAGGGATAGACTATGAGGAGTTCTTTGCACCAGTTACAAGGTTGAGGCTATAAGGATATTTCTAGCTTATGCTTCCTGCATGGGCTTTACTATCTATCAAATGGATGTGAAGAGTGCTTTTCTTTATGGCACAATTGTTGAGGAGGTGTATGTAATGCAGCCTCCTGGTTTTGAAGATCCAGAGCATCCAGACAAGGTGTATAGAGTCAAGAAAGCTATGTATGGACTTCATCAAGCCCCAAGAGCATGGTATGGCACATTGTCCACCTATCTGGTGGAAAATGGATTCAAAAGGGGCACCATAGACCAGACCTTATTTACAAAGAAGACTGGTAAGGATGTCTTACTTGTTCAGGTTTATGTGGATGATATCATCTTTGGCTCTACAAACCCAAAGATGAGTGAAGACTTTTCCAAGCTTATGACAGACAAATTCAAGATGAGTGCAATGGGGGAGATGAACTTCTTTCTAGGGTTACAAGTTCAGCAGAAAGAAGATGGTATCTTTATCTCTCAGGATAAATATGTAGCAGAAATCTTGAAGAAATTTGGCTTTTCTCCACATGAAAAACAGGCTAGTACTCCAATGGATAGAGAACATCCTTGGGGAAAAGTTGGAGATGGAAAAGATGTGGATGTCAGACACTATAGATCAATGATTGGTTCATTGATGTATCTCACAGCTTCAAGACCTGACATTATGTTTGTTGTGTGTGCATGTGCACGCCATCAAGTGACTCCTAAAGAGTGTTACCTTCATGCTGTCAAGAGAATCTTTAGGTACCTTAGATGTTATCCAGATCTGGGATTATGGTATCCAAAAGATTCACCATTTGAGCTTATTGCATATTCAGACAGTGACTATGGTGGTGATAAATTTGATAGAAAATTCACAACTAGTGGATGTCAGTTTCTTGGGAGTAGGTTGATATCTTGGCAATGCAAGAAACAAACAGTGGTGGCTAATTCTACAACTGAAGTAGAGTATGTAGCTGCAGCTGCTTGTTGTGGACAAGTCTTGTTGATTCAGAACCAGCTGTTGGATTATGGGTATAATTTCATGCATACCAAGATTTTTTAGACAATAAAAGTACTTTATGCATTATTAAAAATCTTGTACATCATTCTAAAAAAAACACATAGAAATTAGACATCATTTTATAAGAGATTGTTTTGAAAAGGGTTTAATACAACCAGATAGGGTTGACATAGAAGAAAATGTGTCTGATTTATTAACTAAACCTTTTGATACTGGAAGGTTTCAATACTTGGTAACAAGTATTGGAATGATCAATCTCACATAATATGTGTTTTGGGGTCTTATTGTAAAAGTATGTACAGGATATGCATTGTTATTGGTCTTTTTGAAAAGTTAGATTTTCTACTATATCTGTCTAACGCTGACAAAGGTTATCTTAACGCTAATAAGTGTTATCGTGACGTTGTCAGCAACATGTTAGTTTTGTGGTTTTTGATCTAAGTGTACAGGCGTTGTTAGCATTGTACCATTGGATACAGAGTTTCTTATGGATCCTTGAAGAATTATTAGAGCATGTTTCACTTTATGGATGATGGTTGGAATATTTATATTCCTATCTTGACATAAATTTTTATATTCATGCATATTATTGGGCAACATATGTATCACAGTTTAAGGGGAGGTTTTAGGAACCTTTAGGACTTTTGGGTATTCTTAAAATACTCTTATCACAATTCTAGATTGTGTCCACAGGTAAGTATGAGTTAGTTTACTAAATCATGAGGCACTGTAGCATGCAAAGTTGACATACTATGCATGCTACCAAGACATTTTTGACCTAGAATTGGATGTGGTCTGTTGGGAGACTTGGGAATGCTTTATAATGGGTTTACCTGGGAGTTACAAGGAATTTTATGAGATAACTTAATTGTTAAGAATTTTGGTTAGCAAGGGACACTAGAGGACTGTTATGTCTATCTTGCATAAGCAAGTGTGCATAAGTGGACAGTGCTTGCCGCCCTATAATAATTATCAATTTATAGGTTATCTTCACTAGGATAAATTACTTTGTTAAGGTCCTTTTTCATTTTTATTACTTTTATTTTTGGACGCTGACAAATATTTTTCCAAGCGTTGTTGTGACCAATTTAGACGCTGACATGGCTTTGGCAAACGTTGACAAGAATATAGCCGTTGGGCGTTGATGGGTTATTTTTTACCGTTGACACTCATTGGGACCTACCCAGTTGTTATTTTTAACGAATTTTGGGGCCGTAATTTTGGGAGTAGATAACTTTTAATTAATGCACAATATAACTTATTTTCTTTTCAATATTTTCATCATTATATTTTGAAAATACTTGCCTTATTTTTGACCAATCACATGTGCCTATCTCTCCTATATATTTGGCTCCTATTTTTAAACAGGGTACTTCATATTCTTGTCTAACACTTTTTCTCCTATAATTCATCTTTCTCAATTATTCACAAACAGCTTTCTTCAACAATGGCACCAAAGTTTAAACCAAGTGACTTGGTATTGGGATTCAGGAGTCAGCACAACATGATTACTTATTTGGAGGCTGATGATACTTTGTTTCCAAAATACACGCAGATGGTGGCGTATTTGAATGCATCTCCATTACGGTATGCTCTTTCTCATGCTCCTCTTGATAGGTGTGTAAACACCCATCCTTTTTACCACTTAATTACAATAATAACCGAGCCAAAACGTGTATTTTATGTCATTTATGTCGGAATTATGCGTGGTTTGTGTTTTTGTTGTGATTTAGGACGAAAAGGTGAAAAGTGGAGAAAACACGGGCATTCACGAGCTTTTATCGAAGAAAAAGACGAAAGACGAAGTCAAGAAGTCAAGAGTGCAAAAAGAACGGAAGTCCAAGACCAATTCTGGAGATTTATCGAAGAAAAAGTCAAAATACGGAAGTTTACTAAAAGCCGAAGAACTCAAGTCTAATTTATTGAAGAATTACAAGACGAGTTCAAAGAAATCCCGAGCCAAAGTCATTAAAGTGCAAGATTTAAGTAGATTAAAAGGCTTAAGGACTTAAGTTTGCAATTAAGGAAAGATGAAAGAGGGAGGAAGCTTCCTAACCACTCCTTAATCTCCCCTATAAATAGATTAGGATTTTCATTCATTTGTTTTTGTTGGCTAGTTTGACAAACTATGCTCTTCTACTTTAATTTTTGCACATTTAATTTCATGTCATTTACCTTATTGTCAAATTTAAATACATGTCTTGCACCTTAAATACCTTTAATTTCAAGTAAGTTTCCTTTTAATTCTTGTCAATCTTTATTTTTATTGTTGATCTCCTATCTTCCTTTCTTTAATCTTTATGTTTATGTTCATGTTCATGTTCTTGTGTTTTTATTTTGATTAAAGTGGGTTTTGATTATTTTGGTTATATTTGTTAGTTTGATTGTTTTGATTTGTTTGATTATCATTAGTTGATCATTTATTATTAGTTTGCTTAATCTTGTGGTTGATTTTGTTTAGTTTTTATCTAGATCCGTATCTTTTTCTTGTTTCCTTGTTCTTCGCTGTTCATTTGTTTTCCCAGGAAGTATTCCGGATCAAGCACAGCAAAACATTCCGAGTGAAGGTTTGTGAAGAAATTATTCCGAATCAAAGGCACTCATCCGGAATAAGTGACATATTCCGGATCAAGTGGATATTCCGGATCAACTTCAATATTCCGGATCAAGGTTTTGTGAAGAAACATTCCGGATCAAGGAAATATTCCGGATCAAAGAGTTTCATTCAGAATAATTAATTATTCCGAATCAAAGTCTTCATCCGGAATCTTCAACATTCCGGATCAGCAACATTCCGAATCAAGGACCATTATTCCGAATCAAGACTTTATTCCGGATATGTGACATATTCCGGATAAAGGATTTATTCCGGATCAAGGGTTTTGGTGAATATTCCGAGTGAATAGGAATCATTCCGAACGAAGGTGACATTCCGGATGAGTGATTATTCTGAACGAAGGTTTATTCTGGATGAGCTAATTTTCAGGTTCTTTTAATTTCTGTTTTTAATTTTCTGCTTTTAATTTTCAATCTTTACTTTTCCCGCCTTTTTACTTAGTCGCACTTTAAGTTTATTTGCCTTAGATTTATTTTAGCCTTGCCTTAGTTTTAAGTTTTAGTTGCGTTTTAAGTTTGCCTTAGATAGATTTAAGTTTGCGTTATTTACTTTAACTGCCTTTTAATTTTCCGTCACGCTTTTAAATACTTGCCATTTATTTTAAATTAGACTTAGATTTACTTTAAACTGCCATTTACTTTAAAGTCTTTGCACTTTTTATTTTAAAACAACCAAAAATATTTGTTTCACCAAAAACAATAGAGTCGTACTTTGAACCGGAAATCAATTTGTTAAGATACCGAGAAACGAACTTTTCAACTAGTAAAATCTCTTCATTAAAATCTCATTTTACTTTAATTGTTTTGCACCTTTAATATACTACAACGACACAACTTTTGTTTCCACCAAAGAACGACTGAGTCGCATAGTTTAACCAGGATCAATTCGATTGGACAGGAACAACGATATTTTTAACTAGGGAAAATCTCAGTTATCAAATGGCGCCGCTGCCGGCTCTTTTCGTAAAGATTAACGGTTTTCTGTGAGAGACGCGTTGCTTTTTGGGATCCGTTCATTCGTGAGCGTTATTTTCTTGCTTAAAAAATTCAAAAACAAAAACCATAAAAATTAAAAATTGTTAAAAATCCATAAAAATTAAAAATTTCAAAAATTCAAAAAGATTTTATTTTTATTATGTATATATATTGTCTTTGCGTTTGGTATTTTTTTTCTTTTGCCTTTGTAGGTGTATGCGTACTAGATCTTCTAATTATCAAGAGCCCGAGACTCGAGAAGATTTAGCTATGGCAGGTGTTAACAACAATAATAATCCACCGCACCTCAACAATAACAACAATGTTCTTCCACAGCCCGATCTTCGGACAATGGAGGAGTTTTGTCAACCTACCATGTTTGGACGAGGAGGACCGATTGCGCCGATGCAAATCACGGCTCCGGAGTTTTCGTTGAAGCACCACATGATTCAGCAAGTGCAAACTAATCCATTCGCGTGAATGCGTGATGATGATTCCAACAAACACCTCGACAAGTTCATTACAATCACTCAAAGCATGAAGTTGCCCGGTGCTACAATGGATGTTCTTCGCCTTCAACTCTTTCCACATACTTTATCACACCACGCCAAGAAATGGTTTGATCGTCTTCCAAAGAATTCTATTCATACTTGGGATGACATGACTCAACGCTTTTTGTCGCACTACTTTCCACCATCCATGGTCACGAGCTTCGCAATCAAATCAGCGGTTTCATGCAAGATCCCGATGAATCTCTTTTTGATGCTTGGGAAAGATATAATGTCTTGATCGATCGTTGTCCAAACCACAACATCCTCCTTGTGACCTTAATTGATACTTTCTACAACGGTTTGACTTTTCATGATCGTGATACGATTAATGCAGCCGCCGGTGGCACATTATGAAAAGGAGACCCGAGGAGTGTAGTGAGCTAATTGAGAACATGACTACTCACCACAAAAATTGGGATTCCTCCGCTTCTTCAAGGAACAACCCGAGAGTCAATGTTTCTTCAACTTCAGCAAGCCCCGATATGACCGAATTCACCCGCATGATGACTGAAATGAACAAAAATATCTTGCTTCTCGCTACAAACCAACAACAACAAGTTAAAGCGGTTGCACCTTCTTGTGAAACATGCGGCGGTCCACACTCATACACTGATTATCCTTCTACTCAAGGAAATCCGGAAAACGTGTATGCATCTTATGGTAATTATTCACCGGAAAATTACCAAGCTCGACCTCAAGGGGATAGAAATTTGTTGAGTTACTGATCAAACAACTACCTTTCACCCGGTTTTTCTCCTCAAAACCAAAACCCCGCCAACAACTACAATAGAAGCAACCAAATCCCACCAAGAGCTTCTAATCCTTATCACCCACCCGCTCAACAAGCCCCACCCATTAATCCAGATGTTGAAGCTTTGATGAGAACCCAAAGTGAGCAAATCAAGAATCTGCAGAGCCAAATTATCAATCTGAAAGGAGATATCACCAAGCAAGGGAATGACATCAGATCCGAGCTTCGAGATAATATCCGATCCTCCTTCAGTAATCAAACAAATGATTTGAAGAATATGCTTGCTAGTTTCTTGCCCACAACTCAACCTTCTTCTTCGAGTTCTCTACCTTCAAACACCGTCACCAATCCGCGAGCGAATGTGAGTGCTATTACTACCCGTAGTGGAGTTACCATAGTAGGACCACCTATCCCACCCCCATCATCTACACCTCCTCCACCACCATTTATCCCTACTCCTCCTACACCTAGTATTAGTGCACCATTACCGTCTCCGCCTTGTCATGACGATGTTCCTACGAAGAACCCTTCAACATCTCAAACTTTACCTACACCTACACCTTCACCACCAAACCCCAATATCCCTTATCCTTCACGGCTAGGCAAGACCACAATGATAACCAAGGATGACTGTCAAATGTCAAATTATTTTAAGATGATCTCTCAAATGAATTTCAACATTAGCCTTGTTGAAGCACTTGTCCACATGCCGAAATTTATGAAAGCATTCAAGGAATTGCTTAACAAGAAGGAGAAGCTGATTGAGCTCGCCAACACACGCTTAAATGAAAACTACTCTGTAGTTATTCTTAAAGAACTTCTAGAAAAACTTGGAGATCCCGGTCGTTTTGTGTTGCCTTGCCTCTTTAACAAAACTGAAGAATTTACTGCCCTTGCTGATCTCGGGGCCAGTATAAATATTATGCCTTTGAGTGTTTGGAAAACACTATCATTACCCGACCTTACTCCAACGAATATGACTCTCAAGCTAGCAAATCGCACTCTCGCTTACCCCGTTGGTATTGCCAAAGACGTGTTCATCAAAGTTGGCACATTTACTTTCCCGGTCGACTTTGTGGTTGTTGATTATGAAATGGATCCTCGTATTCCTTTAATACATGGTCGGCCATTCTTGAGAACCGGATGAGCTCTAGTTGATGTTGCCGAAGGTGAGTTAATCTTAAGAGTCGGGGATGATGCACAAGTTTTTAAAATGGGGAAGATTACAAGCAAATCCTATGGACGAGAATCTGTGAATATGATTAATGTGCTCGATCATTTTGTCATCTACAACAATCCTCTATTCGAGTCTTGCATTCATAATCCACTTTTTGAAGATGATGTGGATGATTCTCTTTCCAATTTGGAACCTTCACCCATTTAAGATTCTCCACCGATCTTTGATGCTTATGATGATGATTCTAGCTCAGATTCGGAGGATTATGATGATTTTACTTCCGAGTATCCCGACATGCCCATTTATGATGATTTTGATGAGGTCGATACTCTTTCGAGTGATTCTTCACATAATGAAGATCCTCCGTCATCCATGCTTAATCCTACTTTGGATGATTACTCTTTTGAAGAAGACTTCTCTACATTTCTCAATACATACTTCCCTCATGAGAGTGATGCTCCTCCTTTAGATTTTGAAGATTATCGTCTTGATCCTACTTTGGATTTGAAGAAAATTCTTTCAAAGGAGAAGCAATCGGTCGAAACCAACATCCGCAGCACATATGATTTAACACCTCTTTGTCCACCTTCTGAGGACGAGGTTGTGCATTTTCATCGCGGATCTTCTTCACATTCTGCTTAGCCTCAGTGCTATTTTCCCTTAAAGGAAAAGGTGTTCGACCCTGGTATCGATATTATTCAGCCATCTCAGTATCTGTGACAACCCTAGGTTTTGGATTTGTCACTTGGTCTTACTTTTAGGTTATTTTATGTGTGCTTATTTGAATTGTGTGATTACGTGTTTGTTTTGTGTGATTGAGGTTGGTGTGGTTACCATTTATGAGTATAGAAGTACTCATAAGTAAATTGAGGAACGGTTATTTCATGTTCATGAGCTCACAATTAGTGACTATGAAATGAAATGGTGTTATTTTGGTGTTTACGTATACGTATAAGTATTATAGTAATAGTGTATTTTTAGGATTTACGGTTTAGCATTTAGAGGTCTCGAATGAGGTAATTAGTCATATGAATATTTTTCGGGATGGTTTTAGGTCATTTAGGACTTAATTATAAAGTTTATTTAAAAATTTGATATTTTTTTAAAAGTGTATATTTTACGACTTTTACGGTAAAACGCGTAAATTTGACTAGTTTTACGGTTTTGAGGTTTTGGGAGTTTTAGGAGCTGAAATAAATTAAGGTAAATCAAGGTAATATTAATAAGATATTAATTAACAATAAAAAGAAGAAAAAATAAAGAAAAAACGAATTTAAGGGGGTTAGGTCGGTTTGGAAAAGAAAAAAAAGGGAAAAGAGGAGAAAAAGGAAAGTGAGCTTATTCTTGGACTAGGATTTTATGTACACCCTATATATTGTTTTAATAAAAATCAAATTCATTATTATTCCCTGGAGATATTAAAAAATACGTGGGTTACATAGAAGGTTTTTAGGGTTCTTCATAATTTTGGGGGTTTTCATAAATCAAAGGTAAAGTCTTTGATCCCTTTTTAATTTAATTGTTTTTATGTTTTTATAATCATCTTATGATGGATTTAGGTTAGGGTTTAATTTAAGAACAGTAAATTAATGTTATAATATTGAGTTTATAATGATTACATAAATTAGGGTTTGTAATTAGAGGGATTAGGGTTAATTAATGTGGTTGATTTTGTTAAACCCGTTTTTAAAAACTGGGCAGAATTTTGAGTCAATTGTTTTGATCATATCAGGAGTTCTAGGAACATTCAAGATGAGATCCAAGTATCCCTGAAAAGGTAATTGAAGTGGCTTTCTAATTCAAGAAACTAGAACTAAATTGGAGGTCGGGAAGTGGGTCAAAAACAGGTTACAACAGTCGTAGGTCAAACGAGTTTTGAATTCAGCCTGTTTTCTTTTTAAGTTTTGGGTTGTTTGGGGTACTTAGGGTTGCATTGGGATCTTCTCACGTACATGAGAGATGGTTTATATATTGTAGCAAGTATCAGAAATATACACACATATATCGGGGCTTAACAGTAGCTTTAAGGTTAGGGCAAGTGGGAGGTTTTAGCTAATATATGTAAAAGTATGAATATTCCTTCTACAGAAACCATGGGTATATTTAAGTGGACGTTTGACTTAAAGTTTTGAGACCTAAAAACTGGGACTGTTTTGTGTAAAATATGAACGGGATAGTTATTAAACATAACCAAGTTAAGGACTTGTTAAGGAAGGGTAATGGGGTGGTTAGAGCTTATCAATGAAGTTTTTATATGGGAATAGACTAGATGTCCATCATAGGTTGACGAGCCATCTTAGTGATAGGTTCGTGTATTGATTTCGTGTTTTTGGTTTGTTAGCTTGTTGCTAGTGTGAGGACTTGTGAAGAAGCTATCAGGTGAGTTTCATAGTCCCATGTTTACTATTGATTTTGACTTCCAGATGGGATGGAAGAGACACTGTGTTGAGTTATTTCTAAATTGTTGCTGTGAATTTTTTTATGGTTTGTGATGGACTTGTGTGTACATTATGTGATTAACTGCTATGTGATTCTTGATTGTGTATGATTTGGATCGGGGGACACGTGCCGTCTCAGTTATTGTGGTTTGACAAGGTAGGGGCCTTGTGGTTTGCCAAGGTAGTGGCCTTGGGATAGGTACATAGTGTGATCATCTATGGTACCATGATGTTGTTTGGCAAGGTAGGA
The DNA here is from genome assembly GCA_025667525.1 of Glebionis coronaria. Classification (NCBI taxonomy): domain Eukaryota; kingdom Viridiplantae; phylum Streptophyta; class Magnoliopsida; order Asterales; family Asteraceae; genus Glebionis; species Glebionis coronaria. Next base: position 265,417,524 of record CM046882.1, on the reverse strand, counting down.
GCCTTGGATTGGTTTGGTATGATTAATCTTGATTGATAGTTGTTAATGCATATTTGTAGCACATTGTCCATATGTTATTGTGTTGATGGTTGTTATTCACAGCCTATAACTGATTTAGCGTTAGAGTCTAAACCTATGACTCTCACCAACTTTATGTTGACGTGTTTTAGTGTCTCTTTCAGGTGATACTATGGTTATGCATGAGAAAATAAGTGGCTAGGATTGGAGAAGCTTAGGATTGCATGTAGAAGGAGAATCCCCGTTTCCTTCTTAGTTTTTATTTGACCATTTAAAATAAGTGATACTGTGGCACATATGTTTGTTTTGATTATGTTACTTGTTTGTCTTGGGTAAGAGGTAGGACTGTTACCTACTTACCTAGACACCTGCATTTGATAAGATATTGTCATGACCTTTGTGTCACCTTTTTATGACATTTCTTATTTCATATAGTTATCTCCATAGACACGCCATGTTGTGATGATATCCATACGTCGCGCCCCATATTCCGCCATGGTGGGGTGTGACAGTATCCGTCTGATGAAATAAAAGGAAAGATTTTTGGAACTACTGACGATATGCTTGCTCTTCACCCTTGCTACCACCATGCTCCATCTTTGCTTAAGGGAACCTTGCCTACTCTTCTTTGGCTTGCCTTGTTCGCCTTAAGCTTGTGCTATTTGATGGACGAAAACTATGTCTTTGATCCTGGTGGATATGTTTCATGCTTCTTCCTATGGTAATCAAGGTCGAGTCAGGCTCACGACTCGGTTAACAAAAATCAAGCGCTTCTTGGGAGGCAACCCATGTATCTATCTTTTAGCTTTCTTTCTCCTAAGTGTAGGGGAGACCCGTTGGTGTTTGCTATTTCCTCTCTTCTTCTATTCAGGGATTCGAGCGCTCAACGATCCACTCTTGATGATTTTTAACGACCCGTGATTCTGTGTTTCTCGTCTTCCCAGTTCTATCTTAAACTCTTTTCGATTCACTATTCTATATTTCTCAATATTAAAATAGGAATCTCTTTAGTTGTCTTTTCCTTAGCGAGATTTAAACAAAGTGCACAATGTCCTAAGTGTAGGGGAGTTTACTCCCACATGCTTAAACTTTGAGGACAATGTTTATATTAAGTGTAGGGGGACTTCTATCGAAGTTAAGTGGTCTTTTCCTTGTATTTGTCCTCATTTTAACCGGAAAATCAATTTTTCGACATTTTTCAAAAATTTTGATCTATTTTGGCCTATTAGTTTTTCCCTTTGTATAGTTATTTTCTTTCTTTGTTAGAATAAATTTTAATAAAGTGGTTTTAATTTTCAAGTATTGTGAATCTTTTGACTCAACCCGAGTTTACTTATCTAAGTTTACTCTAGCTAGTATCCTTAACGTGTTTAAGTCAAGTTTTGCTAGGCTTTTATATAGGGAGCTATAAAACGCAAAAGTCTTAACTCTCACGGGTTAAGAACAAGAACTTTTCGCAAGTTCCTATAATTGATCCTAGAGAGTCATTTATCAAGGGAACTTTAAAATGCGATTCTAAACTTGAAAAAGTCTAAGAGTTTGCAAGATCCTATAGGCGACTCAAAAACCCAAAACTTTGATTTAATAGGCTAAGCATCCACGAGTCTCATTCCTTGAGATTTTAAACTGTGGAGAACGAGAGATGATAGAGTCAATCATAAGTTTGGTATTCTTTCGTGAATTTATGTGAGTTAATTATAAGCCTATTCTCCCATCGCTTGCTAATAAATTTATCTGCAATAAATAAGGTTGTACGATTTTAAAAGTTACTTAGCTTCTAGCCCAAGATCGTTTAGAAGTTGCTCGGTATGGATTAGAGTTCATAGCCAAGGCATAACTTATTGAAGCGGGATGCAAAGATTGGCGAGTCCGAAAAGGCCCTAACAAGGCATGAGGGCTATATTTTGTTGCTAAAGATCCCAAGTGATGTGAAGAATCATTTATCAAAAATCAATATGAAGGATCGAGACACACGACGAAAAGCAAATACTCCCCAAAAGTCATGGAGAAGTCTATCCGAAAAGGCCCTAACAAGGTATGAGGATAAATAGATCCAAGTCCAAAAAGGAGGCGGATCGTTGTATATCAAAGTCCAAAATAATGATTGGAGAAAAATGAAGAAGTCGTGGTCCATATATGAAGAATCTCTCAAAACTTCAAGTGAAGAAATTCCTATTATGAAGAGAAGGCCATTATTTCATGAACGTCTCTCAAGGTTTGAAGTATGAAGTCGCTGCCAATATCGGTCCGAGAAAGGTCTCAAATCGCGAAGCGAGTTTTGCCAAGATATGAACTTTATGAGGTCCCGAGAAGCAGTTTTAAAAGATTTTGTCCTTTAGCTAACTATTGATTAAATCGTCCACTTTATTTTCGGCCTAAATAATTATCGAAATAAGTCAAAAATGCATCCTCGTGATCATTCAAGACAAAAATAAAATATAAGAGATACACTTAGGAATAAGGGAGTCTAAGTGAATAATTGGCCCACATGAGTTCGTGTTAGTTTGCTAACATATAATAACAATGATCTCGTTTTTAAGCTTGGTTTGGAGAAAGTGAAAACTTAAGGATGATGATTATTCATAACTTTCCAAAACCCGAAGGTATGTTTTTGATTTCTTTACTTTTAATGTTTATAATTTTCTATCTCTTTAATAAAGGCCAATGTGGGTTGATTATGATGAAAAATGTAAACGTGCTTTGTAACTAATGCATTGCATGAGGACATTGCAATGTTCAAGTGTAAGGGATTTGATAGGTGTGTAAACACCCATCCTTTTTACCACTTAATTACAATAATAACCGAGCCAAAACGTGTATTTTATGTCATTTATGTCGGAATTATGCGTGGTTTGTGTTTTTGTTGTGATTTAGGACGAAAAGGTGAAAAGTGGAGAAAACACGGGCATTCACGAGCTTTTATCGAAGAAAAAGACGAAAGACGAAGTCAAGAAGTCAAGAGTGCAAAAAGAACGGAAGTCCAAGACCAATTCTTAAGATTTATCGAAGAAAAAGTCAAAAGACGGAAGTTTACTAAAAGCCGAAGAACTCAAGTCATTTATTGAAGAATTACAAGACGAGTTCAAAGAAATCCCGAGCCAAAGTCATTAAAGTCCAAGATTTAAGAAGATTAAAAGGCTTAAGGACTTAAGCGTGCAATTAAGGAAAGATGAAAGAGGGAGGAAGCTTCCTAAGCACTCCTTAATCTCCCCTATAAATAGATTAGGATTTTCATTCATTTGTTTTTGTTGGCTAGTTTGACAAACTATGCTCTTCCACTTTAATTTTTGCACATTTAATTTCATGTCATTTACCTTATTGTCAAATTTAAATACATGTCTTGCACCTTAAATACCTTTAATTTCAAGTAAGTTTCCTTTTAATTCTTGTCAATCTTTATTTTTATTGTTGATCTCCTATCTTCCTTTTTTTTAATCTTTATGTTTATGTTCATGTTCATGTTCTTGTGTTTTTATTTTGATTAAAGTGGATTTTGATTATTTTGGTTATATTTGTTAGTTTGATTGTTTTGATTTGTTTGATTATCATTAGTTGATCATTTATTATTAGTTTGCTTAATCTTGTGGTTGATTTTTTTTAGTTTTTATCAAGATCCGTATCTTTTTCTTGTTTCCTTGTTCTTCGCTGTTCATTTGTTTTCCCAGGAAGTATTCCGGATCAAGCACAGCAAAACATTCCGAGTGAAGGTTTGTGAAGAAATTATTCCGAATCAAAGGCACTCATCCGGAATAAGTGACATATTCCGGATCAAGTGGATATTCCGGATCAACTTCAACATTCCGGATCAAGGTTTTGTGAAGAAATATTCCGGATCAAGACTATATTCCGGATCAGTGGAAAAGTTGGTTCATTCGGAATATTTGATATTCCGGATCAAAGCTTTATTCCGGATCAAGGAAGATATTCCAGATCAAGGAGTTTCATTTGGAATCTTCAACATTCCGGATCAAGGAAATATTCCGGATCAAAGAGTTTCATTCGGAATAATTAATTATTCCGGATCAAAGTCTTCATCCGGAATCTTCAACATTCCGGATCAGCAACATTCCGAATCAAGGACCATTATTCCGAATCAAGACTTTATTCCGGATAAGTGACATATTCCGGATAAAGGATTTATTCCGGATCAAGGGTTTTGGTGAATATTCCGAGTGAAGGGGAATCATTCCGAACGAAGGTGACATTCCGGATGAGTGATTATTCCGAACGAAGGTTTATTTCGGATGAGCTAATTTTCAGGTTCTTTTAATTTCTGTTTTTAATTTTCTGCTTTTAATTTTCAAGCTTTACTTTTCCAGCCTTTTTACTTAGTCGCACTTTAAGTTTATTTGCCTTAGATTTATTTTAGCCTTGCCTTAGTTTTAAGTTTTAGTTGAGTTTTAAGTTTGCCTTAGATAGATTTAAGTTTGTGTTATTTACTTTAACTGCATTTTAATTTTCCGCCACGCTTTTAAATACTTGCCATTTATTTTAAATTAGACTTAGATTTACTTTAAACTGCCATTTACTTTAAAGTCTTTGCACTTTTTATTTTAAAACAACCAAAAATATTTGTTTCACCAAAAACAATAGAGTCGTACTTTGAACCGGAAATCAATTCGTTAAGATACCGAGAAACGAACTTTTCAACTAGTAAAATCTCTTCATTAAAATCTCATTTTAATTTAATTGTTTTGCACATTTAATATACTATAACAACTCAACTTTTGTTTCCACCAAAGAACGACTGAGTCGCATAGTTTAACCAGGATCAATTCGATTGGACAGGAACAACGATATTTTTAACTAGGGAAAATCTCTGTTATCACCTCTCATCCCTGTCACTCATATTAAACAGTTTTGGAACACTGTCAGTCCTCAATGCTTAATAATGTGACTACATTATAAGCTATTGTTCATGGGCGTACTTGGGTGGTTATTGAAGCCTTGGTTCGCCAGGCTTTGCATCTTAATGATGCAGATGGTATAACCACTCTCCCCATTAATGAAATAGAACAAGGACTCCGGGCTTTGGGGTATCCTTTCCCTGATGAGGGTACTTTATATAAATATTATAAACAAGAATTTCCCCCAGCCTGGAAGTACCTCATACATGTCATCCTTCAATGTTTGAGTCCCAAACGTACTGCACATAATGATATTAACAGATCAATTGCTAGTGCAATTGTGTGCATTGCAAATGGGCAAAAGTTTAATTTTTCAAAACTGATTTTTGATGGCATGTGTAAAAACAAAGGGAATAAGATGACCTTGGCTTATCCCAGATTTTTTCAAATGGTTTTTGATGTGCAAGATTACTGCGCAAGGGATCATGATGATTTTTATGAGATCCCTGTGCAAAAGAAAGCTATTTTTAGCAAGATGAACTCATCTCCTCACCGCGAATTACCCCTCACCCAAGCTATGCTTGCTGTTATTGCAGCAGCACAACCTCAACCAGACCCACAGCCACAACTTGACCCAATACCAGAACCTTTGCCTTCACCTCAACACATGGAAACTGACCAAGAATCCTTCAACGCTGACACATTAAATGTTGGCATTGACACAAGTAATCCAAATGTTGACACCTTTCCTTCACAGACCCAAACACCCCTTAACCTTCAAACTACCACCCAATCCACATCATCTTCTACCCCACCTGAATATAGGTTGCAAAAACGCCCAAGGAATACTGGAGTGTTCTCCTCTAGTGGTCCTAGCCATGTTGCAGAGAGAACCACCACCACAAGTGTGGTTGGTGCTATGGATGAGCCTGGGACTATTGGTACTCGCTTAGATGCAGGCCAAGACAGTCCTAACATCTTTAAGACCTCATCCATGCCCCATGACTCTACTTTGGGAGGTCAAATACCCATTCTAGAGGAGGGCAGATTGGAACCATACACAATGATGGAATTGACGGCTGTCTGCATTAGCTTGCAAAAGCAAAATGCAGACCTGGTACAAACAGTCAGCACACAAGGCCTTGAACTCAAGCAATTGAGGGAGAGGATTGTTGTTTTGGAAACTGCTGCGTCTAGGAGAAGGCAGACAAGAGTCCTTTCATCAGGGGAGGATTCTTACAAAGGGGAGGAAGCTGCTACAAAGCCTGTTAATTTGAGTGATAAAGGCTCACATGAAGCTGCTACAGAGCTGTTTGATTTGAGTGGCAAAGGCTCATATGATGGAGAATCTTTGGGTGTTGCTGAAGCCCTTACTAAATTGAAGAAGCAATCAGGTTTTGATACATCTCTGGTTACTCCTACAAATTTGAACTTGTCTTTTACAGCTATGATGGAGCAGTTCACAAGAGACGCTGAGACAAGTAAGTTGGGCGTTGAAAAGCAAACTTTGGACGCTGACACACCAAGCGCTGACAAGAGTAAATTGGGCGCTAACACAAGGAATTTGAGCGCTGACAGACTTGCAGATATGGTTGATGTATTCCAGTCATCAGCTATCATCAAAGAAGTGTCTTTACAAGTACCATCATCATCTTTACCCATCATTGATCCATTAGATAAGGGTAAAGGAATCATGGTAGAAGTAGAAGTTCTAAAGGATGCAGCACAAGTAGAGTTTGATTCAAGGTTGGCTGCACAACTTATGGAACAAGAAAGGAAGAAGGTTGGTGAATCACCATTTGTTGTCACTTCTGAGGAACAAGAAGGAAGTGATGAAGGAAGTTCAGATTCAAGTGTGATGATAATTGAACAACTAGAAAGACTTGAATATGGTGATGACTTGGCAAGAGAGAAGCTTAGAGAGTTAAAATTGCAGGTAGATAATGATATGCCAGAAGTTGCTCAGATGTACCATGCTTGGGAGAATAGGATTATGGAGAATCCAGATTTGACAATTTCAAACCAAATTTGGGGATTGGAGATTCTTCTAAGAGTTCAAAGAGATTGTAAGGTAATTCTGAAGCATAAGGCTAGCAATGTTTTCTCACTGCTGAAGAGGGATAGAAGGGAGCTTTATTACATGTTACTCAGATGTCATGGAACTGGATAGACCTTCAAGAAATTGCAGGGATTGTCCTTTGAAGAATTGGAGTACAAGGCTTATCCCATTTGGGCAAGAGTGCAGGAAATGAACACTCTTAGACTTCTTTCAGATGAAAGGAAAGAAGAACTTGCAGAAGAGATGGAGATTCAGAAGGCAATGATTGTTCCAAGGCCTTTGAAGAAGGGAGTCCCACTTGAGTTTCCTAAACATCTAAATAAAGTGGTTCCCAGTGAAGCTGTTCTTAGAAGGAGCATTAAGCTCTCACCCATGGAAGCTTCAGATATGGTACAAGTGTTACCTCTTGATGCCAGAAACCCCATCATTAGCTATGAAGAGGATGCAAGTGGGTTTTGGAAGATTGGCAAATATGGGAAAGAGGTACACACATTTATTACTCTTATGTCTCTCTTTGCAAGTATGGATAGAGAAGACTTGGTAGACCTTTGGAGGTTGTTGATGGCCAAGTATGAGACTGAAGCACCTACTTCAGTCAATGGAATAAAGCTTTGGTCAACATTTAAGAGAATGTGTGCACCAAAAGAAGAAGATCCTGTTTGGAAGGATCTTGAGGATGATATCAGTGGTCTTCAATGGCGTTTGTATTCAGCTGCTGGTGTGTATTTTTGAGCTCTACAAAGTTTGCTGAGTATCTTCTTGTAGATGCTGAGTATCCCATGTCCAAAGAAGTTTTGTAAAAGATGAAGACAACACAGCTGGAGATTGACTATTCAAGTGACGTGGCCAAAGATTTGATTAGGCATGTTTATTACCAATATGATAAGATTTGTAAGATTCCTCCTAGTTCATAATTTTTATTCAGAAACTTGATTACTAGAGTAGATATCAAGTTTAGGGGAGGATTGTTGGGAATAAAATGTAGCTAGTACACTTCGACGCTGACAAAAAGAAAACAAGCGTTGATAAGAAGAAAACAAACATTGACAGATCAAGCATTGACAGGAAGAAGTCAAGCATTGATAGGTTGAATACAAGCACTGATAGAAAGATATGGTCTACGCGTATTATGTTTCTAGTTTGTTTCTAGTAAAGATAGGATCAACAATGTATTTTCTATAATTATCTTTACCTAGAATATCTGATACGTAGATTGTCACAAGGAAACCTAAATCCCCTTGTAAATTAATCGAAGCTATTCTCGTAGGAATTATAGCTATTCTAGTTCTAAACCAAGTTGTGAATATTTATGATCCCAACAAATGGTTGATATTTGTAGAAATGTAGATATTAGTTGATTGTGATATTAAAGAAGAATTGGCAAGATTAAAACTAATATCGATGTCATGAGGATCTTTCCTTATAGAGTGGAGTTTGACAAAACGTTACCACCTGGAAAGGTTTCATCTGATTCGTTGTCACCCAATTCTTAAATTTGAAATCGAAAGGGTGAATGTTGCACTTGAGGCTGTCAATGGAACCATTACCCAAAAGCCTCATGCCACTAGTACCTTTCCGAGAAGTCTAATTGAATGATCGAGTCATTTCATACTAGTGACTCATTTGATAACTATTGATGAAGGAGCTATAGGATTGGAAATTAAGTGTTATTCATATCGAGCTTTTATTGCCCTATTAAGGTCTAAGAATAAGGTTGAAAGTATTGGCGAATGAGGTAGGATATTGCATTGAGTATGATTTGGTTGAAACTTGAATGAAATAAACTTTAACCCATATGGAATATGAGATTGATAAGAGGAAGTCGTTAAGTTCTGTGATTGAATTATAAGGTTTTAATTGATTGTTGATTCGTATTAAGGGTTGTTCCTAGGCCATTGTCCACTAACAAGGATGCCCAGTGTCCAATAAATAAAACGAAGAAATCTTCTTCTGAAATTGGGACCGATGGATCTTTCAGGACATGTGGAACACCTAATGACTCTTATAGATTAGTATTCATTGTGGTATCTTTTAAAAATAATCCCTAACTTAACTGAGACATCAGTTGGTAGGATGAGTTCTTGGAATTGTATGACATAGTGACACGAAATGTGTTACGGTACAATTTAGACTTGTTTGTGATTAATGAAAAGACTACCTTTGATTTCAAAATTCTACATGTATCGATGTTATCTATCCTTTATTGCTTCATCCTAATGCTCGCATTAGTGATGCAACCATTGAACAAGTACTCATCTCGGTTTTGAGTTACGTTGTAGATTATTCTTTTTGAGTGCCATCGAGGTCATAAATCTCATGATTAATTGGCTAAGCTCATTTCCTATTATATTGTAGTTTGTTCTTGGTGAACGACTTTTCATCACTCTTTTGCAGATCAGTCATTGTTTTATAAGTTGAAATAGTATCCCTTGAGAAAAATTGGGTTTTCATCACCATATGAATTATTTAAAGTGAGACTTAAAAATAATCGTTATCGAAATAAAGTTGTTTATGAAACTCTTTGGAAAACTTAACTGTTTTCATAACAAAGAAAATCTTTGTAAATTTATTCTTGATTCTTATTTAAGAATTAAGCATGAAAATGTTTTTATTATAAACATGACGATAAAATTTTGACGAACTGAGTATTGCATCGTTAATCTTGAAATTGTATATAGTTGCGCGCCTACATACAATTTTGAATGGACCATGCAAAGCTGATTAGTAGTCACCATAAAACTGATTAATAAACACTACATTTTCTTTAAAGATTGTGAAAGATTAAATTTTATGAGATCTGCAAGAAGTGAAAAATAGGGACATAGTGTTAGGGACACCTACATATGTTCTTGTAGCATCTATTCTCCTTAGTCGAATTTACTCATCTGTGGAAATTTTCTTATTTGACTATTGACAATTCTTTCTTGTCCAATTCTCCCGTAGTGAGATTCTTAGGAAAAGTATCTGATTACTGAGTGTTGATACCCTACTGGATGTATCGACGTTCCTATCATTTCTTTTGATTTGATTTCATTTGAATGACCTGGGTAACGATCCGAGGAGCTTTCGAATGCGTACTCCAATTATGAAAACATGGGATATTCATATTCATTAAATGTTTTCGTCTGTATCTGATTTGAAATTCTCTCGTGTAGATTATGCGTTGACCTTAATCTTTTAAGGTTAGCTATGTCTCCATATATCCTTGAATTGTGAAGGATTATGAGTTATTATTAGTCTTTTGAGAAATTCACATCTTATCAACAGTAATGAAACTGGAAATTTGATTGTGCCAGTAGAATGGATTGATTGATTATTACATGACGACATTGTCTTAATTGATGGGAACTCGAGTAGAATTCCCCTAAATGATAAGATGTTGATTATCAAAAGTGATCTAAATAATTCTTGATGGACGACTATATCCTGCATTAGACTTGAAATTATACCATGAATGGTTATGAACTAGTCATAGATATTATAATATAGAAAGAACCTAATATGAATTTATTAAAAAGATGTTTCCGTTATCTGAAACTTTAGGAGGTATTTGTTGATGAATTACCTAGACTTTCGCCATTAAGGCAAGTTGAATTTGGTACTGATTATATTCCTGGTGCTGCACCCGTGGCGTGTGCACTGTAATTCAGCACCATCTGAATCGAAAGTGTTACCGTACAACTGAGAGAGTTGTCGGAGGAAGCTTTTATTCTACTGATCTCATCATTATGAAGAGTTATGGTGTTATCATTCCTTATATTTATTTGTTGAATTACCGTGAACTAAGTAAATTGACGATTAAAATCTATATCCACTACCCAAGATGATAGATTGTTCGATCATTTACAAGGTTCTAGCGTATGTTCTAAAGATTTGATTCACGGCATGGCTATCATCAACTTCGCGTCCGTGAAGAAGATTATCTATTCCAATCACTACATCCAGAACTTGTAATGAACATTATGAGTTTCATGATTATGTTGTTTGGATTGACCAATGCACATGTAGCATCCATAAATTTGGTGAATCACGTGTGTAGGCTGTAATATGGTAAATTCATGCTTGTGATCATTAAGGACCATTTGTTTGTTTATAAGTATAAGAAGGAGTTAATAATTATTTATAAACTGCCCGGAGTTGGCTGAACAATGAAAATCTGTACCTTGAATATTTAACATAAGATTTAAGACTTAATCCTTTACATTATTTTACCGTGTGATTAATAGAAAATGGAATATATTGACTCTTCAAAAATTGGAACCATTAAGGCTTTAGGTTTTACCAAAAAGAAAATAGAAATATGTTTTGACAAATGTTTTAACAAAGGATTTTTAAGGGATTATTCCCTTATACACAAATCATTTAACTAAACTCCTGTTTAGGGGTAAATGTTTGTGTATACCTCAAGACAACCTAAGAGGGATTGAGGAAACCATTAAACCATGACTTAAAATTTGAAACGACAATTTTTGCTTTTCAACTAAGAAAATTTTTACCAAAGAATAAACGAAGATTTCTCGAACATTTACGAATCTTAATAATTATTTTCGATAAATCAACAAAAATCGTGTTAACTAAAATTCAAACTTATTTTGAATATTTTTATATAATTGGTCGAACCGAGAAATTTAAAATTTTTTACGTTTACGTTTCATAAAATTAAATATCTATTATTTAATTACTAGCAATAGTTATCGACGCTTTAGATGTCGGATCGAGTAAAACGGATAAAAATGATAGTTAAGAAGAAACTAAAACTCAGAAAATGTGATGAAATAATTTTGGAATAAATACGGACATGATAATTATTTCATCAGGGAAGATGAATGTCTGACACATAATATAGAAAGGATAAAGAACCAATTAGGACATGTTCCTTAATAATGAAGGTGCAAATTAAATTGCCGAACAATTTAAAAATAAACGATGTTTGTAAAAAGGATAATATAGATAATAAAAAGGGGTTCACGGCTTATGTGAACCATTAGAATTGAGAAGCCGATGGCGTTAAATGTATTAAAGGCCACTTGTGGTTGCCTAAATATTGAGATGTAGTCATGTTGGAATCTTATAAGTATAAGTATTCTATTCATGTTATTTCTGATTAAGTGTACCTCATCTGAAGAAGTTGTGCTGATGGCAAATTATGAAGGCAGACATCGCCTCATACATTAGTAAACGTCTAACTATTACAAAGGTCATCATCTGAATTTGATACGATTTGGGTCATCGTCGACAGACTGACCAAATCTGCTAATATCATTCCTGTTAATGATAGATTCTTGATGAAGAAATTGACTCTTTTGTATTTAAAGGAGTTGTGTAAACATGGTGTGCCTGTATCAATCATCTATATCAAGATCCTCGCTTCGCATCGAATTTCTAGAGATTTGCTCAGAAGTCATTGGGAACGAACCTTGATGAGATTACTATTTACCATCCCAATCGAAGGGACGAGTTAAAGTAACGATACAAAACACTAGAAGTCTTGTTTCATGTTTGAATGATTGACCTTGGTAATGAACCGTATAATCGTATCATTGATAACTATCGTATTAGGATCAAGATCGGATCTTGTGAGGATAAATATTAGAGCATCTGTAAGCAGGAGTTGGGATGAAGACATCCGACATACACCCATTGTGAGTTGGACATGTCTTTCAGGTTTAAGGTTTCCTATGACGGCAAACCTAACCTTACAAAATACTCGACCCGCGAGACCTGAAATGATTGTTGAAATTAGGATCTAATATTGACTGCCGGTAGTGGGCAGGAGGTTATGTGAATATGAAATGTAAATCTTGAAGTGCCAGATGGGTAGAGAAGTTATGCGAAAAATATTAACCATGGAAAAATGAATTGATGATCTGAAAGATCATGGGATATAAGTCCCCGTTGTATGGGACCATTGAGATGATGTAAAAGATTGGTTTGAAAGGCATCTAAGCTAGATCTACCCTAGGACTTTAAGAGCTGCGTGAATTATGTTTCATATATCGAACTTGATAAAATGTCTATCAAGTGAAAATCTGATTGTTTCTTAGTAATGTTTAGATCGGCGAAAAGTTGCATTCATCAAAAACCCATGAACATCATGGATAGAGAAAGTAAGTCAACATTAAGCCTGATCTTATTCCCGTAGTTATGTTTGATGAAACTCGCGTATTATAATGAATTACACTTGTGAGAAAAGACCGAATGTGGAGGAAATACCCACATGGCTTTAACTCTATAAGAAGCGAGTAGTAAGGTAAGATGATCTTTGAGGACAAAGATCCTGTTTAGGGGTAAATGCTGTGACAATCCGTCAATTTATGGTTGATATTTTATTCTCAAATATTATTTAAAAACATTATTTTAGTGTTATATTATGAACTCACTAATTTCTGGGAAGAAATTTGGATTTACGTCTTGAAGTAGCATCGACTACGTCTAAACCGAAGGATTCTACGTTACGTGCTTACGTTTACATACACCGTTTTCGTGACAGTCCGACATTTCAGGAAATAAATTTATCCGTGAATATTATTTTGGGATTTAAATTTTGAGCTGGTTCATAAACTCACAAATTTACAAGAAGAGATTAGGACTTACGATTTTAATTTAACGTCCTTTACGAGTAAACCGGAAACCTTAGGATTACGTATTTACGTTTTCGAACTCCGTTTTTGATGAGACAATTTTTATTAGATTCGTTTTGTGCCGTTGATTCATAAATTATAAAAACGTCTTTCATAAAACGACCCGAGAGCACGCAAATCGAGGAAACTAGAATCGAGGAGTACCCGTAATTAAATGGGGATGAGACAAGATAAACTTTCCCCACCCCCACTACATGGGACAACAAGCTTATTAAACACACCTTTGAGGTGTCAAACTTGTAAGCTAACAAGTTACACTTGTTAACTTTACTTAGCTAAACAAGCTACAAAACCACAAACCACACTCATCTAAACCATTTCCCACAATCCTTACATGCAAACCACCCTAAAACTCTCTCTTCCTCACTCTAAATTCGTCCCACTCTCACACAAAACACCCTTATTTGATCAATTTTAACCATGAAATCATGTGTTATTCATACACATGATGAAGGACTCTTGAAGCTCTATTGATTGGTGGTCATTTTAACATCCAAGGAGAAGTTTTGTTGGTGTCTTTGGGCTGATTTTCCACAAGATGTTCATGAAGATAGGTGATCTTGAAGTTGATATTGGTATATCATAAGTTTTGCCATCAAAATCCAAGCCTTGTTCATCAACCTCATCTTTTCATCACTATGGTGGTATAAGGATCATTTTTCCTATCCTTCTTGTTATTTTGATTATGTAATCTTGTATTTTCTTTTACTTATGTATATGTATATGATGATGAATGATGATTAAAAATATTATGTGGGGATTTGGTGTTGATAGATTTGATAAACATGGGTAAAAAGATGGAAAAACTACATGTAAAAATGGTTAGATCATGCTTAAAATGATGGTTGTATAAAAACAGTAAGTAACCAAATGTTAAACTGATAAAATGGTAGAGTGGAATCAATATACAGTAAGTATTAGGTGTTATACACATGTTAGAGTTGGCCATGCAATGGAATCATCAAAATGAGTGTAATTTGATCAAAACAAAATTAGTGTATCAGTCTGAATAGTCTGTTTTGTAGGGACTGTTAAGGATACTTAGACATGGATTGAGAAGTAGCTATATCTAACTTATTTGTAGCACATAATATGAAGTTTATGTCATCCAAAAATGAGCTTCTATCTCCTTATAGAACTCAAGATATGATAAAAATGGTGCAAGTGAAACTAAAAATCAGATTTTGTGAAATTAAAGTTTAATACTATGATATAAGCACTCAAATAATATAGTATAAAATGTGAAATTAAAACCCACTAACTTATATATTTCATTTATATAAATATGTATAAGGATAAATAAATGGACATTATATAAAAATGGTAGTTTGGTAAGTTTTATAAGTTATAAAAACTATAAACATGATTTTTATGACTTTTTCGGCTATTACCGTAAAATTAACGTTTTTCGCCAATTAAAACTTAGACGATCAAACCCGTCTAATGTAAAGTTTTTAAAAGTCATATACTGATGTATAAGTACCTAATACAAGTAAAAACCGATAAAACTCGAACTATATGACATACGGACATTAACGAGCTAAGTTAACATATTTGGACTAATAATTTAACTAAATAAGTTAAACACTTATAAAAATTACTTACTGGGCTTAACCCATTTAGCCCCAACATGAAAAGTATAATACTGATAATAAAAGTATAATTGGGCTAATGAATAGTATTGGGCTTGTAATAGGCCCATTGGGCTTCAAAATGTAAACTAGTAAACTAGTATAAAAGTTACCAACACATGACACTAAAATGAGTAAATGAGAATGTATAAACCCACTTGATCATCATCATATTTATACATAATTGTTATTTTTATAAAGTCATTGGACAAGATTCTAAGACGAGTATTATTTGTCTAGGTTTCCGTGATTGAAGCACGTACCATACATCCGAATTGCCGATAACCCGCTTTCCCACATCAACGTGAGTTCATAGCCTCGCACTCTTTTAAATGTTTTTATGAAATGTTTTATAAACCCGCGAGGGAGATAACATGTTAGTTTTTATAAAATATGACACTAGTTGTCCCGATTGGCTGTTTATTGATTTGGACCCGAATGATTGTATGACCTGATGAATGATTAAATGACCCGATAGATGAAATGAAATGGATTATTAAAGTTAGGTTATGTCACTAAAAGTCCCATTAGCATGAATTGTGAACTACCGGGATTTGGTAGACGCTTATGCATATAATAGTACTATTTGGGGACGATCACCCCAGTTCGCGCCTTGACGGTTGATCCCCGTCATGCCACATTGATTGGTAAGCGAATTTATGTATGAGAAGATTACACAAGCGTGATTATTGTGACGACACGCTAATTTAGATGTGCAAATTGAGTTTCGGGCTAGCTACTCGTTGTTTGGTTTAGTAAGGTAACAATGTCATGCGGCTTATAATAATCCAATTAACGAAATACTGCTATAAGCATTAAATTACGATATATTGCCTGACTAGCAATACGGGGTCTTACTATTGATATTATGTTCGTGTTTTGGTTTTCATAACCATAATCATATAACGGTTTTTATTTAACTCCATACAACGTTATAAAACGTATTGTATGATATTTTTACGACATTGGTTCGTATAATGATTTTGAAGGCGAAAGCCTATATTAAGATTTTGACAAGGATTTGTATAAAATGATTTTGGCTATTTTATGGCCTACTACATGGATTTGTATAAAATGATTTTCGGTAATAATTTTATACCGATGTTATATTGATGGATTTTATTAAACTCTATGAATTCACTCGGCGTTATCGCTGATCTTTTCTTTTAACATGTTTTATCTCAGGTACTTGAAGGTAATTCTCAGGAAGACAACAAGAATTCATGGCCCGCATTTAAATAACAATTTCCATTCAAATCTTTTGTAAAATTGTATGAAATGAATATGAATTTGGACCTATGTAACTTTGATAATTATGAATGGAAATGCTTTATTATTAAACGACGCGATTTTTATGCGTTGTCTATGATGTGAGTAATGTGCTATCCCGTAACACCAACGAGTCTTCCGCTGTATTGAGTTGTATAAATTTGGGGGTGTTACAACACTGCTGATACTTTAATTAACTTTATTAACCAAATAGAGAAGAAGACTGGTAATGAAGTTAAAATGCTTAGAAGTGATAATGGTGGTGAGTTTAGAAATAAGCTATTGGATGATTTTTGTGCCAAGAAAGGGATTACTAGACAGTTTAGTGTTGCCAGAACCTCACAGCAAAATGGGGTTGCTGAGAGAAAGAATAGAACCCTAATTGAAGCAGCCAAGACTATGTTGGCTGATGCTCACTTTCCCATTGCTTTTTGGGCTGAGGCTATAAATACAGCTTGTTATGTTCAGAATAGAGCATTAGTCAACAAGATACACAACAAAAAACCTTATGAGTTACTTTGGGGAAGAAAACCTAATATTGGTTTTCTTAAACCTTTTGGTTGTCATGTAGTTGTACTAGATACTAGTGATGCCTTAGGTAAATTTAGTGCTAAAGGTGATGAAGGCTACTTCATGGGTTATTCAGTGCAGAGCAAAGGATATAGGGTTTACGTTAAGAAGGAAAAACGTATACTTGAAAAAGTAAATGTTAGGTTTTTGGAAAGTAAACCTAGTGATCCTGAAAGTGGTCCAAATTAGTTGTTTGACTTGGAACCTCTATCTAGGACTTTGAATTATATGCCTGTTACTAATCCAGACATTGTGAAGGTAACTTCAAATGTTGTGGAAGAACCAGTTGTTAATGTTTCAGGTACACAGGTTAATGAAGAGGTTGGATCACAAGCAGACAAGTCATCTCCCATACTTGAGTATGTCACTATTCCCATATGGACAGATGCTTTTGATGCTGCTGCTGCTGGAAAGGAAAATGGTGGTCCCCAAGTATCACCAGTTAACAACATGCATGGTCTTTCAGGCGCTGATAAAGGAAAATCTGGCGCTAACAAGACAAATTCAGGCGTTGATGGCTCAAGCGTTGACAACTCTAGTTCAGGCGTTGATGGCTCAAACGCTGACAACCTTGGTTCAGGCGTTGACAACTCTTTTGACCATATTTTCTCTTCCAATTTTGAACAAGGTGAACCTTCAAGCAAAAATGGAGAGGTTCATACAGATATTGATGGAAGAGAGTCTGAAGAAGATATTGTTAACTTGGAAGATGAGATTGAAGACAACAGACTTTTTGAGGGAGGAGTTCTTACTTCTACAATGAAGGATCACCCCTCTTCTCTAATTATTGGTGATGTGATGTCTCCTGTTTAAACTAGAAGATCTCATCAGAATCTTGGAGGATTTATTGCCAATATACACAAGAAGGTTGATACCCCTCTTGTTCAAGCATGTTTGTTTGCCTGTTTTCTGTCACAACAGGAACCCAAGAAGATTTTTGATGCTCTCAAAGAACCAAGTTGGGTGGAAGCAATGCAGGATGAGCTTCACCAATTTGCTATTCAGGATGTTTGGGAGCTGGTTGATTGTCCCAGATATGTAAGACCTATTGGGACAAGATAGGTTCTTAGAAACAAGAAAGATGAGAGAGGCATTATGGTCAGAAACAAGGCACGTTTAGTGGCTCAGGGATATACACAAGAGGAAGGGATAGACTATGAGGAGGTCTTTGCACCAGTTACAAGGTTGAGGCTATAAGGATATTTCTAGCTTATGCTTCCTGCATGGGCTTTACTATCTATCAAATGGATGTGAAGAGTGCTTTTCTTTATGGCACAATTGTTGAGGAGGTGTATGTAATGCAGCCTCCTGGTTTTGAAGATCCAGAGCATCCAGACAAGGTGTATAGAGTCAAGAAAGCTATGTATGGACTTCATCAAGCCCCAAGAGCATGGTATGGCACATTGTCCACCTATCTGGTGGAAAATGGATTCAAAAGGGGCACCATAGACCAGACCTTATTTACAAAGAAGACTGGTAAGGATGTCTTACTTGTTCAGGTTTATGTGGATGATATCATCTTTGGCTCTACAAACCCAAAGATGAGTGAAGACTTTTCCAAGCTTATGACAGACAAATTCAAGATGAGTGCAATGGGGGAGATGAACTTCTTTCTAGGGTTACAAGTTCAGCAGAAAGAAGATGGTATCTTTATCTCTCAGGATAAATATCTAGCAGAAATCTTGAAGAAATTTGGCTTTTCTCCACATGAAAAACGGGCTAGTACTCCAATGGATAGAGAACATCCTTGGGGAAAAGTTGGAGATGGAAAAGATGTGGATGTCAGACACTATAGATCAATGATTGGTTCATTGATGTATCTCACAGCCTCAAGACCTGACATTATGTTTGTTGTGTGTGCATGTGCACGCCTTCAAGTGACTCCCAAAGAGTGTTACCTTCATGCTGTCAAGAGAATCTTTAGGTACCTTAGATGTTATCCAGATCTGGGATTATGGTATCCAAAAGATTCACCATTGGAGCTTATTGCATATTCAGACAGTGACTATGGTGGTGATAAATTTGATAGAAAATCCACAACTGGTGGATGTCAGTTTCTTGGGAGTAGGTTGATATCTTGGCAATGCAAGAAACAAACAATGGTGGCTAATTCTACAACTGAAGTAGAGTATGTAGCTGCAGCTGCTTGTTGTGGACAAGTCTTGTTGATTCAGAACCAGCTGTTGGATTATGGGTATAATTTCATGCATACCAAGATTTTTTAGACAATAAAAGTACTTTATGCATTATTAAAAATCTTGTACATCATTCTAAAAAAAACACATAGAAATTAGACATCATTTTATAAGAGATTGTTTTGAAAAGGGTTTAATACAACCAGATAGGGTTGACACAGAAGAAAATGTGTCTGATTTATTAACTAAACCTTTTGATACTGGAAGGTTTCAATACTTGGTAACAAGTATTGGAATGATCAATCTCACATAATATGTGTTTTGGGGTCTTATTGTAAAAGTATGTACAGGATATGCATTGTTATTGGTCTTTTTGAAAAGTTAGATTTTCTACTATATTTGTCTAACGCTGACAAAGGTTATCTTAACGCTAATAAGTGTTATCGTGACGTTGTCAGCAACATGTTAGTTTTGTGGTTTTTGATCTAAGTGTGCAGGCGTTGTTAGCATTGTACCATTGGATACAGAGTTTCTTATGGATCCTTGAAGAATTATTAGAGCATGTTTCACTTTATGGATGATGGTTGGAATATTTATATTCCTATCTTGACATAAATTTTTATATTCATGAATATTATTGGGCAACATATGTATCACAGTTTAAGGGGAGGTTTTCGGAACCTTTAGGACTTTTGGGTATTCTTAAAATACTCTTATCACAATTCTAGATTGTGTCCACAGGTAAGTATGAGTTAGTTTACTAAATCATGAGGCACTGTAGCATGCAAAGTTGACATACTATGCATGCTGCCAAGACATTTTTGACCTAGAATTGGATGTGGTCTGTTGAGAGACTTGGGAATGCTTTATAATGGGTTTACCTGGGAGTTACAAGGAATTTTATGAGATAACTTAATTGTTAAGAATTTTGGTTAGCAAGGGACACTAGAGGACTGTTATGTCTATCTTGCATAAGCAAGTGTGCATAAGTGGACAGTGCTTGCCGTCCTATAATAATTATCAATTTATAGGTTATCTTCACTAGGATAAATTACTTTGTTAAGGTCCTTTTTCATTTTTATTACTTTTATTTTTGGACGCTGACAAATATTTTTCCAAGCGTTGTTGTGACCAATTTAGACGCTGACATGGCTTTGGCAAACGTTGACAAGAATATAGCCGTTGGGCGTTGATGGGTTATTTTTTACCGTTGACACTCATTGGGACCTACCCAGTTGTTATTTTTGACGAATTTTGGGGCCGTAATTTTGGGAGTAGATAACTTTTAATTAATGCACAATATAACTTATTTTCTTTTCAATATTTTCATCATTATATTTTGAAAATACTTGCCTTATTTTTGACCAATCACATGTGCCTATCTCTCCTATATATTTGGCTCCTATTTTTAAACAGGGTACTTCATATTCTTGTCTAACACTTTTTCTCCTATAATTCATCTTTCTCAATTATTCACAAACAGCTTTCTTCAACAATGGCACCAAAGTTTAAACCAAGTGACTTGGTATTGGGATTCAGGAGTCAGCACAACATGATTACTTATTTGGAGGCTGATGATACTTTGTTTCCAAAATACACGCAGATGGTGGCGTATTTGAATGCATCTCCATTACGGTATGCTCTTTCTCATGCTCCTCTTGATAGGTGTGTAAACACCCATCCTTTTTACCACTTAATTGCAATAATAACCGAGCCAAAACGTGTATTTTATGTCATTTATGTCGGAATTATGCGTGGTTTGTGTTTTTGTTGTGATTTAGGATGAAAAGGTGAAAAGTGGAGAAAACACGGGCATTCACGAGCTTTTATCGAAGAAAAAGACGAAAGACGAAGTCAAGAAGTCAAGAGTGCAAAAAGAACGGAAGTCCAAGACCAATTCTGGAGATTTATCGAAGAAAAAGTCAAAATACGGAAGTTTACTAAAAGCCGAAGAACTCAAGTCTAATTTATTGAAGAATTACAAGACGAGTTCAAAGAAATCCCGAGCCAAAGTCATTAAAGTCCAAGATTTAAGAAGATTAAAAGGCTTAAGGACTTAAGTTTGCAATTAAGGAAAGATGAAAGAGGGAGGAAGCTTCCTAACTACTCCTTAATCTCCCCTATAAATAGATTAGTATTTTCATTCATTTGTTTTTGTTGGCTAGTTTGACAAACTATGCTCTTCTACTTTAATTTTTGCACATTTAATTTCATGTCATTTACCTTATTGTCAAATTTAAATACATGTCTTGCACCTTAAATACCTTTAATTTCAAGTAAGTTTCCTTTTAATTCTTGTCAATCTTTATTTTTATTGTTGATCTCCTATCTTCCTTTCTTTAATCTTTTTGTTTATGTTCATGTTCATGTTCTTGTGTTTTTATTTTGATTAAAGTGGGTTTTGATTATTTTGGTTATATTTGTTAGTTTGATTGTTTTGATTTGTTTGATTATCATTAGTTGATCATTTATTATTAGTTTGCTTAATCTTGTGGTTGATTTTGTTTAGTTTTAATCTAGATCCGTATCTTTTTCTTGTTTCCTTGTTCTTCGCTGTTCATTTGTTTTCCCAGGAAGTATTCCGGATCAAGCACAGCAAAACATTCCGAGTGAAGGTTTGTGAAGAAATTATTCCGAATCAAAGGCACTCATCCGGAATAAGTGACATATTCCGGATCAAGTGGATATTCTGGATCAACTTCAATATTCCGGATCAAGGTTTTGTGAAGAAACATTTCGGATCAAGGAAATATTCCGGATCAAAGAGTTTCATTCAGAATAATTAATTATTCCGAATCAAAGTCTTAATCCGGAATCTTCAACATTCCGGATCAGCAACATTCCGAATCAAGGACCATTATTCCGAATCAAGACTTTATTCCGGATATGTGACATATTCCGGATAAAGGATTTATTCCGGATCAAGGGTTTTGGTGAATATTCCGAGTGAATAGGAATCATTCCGAACGAAGGTGACATTCCGGATGAGTGATTATTCTGAACGAAGGTTTATTCCGGATGAGCTAATTTTCAGGTTCTTTTAATTTCTGTTTTTAATTTTCTGCTTTTAATTTTCAAGCTTTACTTTTCCCGCCATTTTACTTAGTCGCACTTTAAGTTTATTTGCCTTAGATTTATTTTAGCCTTGCCTTAGTTTTAAGTTTTAGTTGCGTTTTAAGTTTGCCTTAGATAGATTTAAGTTTGCGTTATTTACTTTAACTGCCTTTTAATTTTCCGTCACGCTTTTAAATACTTGCCATTTATTTTAAATTAGACTTAGATTTACTTTAAACTGCCATTTACTTTAAAGTCTTTGCACTTTTTATTTTAAAACAACCAAAAATATTTGTTTCACCAAAAACAATAGAGTCGTACTTTGAACCGGAAATCAATTTGTTAAGATACCGAGAAACGAACTTTTCAACTAGTAAAATCTCTTCATTAAAATCTCATTTTACTTTAATTGTTTTGCACCTTTAATATACTACAACGACACAACTTTTGTTTCCACCAAAGAACAACTGAGTCGCATAGTTTAACCAGGATCAATTCGATTGGACAGGAACAACGATATTTTTAACTAGGGAAAATCTCAGTTATCAAATGGCGCCGCTGCCGGCTCTTTTCGTAAAGATTAACGGTTTTCTGTGAGAGACGCGTTGCTTTTTGGGATCCGTTCATTCGTGAGCGTTATTTTCTTGCTTAAAAAATTCAAAAACAAAAACCATAAAAATTAAAAATTGTTAAAAATCCATAAAAATTAAATATTTCAAAAATTCAAAAAGATTTTATTTTTATTGTGTATATATATTGTCTTTGCGTTTGGTATTTTTTTTCTTTTGCCTTTGTAGGTGTATGCGTACTAGATCTTCTAATTATCAAGAGCCCGAGACTCGAGAAGATTTAGCTATGGCAGGTGTTAACAACAATAATAATCCACCGCACCTCAACAATAACAATAATGTTCTTCCACAGCCCGATCTTAGGACAATGGAGGAGTTTTGTCAACCTACCATGTTTGGACGAGGAGGACCGATTGCGCCGATGCAAATCACGGCTCCGGAGTTTTCGTTGAAGCACCACATGATTCAGCAAGTGCAAACTAATCCATTCGCCGGAATGCCTGATGATGATGCCAACAAACACCTCGACAAGTTCATTACAATCACTCAAAGCATGAAGTTGCCCGGTGCTACAATGGATGTTCTTCGCCTTCAACTCTTTCCACATACTTTATCACACCACGCCAAGAAATGGTTTGATCGTCTTCCAAAGAATTCTATTCATACTTGGGATGACATGACTCAACGCTTTTTGTCGCACTACTTTCCACCATCGATGGTCACGAGCCTTCGCAATCAAATCAGCGGTTTCATGCAAGATCCCGATGAATCTCTTTTTGATGCTTGGGAAAGATATAATGTCTTGATCGATCGTTGTCCAAACCACAACATCCTCCCTGTGACCTTAATTGATACTTTCTACAACGGTTTGACTTTTCGTGATCGTGATACGATTAATGCAGCCGCCGGTGGCACATTATGAAAAGGAGACCCGAGGAGTGTAGTGAGCTAATTGAGAACATGACTACTCACCACAAAAATTGGGATTCCTCCGCTTCTTCAAGGAACAACCCGAGAGTCAATGTTTCTTCAACTTCAGCAAGCCCCGATATGACCGAATTCACCCGCATGATGACTGAAATGAACAAAAATATCTTGCTTCTCGCTACAAACCAACAACAACAAGTTAAAGCGGTTGCACCTTCTTGTGAAACATGCGGCGGTCCACACTCATACACTGATTGTCCTTCTACTCAAGGAAATCCGGAAAACGTGTATGCATCTTATGGTAATTATTCACCGGAAAATTACCAAGCTCGACCTCAAGGGGATAGAAATTTGTTGAGTTACTGATCAAACAACTACCTTTCACCCGGTTTTTCTCCTCAAAACCAAAACCCCGCCAACAACTACAATAGAAGCAACCAAATCCCACCAAGAGTTTCTAATCCTTATCACCCACCCGCTCAACAAGCCCCACCCATTAATCCAGATGTTGAAGCTTTGATGAGAACCCAAAGTGAGCAAATCAAGAATCTGCAGAGCCAAATTATCAATCTGAAAGGAGATATCACCAAGCAAGGGAATGACATCAGATCCGAGCTTCGAGATAATATCCGATCCTCCTTCAGTAATCAAACAAATGATTTGAAGAATATGCTTGCTAGTTTCTTGCCCACAACTCAACCTTCTTCTTCGAGTTCTCTACCTTCAAACACCGTCACCAATCCGCGAGCGAATGTGAGTGCTATTACTACCCGTAGTGGAGTTACCATAGTAGGACCACCTATCCCACCCCCATCATCTACACCTCCTCCACCACCATTTATCCCTACTCCTCCTACACCTAGTATTAGTGCACCATTACCGTCTCCGCCTTGTCATGACGATGTTCCTACGAAGAACCCTTCAACATCTCAAACTTTACCTACACCTACACCTTCACCACCAAACCCCAATATCCCTTATCCTTCACGGCTAGGCAAGACCACAATGATAACCAAGGATGACTGTCAAATGTCAAATTATTTTAAGATGATCTCTCAAATGAATTTCAACATTAGCCTTGTTGAAGCACTTGTCCACATGCCGAAATTTATGAAAGCATTCAAGGAATTGCTTAACAAGAAGGAGAAGCTGATTGAGCTCGCCAACACACGCTTAAATGAAAACTACTCTGTAGTTATTCTTAAAGAACTTCTGGAAAAACTTGGAGATCCCGGTCGTTTTGTGTTGCCTTGCCTCTTTAACAAAACTAAAGAATTTACTGCCCTTGCTGATCTCGGGGCCAGTATAAATATTATGCCTTTGAGTATTTGGAAAACACTATCATTACCCGACCTTACTCCAACGAATATGACTCTCAAGCTAGCAAATCGCACTCTCGCTTACCCCGTTGGTATTGCCAAAGACGTGTTCATCAAAGTTGGCACATTTACTTTCCCAGTCGACTTTGTGGTTGTTGATTATGAAATGGACCCTCGTATTCCTTTAATACTTGGTCGGCCATTCTTGAGAACCGGATGAGCTCTAGTTGATGTTGCCGAAGGTGAGTTAATCTTAAGAGTCGGGGATGATGCACAAGTTTTTAAAATGGGGAAGATTACAAGCAAATCCTATGGATGAGAATCTGTGAATATGATTAATGTGCTCGATCATTTTGTCATCTACAACAATCCTCTATTCGAGTCTTGCATTCATAATCCACTTTTTGAAGATGATGTGGAGGATTCTCTATCCAATTTGGAACCTTCACCCATTTAAGATTCTCCACCGATCTTTGATGCTTATGATGATGATTCTAGCTCAGATTCGGAGGATTATGATGATTTTACTTCCGAGTATCCCGACATGCCCATTTATGATGATTTTGATGAGGTCGATACTCTTTCGAGTGATTCTTCACATAATGAAGATCCTCCGTCATCCATGCTTTATCCTACTTTGGATGATTACTCTTTTGAAGAAGACTTCTCTACATTTCTCAATACATACTTCCCTCATGAGAGTGATGCTCCTCCTTTAGATTTTGAATATTATCGTCTTGATCCTACTTTGGATTTGAAGAAAATTCTTTCAAGGGAGAAGCAACCGGTCGAAACCAACATCCGCAGCACATATGATTTAACACCTCTTTGTCCACCTTCTGAGGACGAGGTTGTGCATTTTCATCGCGGATCTTCTTTACATTCTGCTTAGCCTCAGTGCTATTTTCCCTTAAAGGAAAAGGTGTTCGACCCTGGTATCGATATTATTCAGCCATCTCAGTATCTGTGACAACCCTAGGTTTTGGATTTGTCACTTGGTCTTACTTTTAGGTTATTTTATGTGTGCTTATTTGAATTGTGTGATTACGTGTTTGTTTTGTGTGATTGAGGTTGGTGTGGTTACCATTTATGAGTATAGAAGTACTCATAAGTAAATTGAGGAACGGTTATTTCATGTTCATGAGCTCACAATTAATGACTATGAAATGAAATGGTGTTATTTTGGTGTTTACGTATACGTATAAGTATTATAGTAATAGTGTATTTTTAGGATTTACGGTTTAGCATTTAGAGGTCTCGATTGAGGTAATTAGTCATATGAATATTTTTCGAGATGGTTTTATGTCATTTAGGACTTAATTATAAAGTTTATTTCAAAATTTGATATTTTTTTAAAAGTGTATATTTTACGACTTTTACGGTAAAACGCGTAAATTTGACTAGTTTTACGGTTTTGAGGTTTTGGGAGTTTTAGGAGTTGAAATAAATTAAGGTAAATTAAGGTAATATTAATAAGATATTAATTAACAATAAAAAGAAGAAAAAATAAAGAAAAAACGAATTTAAGGGGGTTAGGTCGGTTTGGAAAAGAAAAAAAAGGGAAAAGAGGAGAAAAAGGAAAGTGAGCTTATTCTTGGACTAGGATTTTATGTACACCCTATATATTGTTTTAATAAAAATCAAATTCATTATTATTCCCTGGAGATATTAAAAAATACGTGGGTTACATAGAAGGTTTTTAGGGTTCTTCATAATTTCGGGGGTTTTCATAAATCAAAGGTAAAGTCTTTGATCCCTTTTTAATTTAATTATTTTTATGTTTTTATAATCATCTTATGATGGATTTAGGTTAGGGTTTAATTTAAGAACAGTAAATTAATGTTATAATATTGAGTTCATAATGATTACATAAATTAGGGTTTGTAATTAGAGGGATTAGGGTTAATTAATGTGGTTGATTTTGTTAAACCCGTTTTTAAAAACTGGGCAGAATTTTGAGTCAATTGTTTTGATCATATCAGGAGTTCTAGGAACATTCAAGATGCGATCCAAGTATCCCTGAAAAGGTAATTGAAGTGGCTTTCTAATTCAAGAAACTAGAACTAAATTGGAGGTCGGGAAGTGGGTCAAAAACAGGTTACAACAGTCGTAGGTCAAGCGAGTTTTGAATTCAGCCTGTTTTCTTTTTAAGTTTTGGGTTGTTTGGGGTACTTAGGGTTGCATTGGGATCTTCTAACATACATGAGAGATGGTTTATATATTGTAGCAAGTATCTGCACTTGGGCTAAGGTTGTGGTTTAGGGTAAGACCCTCTAATGGTAATGAACGTTTCATACGTTTAAAATCAGTGAATTCTGGATAGGCAGAAATATATACACATATATCGGGGCTTAACAGTAGCTTTAAGGTTAGGGCAAGTGGGAGGTTTTAGCTAATATATGTAAAAGTATGAATATTCCTTCTACAGAAACCATGGGTATATTTAAGTGGACGTTTGACTTAAAGTTTTGAGACCTAAAAACTGGGACTGTTTTGTGTAAAATATGAACGGGATAGTTATTAAACATAACCAAGTTAAGGACTTGTTAAGGAAGGGTAATGGGGTGGTTAGAGCTTATCAATGAAGTTTTTATATGGGAATAGACTAGATGTCCATCATAGGTTGACGAGCCATCTTAGTGATAGGTTCGTGTATTGATTTCGTGTTTTTGGTTTGTTAGCTTGTTGCTAGTGTGAGGACTTGTGAAGAAGCTATCAGGTGAGTTTCATAGTCCCATGTTTACTATTGATTTTGACTTCCAGATGGGATGGAAGAGACACTGTGTTGAGTTATTTCTAAATTGTTGCTGTGAATTTTTTTATGGTTTGTGATGGACTTGTGTGTACATTATGTGATTAACTGCTATGTGATTCTTGATTGTGTATGATTTGGATCGGGGGACACGTGCCGTCTCAGTTATTGTGGTTTGACAAGGTAGGGGCCTTGTGGTTTGCCAAGGTAGTGGCCTTGGGATAGGTACATAGTGTGATCATCTATGGTACCATGATGTTGTTTGGCAAGGTAGGAGCCTTGGATTGGTTTGGTATGATTAATCTTGATTGATAGTTGTTAATGCATATTTGTAGCACATTGTCCATATGTTATTGTGTTGATGGTTGTTATTCACAGCCTATAACTGATTTAGCGTTAGAGTCTAAACCTATGACTCTCACCAACTTTATGTTGACGTGTTTTAGTGTCTCTTTCAGGTGATACTATGGTTATGCATAAGAACATAAGTGGCTAGGATTGGAGAAGCTTAGGATTGCATGTAGAAGGAGAATCCCCGTTTCCTTCTTAGTTTTTATTTGACCATTTAAAATAAGTGATACTGTGGCACATATGTTTGTTTTGATTATGTTACTTGTTTGTCTTGGGTAAGAGGTAGGACTGTTACCTACTTACCTAGACACCTGCATTTGATAAGATATTGTCATGACCTTTGTGTCACCTTTTTATGACATTTCTTATTTCATATAGTTATCTCCATAGACACGCCATGTTGTGATGATATCCATACGTCGCGCCCCATATTCCGCCATGGTGGGGTGTGACAGTATCCGTCTGATGAAATAAAAGGAAAGATTTTTGGAACTACTGACGATATGCTTGCTCTTCACCCTTGCTACCACCGTGCTCCATCTTTGCTTAAGGGAACCTTGCCTACTCTTCTTTGGCTTGCCTTGTTCGCCTTAAGCTTGTGCTATTTGATGGACGAAAACTATGTCTTTGATCCTGGTGGATATGTTTCATGCTTCTTCCTATGGTAATCAAGGTCGAGTCAGGCTCACGACTCGGTTAACAAAAATCAAGCGCCCCTTGGGAGGCAACCCATGTATCTATCTTTTAGCTTTCTTTCTCCTAAGTGTAGGGGAGACCCGTTGGTGTTTGCTATTTCCTCTCTTCTTCTATTCAGGTATTCGAGCGCTCAACGATCCACTCTTGATGATTTTTAACGACCCGTGATTCTGTGTTTCTCGTCTTCCCAATTCTATCTTAAACTCTTTTCGATTCACTATTCTATATTTCTCAATATTAAAATAGGAATCTCTTTAGTTGTCTTTTCCTTAGCGAGATTTAAACAAAGTGCACAATGTCCTAAGTGTAGGGGAGTTTACTCCCACATGCTTAAACTTTGAGGACAATGTTTATATTAAGTGTAGGGGGACTTCTATCGAAGTTAAGTGGTCTTTTCCTTGTATTTGTCCTCATTTTAACCGGAAAATCAATTTTTCGACATTTTTCAAAAAATTTGATCTATTTTGGCCTATTAGTTTTTCCCTTTGTATAGTTATTTTCTTTCTTTGTTAGAATAAATTTTAATAAAGTGGTTTTAATTTTCAAACATTGTGAATCTTTTGACTCAACCCGAGTTTACTTATCTAAGTTTACTCTAGCTAGTATCCTTAACGTGTTTAAGTCAAGTTTTGCTAGGCTTTTATATAGGGAGCTATAAAACGCAAAAGTCTTAACTCTCACGGGTTAAGAACAAGAACTTTTCGCAAGTTCCTATAATTGATCCTAGAGAGTCGTTTATCAAGGGAACTTTAAAATGCGATTTCTAAACTTGAAAAAGTCTAAGAGTTTGCAAGATCCTATAGGCGACTCGAAAACCCAAAACTTTGATTTAATAGGCTAAGCATCCACGAGTCTCATTCCTTGAGATTTTAAACTGTGGAGAACGAGAGATGATAGAGTCAATCATAAGTTTGGTATTCTTTCGTGAATTTATGTGAGTTAATTATAAGCCTATTCTCCCATCGCTTGCTAATAAATTTATCTGCAATAAATAAGGTTGTACGATTTTAAAAGTTACTTAGCTTCTAGCCCATGATCGTTTAGAAGTTGCTCGGTATGGATTAGAGTTCATAGCCAAGGCATAACTTATTGAAGCGGGATGCAAAGATTGGCGAGTCCGAAAAGGCCCTAACAAGGCATGAGGGCTATATTTTGTTGCTAAAGATCCCAAGTGATGTGAAGAATCATTTATCAAAAATCAATATGAAGGATCGAGACACACGACGAAAAGCAAATACTCCCCAAAAGTCATGGAGAAGTCTATCCGAAAAGGCCCTAACAAGGTATGAGGATAAATAGATCCAAGTCCAAAAAGGAGGCGGATCGTTGTATATCAAAGTCCAAAATAATGATTGGAGAAAATTGAAGAAGTCGTGGTCCATATATGAAGAATCTCTCAAAACTTCAAGTGAAGAAATTCCTATTATGAAGAGAAGGCCATTATTTCATGAACGTCTCTCAAGGTTTGAAGTATGAAGTCGCTGCCAATATCGGTCCGAGAAAGGTCTCAAATCGCGAAGCGAGTTATGCCAAGATATGAACTTTATGAGGTCCCGAGAAGCAGTTTTAAAAGATTTTGTCCTTTAGCTAACTATTGATTAAATCGTTCACTTTATTTTCGGCCTAAATAATTATCGAAATAAGTCAAAAATGCATCCTCGTGATCATTCAAGACAAAAATAAAATATAAGAGATACACTTAGGAATAAGGGAGTCTAAGTGAATAATTGGCCCACATGAGTTCGTGTTAGTTTGCTAACATATAATAACAATGATCTCGTTTTTAAGCTTGGTTTGGAGAAAGTGAAAACTTAAGGATGATGATTATTCATAACTTTCCAAAACCCGAAGGTATGTTTTTGATTTCTTTACTTTTAATGTTTATAATTTTCTATCTCTTTAATAAAGGCCAATGTGGGTTGATTATGATGAAAAATGTAAACGTGCTTTGTAACTAATGCATTGCATGAGGACATTGCAATGTTCAAGTGTAGGGGATTTGATAGGTGTGTAAACACCCATCCTTTTTACCACTTAATTACAATAATAACTGAGCCAAAACGTGTATTTTATGTCATTTATGTCGGAATTATGCGTGGTTTGTGTTTTTGTTGTGATTTAGGACGAAAAGGTGAAAAGTGGAGAAAACACGGGCATTCACGAGCTTTTATCGAAGAAAAAGACGAAAGACGAAGTCAAGAAGTCAAGAGTGCAAAAAGAACGGAAGTCCAAGACCAATTCTTAAGATTTATCGAAGAAAAAGTCAAAAGACGGAAGTTTACTAAAGCCGAAGAACTCAAGTCATTTATTGAAGAATTACAAGACGAGTTCAAAGAAATCCCGAGCCAAAGTCATTAAAGTCCAAGATTTAAGAAGATTAAAAGGCTTAAGGACTTAAGCGTGCAATTAAGGAAAGATGAAAGAGGGAGGAAGCTTCCTAAGCACTCCTTAATCTCCCCTATAAATAGATTAGGATTTTCATTCATTTGTTTTTGTTGGCTAGTTTGACAAACTATGCTCTTCCACTTTAATTTTTGCACATTTAATTTCATGTCATTTACCTTATTGTCAAATTTAAATACATGTCTTGCACCTTAAATACCTTTAATTTCAAGTAAGTTTCCTTTTAATTCTTGTCAATCTTTATTTTTATTGTTGATCTCCTATCTTCCTTTTTTTTAATCTTTATGTTTATGTTCATGTTCATGTTCTTGTGTTTTTATTTTGATTAAAGTGGATTTTAATTATTTTGGTTATATTTGTTAGTTTGATTGTTTTGATTTGTTTGATTATCATTAGTTGATCATTTATTATTAGTTTGCTTAATCTTGTGGTTGATTTTTTTTAGTTTTTATCAAGATCCGTATCTTTTTCTTGTTTCCTTGTTCTTCGCTGTTCATTTGTTTTCCCAGGAAGTATTCCGGATCAAGCACAGCAAAACATTCCGAGTGAAGGTTTGTGAAGAAATTATTCCGAATCAAAGGCACTCATCCGGAATAAGTGACATATTCCGGATCAAGTGGATATTCCGGATCAACTTCAACATTCCGGATCAAGGTTTTGTGAAGAAATATTCCGGATCAAGACTATATTTCGGATCAGTGGAAAAGTTGGTTCATTCGGAATATTTGATATTCCGGATCAAAGCTTTATTCCGGATCAAGGAAGATATTCCAGATCAAGGAGTTTCATTTGGAATCTTCAACATTCCGGATCAAGGAAATATTCCGGATCAAAGAGTTTCATTCGGAATAATTAATTATTCCGGATCAAAGTCTTCATCCGGAATCTTCAACATTCCGGATCAGCAACATTCCGAATCAAGGACCATTATTCCGAATCAAGACTTTATTCCGGATAAGTGACATATTCCGGATAAAGGATTTATTCCGGATCAAGGGTTTTGGTGAATATTCCGAGTGAAGGGGAATCATTCCGAACGAAGGTGACATTCCGGATGAGTGATTATTCTGAACGAAGGTTTATTTCGGATGAGCTAATTTTCAAGTTCTTTTAATTTCTGTTTTTAATTTTCTGCTTTTAATTTTCAAGCTTTACTTTTCCCGCCTTTTTACTTAGTCGCACTTTAAGTTTATTTTCCTTAGATTTATTTTAGCCTTGCCTTAGTTTTAAGTTTTAGTTGCGTTTTAAGTTTGCCTTAGATAGATTTAAGTTTGTGTTATTTACTTTAACTGCATTTTAATTTTCCGCCACGCTTTTAAATACTTGCCATTTATTTTAAATTAGACTTAGATTTACTTTAAACTGCCATTTACTTTAAAGTCTTTGCACTTTTTATTTTAAAACAACCAAAAATATTTGTTTCACCAAAAACAATAGAGTCGTACTTTGAACCGGAAATCAATTCGTTAAGATACCGAGAAACGAACTTTTCAACTAGTAAAATCTCTTCATTAAAATCTCATTTTACTTTAATTGTTTTGCACATTTAATATACTATAACAACTCAACTTTTGTTTCCACCAAAGAACGACTGAGTCGCATAGTTTAACCAGGATCAATTCGATTGGACAGGAACAACGATATTTTTAACTAGGGAAAATCTCAGTTATCACCTCTCATCCCTGTCACTCATATTAAACAGTTTTGGAACACTGTCAGTCCTCAATGCTTAATAATGTGACTACATTATAAGCTATTGTTCATGGGCGTACTTGTGTGGTTATTGAAGCCTTGGTTCGCCAGGCTTTGCATCTTAATGATGCAGATGGTATAACCACTCTCCCCATTAATGAAATAGAACAAGGACTCCGGGCTTTAGGGTATCCTTTCCCTGATGAGGGTACTTTAAATAAATATTATAAACAAG
Organism: Glebionis coronaria; assembly: GCA_025667525.1. NCBI lineage: Eukaryota > Viridiplantae > Streptophyta > Magnoliopsida > Asterales > Asteraceae > Glebionis > Glebionis coronaria. The sequence goes on along the minus strand of CM046882.1, from coordinate 265,384,356 downwards.
AATTTCCCCCAGCCTGGAAGTACCTCATACATGTCATCCTTCAATGTTTGAGTCCCAAACGTACTGCACATAATGAAATTAACAGATCAATTGCTAGTGCAATTGTGTGCATTGCAAATGGGCAAAAGTTTAATTTTTCAAAACTGATTTTTGATGGCATGTGTAAAAACAAAGGGAATAAGATGACTTTGGCTTATCCCAGATTTTTTCAAATGGTTTTTGATGTGCAAGATTACTGCGCAAGGGATCATGATGATTTTTATGAGATCCCTGTGCAAAAGAAAGCTATTTTTAGCAAGATGAACTCATCTCCTCACCGTGAATTACCCCTCACCCAAGCTATGCTTGCTGTTATTGCAGCAGCACAACCTCAACCAGACCCACAACCACAACTTGACCCAATACCAGAACCTTTGCCTTCACCTCAACACATGGAAACTGACCAAGAATCCTTCAACGCTGACACATTAAATGTTGGCATTGACACAAGTAATCCAAATGTTGACACCTTTCCTTCACAGACCCAAACACCCCTTAACCTTCAAACTACCACCCAATCCACATCATCTTCTACCCCACCTGAATATAGGTTGCAAAAACGCCCAAGGAATACTGGAGTGTTCTCCTCTAGTGGTCCTAGCCATGTTGCAGAGAGAACCACCACCACAAGTGTGGTTGGTGCTACGGATGAGCCTGGGACTATTGGTACTCGCTTAGATGCAGGCCAAGACAGTCCTAACATCTTTAAGACCTCATCCATGCCCCATGACTCTACTTTGGGAGGTCAAATACCCATTCTAGAGGAGGGCAGATTGGAACCATACACAATGATGGAATTGACGGCTGTCTGCATTAGCTTGCAAAAGCAAAATGCCGACCTGGTACAAACAGTCAGCACACAAGGCCTTGAACTCAAGCAATTGAGGGAGAGGATTGTTGTTTTGGAAACTGCTGCGTCTAGGAGAAGGCAGACAAGAGTCCTTTCATCAGGGGAGGATTCTTACAAAGAGGAGGAAGCTGCTACAGAGCCTGTTAATTTGAGTGATAAAGGCTCACATGAAGCTGCTACAGAGCTGTTTGATTTGAGTGGCAAAGGCTCATATGATGGAGAATCTTTGGGTGTTGCTGAAGCCCTTACTAAATTGAAGAAGCAATCAGGTTTTGATACATCTCTGGTTACTCCTACAAATTTGAACTTGTCTTTTACAGCTATGATGGAGCAGTTCACAAGAGACGCTGAGACAAGTAAGTTGGGCGTTGAAAAGCAAACTTTGGACGCTGACACACCAAGCGCTGACAAGAGTAAATTGGGCGCTAACACAAGGAATTTGAGCGCTGACAGACTTGCAGATATGGTTGATGTATTCCAGTCATCAGCTATCATCAAAGAAGTGTCTTTACAAGTACCATCATCATCTTTACCCATCATTGATCCATTAGATAAGGGTAAAGGAATCATGGTAGAAGTAGAAGTTCTAAAGGATGCAGCACAAGTAGAGTTTGATTCAAGGTTGGCTGCACAACTTATGGAACTCGAAAGGAAGAAGGTTGGTGAATCACCATTTGTTGTCACTTCTGAGGAACAAGAAGGAAGTGATGAAGGAAGTTCAGATTCAAGTGTGATGATAATTGAACAACCAGAAAGACTTGAATATGGTGATGACTTGGCAAGAGAGAAGCTTAGAGAGTTAAAATTGCAGGTAGATAATGATATGCCAGAAGTTGCTCAGATGTACCATGCTTGGGAGAATAGGATTATGGAGAATCCAGATTTGACAATTTCAGACCAAATTTGGGGATTGGAGATTCTTCTAAGAGTTCAAAGAGATTGTAAGGTAATTCTGAAGCATAAGGCTAGCAATGTTTTCTCACTGCTGAAGAGGGATAGAAGGGAGCTTTATTACATGTTACTCAGATGTCATGGAACTGGATAGACCTTCAAGAAATTGCAGGGATTGTCCTTTGAAGAATTGGAGTACAAGGCTTATCCCATTTGGGCAAGAGTGCAGGAAATGAACACTCTTAGACTTCTTTCAGATGAAAGGAAAGAAGAACTTGCAGAAGAGATGGAGATTCAGAAGGCAATGATTGTTCCAAGGCCTTTGAAGAAGGGAGTCCCACTTGAGTTTCCTAAAGATCTAAATAAAGTGGTTCCCAGTGAAGCTGTTCTTAGAAGGAGCATTAAGCTCTCACCCATGGAAGCTTCAGATATGGTACAAGTGTTACCTCTTGATGCCAGAAACCCTATCATTAGCTATGAAGAGGATGCAAGTGGGTTTTGTAAGATTGGCAAATATGGGAAAGAGGTACACACATTTATTACTCTTATGTCTCTCTTTGCAAGTATGGATAGAGAAGACTTGGTAGACCTTTGGAGGTTGTTGATGGCCAAGTATGAGACTGAAGCACCTACTTCAGTCAATGGAATAAAGCTTTGGTCAACATTTAAGAGAATGTGTGCACCAAAAGAAGAAGATCCTGTTTGGAAGGATCTTGAGGATGATATCAGTGGTCTTCAATAGCGTTTGTATTCAGCTGCTGGTGTGTATTTTTTGAGCTCTACAAAGTTTGCTGAGTATCTTCTTGTAGATGCTGAGTATCCCATGTCCAAAGAAGTTTTGTAAAAGATGAAGACAACACAGTTGGAGATTGACTATTCAAGTGACGTGGCCAATGATTTGATTAGGCATGTTTATTACCAATATGATAAGATTTGTAAGATTCCTCCTAGTTCATAATTTTTATTCAGAAACTTGATTACTAGAGTAGATATCAAGTTTAGGGGAGGATTGTTGGGAATAAAATGTAGCTAGTACACTTCGACGCTGACAAAAAGAAAACAAGCGTTGATAAGAAGCAAACAAACATTGACAGATCAAGCGTTGACAGGAAGAAGTCAAGCATTGATAGGTTGAAGACAAGCACTGATAGAAAGATATGGTCTACGCGTATTATGTTTCTAGTTTGTTTCTAGTAAAGATAGGATCAACAATGTATTTTCTATAATTATCTTTACCTAGAATATCTGATACGTAGACTCTTGTACAAGGTTCTTATGTGTATAAAAGAAGACCTTTGGGTTTAGTTTTATATAAGTTTTCATACGTTTAACACTTTCATTGTAAGCAAGTTCGTTATTATCAATCAAGTGAAAGTTTGTTTTACAACTGTTTGTGTGTTCTTGTTTGAGTGTTAATTCCGCATAACACTTAAATTGTTTTATACATAAACAAAGTTTCTCTACGTGTTTAACTTGATCTAATCTCGTTTACACAAGCTAAATCGATCTAAGTTTGGGATCAACACGGAGAGTCTCCGACAGCATCGAGAAAGTCTGATCGTACGGAGATAGGGCAATCATCTACCGCTGTGCCCGAGCCTGAGAAAGAGATTACTCCAGAGCGCATGACAGAGGAAGATTTTGGAGAGAACTTCCTGGATTCTCCCCCAAGACTCTGCTTGTAACTACTGATCCAAGGTAATGTTTCGTAATAACCGCCCTTGTCGGAATATTTATTCCACGGTCCACTAATGATAATCGTATTCATGCACCCATGATACTGAGAAACCTACACCTGCAACTACCACCATGCCTAGCCCCTTCGCAATGTCACCCAGCTTTGGGAAAGCTACACCCGCAATGGGAGAAAGCGTAAGTAAGGATGGGGATGTGTTTGTCCCTGATTGGTGTGTGCCCGGGTCATCGGATCTGTCCAATACCTTCGACTACGCCATATTTTTGGATAACCTTATCCCCCCTGGGAGGGCGCACCTGCTGAATAATCTGAATGATGCTATGTTGGTTTATAAGGTCAACTACATTTCTGTGCACAACGTGACCCTTATGTCACGTTTTAAAAAGAGGTTCCAAGATCTCTCCCTTCAAGTAAAATCCCTCGAAACTCAGCATGCACAGGTGTTGGACGAAAAGACTTGCAGAGGCGTTAGAAAAAGTTTCCAACGAGGAGGAAAGAGTGAGGATTGATGCCGCGACCATCCATTCTTTGACTGGGGACAAGGCCGACCTGATCACCACTATAAATGATGATCGTGCGAAGCTACAACAACTGCAGTCTTCCAACCAACTTGCAATGAGGAATTCAAAGCTAGAAAGGATCAAATGTTCAAGGACGTCGATTATCTGGGGGCCAAGGTGAAATAAAAAATACATGATCAAGACAACAAACTCTAGCGAGCGTTGAATATGATGAAGAACTTTATCCGCGCCTAATATCGGAGGTCATTAACTTCCTCCTGATTTATTAGAACCAAAAGAATTTCATTTAAGCATCTCCGGCTGAAAAACGGTGGTTAATACGCTATGGTCTTAGACTGGCTGCTATGGGTGCGCTAGAGGCCCAAGAAGTGAAAAATGCATTTGTCGCATATGTCCTTGCTGCTATAGATGAGGGTACCAGCGTAGGTCTTGAGCGGGCCCATAAGAAAAGTTGTTGAACAAGGAACTCAACGAGGTACCATTCTATGACCCTCTTGCAAAGGAATAACTTAATCATGCCATGAACAGGATCAAAAATTGTCCGCTCCTATCTTTCAGGATTGGGGAATCAAGTCTAGAGCTCCCTTTTGTTGACATAATGGAGGGTCTAACCTTAGAGAGGCATAAAAAGGAGGATGTGGAGTCTCAGCCTGACATTCACTTGAATCCAAGCGCGGACCAGCTGAAGGTTCCCATATTCTTATATCATCACATTGTGTTGAATCCCTTCCAAATAGCTAAGGAAGTCCCTCTACAGGAAGTTCTTGAAGCTCACGCCGCTCGTGCTACCAAAAAGAAGGAAGCTTACGGTAAGGAAGTTGCACCGAGTGCCGGCGCAGGTCACTTGCCTACTGTTGTGCCTGTACTACCCTTCCTTTTGTCTGAGCGGGATACGCGCGTGCTAGGATATATGGAGAGAGCCCGTAAGGAACACAAGACTTCCCCTTTCAACGCGGTGACCATGAAGCTTAAAAGATCCTCTTCGCCTTCTGACTTATTGTGAAATAATGCCTGTTTGTGTAAAACAATATTACTTTTGTGGGCGCGATTGTTCGCAACCTGTCTGTAGTAGCTTAGGTAACTTGAACCGTAGATCTTTAATACCCATGCCATTATGTTACGTGTTAAGTGTATAACACGGTGTATTTTATGACTTCTATTCAATATCATAATTATGTTCAAATAGGTGAAGTTAATTCATTACGTGCGGCGTACCGCTAAAACCATAAGGACGGTCAAGGACTTTGACCAGTTGTTAGGCGTGCACACTGTGTCTTTTGCAGGCCCAGCTTGGAATGTGCTGGTTGCGTTAACTTGCTATGACGTCATGATTAGCAAGGTACCTAACAAGGATACCTGATCCGTGGTCGATGGGGTTGGATCCCTTTAAGACGACAAACTAAATTAGTAGGTTCACTCAGTCCTCTTATTTCTCCTGCAAACGATATGTACCTGTACGCCTATAGGCATGATATGATATAATGTAAATAACATATGTAATTTAAAGAAGAAAGGGTCGTGGAACTAGCTAGGAACCGCGACATTTTATTAATACTTGCAAGTTTTGAAATACATGACATCATAATGTAAGGAGAAAAAAGAAAAACAATACATTGGTTTTAGTGGAGCTGTCTACAGCTAAGATGTCCCATGTTGAGGCCGTAGCCTTAAAGGTAGAACTTCTTCAAGTGGCAAATGTTCCATGTACGCTGTAAATCACGGCCGTCCATGTCGTAGAATTTACGTGCCCTTCCTCAAAGCGTCCGTCACTATCTAAGGTCCTTCCCATTTTGGTCCAAGTTTCCCTGTATTCTCCGCGCGACTTGCTTCATTCGCATGATATACAAAGTCACCTGGTACAAAAGAGGTTTTTTGTACTCTAACTTCGTAGTAACCTTTCATTTTTTACTTTCCTTTGGCCTCATTAATTGCAGCTAACTCTCTTTTTTCTCGTAGCAAATCCAAGTTTATTCGTAAGTCCTCGTCATTCGTGACTACATCAACTTCTGCTATGCATCTAGGGGTGGGAACCGGGTCGGGTTGGTCGGCTTCGGGTTATTTTGGTCGGGTCGGGTTCAGGTTATTCGGGTCTGGTCGAATTTGGGTTGAAGGTAAAAATAATTTACTCAAACTCGACCCGAGTTCAACTCAGGTTAGTCGAATTTAGGTATACGCGGGTCGGGTCTATTCGAGTTCGGGTCAACCCGAAGATGGGTAAAATATTAAATAAACACTGTTTTTAAATTTTTTTAACTAGAAATTAAATAAAATTTACTTATAAAAAAGAGAGTTTTATTTGAGTTAATCGGGTTGACCCGCCCAAATTAGGTATATTCTTTTACCCGATGTCTGACTCGATTTTGAATTTGGCTTTATCAGATTAACCTGATTAATCCGAATTTAAATTTGGATCTGAGTAACCCGATTCAAATATTCTCGGGTTAGATCGAGTCGGGTTAGGTTTGAATCGGATCGGATTTATCGATACTCTTAGTTGTATCGTGCGGATACTTTGATAGTTTTGTTATAATGTATTGAGTTTAATAGATCGTAAATATTTTATATGAGAGTTAGAGTGTAATGTGAGGATTTTATATAAGAGTTGATATAAAATCAATGGCTGAATGGTTAAAGCACTCCACTCATAATTAGCGAATTCGTAGGTTCAATTCCTACTGGATGCATGCCAATGGAACCCTCCAATGAGTCTATTGGAATTAGCTCTGTATCAATGAAATCTCATCAACCATACATAACGAATTGATGTGGTATATTCATATCATCATTGTAACACCCCATTTTGATAATGGAATGTCACGCGTAATTATGGCGTGTCATCAAAGCATACAAGGAAAAATGTCTAAACATTTCATGACCATAAAAGGAAAATACCGGAATCAAACATCGGTAGTCCAAAAGTAAAGCTCATCACACTCAAACATAATTACTATAAAGGAAAGGACTAAACAATGTCCATAGCAAGTGTATCAAAGGAAAGATAATGCATAAAGTAAAGAAAGGCTAGAAAGCTTCCAGTCCATATGCACGTACGCTTAAAGTCTACGAGCGTCCCTGAGTACCTGCCGTTTTGGGAACATAGAAAAGGAAAATGGCTGAGCAATACGCTCAGTGCACGGATGTACAATAAAGCATGAATAGGATAAGCATATAACACATAACAGCGGAAGAAACTACGTCCCGAGTAACCTGGTTAAGCCTGGGTAAAACTGGTTTTATAGTTTGAAAAGCCTTATGTTTATCTTATAAAAACTGTTTAACATGTTCTACCATTAGCAAATATAGGTCATGAAAATCCAACGTGCATGAATACTTGGAGGGGTGACCTCATCATGCAAATTAGAGGGGCTGCCTCTAGTTTAATATACTGGTTTGGGTAGGAGGGATCAGCTCCTTGTGAAGGATGCAAGGCACACACCACATTCACACTGAGTAATCTGCTGAAAAACATGTACTAGGATGCACCCATACGCCCCACATGATAAATATAAAAATATGGCCAAAAGCTGAAGGGACGCCACGAGCAATCACTCCGTCGTGGTGAAGTCATAACATCAGTGCCTCTAATGTTATGGTTATGGTACCTCCATAACTAGGTGAAACTGGTCATGCATGTATATGGCTATAGGTATTCTAAATTAAACATAAGCAAGTCAAACATATAAACTTATACTACGGGAAAACATTTGGCTGCATACGGGGAAATCCTAATAAGGAAAGAATGTCCATACTGAAAGGACGGGAATCCGTACCTTATGTCCAGTGAACGAAGAAGATGAACTGAGGAGAATCCTACTTCGGTATCACTAATGCTACATAAATACATACATGAATAGGTATCTGCTTACTAAATACGTAACTGGTTTAATGTCATGTCTTAGCTTATTTTATATGTTCATGTCATGTTTTACTGTTTAAAGCCTTAAACTATGTTTATCATATATTCTGTCTATTCTGATTAAGTATTTCTGGTATTTCATGTATTATTATACTTACTGTGTAATAATACGTAACTTTCCAAAAATAGCAGGTTTCCTAAAATAGAAAGATTCCAAAAATAGAAATTTTCCAAAAATAGAAAGTTACCAAAAGTAGAAAGTTTCCAAAAATAGAAAGTTTCCAAAAAAATAGATCAACTGCCTTAATTAAATAAGTTTCCATAAATAGATTAGCTGCCTGAATTAAATAAGTTTCTAAAAATAGAAAGTTTCCATAAATAAATTAGCTGCCTTAATTAAATAAGTTTCTAAAAATAGAAAGTTTCCATAATTAGATATAAGCTGGTTAAATAAGCTAAGTATATAAGCCTAAGTGTTTTTCTGATTATTTTCTAAGTCATACTGATATAATGTATAGTTTATTAATTATTACATGTAATTTAAATAAACTATAGGTTAAAAGTATTTAAGTAAATATATCATGTTTTTAATTAAATAAAGTTAAATACTTAGGTTAAAACATGTATTATTACTTATTAATAATATAACCTAAGTCATGTTAATTAATTAATTATAACCATGGTTTTTAAATAATTAATTAATTACAAGTCTAGAAAATATAAAATACTTAGGTTAATAATTCCATGATTCTAATGATTAAATTATAAACTAAGTCATGTTTATTAAATTAACCATGTCATATTTATTAATTTAATTTGAACATATGATTATAAAAAAATAATCTTAACATAAACCGTGAACCGGATCTTGACTAGAAACCATGAACCGGACATGAAATCGACACCACACCCCGAACCACTTCGGGGTTCCCTTTGGTTTGCTGCTGTCGTGGGACCCACACCACCAAACCGTGACCATATGGTCTCGGTGGTGGTTTATTAGCCAAACCGAGACCCCCTTGGGGTTCGGTTTAGGCGTCGGCCAAACAAACACCCCTAAAAACAACCTTTCTGATTTTCCCAAAAACCATTTACATGTTTGACCTACGCTTTTAATTAGGTTTTTAAAAACATCATGTTCTTAATTATTTTATTAGATCAAATCAAAAAGAAAAGGATAAAAAGAATATACCGAATGCGTGGATCTAACGAGGATGAACACACACGAACACACGTACAAGATTCAAGATCAAAATCAACTAAACACCCCCTTTTTGGTGTTTATGTGCGGCGGCCACAAGAGAGGAAGGAGGAGAAGGAGAAAAATCTTTTAGGTTTTTGTTTAAGTTTACTGTAATATGAAAATGATTATCAAAATTTACCATAACCCCTTCTTAGTAATTTTTGAGATGGGCTTGGCCCATCTCCTTAATGTTGCCGCGGGTAGGGGGCCCCACATGGGGTACCCGTACCGTTTTCCGGGTCTCGTTGTTTAATTGTTCGTTCGTGTTTATTTGTGTTCGTGTTTTGTGTGTTCTCGTTAAATAATTACCGTGACCTCATATATTTATTCACGCTCGTAATAAATATATATACGTAATTAATATTAGTTCGTGATTTAATTACGTTCATGATTTCATGATCGCATGTTCGTGATTAATTATTGTTAAATAATTATTGCGTGTTCGTGCGTAATAATTACTTATCGTGTTCTAACACGTACGTAATACGTAAAATCCTAACATGTAAACGTAATCATACTATAAAAGGAAAGTTTTAATCTAGTACGTACGATCTTAAGGGTACTATTCATGGTAAAAGCATGCGGGTTTTACAACTCTTCCCCCCTAAAAAGAATAATTCGTCCCCGAATTATAGATAAAGTAAACTGAAAAGAAGAACATACCCGAATTGAAAATATGAAATGAGTGTAAGAAGCCCGGATAGACTCCTCTATTTCCCAAGTGGCTTCCCGCTCGGTATGATCCCTCCATAGGATTTTGACAAATGGAATCGTCTTCCTTCTCATGACTCGTTCTTGTCTGTCAAGAACTCGTCCGGGTTCTTCTATAAAAGTGAGATCTTCACGTATCTGTTCCAGTGGATACTGAACCATGTGAAGGGGATGATACTGGTACCCTCTGAGTAAGGACACATGAAACACATTGTGTACATGCGAAAGCTGCGGAGGTAACGCCAACCGGTAAGATACTTCACCGACTCGTTCAATGATATCAAACGGTCCGATGAAACGAGGATTGAGCTTCCCTTTAATCCCGAAGCATCTAACACCACGTGCCGGCGAAACCTTAAGGAAGACGTGATCTCCTACGTTAAAATGTATGTCCCTACGATGCTTATCGGCGTAACTCTTCTGACGTGACCGTGCTTCCTGAAGTTTCTGCTTAGCTACTGCGATCTTTTCATTGGTCATCTATATGATTTCTGGTCCTTCAAGTGTTCGCTCGCCAACCTGATCCCAGCAGATTGGGGCGCGACACTTCCTGCCATACAACATCTCGAAAGGAGCACACTTGATACTTGCGTGCCAACTGTTGTTGTATGCAAACTCCACCAAACAGATGTAATCGTCCCAATCACCAGTCCATTCCAACGCACATGACCTCAACATGTCTTCCAATGTCTGAATCGTTCGTTCCGACTGTCCGTCCGTTTGAGGATGAAAAGTCGTGCTTAGCTTAAGTTGTGTACCCCAAGCTTTCTGCAGACTCTTCCAAAATCGCGAAGTGAAACGAGAATCTCTGTCTGAGACGATGTTGGATGGTGCACCGTGGGGTCTCATGATCTCTCTTCTATACCTATCGGCGAGTTTACTGACCGGATCTTCCTTGCGGATCGGTAAGAAATGAGCTGATTTGGTAAGTCGATCTACGATAACCCAAATCGCATCGTGCTTCCTCTTGGTAGGCGGAAAACCAATAACAAAATCCATGGTGATTTTGTCCTACTTCCACTCTGGAATATCTAACGGTTGAAGGAGACCGCCAGATCGCTGATGCTCGATCTTAACCTGCTGGCAGGTAAGACATTTGGAGACGTAAGTAGCCACATCCTGTTTCATACCACTCCACCGAAAGTATTGCTTGATGTCATGGTACATCTTAGTCGAACCAGGATGTATAGAGAATGGGGAGCTATGAGCTTCAGCTAACAAGGCTTCCCGGAGTTCTTGGTCATCAGGAACACAAAGTCTTGTGCCCTGCCATACGAGACCGTTTGCATCTACTCTGAATTCCGTCTGTTTCTCCAAATTTTGTACTATCGCCCAGATTTCTCCATCATCTTTCTGAGCTTCCTTGATCTTAGAGATTAACTAGGGTAATACTCTAAGATTATCCCAGTAACCGTGATGTCCACGTACCATGATCTTGATGTCTAGTCGCTCCAAGTCTCTTATGATTTCCTCCTTAATTTTAATGTCGTTGATCATTCCGGACTTCCTGCTAACAGCATCTGCTACTACATTTGCTTTTCCGGGATGATACTGTAGATTAATGTCATAATCCTTCAACAGCTCTAATAACTGGGCTTTTGCCCGTATAAAAATTAAAGTTCGAAGTAGTGGTCTAATCGAATTGATCTGGTTTAACTATGCGACTCAGTCATTCTTTGGTGAAACAAAAGTTGTGTCGTTGTAGTATATTAAAAAGTGCGAGGCGTAAATGAAAATGACGTTAATTTAAATCTAAATCTAATTAAAACTTAAATTGTGCAATATTAAAAACTTTGAAAAGTAAATTGATTAAATGACTTAAAATTAAAGCGTGACGAAAATTAAAATTTGACAAAGTATTAAAATGTAAACTTAAAAATTAAACAAGTCAAAATAGAAAAACAATCCTTCCTTCGGAATACATTCTGATCGGAATACAATCGGAATGTATACTTACCTTCTTGATCGGAATTATGATCGGAATACACTCACCTTTCAGATCGGAATGTTGTCGGAATTACCAATCGGAATGCTGTCACCAATTACCTAATCGGAATAACCAAACAATACCCCAGATCGGAATGTGGTCGGAATGCCTTATCGGAATACACCTTTACCTTCCAATCGGAATGAAGTCAAAGACGCTCCAATCGGAATGATTATCGTAACCCCAGATCGGAATAAGGATCGGAGTCCTTGTCACTAACCCCTAATCGGAATACCAACAAAACCCTTTGATCGGAATGTCAAAGCCCTTTTCCGACCAAGCAAATTAAGCTATGGTCGGAATATCAAACCCTTTTCCGACCAGGGCTGGTCGGAATACAGTTAAAGAAGTCGTAAATAAGCTAAACTAATAAGCTATTACTCAAATAAGCACTAGACTAAAATCCTAAGCAAACACGTATAAGAAAAAGTTAATAAGCTAAAACTTAAAGACTTTTGAAAACACAAAATGAAAAAGGTATACGAAAACAAACTTTATATAAAGATAACTTTTATAAAGACTATAGAAACTTAAAGATAAACACAAATAATCTATAAGAATCAATAATCCAAAACAATCAAAAGCATAAAAACATAACCTTTAATCAAATAAGCAACACAAAAAGCATGTAAACAATAAGATTAAAGCATGGAAAGAAAGGTAGATGAGAGATTAAACAAGAAAAGTAAAGATTCAATAAAAATAAAAGTAACTTACTTGGAAATTAAAGTGCAAGACAAGGTAATTAAAGTGCAATAAGGTAAATGTGCAAGTAAATAAAATGGAAGAAACAGTGTGTCAAACTATCCAACAAGAGTAAAAATGAAATGATCCTAATCTATATATAGGGGAGATTAAGGGGTGCTTAGGAAGCTTCATTCCTGTTTCCTCTTTTCCTTAATTGCACACTTAAGTCCTTCTTTTCTTAATCTTTTGTTAATCTTGGACTTTAATGACTTTTGGCTCGGGATTTCTTTAAACTCGTCATTAATTTTCTTCATAAATAAGACTCGAGTTTTTCGGCTTTAGTAAACTTCCGTCTTTTGACTTTTTCTTCGATAAATCTTCAGAATTGGTCTTGGACTTCCGTTCTTTTTGCACTCTTGACTTCTTGACTTCGTCTTTCATCTTTTTCTTCAATAAATGCCCGTGTTTTCTCCACTTTCACCTTTTCGTCTTAAATCACAACAAAAACATAAACCACGCATAATTTTGACATAAATGACATAAAATACACGTTTTGGCTCGGTTATTATTGTAATTAAGTGGTAAAAAGGATGGGTGTTTACACACCTATCAAATCCCCTACACTTGACCATTGTAATGTCCTCATGCAATGCATTAGTTACAAAGCACGTTTACATTTTTCATCAAAATCAATCCACCTTGGCTTTTATTAAAGAGATAGAAAATTAAAAACATTCAGAGTAAAGAAATCAAAAACATACCTTGGGTTTTGGAAATGTCGTGAATAATCATCATCCTCAAGTTTTCACTTTCTCCAAACCAAGCTTAAAAACAAGATCATTGTTATTATAAGTTAGCAAACAAACACGAACTCATGTGGGCCAATTATTCACTTAGACTCCCTTATTCCTAGGTGTATCTCTTATATTTTATTATTGTCTTGAATAATCACGATGATGCATTTTTGACTTATTTCGATAGTATTTAGGCTGAAAATAAAGTGAACGATTTAATCAATAGTTAGCTAAAGGACAAAATCTTTTAAAACTGCTTCTCGGGGTCTCATAAAGTTAATATCTTGGCATAACTCGCTTGATTTGAGACCTTTCTCGGACCGATATTTGGCAGCGACTTCATACTTCAAACCTTGAGGGACGTTCATGAAATTATGGTCTTCTCTTCATAATGGAATTTCTTCACTTGAAGTTTTGAGAGATTCATACTTGGACCACGACTTCTTCATTTTTCTCCAATCTTTATTTTGGACTTTGATATACAACGATCCGCCTCCTTTTTGGACTTGGATCTATTCATCCTCATACCTTGTTAGGGCCTTTTCGGTTAGACTTCTCCATGACTTTTGGGGAGTTTTTGCTTTTCGTCGTGTGTCTCGATCCTTCATATTGATCTTTGATAAATGATTCTTCACATCACTTTGGATCTTTAGCAACAAAATGTAGCCCTCATGCCTTGTTAGGGCCTTTTCGGACTCGCCAATCTTCGCATCCCGCTTCAATAAGTTATGCCTTGGCTATGAACTCTAATCCATACCGAGCAACTTTTAAACGATCTTGGGCTAGAAGCTAAGTAACTTTTCAAATCGTACAACCTTATTTATTGCAGATAAATTTATTAGCAAGCGATGGGAGAATAAGCTTATAATTAACTCACATAAATTCACGAAAGAATACCAAACTTATAATTGACTCTATCATCTCTCGTTCTCCACAGTTTAAAATCTCAAGGAATGAGACTCGTGGATGCTTAGCCTATTAAATCAAAGTTTTGGGTTTTCGAGTCGCCTATAGGATCTTGCAAACTCTTATACTTTTTCAAGTTTAGAAATCGCATTTTAAAGTTCCCTTGATAAACGACTCTCTAGGATCAATTATAGGAACTTGCAAAAAGTTCTTGTTCTTAACCCGTGAGAGTTAAGACTTTCGCGTTTTATAGCTCCCTATATAAAAGCCTAGCAAAACTTGACTTAAACACGTTAAGGATACTAGCTAGAGTAAACTTAGAAATAAACTCGGGTTGAGTCAAAAGATTCACAACGTTTGAAAATTAAAACCACTTTATTAAACATTCATTCTAGCAAAGAAAGAAAATAACTATACAAAGGGAAAAACTAATAGGCCAAAATAGATCAAAAATTATGAAAAGTGTCGAAAAATTGATTTTTCGGTTAAAATGAGAACAAATACAAGGAAAAGAGCCACTTAACTTCGTTAGAAGTCCCCCCTACACTTAATATAAACATTGTCCTCAATGTTTAAGCATGTGGGAGTAAACTCCCCTACACTTAGGACATTGTGCACTTTGTTTAAATCTTGCTAAGGAAAAGACAACTAAAGAGATTCCTATATTAATATTGAGAAAATATAAAATAGTGAATCGAAAAGAGTTTAGGATAGAACTGGGAAAATGGGAACAACGGAATCACGGGTCGTCAAGAATCATCAATAGTGGATCATTGAGCGCTCGAATCCCTGATTAGTAGAAGAGAGGAAATAGCAAACACCAACGGGTCTCCCCTACACTTAGGATAAAGAAAGCGAAAAGATAGATGCATGGGTTGCCTCCCAAGAAGCGCTTGGTTTTTGTTCACCGAGTCGTGAGCCTGACTCGACCTTGATTAGCAGAGGAGGAAGCATGAAACATATCCACCAGGATCAAAGACATAGTTTTCGTCCATCAAATAGCACAAGCTTAAGGCGAACAAGGCAAGCCAAAGTAGAGTAGGCAAGGTTCCCTTAAGCAAAGATGGAGCATGGTGGAAGCAAGGGTGAAGTGGTGCAAGCATGTCTTCAATAGTTCCAAAGATTTTTCCTTTTATTTCATCAGGTGGATACTGAGATGGCTGAAGAATATCCATACCGGGGTCGAACACCTTTTCCTTTAAGGGAAAATAGCACTCAGGCTCAGCAGAATGTGAAGATGATCCGCGAAGAAGATGCACAACCTCGTCCTCAGAAGGTGGACAAAGAGGTGTTAAATCATATGTGTTGCGGATGGTGGTGTCGATCGGTTTCTTCTCCTTTGAAAGAATGTTCTTCAAATCCAAAGTGGGATCAAGACGATAGTCTTCAAAGTCTAAATGAGGAGCATCACTCTCATGAGGGAAGTAAGTGTTAAGAAACGTAGAGAAGTCTTCCTCAAATGAGTAATCATCCAAAGTAGGATCGAGTGATGTAGGTGGAGAATCTTCATCATGTGAAGAATCGCTCGAAAGAGTATCGGCCTCATCAAAATCATCATATGAGGGCATGTCGGGATACTCGAAAGTAAGGTCATCATAATCATCCGAATCTGAGCTAGAATCATCATCATAAGCATCAAAGATCGGTGGAGAATCATAAATGGGGGAAGGTTCCACATTGGAGAGAGAATCATCCACATCATCATGAAAAAGTGGATTATCAATGCAAGACTCGAATAGAGGATTGTTGTAGATGACAAAATCATCGAGCACATTAATCATGTTCGCAGATTCTCGTCCATAGGATTTGCTTGTAAGCTTCCCCATTTTAAAAACTTGTGCATCATCCCCGACTCTTAAGATTAACTCACCTTCGGCAACATCAACTAAAGCTCGTCCGGTTCTCAAAATGGCCGACCAAGTATTAAAGGAATACGAGGGTCCATTTCATAATCAACAACGACAAAATCGACCGGGAAAGTAAATGTGCCAACTTTAATGAACACGTCTTCGGCAATACCAACGGGGTAAGCGAGAGTGCGATTTGCAAGTTCAAGAGTCATCTTTGTTGGAGTAAGGTCGGGTAATGATAGTGTTTTCCAAACACTCAAAGGCATCAAATTAATACTGGCCCCGAGATCAGCTAGGGCAGTAAATTCTTCGGTTTTGTTGAAGATGCAAGGCAACACAAAATGACCGGGATCTCCAAGATTTTCTGGAAGTTCTTTAAGAATAACTGCAGAGCAGTTTTCATTTAAGCGTGTGTTGGCGAGCTCAATCAACTTCTCCTTCTTGCTAAGCAATTCCTTGAATGCTTTGACAAATTTCGGCATGTGGACAAGTGCTTCAACAAGGCTAATGTTGATGTTCATTTGAGAGAGCATCTTCACATAGCTCGACACTTGACAGTCATTCTTGGTTAGCTCGTTGGTCTTGCCTAAGCGAGAAGGACAAGGGATATTAGGTTTGGGTGGTGAAGGTGTAGGTGTAGGTAAAGGTTGAGATGTTGAAGGGTTCTTCTTGGAAACATCGTCATGACGAGGCGGAGACGGTAATGGTGTACTAATACTAGGTGTAGGAGGAGTAGGGATAAATGGTGGTGGAGGAGGTGTATATGATGGGGGTGGGATAGGTGGTCCTACGATGGTGACTCCACCGGGTAGTAATAGCACTTACATTCGCTCGCGGATAGGTGACGGTGTTTGAAGGTAGAGAACTTGCAGTAGAAGGTTGAGAGGCGGGCAAGAAACTAGCAAGCATATTCTTCAAATCATTCGTTTGATTGCTGAAGGAGGATTGAATATTATCTCGAAGCTCGGATCGAATGTCATGCCCTTGCTTGGTGATATCTCCTTTCAGATTGATAATTTGGCTCTGCAGGTTCTTGATTTGCTCACCTTGGGTTCTCATTATGGCTTCAACATTCGGGTTAATGGGTGGGGTTTGTTGAGCGGGTGGGTGATAAGGATTAGAAGCTCTTGGTGGGATTTGGTTGCTTCTATTGTAATTGTTGTTTTGGGGGTTTTGGTTTTGAGGAGAAAAACCGGGTGAAAGGTAGTTGTTTGACCGGTAACTCAGCAAATTTCTATCCCCTTGAGGTAGAGCTTGGTAATTTTCCGGTGAATAATTACCATAAGCCGCATACACATTTTCCGGATTTCCTAGAGTAGAAGGACAATCGGTGTATGGGTGAGGACCACCGCATGTTTCACAAGAAGGTGCAACCGCTTTAACTTGTTGTTGTTGGTTTGTAGCGAGAAGCAAGATATTTTTGTTCATTTCAGTCATCATGCGGGTGAATTCGGTCATATCGGGTTTTGCTGAAGTAGAAGAAACATTGACTCTCGGGTTGTTCCTTGAAGAAGCGGAGGAATCCCAGTTTTTATGATGAGTATTCATGTTCTCAATAAGCTCTCTACACTCCTCGGGTCTCCTTTTCATAAATGTGCCACCGGTGGCTGCATTAATCGTATCACGATCATGAAAAGTCAATCCGTTGTAGAAAGTATCAATCAATGTGACATGGAGCATGTTGTTGTTTGGACAACGATCAATCAAGACATTATATCTTTCCCAAGCATCAAAGAGAGATTCATCAGGATCTTGCATGAAACCGCTGATTTGATTGCGAAGGCTCGTGACCATGGATGGTGGAAAGTAGCGCGACAAAAAGCGTTGATTCATGTCATCCCAAGTATGAATTGAATTCTTCGGGAGACGATCAAACCATTTCTCGGCGTGATGTGATAAAGTATGTGGGAAGAGTTATAGGCGAAGAACATCCATTGTGGTACCGGGCAACTTCATGCTTTGGGTGATTGTAATGAACTTGTCGAGGTGTTTGTTGGCATCATCATCAGGCATTCCACGGAATGGGTTAGTTTGCACTTGTTGAATCATGTGGTGCTTCAACGAAAACTCCGGAGCCGAGATTTGCATCGGCGCAATCGGTCCTCCTAGTCCAAACATGGTAGGTTGACAAAGCTCCTCCATTGTCCGAAGATCGGGTTGTGGATGAACATTTTTGTTATTATTGTTGAGGTGCGGTGGATTATTGTTGTTGTTAACACCTGCCATACTTAAATCTTCTCGAGTCTCGGGCTCTTGATAATTAGAAGATCTAGTACGCATACACCTACAAAGGCAAAAGAAAACAATACCAAACGCAAAGACAATATATACACAATAAAAATAAAATCTTTTTGGATTTTTGAAATTTTTAAAATTTATGGATTTTTAACAATTTTTAATTTTTATGATTTTTTGTAAATGTTTGTGCAAGAAAATAACGCTCACAAGTGAACGGATCCCAAAAAGCAACGCGTCTCTCACAGAAAACCGTTAATCTTTACGAAAAGAGCCGGCAGCGGCGCCATTTAATAACTGGGCTTTTGCCCGTATAAAAATTAAAGTTCGAAGTAGTGGTCTAATCGAATTGATCTGGTTTAACTATGCGACTCAGTCGTTCTTTGGTGAAACAAAAGTTGTGTCGTTGTAGTATATTAAAAAGTGTGAGCGTAAATGAAAATGACGTTAATTTAAATCTAAATCTAATTAAAACTTAAATTGTGCAATATTAAAAACTTTGAAAAGTAAAAGGTTTAAATGACTTAAAATTAAAGCGTGACGAAAATTAAAATTTGACAAAGTATTAAAATGTAAACTTAAAAATTAAACAAGTCAAAATAGAAAAACAATCCTTCCTTCGGAATACATTCTGATCGGAATACAATCGGAATGTATACTTACCTTCCTGATCAGAATGATGATCGGAATACACTCACCTTTCAGATCGGAATGTTGTCGGAATTACCAATCGGAATGCTGTCACCAATTACCTAATCGGAATAACCAAACAATACCCCAGATCGGAATGTGGTCGGAATGCCTTATCGGAATACACCCTTACCTTCCAATCGGAATGAAGTCAAAGACGCTCCAATCGGAATGAGTATTGTAACCCCAGATCGGAATAAGGATCGGAATCCTTGTCACTAACCCCTAATCGGAATACCAACAAAACCCTTTGATCGGAATGTCAAAGCCCTTTTCCGACCAAGCAAATTAAGCTATGGTCGGAATATCTAACCCTTTTCCGACCAGGGCTGGTCGGAATACAGTTAAAGAAGTCGTAAATAAGCTAAACTAATAAGCTATTACTCAAATAAGCACTAGACTAAAATCCTAAGCAAACACGTATAAGAAAAAGTTAATAAGCTAAAATTTAAAGACTTTTGAAAACACAAAATGAAAAGCGTATACGAAAACAAACTTTATATAAAGATAACTTTTATAAAAACTATAGAAACTTAAAGATAAACACAAATAAGCTATAAGAATCAATAATCCAAAACAATCAAAAGCATAAAAACATAACCTTTAATCAAATAAGCAACACAAAAAGCATGTAAACAATAAGATTAAAGCATGGAAAGAAAGGTAGATGAGAGATTAAACAAGAAACGTAAAGATTCAATAAAAATAAGAGTAACTTACTTGGAAATTAAAGTGCAAGACAAGGTAATTAAAGTGCAATAAGGTAAATGTGCAAGTAAATAAAATGGAAGAAATAGTGTGTCAAACTATCCAATAAGAGTAAAAATGAAATGATCCTAATCTATATATAGGGGAGATTAAGGGGTGCTTAGGAAGCTTCCTTCCTCTTTCCTCTTTTCCTTAATTGCACACTTAAGTCCTTCTCTTCTTAATCTTTTGTTAATCTTGGACTTTAATGACTTTTGGCTCGGGATTTCTTTAAACTCGTCTTTATTTTTCTTCATAAATAAGACTCGAGTTTTTCGGCTTTAGTAAACTTCCGTCTTTTGACTTTTTCTTCGATAAATCTTCAGAATTGGTCTTGGACGTCCATTCTTTTTGCACTCTTGACTTCTTGACTTCGTCTTTCATCTTTTTCTTCAATAAAAGCCCGTGAATGCCCGTGTTTTCTCCACTTTTCACCTTTTCGTCCTAAATCACAACAAAAACACAAACCACGCATAATTCCGACATAAATGACATAAAATACACGTTTTGGCTCGGTTATTATTGTAACTAAGTGGTAAAAAGGATGGGTGTTTACACACCTATCAAGCTCTAACCATCTCCTTTGTCTCATGTTCAATTCACGTTGAGTGAAGATATACTTCAAGCTCTTGTGGTCCGTGAAAATGTCACATGATTCTCCATACAAGTAGTGCCTCCATATCTTCAATGCAAACACGACTGCAGCAAGTTCCAAGTCATGCGTGTGGTAATTTTCTTCATAAGGCTTATGCTGCCGTGAAGCGTACGCGATCACTTTCCCATGTTGCATGAGAACACAGCCAAGTCCCTTCCCCGATGCATCACTGTAGATTTGAAATCCACCCGTACCAGATGGGAGAGTAAGAATAGGTGCAGATACTAGCTTATGCTTCAGGTCTTCAAAGCTCTTCTCTCGTTCTTCAGTCCATTCTCCCCTTTCCGCATCAGTTTGGTCAATGGTAGTGCTAAGCGGGAAAAGTTCTCCACGAACCTTCGGTAATAGCC
Source organism: Glebionis coronaria (assembly GCA_025667525.1). Taxonomy (NCBI): domain Eukaryota; kingdom Viridiplantae; phylum Streptophyta; class Magnoliopsida; order Asterales; family Asteraceae; genus Glebionis; species Glebionis coronaria. The sequence continues at coordinate 265,363,648 of CM046882.1, read as the reverse complement.
AGCTAAGCCTAAGAAACTGCGGACTTCCGTCGCTGAAGTCGTCCTCGGCCACTTAGTAATGGCCTCAACCTTCGCTAGATCCCTAGTGATTCCTTCTGCTGATACAATGTGACCTAAGAATGCCACCTTGTCTAACCAGAACTCACACTTGGAGAATTTAGCATACAGCTGCTTCTGGCGAAGAATCTGTAGTACTGTACGAAGATGGTCTTCGTGTTCCTCCTTGGACTTTGAGAAAATCAGGATGTCATCGATGAAGACAATGACGAACTTGTCCAGAAATTCATGGAAGATTCTGTTCATCAAATCCATGAACACTGCTGGAGCATTTGTTAGGCCAAATGGCATAACTACAAACTCGTAGTGGCCATAGCGGGTACGAAAAGTAGTCTTGGCAATGTCCTGCTCCTTAACCCATAGCTGATGGTAGCCTGACCTAAGATCAATCTTGGAGAAGTGTTTGGCCCCTTGGAGTTGGTCAAACAGATCGTCTATACGCGACAGCGGATACCTATTCCGGATAGTAATCTTGTTGAGCTCGCGATATTCTATGCAAAGACGCATACTGTCGTCCTTCTTCTTAACAAATAAGACCGGTGCGCCCCATGGAGATGTGCTCGGTCGAATGAAACCTCGTTCTAGAAGTTCTTGCAGTTGATCCTTCAGCTCCTTCAGCTCTATGGGAGCCATGCGATAAGGAGCCTTGGAGATTGGTTCAGCTCCTGGAATAAGCTCGATACTGAATTCCACTTCTCGTGCAGGTGGTATGCCTGAAAGTTCTGCTGGAAATACATCTTGAAATTGCGACACTATTGGTTGATCCTGAATTGATGGAGATTCAGCATCCATGTCGTGAACCATAGCTAGATAACCCTCGCAGCCATGTGACAGTAGTGCACGCGCTTGCAGGATAGATATGATTTGTACAGACTGTCCGGGTACGAACCCGTTATGAATGTACTCTGGTGCATTAACATCACCGAAGATAACTCGATATGAATGGCAGTCTATGGTAGCATGATGTTTGGATAGCCAATCCATGCCCAAAATCATGTCGAAGTCATTCATGTCCAGCGGAAGTGCGTCAACAGGTCGAACCTTATCGTCAAATTCTAGGGGAAGACTCTTGTATACATGGGTGATTAATACAGAGTCCCTCAAAGGCGTGTAAATAGTAAGCCTATTCTCTAGTGGCATGGGGAGCATCCTAATGTTCTTAGCATAAGCAGTAGAAATAACCGAGTGAGTAGCACCCGTATCGAAAAGAACACATGCAGCTTGACCATACATATACAAGATTCCAGTGATGGTACCTGTAGAATTGTTGGCCTGGTCTCGAGATGTCGTGTAGACACGCCCAGTGGTAGAAGGCGGCTTGGAATCAGCATGTCCCGATGTGCCCTCCATCTCTCCCTTTCGGCAATCCTTTATGATATGGCCAGGAAGACCACACTTGAAGCATGCGTCAGTGTTACGAAGGCATGGCCCTGGGTGCCTACGGTGGCAAGTAGAGCAAAGATGATGAGTAAATCCCCCAGCAGGTGCTCTGGCTGGCTGGGAACCTGGAAAAACGTTTTACATAAGACATGATAATAGGGTACAAAGGACAATGCGGATAATCGTAAGATTGAATACCAGAGATGGCTGGACGGCTAGGCTGTGAACCTCTCTGGTTCTGGTCCCTACTGTTTCCATGGTTCTTGGTAGAAGTTTTTGCTAAAGTGTCAGAATATGAGTTATAACATGAAATCATAAGAAAATTGCGTAAGTATTAGGACCTGCTGTTGTTGGAGTGTCCAGCGTTGTTATAGTAATTATCATTACCGCCACTCCTATCCGTAGCAGAACGGTCGTTAGTCTGACCGTTTCCCTTGGGCTGATGAGGCTGCTGCTGAGTAGCCGGCTGAGACCGGTCCCTAGTTTTCTGCCTGGAAGATACATTTTAAAGAGATGAATAATTGACATATATGGAAAGAATACGGATTGATCACCGCCTGAATACGAATGTTTACCTCTTGTCGGGTCTCTCAGCTTCCCCGAACTCATCTCTCTCCTGCAGCATCTCCAGCTTACGTGCTGCATCGGCCACTAGTGGTACAGTGTTGAACGTAGCACACACCAGATTGTTTGTGACCGATGTGCGAAGAGCCCACCTAAAGTGGTGTGCCTGCTCTTCAGGAGTACCTGCTGCCGCACCAAGGAAACCAGCTAAGCGAAGAAAGCGCTGCATAAACTCGTTGCTATTCTCCCCAGCTCGATGTCGGATCCCATGGTACTCCATCTTGAGCTTGTCTTGCTCAGCCTTGGGAAAGAACTGCTCCATCACCATGTCCTTGAACTGAGCCCAAGTCAAACCAGCAACCCACTCGTCACCTCCCTCAGACTGCATCAACACTAACCACCAATTTAGCACATCGCCTTCGAACCGATAGCATGCCAACCTCGCCTTGTACGCGGGGTCACAACCCATAGCATTGAAAATCTTCTTGATGTAAGCCAACCAGCTTTCAGCATCACTGGGGCTATTTGTTTTCTCAAAAGCTAGAGGACGGAGCTTGTTGAATCTCTCCAGTCATACTGCCAATGTCACTGGAGGAGGAGGAGGAGGTGCCTGATTATGTTGCTGATTGTTGGCAGCTTGAACCTCAGCGCTGATGTCGTTCCTCAGTTGAGGAAGCAAAGATTGCATTGCAGCTTGGATTGCCGCATTGAGTTGTTCCTGTTCGCGTGTGAGAACCATCTGACAGTATAACATAAAACATATGATTAAACAGATCAAAACATAAAATATATATACATGAAAAAAAATTTATACCAAAATTTCAAGAGGAAAATTTTTATGCAAGAAAATTTTGTGTATAAATGCATGATGCAGTTTTATGAAAACTTTTGTGTGCTCGAGAGTGAACGCCTATGGTCAGTTCACCCAAAACAAAAGACATGGCGAGGGGACGCCTATGGGTCGGTCCCAAATTTAAAAGTTTCGATAAAACACATGCGACTAAATAGGGCCAGTCCTGCACCAACCATTACTTAGTCATAAACCTACGACAATGACATGTATATGTATGCATAAAAATGATGAATGCATGAAAAACGATTGTCAGTTCTAGGGAGACCGTAGTGACTACCCACTAATCACAGGTCATATTTTAGAGCCTACAGGTCGAAGTGTGACAATCCTTCAATTTATGATTGATATTTTTATTCTCAATATTTAATTGAAAATATTATTTTAATGTTATATTATGAACTCACTTATTTTTGGGAAGAAATTTGGATTTACGTCTTGAAGTAGCATCGACTACGTCTAAACCGGAGGATTCTACGTTACGTGCATACGTTTACATACACCGTCTTTGGTGACAGTCTGACATTTCAGAAAATAAATTTGTCCATGAATATTATTTTGGAGTTTTAAATTTGTGTTGGTTCATAAACTCACAAATTTACGAGAAAAGATTAGGACTTACGATTTTAATTTAACGTCCTTTACGACTAAACCGGAAACCTTAGGATTACGTATTTACGTTTTCGAACTCCGTTTTTGATGAAACAATTTTTATTAGATTCGTTTTGTGTCGTTGATTCATAATTTATAAAAACGTTTTTCGTAAAACGACCCGAGGGCACGCAAATCGAGGAAACTAGAATCGAGGAGTACCCGTAATTAAATGGGGATGAGACAAGTGGGACACTTGCCCCACCCCCACAAACCCACAGCAATACTAAGCTACCAACACATCTTAGGTGTCAATAACTTAACAAAACAAGTCACACATGTCCAAAGCTTACCAAGTAAGCTAAGCTTACATCAAAACAAGCAAACCTAAAACCATTTTTCATTTCTCTCATGCAAATCCACTCAAACTTCTCTCTCACTCTCCCTATGTGTCGTCCCATACTCCCCATAAACACCTCACTTTGATCTTGATTCAACCACAAATCCTATGTTACTTACATATATGATGATGCCCTTTTGAAGCCCTATTGATTGGTGCAAGTTATAACATCCAAGGAGGAGTTTCTATGGAGTCTTGGGGCTGATTTTCCACAAGGTGTTCATGAAGAATGGTGGTCTTGAAGATGGTCTTGGCTATTCACAAGTTTCTCCATCAAAATCCATGTTTTGATCACAACCTACATCAACTTGGTGGTATAAAGATTGTCCTCCTCATCCTCTTGTTATTTTTGATTATGTATTATTGTATTTCTTTTACTTATGTATATGTATATGATGATGAATGACGATTAAAAGTATTGTGTGGGGATTTGGTGTTGAGAAACATGCTTAAAAAGATGGACAAACTACATGTAAAATGGGTAAATCTTGTTTAAATGGTAGGATGTATAAAAACAGTAACTAACCACATGATATACTGATAAAATGATGAAGTAAAATCAATTTACAGTAAGCTATGGGTCTTGTACACATGTGAGAGTTGGCCATGCAATGGAATCATTGTAATGAGTGAGATATGATCAAAACAAGTTTAGAGTACCAATCTGAGTTCATTGTTTTGGACGATTTTTAGAAAATACTTAGAGGATGATTCAACATTAGCTATAATAGAGTTAAATTGAGAACATATCATGTAGTTTATGTCATAAAAATTTTAGCTTCTATCTCCATATAGAACTCTAGATATGGCAGTTTTGTTGAAGATGAAAATAAAAATCAGATTTTGGAAATTAAAGTATAATAGTATTATATAAGCACTCAAATAAAAATAGTATAAAATGTGAATTAAAACCCACTAACTTATATAATACATTTATATAAATATGTATAAGGATAAATAAATGGACATTTTATGAAAATGGTAGTTTGATAAGTTATAAAACTATAAACATGATTTTTACGACTTTTTCGGCTATTATCGTAAAATTAACGTTTTTGTTAAATAAAACTTAGACGGTTGGACCCGTCTAATGTAAACTTTTATAAACTCATATACTGATATAGAAACATATATAACAATTAAAAACCAATAAAACCCGAACTATATAACATACGGACATTAACGGGCTAAGCTAACGTTATTGGACTAATAATACAACAAAATAGGCAAAAACACTTATAAACTTATTTATTGGGCTTAACCCATTTGGGCCCAACATGTAAAGTGTGATACTGATAATAAAAGTATAATTGCGCTAATATAATATATTGGGCTTGTAATGGGCCTATTGGGCATAAAACATGTAAATAGGTAAAACTAGTAAACTAGTAAGAAGTTACCGACACATAACACTAAAACGAGTAAATGAGAATTTGTAAACCCACTTGATCATCATATATATATAATATTCATATGTATACATAATTGTTATTTTTATAAATTCATTGGACATGAGTCTAAGACGAGTATTATTTGTCTAGGTTTCCGTGATTGAAGCACGTACCGTACGTCCGAATTGCCGACAACCCGCCTTCCCACATCAACGTGAGTCCATAGCCTCGCACTCTTTTAAATGTTTTTATGAAATGTTTTATGAAACCGCGAGGGAGATAACATGTTAGTTTTTATAAAATAGGACACCATTTGTCCCGATTGTTTGTTTATTGACTTGGACCCGAATGATTGTATGACCCGATTGTATGACCCGATAAATGATTAAAGGACCCGATAGATGAAATAAAATGGATTATTAAAGTTAGGTTATGTCACTAAAAGTCCCATTAGCATGAATTGTGAACTACCGGGATTTGGTAGACGCTTATGCATATAATAGTACTATTTGGGGACGATCACCCCAGTTCGCGCCTTGACGGTTGATCCCCGTCGTGCCACATTGATTGGTAAGCGAATTTATGTATGAGAAGATTTCCATAGCGTGACCTTTGTGACGACACGCTAATTTAGATGGGCAAGTTGAGTATCGGGTTAGCTACCCGTTGTTTGGTTTAGTAAGGTAACAATGTCATGCGGCTTATAATAATCCAAATTAACGAAATACTACTATACGCACCGAATTACGATGTATTGCCTGACTAGCAATACGGGGTCATACTATTGATATTATGTTCGTGTTTTGGTTTTCATAACCATATTCATATAACGGTTTTTATTTAATCTACACAACGTTGTAAAACGTTTTGTATGATGTTTTTACGACAATGGTTCGTATAATGATTTTTAAGGTAAATGCCTATATTATGATTTTCGATAAGGATTTGTATAAAAATGACTTTGGCTATTTTATGGCCTATTACAAAGATTTGTACAAAATGATTTTCGGTAATAATTTTATACCGATGTTATATTGATGGAATTTATTAAACTCTATGAATTCACTCGGCGTTATCGCTGACCTTTTCTTTTAACATGTTTTATCTCAGGTACTTGAAGCTAATTCTCGGGAAGACAACAAGAATTCATGGCCCGCACCTAAATACTTATTTCCATTCAAATACTTTGTAAAACTTTGTATGAAATAATATGACTTGGGACCTATGTAACTTTGATATTTATGAATGGAAATGCTTTTATTATTAAACGACGCGATTTTTATGCGTTGTCTATGATGTGAGTAATGTGCTATCCCGTAACACCAACGAGTCTTCCGCTGTATTGAGATGTATAAATTTGGGGGTGTTACAGTTTGGTATCAGAGCTCTCGTTATAGAGAACGAAAGATTTTTAAAACGAAGGTTTTGAATAAAACATTTCAAAATCTTTTAACTACAAACTTTTTTCTTAAAAATGTCTAAAATTCTTTTGACTATAACGGTGCCGAAGAATTTCCGAGTTACCGACAAGGCCAGACTGAGAAGTGTTATTTTAATATATATATATATATATAACTTGGATTATGTATATATGTGATGTAATTTTATTAGATGATTGTTTGATGATTATTTTGATATTTATACGAGGTATTTATACGACGTAGATTGTCACAAGGAACCCTAAATCCCCTAGTAAATTAATCGAAGCTATTCTCGTAGGAATTCTAGCTATCCTAGGTCTAAACCAAGTTGTGGATATTTATGATCCCAACAAAATGGTTGATATTCGTAGAAATGTAGATATTAGTTGATTGTGATAATAAGAAAGAATTGGCGAGATTAAAACTGATATCGATGTCATGACGATCTTTCCTTATAGAGTGGAGTTTGACAAAACGTTACCACCTAGAAAGATGTCATCTGATTCGTTGTCACCCAATTCTTAAATTGAAATCGAAAGGGTGAATGTTGCACTTAAGGCTGTCATTAGAACCATTACCCAAAAGCCTCATGCCACTAATACCTTTCTGAGAAGTATAATTGAATGTGTGAGTCATTTCATATTAGTGACTCATTTGATAATTGTTGTTGTAAGAGCTATAGGATTGGAAATTAAGTGTTGTTCATATTGAGCTTCTATTGCCCTATTAAGGCTGAAAGTATTGGAGAATGAGGTAGGATATCGAATTGAGCATAAGTTGATTGAAACTTGAATAAAGTAAAATTTAACTTGTATTGGAATATGAAATTGTTGAGAGGAAGTCACTAAAGTTCTGTGATTGAATTATAAGGTTTTAATTGATTTTAGGTTCGTGTTAAGGGTTGTTCCTAGGCCATTGTCCACTAATGAGGATGCCCAGTGTCCAAGAAATTAATTGAAGAAATCTTCTTCTAAATTGAGACCGATGGATCTTCTGGGACATGTGGAACACCTAATGACTCTTGTAAATTAGTATTCATTGTGGTATCTTTTAAAAATAATCCCTAACTTAACTGAGACATCAGTTGGTAGGATGAGATCTTGGAATTGTATGACATAGTGACACATAATGTGTTACGGTACAATTTGACTTGTTTGAGATTAATGAAAAGACTACCTTTGATTGCTAAATTCTACATGTATCGATGTTATCTATCTTTTCTTGCTTCTTCCTAATGCTCGCATTAGTGATGCAACCATTGAACAAGTACTCATCACGAATTGAGTTACGTTGTGGATTATTCTTCCTGAGTGCCATCGAGGTCATGAACCTCATGACAAAGTGGCTAAGATCATTTCCTATCATATCGTAGTTAAGTTCTTGGTGAACAACTCTTCATCACTCTTTTGCAGATCACACATTGTTTTTATAAAATTAAAACGGTATCCTTTGAGAAAATTTAATTTTCATCACAATAAGGATTATTCAAAGTGAGATTTATAAGTGATTGATATCAAAATGAAGTTGTTTATGAGACGCTTTGGAAACTTAATTGTTTTCATAACAAAGAAAATCTTTGTAAATTTATTTTTGATTCTTATTTAAGAATTAAGCATGAAAATGTTTTTATTATAAACATGATGATAAAATTTTGACGAACTGAGTATTGCATCGTTAATCTTGAAATTGTATATAGTTGCGCGCCTACATACAATTTGGAATGGACCATGCAAGGATGATTAGTAGTCACCATAAAATTGTTAATAAGCATTACATTTTCTTTGAAGATTGTGAAAGATTAAATTTTATGAGATCTGCAAGAAGTGAAAAATAAGGACATAGTGTTAGGGACACCTACATATGTGCCTGTAGCATCTATTCTTCTGAGTCGAATTTACTCATCTGTGGAAATTGTCTTATTTGACAATTGACAATTCTTTCTTGTCCAATTCTCCCGTAGTGAGATTCTTAGGAAAAGTATATGATTACTGAGTGTTGATACCCGACTGGATGTATTGACGTTCTTATCATTTCTTATGATTTGATTTCATTTGAATGACCTGGGTAACGATCCGAGGAGCTTTCGAATGCGTACTCAAATTATGAAAACATGGGATATATTCATATTCGTTAAATGTTTTCGTCTGTATCTGATTTGAAATTATCTCGCATAGATTATGCGTTAACCTTACTCTTTTTAAGGTTAGTTATGTATCCAGATATCCTTGAAATTGTGAAGGATTATGAGTTATTATTAGTCTTTTGAGAAGTTCACATCTTATCGACGGCAATAAAACTAAAAAGTTGATAATGCCAGTAGAATGGATTGATTGATTATGACATGACGACATTGTCTTAATTTATGGGAACTCGAATAGAATTCCCCTAAATGATAAGATGTTGATTATCAAAAGTGATCTAAATAATTCTTGATGGATGACCGTATCCTGCATTTAGACTTGAAATTTATACCGTGAATGGTTGTGAACTAGTCATAGATATTATAATCTAGAAAGAACCTAATATTAATTTATTAAAAGATGTTTCTGTTATTTGAAACTTTAGTAAGTATTTGTTGATGAATTACCTAGACTTTTGCCATTAAGGCAGATTGAAATGGCTATTGATTATATTCTCGGTGTTGCATCTGTGCCATGTGCACTGTACGTCAGCACCATCTGAATTAAAGGAATTACCGTACAACTGAGAGAGTTGTCGGAGAAAGATTTTATTCTATCGAGCTCGTCATCATGAAGAGCTATGGTGTTATTATTCCTTATATTTATAAGATTATTGTGAACTGAGTAAATTGACAATCGAAAAAGATATCCATAACTCGAAATGGAAGATTTGTTCGATCATTTACCAGGTTCTAGCAATTTGATCCATGGCATGGTTATCATCAACTTCGCATCTGCGAAAAAGATTATCTATTCCAATCACTACATCCGGTACTTGTAATGAACATTATGAGTTTCATGTGATGTCATTTGGATTGATCGATGCACATGTAGCATTCATAATTTGGTGAATCACGTGTGTAGGCTGTAATTTGATAAATTCATGCTTGTGATCATTAAGGACCATTTGTTTGTTTATAAGTATAAAGAGGAGTTAGTAATTATTTATAGATTGCCCTAAATTGGCCGAACAATTAAAACTTGTACCTTGAATAATTAACATGTGATTTAAGACTTAATCATTTATATTAATTAACCATGTGATTAAAAGATAATGGAATCCATATTGACTCTTCAAAAATTAAGAGCCCTTTTAACACTTTTAGCTTTACCCAAAAGAAAGTGCAAATATGTTTTGACAAATGTTTTAACAAAGGATTTTTAAGGGATTATTCCCTTATACACAAACCATTTAACTAAACTTCTGTTTAGGGGTAAATGTTTGTGTATACCTCAAGACAACCTAAGAAGGATTGAGGAAACCGTTAAACCATGACTTAAAATCTGAAACGATAATCTTTACTTTTCAACTAAGAAAACTTTGACCAAAGTATAAACAAAGGTTTTTCGAACATTTACGAATCTTATTAAATATTTTCGATAAATCAACAAAAATCTTGTTAATCAAATTCAAATTTATTTTGAACATTTTATATAATTGGTCGAACTAAGAAATTTAAAATTTTTACGTTTACGTTTCATAAAAATTAAATAATTATTGTTAATTTACATGTAATAATTATCGACGCTTTAGACGTCGGATTGAGTAAAACAGATAAAGATAATAGTAAAGACGAAACTAAAACATAGAAGATATGAAGAAAGAATTTTGAATAAATACGGTTATGATATTTATTTCATCAAGAAAGTGAACGTAATTACTGACACATTATGTATAAAAGATAAAGAACCAATTAGGACATGTTCCTTAATAATGAAGGTGCAAAATAAATTGCCGAGCAATTTAAAAATAGCCGATGATTGTAAAAAGGATAATATAGATAATAAAAAGGGGTTCGCGGCTAATGTGAACCATCAGGATTGAGAAGTCAATAGCGTTAAATGTTTTAAAGGCCGTTTATGGTTGCCTAAATATGGAGATTGTGAGATGTAGTTATATTGGAATCGTGTAAGTATAAGTATTTTATTCTTGTCATTTCTGATTAAGTATATTTTATTTCGAAGAAGTTGTACTAATGGCAAATTATGAAGGCAGACATCGCCTCATACATTAGTAAACGTCTAACTAGTGCAAAGGTCATCTTCTGAATTTGATTCGATTTGGGTCATCGTCGACAGACTGACCAAATCTGCTAATATCATTCCTGTTAATGATAGATTCTTGATGAAGAAATCGACTCTTTGTATTTAAAGGAATTATGTAAACATAGTGTGCCTGTATCGAACATCTTTATCAAGATCCTCACTTCGCATCGAATTTCTCGAGGTTTGCTCAGAAGTCATTGAGAACGAATCTTGATGAGAGTACTGTGTACCACCCCAATCGAAGGGACGAGGTAAAGTAACGATACAAAATACTATAAGTGTTGTTCTATATTTGAATGATTTACCTTTGGTAATAAACCGTATAATCGTTTTTCCTTTAGAGAGATTATCATTGATAATTATCGTATTAGGATCGAGATCGAATCTTGTTAGGATCTAAATATTAGAGCATCTGTAAGCAGGAGTTGAGATAAAGACACCTGACAAACACCCATTGTGAGTTGGACATGTCTTTTAGGTTTAAGGTTTCCTATGATGGCGAACCTAACCTTGCAAAATACTTGACCCGCGAGACCTGAAATGATTGTTGAAATTAGGATTTGATTATTGACTGCCGATAGTGGGCAGGAGGTTATGTGAATATGAAATGTAGATCTTGAAGTGCCAGATGGGTAGCGAAGTTATGCCAAAAAATTTAACCTTGGAAAAATGAATTAATTTTTTGACAAATCATGGGATATAAGTCCCCGTTGTATGGGACCATTAAGATGATGTAAAAGATTGGTTTGAAAGGCACATAAGCTGGATCTACCCTAGGACTTCAAGAGCTGCGTGAAATATGTTTCGTATATCGAACTTGATGAAATGTCTATCAAGTGAGAATCTGATTGTTTCTTAGTAATGTTTAGATCGGCGAAAAGTTGCATTCTTCAAAAACCCGTGAACATCATGGATAGAGAAAGTAAGTCAACATTAAGCCTGATCTTATTCCCGTAGTTATGCTTGATGAAACTCGCGTACTTGTGAGAAAAGACCGAATGTGGAGGAAATACCCGCATGGATTTAACTCTATAAGAAGCGAGTAGTAAGATGATCTTTGAGGACAAAGATCCTGTTTAGGGGTAAATGCTGAGACAATCCGTCAATTTATGATTGATATTTTTATTCTCAATATTTAATTGAAAATATTTATTTAATGTTATATTATGAACTCACTTATTTTTGGGAAGAAATTTGGATTTACGTCTTGAAGTAGCATCGACTACGTCTAAACCGGAGGATTCTACGTTACGTGCATACGTTTACATACACCGTCTTTGGTGACAGTCCGACATTTCAAAAAATAAATTTGTCCATGAATATTATTTTGGAGTTTTAAATTTGTGTTGGTTCATAAACTCACAAATTTACGAGAAGAGATTAGGACTTACGATTTTAATTTAACGTCCTTTACGACTAAACCGGAAACCTTAGGATTACGTATTTACGTTTTCGAACTCCGTTTTTGATGAAACAATTTTTATTAGATTCGTTTTGTGCCGTTGATTCATAATTTATAAAAACGTTTTTCGTAAAACGACCCGAGGGCACGCAAATCGAGGAAACTAGAATCGAGGAGTACCCGTAATTAAATGGGGATGAGACAAGTGGGACACTTGCCCCACCCCCACAAACCTACGGCAATACTAAGCTATCAACACACCTTAGGTGTCAATAACTAAACAAAACAAGTCACACATGTCCAAAGCTTACCAAGTAAGCTAAGCTTACATCAAAACAAGCAAACCTAAAACCATTTTTCATTTCTCTCATGCAAATCCACTCAAACTTCTCTCTCACTCTCCCTATGTGCCGTCCCATACTCCCCATAAACACCTCACTTTGATCTTGATTCAACCACAAATCCTATGTTACTTACATATATGATGATGCCCTTTTGAAGCCCTACTAATTGGTGCAAGTTATAACATCCAAGGAGGAGTTTCCATGGAGTCATGGGGCTGATTTTCCACAAGGTGTTCATGAAGAATGGTGGTCTTGAAGATGGCCTTGGCTATTCACAAGTTTCTCCATCAAAATCCATGTTTTGATCACAACCTACATCAACTTGGTGGTATAAAGATTGTCCTCCTCATCCTCTTGTTATTTTTGATTATGTAATCTTGTATTTCTTTTACTTATGTATATGTATATGTATATGATGATGAATGATGATTAAAAGTATTGTGTGGGGATTTGGTGTTGATAAACATGCTTAAAACGATGGACAAACTACATGTAAAATGGGTAAATCTTGTTTAAATGGTAGGTTGTATAAAAACAGTAACTAACCACATGATAGACTGATAAAATGATGAAGTAAAATCAATTTACAGTAAGTTATGGGTCTTGTACACATGTGAGAGTTGGCCATGCAATGGAATCATTGTAATGAGTGAGATATGATCAAAACAAGTTTAGAGTACCAATCTGAGTTCATTGTTTTGGACGATTTTTAGAAAAGACTTAGAGGATGATTCAACAGTAGCTATAGTAGTGTTAAATGGAGCACATATCATGTAGGTTATGTCATAAACATTTGAGCTTCTATCTCCATATAGAACTCTAGATATGGCAGTTTTGGTGAAGATGAAAATAAAAATCAGATTTTGGAAATTAAAGTATAATAGTATTATATAAGCACTCAAATAAAAATAGTATAAAATGTGAATTAAAACCCACTAACTTATATAATACATTTATATAAATATGTATAAGGATAAATAAATGGACATTTTGTGAAAATGGTAGTTTGATAAGTTTGATAAGTTAAAAAACTATAAACATGATTTTTACGACTTTTTCGGCTATTACCGTAAAATTAACTTTTTTGTTAAATAAAACTTAGACGGTTGGACCCGTCTAATGTAAACTTTTATAAACTCATATACTTATATAGAAACATATATAACAAGTAAAAACCTATAAAAACCGAACTATATAACATACGGACATTAACGGGCTAAGTTAACGTTATTGGACTAATAATACAACAAAATAGGCTAAAACACTTATAAACTTATTTATTGGGCTTAACCCATTTGGGCCCAACATGTAAAGTGTGATACTGATAATAAAAGTATAATTGGGCTAATATAATATATTGGGCTTGTAATGGGCCTATTGGGCCTAAAACATGTAAAGAGGTAAAACTAGTAAACTAGTAAGAAGTTACCGACACATAACACTAAAACGAGTAAATGAGAATATGTAAACCCACTTGATCATCATATATATATAATAATCATATGTATACATAATTTTTATTTTTATAAAGTCATTGGACATGAGTCTAAGACGAGTATTATTTGTCTAGGTTTCTGATACACGGCTTTTGCCCGTATAAAAATTAAGTTCGTTAAAGTATGTCTCTTCGAATTGAAAAACTTTATGTTTTATGTGTGACTCAGTTGAACTTTGGTGAAATAAAGATGTATCGTTGTAGTGTTGAAAAATAAAAGGTGCAAAACAGTTAAAGAAAAGGTTCAATTAAAGTAAATCTAAGTCTAATAAAAATAAAGTGCAAGTATTTAAAAGCAAGACTAAAATTTAAGGGCAATAAAGTAAATAACGCAAACTTAAATCTAACTAAGACAAACTTAAAACACAACTAAAACTAAATCTTAAACTAAGGCAAATAAACTCAAAGTGCAACTAAGAAAAAGGTGGGAAAAATAAAGCTTAAAATGAAAAGGCAGAAAACTAAGATTTCCCTATCCGGAATAAACTCCTATTCGGAATAAAAGGCTATTCGGAATATCTGTCCCTATTCTGAATATTGCCCTATGCGGAATATTTGCCTATTCGGAAAGTTATGCCTATTCGGAATAAAGTGCCTACTCGGAATAATGGGTCCTATTCGGAATACTGTCACTATTCGGAATGTTCTCCTATTCGGAATATATACTATATTCGGAAAATCAGTCCTATTCGGAAAATCACCCTTAATCGGAAGGTTCCCCTATTCGGAATATCCAGAATGTTCCGAATAGCAATTCTTAAAATCTCTATGCGGAATAATAAAATGTTCCGAATAAGCAATTCTTAAAATCTCTATGCGGAATAATAAAATGTTCCGAATAAGCAATTCTTAAAATCTCTATGCGGAATAATAAAATGTTCCGAATAGAACACAATTATCCACGCCTATTCGGAATATCACAGGGCACGAGTCTGGGAAAAACAGTTACTGTGGAACGAAAGAACAAGGAAAAGCTAAACGCACGAATCAAAAAGAAACTCAATCAAATCAACAAAAAGATTAAACCAAACAAATAGATAATCAAATATTAAGCATAAACAATCAATCCAAATCCATAAAACTCACAAAACTTAATCAAATTAATCAAAACCCACTTAAATAAATCAACAAAAATAAAGATCATGAACATAAACAAATCAACACAAAGATAAAGAAAGGAAGAATGAGATTAACAAGATAAAGATAAAGCTTGACAAGAATTAAAAAGGAAAACTTACTTGAATTAAATGGTAATTAAGTGCAAGACAAGGTAATTAAATGTGCAAGTATTTAAATTGACAAGGTAATTAAAGGTGGAAGGACTAATTGTCACTATTAGCCAACAAAAAAAATGATAACAATCCTAATCTATTTATAGGGGAGGATTAAGGAAGCTTCCTCCCCTCCTTCATTTCTTGTTAATTGCGGGATTAAGTCCTTCCTTCATTTAATCTTCATTAATTGCGTCATTAGTCCTTTTCTTCTCATCTTTCTTTTAAGTTTGGACTTTAAGGACTTGTGGCTCGGGATATCTTTTGAACTCGTCTTTAATTTCTTCAATAGAATAGACTTGAGTTTCTTGGCTTTTGATAAACTTCCGTCTTTTGACTTTTTCTTCGATAAATCTTCAGAATTGGTCTTGGACTTCCGTTCTTTTTCCACTCTTGACTTCTCGACTCCGTCTTTCATCTTTTTCTTCAATAAAAGCCGTAAATGCCCGTGAATTCTCATGTTTTCTCCACTTTTCATAATTTCATCCTAAAATACAACAAAAACACAAACCACGCATAATTCCGACATATAAAGACATAAAATACACGTTTTGGTCCGGTTATCATTGTAATTAAGTGGTAGAAAAGATGGGTGTTTACACACCTATCAAATCCCCTACACTTGACCATTGCAATGTCCTCATGCAATGCATTAGTTACAAAGCATGTTTACACTTTTCATCATAATTAATCCACGTTGGCCTTTATTAAAGAGATAGAAAATTATAAAAATGCAAAGCGAAGAAATTAAAAGCATACCTTGGGTTTTGAAAATGTCATGAATAATCATCATCCTCAACTTTTCACTTTCTCCATACCAAGCTTAAAAACGAGATCATTGTTTTTATAAGTTAGTAAACTAACACGAACTCATGTGGGCCAATTATTCACTTAGACTCCCTTATTCCTATGGGTATCTCTTATATTTTATTATTTGTCTTGAATGATCACGAAGATGCATTGTTTGACTTATTTCGATAATTATTTAGTCTGAAAATAAAGTGCACGATTTAATCAATAGTTAGCTAAAGGACCAAATCTTTTAAAACTGCTTTTCGGGATATCAAAAAGTTCATATCTTGGCATAACTTGGTTCGCGATTTGAGACCTTTCTCGGGCCGATATTTGGCAGCGACTTCATACTTCAAATCTTGAGAGACGTTTATGAAATAATGGTCTTCTCTTCATAATTGGAATTTCTTCACTTGGAATTTTTGAGAGATTCTTCATATATGGACCACGACTTCTTCATTTTTCTCCAATCTTTATTTTGGATTTTGATATACAACGATCCGCCTCCTTTATTGACTTGGATCTATTTATCCTTATACCTTGTTAGGGTCTTTTCGGATACACTTCTCCATGACTTTTTGGGAGTTCTTGCTTTTCGTCGTGTGTCTCGATCCTTCATATTGATTTTCGATAAATGATTCTTCACATCACTTTTGGATCTTTAGCAACAAAACATAGCCCTCATGCCTTGTTAGGGCCTTTTCGGACTCGCCAATCTTCGCGCCCCGCTTCATAAGTTATGCCTTGGCTATGAACTCTCGTCATTACCGAGCAACTTTTAAACGATCTGGGGCTAGAAGCTAAGTAACTTTTCAAATCGTACAACCTTATTTATTAGCAGATAAATATATTAGCAAGCGATGGGAGAATAGGCTTATAATTAACTCACATAAATTCACGAAAGAATACCGAACTTATAGTTGGCTCTATCATCTCTCGTTCTCCACAGTTTAAAATCTCAAGTAATGAGACTCGTGGATACTTAGCCTATTAAATCAAAGTTTTGGGTTTTCGAGTCGCCTATAGGAACTTGCAAATTCTTAGACTCTTTCAAGTTTAGAAATCGCATCTTAAAGTTCCCTTGATAAACGACTCTCTAGGATCAATTATAGGAACTTGCGAAAAGTTCTTGTTCTTAACCCGTGAGGGTTAAGACTTTCGCGTTTTATAGCTCCCTATATAAAAGCCTAGCAAAACTTGACTTAAACACGTTAAGGATACTAGCTAGAGTAAACTCGGATTGAGTCAAAAGATTCACAACGTTTGAAAATTAAAACCACTTATTAAACATTTATTCTAGCAAAGAAAGAAAATAACTATACAAAAGGGAAAAACTAATAGGCCAAAATAGATCAAAAATTTTGAAAAATGTCGAAAAATTGATTTTTCGGTTAAAATGAGGACAAATACAAGGAAAAAACCACTTAACTTCGATAGAAGTCCCCCCTACACTTAAGATAAACATTGTCCTCAATGTTTAAGCATGTGGGAGTAAACTCCCCTACACTTAGGACATTGTGCACGTTGTTTAAATCTCGCTAAGGAAAAGACAACTAAAGAGATTCCTATTTTAATATTGAGAAAATATAAAATAGTGAATCGAAAAGAGTTTAGGATAGAACCGGGAAGAAGTAGAACACGGAATCACGGGTCGTCAAGAATCATCAAGAGTGGATCATTGAAGCTCGAATCCCTGATTAAGAAGTGAGGAGAGGAAATAGCAATCCAAAGGGTCCCCCCTACACTTATGGTAAAGAAAGCGAAAAGATAGATGCATGGGTTGCCTCCCAAGAAGTGCTTGATTTTTGTTAACCGAGTCGTGAGCCTGACTCGACCTTGATCATCAACGGAAGTGGCATGAAATAAATCCACCAGGATCAAAGACATAGTTTTCATCCATCAATAAGCAAGAGCTTAAGGCGAACAAGGCAAGCCAAAAGAGAAATGGCAAGGTTCCCTTAAGCAGCGATGGAGCATGGTGGAAGCAAAGTTGAAGTGGAGCAAGCATGTCTTCAAAATTTCCAAAGATATTTCCTTTTATTTCATCAGGTGGATACTGAGATGGCTTAAAGACTTCAATACCGGGATCGAACACCTTTTCCTTCAGGGGAAAATAGCACTCAGGCTCAGCCGAGTGTGAAGAAGATCCGCAAAGAAGCACAACCTCGTCCTCGGAAGTGGGACAAAGAGGTGTCAAATCATACGTGCAACGGATTTCTGTGTCAACCGGTTTCTTCTCCTTGGACAAAATGCTCTTCAAATCCAAAGGAGGATCAAGGCGATAATCTTCAAAGTCAAAAGGAGGAGCATCACTCTCATGAGGGAAGTATGTGTTGAGAAATTCAGAGAAATCTTCCTCAAATGAATAATCGTCCAAAGTAGGATCGAGTGATGGTGGAGGATCTTCATCATGTGAAGAATCGCTCGAGAGAGTATCAGCCTCATCGAAATCATCGAAAGTGGGTAGCTCGGGATACTCAGAAGTATACTCAAAATCATCCGAATCTGAGCTAGAATCATCATCATCATAAGCGTCAAAGACCGGTGGTGAATCATAAATGGGAGAAGCGTCCAAAGTAGAGTGAGAATCATCCACATTATCTTCAAAGAGTGGATTATTAGTGGAAGACTCGAATAGAGGATTGTCATAGAAGGTAAAGTCATCGAGCACATTTATCATATTCACTGATTCTCGGTCTCCAAAAGATTTGCCTGTAAGCTTCCCCATTCTAAAAATTTTAGAATCATCCCCGACTCGTAAGATTAACTCACCTTCGGCCACATCTATTAAAGCACGTCCGGTTCTCAAGAATGGCCGACCAAGTATTAGAGGAATACGAGGGTCCATTTCATAATCAACTACGACAAAATCGACCGGGAAGGTAAATGTGCCAACCTTGATAAACACGTCTTCGGCTATACCAACGGGGTAAGCGAGAGTGCGGTTTGCAAGTTCTAGAGTCATCTTTGTAGGAATGAGATCGGGCAATGATAGTGTCTTCCAAACACTGAGTGGCATAAGATTAATACTAGCCCCGAGATCAGCAAGGGCAGTAAATTCTTCAGTTTTGTTGAATACGCAAGACAACACAAAACGACCGGGATCTCCAAGCTTTTCCGGAAGTTCTCTAAGAAGGACCGCAGAGCAGTTTTCATTTAAGCGTGTGTTGGCGAGTTCAAGCAACTTCTCCTTCTTGCTAACCAAGTCCTTGAATGCTTTGACGAATTTCGGCATGTGGCAAAGTGCTTCAACAAGGCTAATGTTGATGGTCATTTTAGATAGCATATCCACATATTTCATTACATTACAGTCATTCTTGGTTAGTTCGTTGGTCTTGCCTATGCGAGAAGGGTATGGGATTCTGGGTTGATAAGGATTGGGTGGAGGTGTAGTTGGTGAAGGTTGTGATGTTGAAGGGTCCTTCTGAGATACATCGTTATGACGAGGCGGAGACGGTAATGGTGCACTATTACTAGGTGTAGGAGGAGTAGGGATACATTGTGGTGGAGGAGGTGTAGATGATGGTGGTGGGGTAGATGGATTGACAATGGTAATTCCACTACGCGTAGTTATAGCACTCACATTAGCTCGCGGATTGGTGACGGTGTTTGAAGGTAGAGAACCCGAAGAAGAAGAAGGTTGAGCTTCAGGCAAGAAACTAGCCAACAGATTCTTCAATTCAGTTGTTTGAGTGATGAAAGAGGATTGAAGATTATCACGAACCTCGGTTCTGATGTCATTTCCTTGCTTCAAGATATCTCCTTTCAAATTGATTATTTGGCTCTGTAGATTCTTGATTTGCTCACCTTGAGTTCTCATGATTGTGTCAACATCGGGATTAATGGGTGGGTGTTGTTGGGTGGGTGGTTGATAAGGGTTAGAAGCACGAGGTGGGATTTGGTTGCTTCTATTGTAGTTGTTGGCGGGATTTTGGTTTTGAGGAGAAAAACCGGGTGAAAGGTAATTGTTTGAACGGTAGCTCAGCAGATTTCTGTCCCCTTGTTGTCTAGCTTGGTAATTTTCCGGTGAATAATTACCGTAAGCTGCATACACATTTTCCGGATTTCCTTGTGTCGAAGGACAATCGGTGTATGAGTGAGGACCGCCACATGTTTCACAAGGATTAGCAACCGCTTTAACTTGTTGTTGTTGTTGATTTGAAGCGAGAAGCGTAATACTTTTGCTCATTTCAGCCATCATGCGGGTGAGTTCGGTCATCTCAGGGTTTGCTGAGGTAGAAGAAACATTGACTCTCGTGTTGTTTCTAGAAGAAGCAGAGGAATCCCAGTTCTTATGATGAGTAGTCATGTTTTCAATTAACTCTCTACACTCCTCGGGTCTCCTTTTCATGAATGTGCCACCGGCGGCTGCATTGATCGTATCACGATCTCGAAAAGTCAATCCGTTGTAGAAAGTATCGATCAAGGTGACCGGAAGCATGTTGTGGTTTGGACAACGATCGATCAAGACATTATATCTCTCCCATGCATCAAAAAGAGATTCATCGGGATCTTGCATGAAACCGCTGATCTGATTGCGAAGGCTTGTGACCATGGATGGTGGAAAGTAGCGCGATAAAAAGCGTTGAGTCATGTCATCCCAAGTGTGAATAGAATTCTTCGGGAGACGATCAAACCATTTCTCGGCATGATGTGATAAAGTATGCGGGAAAAGTTGTAGGCGGAGAACATCCATTGTGGCACCAGGCAACTTCATGCTTTGGGTGATTGTAATGAACTTGTCGAGGTGTTTGTTGGCATCATCATCAGGCAATCCTCTAAATGGGTTTGTTTGTACTTGCTGAATCATGTGGTGCTTCAACGAAAACTCAGGAGCGTTGATTTGCATCGGCGCAATCAGTCCTCCTCGTCCAAACATTGTTGGTTGACAAAGTTCCTCCATGGTCCGAAGATCGGGCTGTGGAGGAGCATTGTTGTTGTTATTATTATTATTGAGGTGCGGTAGTTGATTATTGTTGTTAACACCTGCCATATCTAAATCTTCTTGAGGCTCGGGCTCTTGATAATTAGAAGATCTAGTACGCATACACCTGAAAATGAAAAAGAAAACAAAACCAAACACAAAGACAATATATATACACAATAAAGATAAAATCTTTTTGGATTTTTGATATTTTTAATTTTTATGGTTTTTATGAATTTTTTTTTTTTTTTTTTTTTTAATTAATTTTTTTTTTTTTTTTTATGATTTTTTTGAATTTTTATGCAAGAAAAAATAACGCTCACAAGTGATTGTAGTAAATTACAACTCTTGTTTAGGAAAACAAAGAGCGTAAATAGCGGAAAGTATCGAGTGATGATTTTAGGAAAAATCAACACAAATGACCCAATCACTTAAAAGAGAGAAAAAGTTCGTTTCCCAAGGAGGTATATGTGTGTGAATTAACTTGTAGTTATTTGAGATTAATTTTGAGAAGAATGGGGATGAGAAGATGAAAGATGGTTACGTTAAAATTAAACTATGACGTAAAAGACGTAAAGTCGTAAAAACTACCCAAATTAAAAATTTTATACTAAAACCAAAAACAAAATATCAAATAGGCTAAAAACAAGTCTTAAATAATATAAATAAAGACAAAAATCCAACAAAGATATTTTAAAACCTTTTATTAATTAAATATTTAATTTTAAATGCTAATTAAAGCCCTAAAATTAAATATAACTAATTCAAATGTCTAAAATATGATTTTATTGAATAATTACTTAACTTATATTATTAGAAGACTAAAAAGTAATTTTCTAAAAATTAAAAGCTATTAAAACTATTTTTAAAACTCTAAAAATGATTAAAAATGATTAAAACCTAATTAAACTTAAAATAATTATAAAAATAAATCTAAAAGCTATAAAAATATTCTAAAAATGGAAATAGTCCTAATTAATGATAAAGAACTTAAGAAAAATGAAAAAGAAAGAAAAATAAAATTTTGATTTTTTTAATAATAAAATAATATTAAAATAATGCTAAAAATAAAAAGTTACTAAAATTAATGCTAAAAAATTTCTAAAAACTTAAAATATTCTAATTAAGAGAAAAACACAAATCTAAGCTCCTAAACCCTTTTTAATAATTTTATAAAAATCTTTAAAGTTTATAAAAAACCTTAAAATAATATAAAATTAAAAATTAAAGTTTATAAAACCAAAATAGGCTGTAAACCTCAAAATATTATTTTAAAAGCTAAAAACTATTTTTCCTAAAAATTAAAACTATTTTTACTATTTTTTAATGATTTAATAAAAACGTATAATAAATAAATTCTAGAAAATAAACAAAGAATGGGAAAAATATAAAAATAGGCTAGAAAAATCAACAAACCTAATATTATTCTAGGAAAAATAAGAAAAACCCAATAAGCTTAACTAATAAGCTAGAAAGGTGGAAAAAGTCTACGGCTTTTATTTAAGCTAGAAAATGAAAAACGGGTTAAGTAATTAACCTTTGCACCCTTAGTCAGTAAAAGACCCAAGGGCGCAATGGTTAAGGATGATGTGTGTGAGTGTGGTGACCAGGGTTCGAGGCGTGTAACCCCCTTTTTGCTTCTTTTTTTTTTTTTTTTTTCTTTTTCCAATCAATCCAGTGACCTTATATGACTTAGAAACACAAATCAAACTCCTTCTTGTCCAAGATTAAACAAGAATCAAGACCAAAAACGTTGCCAGTTGGGCTATTGTTGCTGATGCACAAGTGTGAGTGCACACTTGAGCAATTTGGATGCCAAGAGAACTTGGCTATGCTTATTTGGTGGTTGCTTTCTTTGGACAAGGGCACCCTTGTGCTTATTTAAGCACAAGGAGTCATAAACTAGCAAGAAACTACCAATTAGCACACCACAAGTTCACAAACCAAGCACACACAGGCCTATGTAGTTGCTGTGATAAAAAATGCAGGTCTGGTGGTCTTCTATGAAGATTCCTAGCACCCTATTGAGATCCAAGTGACCAAATCATGCACACAGACTCACAACATAACATACAAGCCAAATCAATCTTTAAATAACCCTAACACTTCAACAGATTACAAAGATCAAGCATAAAAATATGATAAAAACAAGCAGAATGGGCAGAAAGTGATATGCAGTTTTCTATGCTTACTCTTTTTCTTTTAAAACACCAAAACTAGCTAAAAACTTGAACCAATGTATCCTAATACTAACTTGCAACTTATCTTAACCCTAATCAATTACTCTAACATGTTTTAATTATCAAATCAAAACTAGATGTCCTGCTAAAACCTATTTCCAAACACTCTGTTAAAATTTGTTTTCAACTTTTAACTAATCAAAACCTTACAAACTAAATCAAAATTGATCCTATGATCATACAGCATGCATACAATCACAAAAGAACACAATCCAATCAGTCTTAACACACTTAAGCAACAAATCAAACAAGTTCATATGAAAACACACTTTTCTGAAAATTTCCAAAGGTAAAAGGACTTTTACCTTAGGGCTTTACATCCAAAGCCCTAGTGGTTGCATAACCACCTCCTTATGCACCCGGGTGCATGCAGACACAAAGATCAACAACCTTCAATACCTGCTCAAAGAAAATCAAAGAAAAAGGAAATACAAGCAATGATATTATATTTCTGATTTCTTCTTACTTAAACCTTTCCAAAATCCTTTCCAACCTTCTTAACACGTTTCAATAACACTATTTAGCTGATTAACACTTACCTCTTAACACACAAACTTAAAACAGATTTCTTACCAAAAATCTTAAAATTTCAGAAAACCTTTAACTAAATTTTGAAAAACAAAATCAGTTAACCAAATAACAGATGGAACTCAAAATCAAGCTTCACACAATACACAACTTTTAAAAACAATAAAAAGGCATTACACTTGATTAAATCAAAAACCAAACTTTTATTTTTCTAAAAAGGAATTACAAGTGTGAGCTTAAAAACTGGAACAAGGGGTCATCACAGGTTGATGCCTCCTTTTATAGTGCTCATAGAACATACTAGAATGAAAAAAATACAAACCCTAATACAGAAAAATCTCTAAAATGCCCTTGGACGTTTTTGGGGTTGATTGTCCAAATTTGATCTTGGCCGTTTAATTTTGCGTTGTGATGAAGCAAAACATCTTATCCATTGATTGGGGACACGTCATTTGCCTTGGAGCCCAAGGAGTGATGTGATTGGAGGAGAGGAGAATTGGGGGTGGGGACCATACGCGTGGGATTGGGGATTGGGTGTGTGGGATTAGTTCCTGCGTGTGTGAATTACACGTGGGAGAGTTTAATTAGTTTTTACCCAAGGTTAAGTCGGGGTAAATTCTGGGTGGGGGTGAAAGTGAATAGTAAACCTGTTGATCCGTTTTTAGGGGAAAAGGTAGTGTTAGGCGCCTTTTTTTTGTTTGAATCTTTCACTTTGCAACTTCAGTCCTTGTGGTTTGATATTTTTGGCAATACACGTTTTTCAGCCCTAAAACGTGGTTGCTTTGTTAATATCTTTCACCAATTGTCACATTTGGCATAAAACTTTGGAATAAAGTTATCAAGGAGTATTTTTGACACTTTGAGTAATTTCAAGGGCTGAACTTGGACATTGTTGATCTTCAAAGGTCTTCAATGCTTCTTAATCTTCATGAGGGACCATAATTGGCAATTTGAAATTGTTGAGGGACTAATCTTGCCATTTCTTCAAAGTTGAAGGACCTTTTTGCAATTTTGACAAACTTAAGGGACCAAACTTGTAATTATTAATATACAAGGGTTTTAAGTGTCATTTCTTCATTCTTGGATGATCAATCTTGTTTTGTCTTCAAGTCTTTAAGGGTATTTGATGAGAATTCCATGATTAGGGCCCGGTTCATTGTACGGCTTCGTTTCTCGTGTCCGTTTTTCCTTGTATCTTGTGATCTGTTGTCTTTTTCACGATATCCATACCTAAAATACACAAGTAAACAAACACAAGCATATATATGGTATTTTATGACATTTTTATGCATTTAAAGCCCGAAAAGAACGATGAGATCATGTATAAATGCCATCTCATCAACAAGTGAACGGATCCCAAAAAGCAACGTGTCTCTCACAAAAAACTGTTGATCTTGACGAAAAGAGCCGGCAGCGGCGCCATTTGATACACGGCTTTTGCCCGTATAAAAATTAAGTTCGTTAAAGTATGTCTCTTCGAATTGAAAAACTTTATGTTTTATGTGTGACTCAGTTGAACTTTGGTGAAATAAAGATGTATCGTTGTAGTGTTGAAAAATAAAAGGTGCAAAACAGTTAAAGAAAAGGTTCAATTAAAGTAAATCTAAGTCTAATAAAAATAAAGTGCAAGTATTTAAAAGCAAGACTAAAATTTAAGGGCAATAAAGTAAATAACTCAAACTTAAATCTAACTAAGGCAAACTTAAAACACAACTAAAACTAAATCTTAAACTAAGGCAAATAAACTCAAAGTGCAACTAAGAAAAAGGTGGGAAAAATAAAGCTTAAAATGAAAAGGCAGAAAACTAAGATTTCCCTATCCGGAATAAACTCCTATTCGGAATAAAAGGCTATTCGGAATATCTGTCCCTATTCTGAATATTGCCCTATGCGGAATATTTGCGTATTCGGAAAGTTATGCCTATTCGGAATAAAGTGCCTACTCGGAATAATGGGTCCTATTCGGAATACTGTCACTATTCGGAATGTTCTCCTATTCGGAATATATACTATATTCGGAAAATCAGTCCTATTCGGAAAATCACCCTTAATCGGAAGGTTCCCCTATTCGGAATATCCAGAATGTTCCGAATAGCAATTCTTAAAATCTCTATGCGGAATAATAAAATGTTCCGAATAAGCAATTCTTAAAATCTCTATGCGGAATAATAAAATGTTCCGAATAAGCAATTCTTAAAATCTCTATGCGGAATAATAAAATGTTCCGAATAGAACACAATTATCCACGCCTATTCGGAATATCACAGGGCACGAGTCTGGGAAAAACAGTTACTGTGGAACGAAAGAACAAGGAAAAGCTAAACGCACGAATCAAAAAGAAACTCAATCAAATCAACAAAAAGATTAAACCAAACAAATAGATAATCAAATATTAAGCATAAACAATCAATCCAAATCCATAAAACTCACAAAACTTAATCAAATTAATCAAAACCCACTTAAATAAATCAACAAAAATAAAGATCATGAACATAAACAAATCAACACAAAGATAAAGAAAGGAAGAATGAGATTAACAAGATAAAGATAAAGCTTGACAAGAATTAAAAAGGAAAACTTACTTGAATTAAATGGTAATTAAGTGCAAGACAAGGTAATTAAATGTGCAAGTATTTAAATTGACAAGGTAATTAAAGGTGGAAGGACTAATTGTCACTATTAGCCAACAAAAAAAATGATAACAATCCTAATCTATTTATAGGGGAGGATTAAGGAAGCTTCCTCCCCTCCTTCATTTCTTGTTAATTGCGGGATTAAGTCCTTCCTTCATTTAATCTTCATTAATTGCGTCATTAGTCCTTTTCTTCTCATCTTTCTTTTAAGTTTGGACTTTAAGGACTTGTGGCTCGGGATATCTTTTGAACTCGTCTTTAATTTCTTCAATAGAATAGACTTGAGTTTCTTGGCTTTTGATAAACTTCCGTCTTTTGACTTTTTCTTCGATAAATCTTCAGAATTGGTCTTGGACTTCCGTTCTTTTTCCACTCTTGACTTCTCGACTCCGTCTTTCATCTTTTTCTTCAATAAAAGCCGTAAATGCCCGTGAATTCTCGTGTTTTCTCCACTTTTCATAACTTCATCCTAAAATACAACAAAAACACAAACCACGCATAATTCCGACATATAAAGACATAAAATACACGTTTTGGTCCGGTTATCATTGTAATTAAGTGGTAGAAAAGATGGGTGTTTACACACCTATCAGTTTCCGTGATTGAAGCACGTACCGTACGTCCGAATTGCCGATAATCCGCCTTCCCACATCAACGTGAGTTCATAGCCTCGCACTCTTTTAAATGTTTTTATGAAATGTTTTATGGACACGCGAGGGAGATAACATGTTAGTTTTTATAAAATAGGACACCATTTGTCCCGATTGTTTGTTTATTGATTTGGACCCGAATGATTGTATGACCCGGTTGTATGACCCGATAAATGATTAAAGGACCCGACAGATGAAATAAAATGGATTATTAAAGTTAGGTTATGTCACTAAAAGTCCCATTAGCATGAACTGTGAACTACCGGGATTTGGTAGACGCTTATGCATATAATAGTACTATTTGGGGACGATCACCCCAGTTCGCGCCTTGACGGTTGATCCCCGTCGTGCCACATTGATTGGTAAGCGAATTTATGTATGAGAAGATTTCCATAGCGTGACCTTTGTGACGACACGCTAATTTAGATGGGAAAATTGGGTATCGGGTTAGCTACCCGTTGTTTGGTTTAGTAAGGTAACAATGTCATGCGGCTTATAATAATCCAAATTAACGAAATACTACTATACGCACCGAATTACGATATATTGCCTGACTAGCAATACGGGGTCATACTATTGATATTATGTTCGTGTTTTGATTTTCATAACCATATTCATATAACGGTTTTTATTTAATCTACACAACGTTGTAAAACGTTTTGTATGATGTTTTTACGACAATGGTTCGTATAATGATTTTTAAGGAAAATGCCTATATTATGATTTTCGATAAGGATTTGTATAAAAATGACTTTGGCTATTTTATGGCCTATTACAAAGATTTGTACAAAATGATTTTCGGTAATAATTTTATACCGATGTTATATTGATGGAATTTATTAAACTCTATGAATTCACTCGGCGTTATCGCTGACCTTTTCTTTTAACATGTTTTATCTCTGGTACTTGAAGGTAATTCTCGGGAAGACAACAAGAATTTATGGCCCGCACCTAAATACTTATTTCCATTCAAATACTTTGTAAAACTTTGTATGAAATAATATGACTTGGGACCTATGTAACTTTGATATTTATGAATGGAAATGCTTTTATTATTAAACGACGCGATTTTTATGCGTTGTCTATGATGTGAGTAATGTGCTATCCCGTAACACCAACGAGTCTTCCGCTGTATTGAGATGTATAAATTTGGGGGTGTTACATGAAGCCTTGGCTCTGATACCATAATTATAACACCCCATTTTGATAATGGAATGTCACGCGTAATTATGGCGTGTCATCAAAGCATACAAGGAAAAATGTTTAAACATTTCATGACCATAAAAGGAAAATACCGGAATCAAACATCGGTAGTCCAAAAGTAAAGCTCATCACACACAAACATAAGTACTGTAAAGGAAAGGACTAAACAATGTCCATAGAAAGTGTATCAAAGGAAAGATAATGCATAAAGTAAAGAAAGGCTAGAAAGCTTCCAGTCTATATGCACGTACGCTTAAAGTCTACGAGCGTCCCTGAGTACCTGCCGTTTTGGGAACATAGAAAAGGAAAACGGCTGAGCAATACGCTCAGTGCACGGATGTACAATAAAGCATGAATAGGATAAGCATATAACACATAACAGCGGAAGAAACTAAGTCCCGAGTAACCTGGTTAAGCCTGGGTAAAACTGGTTTTATAGTTTGAAAAGCCTTATGTTTATCTTATAAAAATTGTTTAACATGTTCTACCATTAGCCAATATAGGTCGTGAAAATCCATCGTGCATGAATACTTGGAGGGGTGACCTCATCATGCAAATTAGAGGGGTTGCCTCTAATTTAATATACTAGGTTGGGTAGGAGGGATCAGCTCCTTGTGAAGGATGCAAGGCACACACCATATTCACACTGAGTAATCTGCTGAAAAACATGTAACTAGGATGCACCCATACGCCCCACATGATAAATATAAAAATATGGCCAAAAGCTAAAGGGACGCCACGAGCAATCACTCCGCCGTGGTGAAGTCATAACATCAGTGCCTCTAATGTTATGGTTATGGTACCTCCATAAATAGGTGAAACTGGTCATGCATGTATATGGCTATAGGTATTCTAAATTAAACATAAGCAAGTCAAACATATAAACTTATACTACGGGAAAACATTTGGCTGCATACAGGGAAATCCTAATAAGGAAAGAATGTCCATACTGAAAGGACGGGAATCCGTACCTTATGTCCAGTGAACGAAGAAGATGAACTGAGGAGAATCCTACTTCGGTATCACTAATGCTACATAAATACATACATGAATAAGTATCTGCTTACAAAATACGTAACTGGTTTTATGTCATGTCTTAGCTTATTTTATATGTTCATGTCATGTTTTACTGTTTAAAGCCTTAAACTATGTTTATCATATATTCTGTCTATTCTGATTAAGTATTTCTGGTATTTCATGTATTATTATACTTACTGTGTAATAATAAGTTACTTTCCAAAAATAGCAGGTTTCCTAAAATAGAAAGTTTCCAAAAATAGAAAGTTTCCAAAAATAGAAAGTTACTAAAAATAGAAAGTTTCCAAAAATAGAAAGTTTCCAAAAATAGAAAGTTTCCAAAAATAGACAGTTTCCAAAAAAATAGATCAGCTGCCTTAATTAATAAGTTGCCATAAATAGATTAGCTGCCTGAATTAAATAAGTTTCTAAAAATATAAAGTTTCCATAAATAGATTAGCTGCCTTAATTAAATAAGTTTCTAAAAATATAAAGTTTCCATAATTAGATATAAGCTGGTTAAATAAGCTAAGTATATAAGCCTAAGTGTTTTTTGGATTATTTTTTAAGTCATACTGATATAATGTATAGTTTATTAATTATTACATGTAATTTAAATAAACTATAGGTTAAAAGTATTTAATTAAATATATCATGTTTTTAATTAAATAAAGTTAAATACTTAGGTTAAAACATGTATTATTACTTATTAATAATATAACCTAAGTCATGTTAATTAATTAATTATAACCATGATGTTTAAATAATTAATTAATTATAAGTCTAGAAAATATAAAATACTTAGGTTAATAATTCCATGATTATGATGATTAAATTATAACCTAAGTCATGTTTATTAAATTAACCATGTCATATTTATTAATTTAATTTTAACATATGATTATAAAAAAATAATCTTAACATAAACCGTGAACCGGATCTTGACTAGAAACCATGAACCGGACATGAAACCGACACCACACCCCGAACCACTTCGGGGTTCCCTTTGGTTTGCTGCTGTCGTGGGACCCACACCACCAAACCGGGACCATATGGTCTCGGTGGTGGTTTATTAGCCAAACCGAGACCCTCATGGGGTTCGGTTTAGGCGCCGGCCAAACAAACACCCCTAAAAACAACCTTTTTATTTTCCCAAAAACCATTTACATGTTTGATCTATGTTTTTAATTAGGTTTTTAAAAACATCATGTTCTTAATTATTTATTAGATCAAATCAAAAAGAAAAGGATAAAAAGAATATACCGAATGCGTGGATCTAACGAGGATGAACACACACGAACACACGTACAAGATTCAAGATCAAAATCAACTAAACACCCCCTTTTGGTGTTTATGTGCGGCGGCCACAAGATGGGAAGGAGGAGAAGGATAAAAATCTTTTAGGTTTTGGTTTAAGTTTACTGTAATGTGAAAATGATTAGCAAAATTTACCATAACCCCTTCTTAGTAAGTTTTGAGATGGGCTTGGCCCATCTCCTTAATGTTGCCGCGGGTAGGGGGCCCCACATGAGGTACCCGTACCGTTTTCCGTGTCTCGTTGTTTAATTGTTCGTTCGTGTTTATTTGTGTTCGCGTTTTGTGTGTTCTCGTTAAATAATTACCGTGACCTCATATATTTATTCACGCTCGTAATAAATATATATACGTAATTAATATTAGTTCGTGATTTAATTACGTTCATGATCGCATGTTCGTGATTAATTATTGTTAAATAATTATTGCGTGTTCGTGCGTAATAAATACTTATCGTGTTCTAACACGTACGTAATACGTAAAATCCTAACATGTAAACGTAATCATACTATAAAAGGAAAGTTTTAATCTAGTACGTACGATCTTAAGGGTACTATTCATGGTAAAAGCATGCGGGTTTTACAACTCTTCCCCCCTAAAAAGAATAATTCGTCCCCGAATTATAGATAAAGTAAACTGAAAAGAAGAACATACCCGAATTCAAAATATGAAATGAGGGTAAGAAGCCCGGATAGACTCCTCTGTTTCCCAAGTGGCTTCCCGCTCGGTATGATCCCTCCATAGGATTTTGACGAATGGAATCGTCTTCCTTCTCATGACTCGTTCTTGTCTGTCAAGAACTCGTTCGGGTTCTTCTATAAAAGTGAGATCTTCACGTATCTGTTCCAGTGGATACTGAACCATGTGAAGGGGATGATACTGGTACCCTCTGAGTAAGGACACATGAAACACATTGTGTACATGCGAAAGCTGCGGAGGTAACGCCAACCGGTAAGATACTTCACCGACTCGTTCAATGATATCAAATGGTCCGATGAAACGAGGACTGAGCTTCCCTTTGATCCCGAAGCGTCTAACACCACGTGCCGGCGAAACCTTAAGGAAGACGTGATCTCCTACGTTAAAATGTATGTCCCTACGATGCTTATCGGCGTAACTCTTCTGACGTAACCGTGCTTCCTGAAGTTTCTGCTTAGCTACTGCGATCTTTTCATTGGTCATCTCTATGATTTCTGGTCCTTCAAGTGTTCGCTCGCCAACCTGATCCCAGCAGATTGGGGCGCGACACTTCCTGCCATACAACATCTCGAAAGGAGCACACTTGATAATTGCGTGCCAACTGTTGTTGTATGCAAACTCCACCAAACAGATGTAATCGTCCCAATCACCCGTCCATTCCAACGCACATGACCTTAACATGTCTTCCAATGTCTGAATCGTTCGTTCTGACTGTCCGTACGTTTGAGGATGAAAAGTCGTGCTTAGCTTAAGTTGTGTACCCCAAGCTTTCTGCAGACTCTTCCAAAATCGCGAAGTGAAACGAGGATCTCTGTCTGAGACGATGTTGGATGGTGCACCGTGGAGTCTCATAATCTCTCTTCTATACGTATCGGCGAGTTTACTTACCGGATCTTCCTTGCGGATCGGTAAGAAATGAGCTGATTTGGTAAGTCGATCTACGATAACCCAAATCGCATCGTGCTTCCTCTTGGTAGGTGGAAGACTAGTAACAAAATCCATGGTGATTTTGTCCTACTTCCATTCTGGAATATCTAACAGTTGAAGGAGACCGCCAGATCGCTGATGCTCGATCTTAACCTGCTGGCAGGTAAGACATTTCGAGACGTAAGTAGCCACATCCTGTTTCATACCACTCCACCAAAAGTATTGCTTGATGTCATGGTACATCTTAGTCGAACCAGGATGTATAGAGAATGGGGAGCTATGAGCTTCAGCTAACAAGGCTTCCTGGAGTTCTTGGTCATCAGGAACACAAAGTCTTGTGCCCTGCCATACGATACCGTCTGCATCTACTCTGAATTCCGTTTGTTTCTTCAAATTCTGTACTATCGCCCAGATTTCTCCATCATCTTTCTGAGATTCCTTGATCATAGAGAGTAACTCGGTTTCTACTCTAAGATTATCCCAATAACCGTGCTGTCCACGTACCATGGTCTTCCTCCTTAATTTTAATGTCGTTGATCATTCCGGACTTTCTGCTAAGAGCATCTGCTACTACATTTGCTTTTCCGGGATGATACTGTAGATTAATGTCATAATCCTTGAACAGCTCTAACCATCTCCTCTGCCTCATGTTCATTTCACGTTGAGTGAAGATATACTTCAAGCTCTTGTGGTCCGTGAAAATGTCACATGATTCTCCATACAAGTAGTGCCTCCATATCTTCAATGCAAACACGACTGCAGCAAGTTCCAAGTCATGCGTGGGGTAATTTTCTTCATAAGGCTTATGCTGCCGTGAAGCGTACGCGATCACTTTCCCATGTTGCATGAGAACACAGCCAAGTCCCTTCCCCGATGCATCACTATAGATTTGAAATCCACCCGTACCATATGGGAGAGTAAGAATAGGTGCAGATACTAGCTTCTGCTTCAGGTCTTCAAAGCTCTTCTCTCGTTCTTCAGTCCAGACGAATTTCTCACCTTTCCGCATCAGTTTGGTCAATGGTAGTGCTAAGCGGGAAAAGTTCTCCACGAACCTACGGTAATAGCCAGCTAAGCCTAAGAAACTGCAGAATTTCGTCGCTAAAGTCGGCCTCGGACACTTAGTAATGGCCTCAACCTTCGCTGGATTCATAGTGATTCCTTCTGCTGATACAATGTGACCTAAGAATGCTACCTTGTCTAACCAGAACTCACACTTAGAGAATTTAGCATACAGCTGCTTCTGGCGAAGAATCTGTAGTACTGTACGAAGATGGTCTTCGTGTTCCTCCTTGGACTTTGAGAAAATCAGGATGTCATCGATGAAGACAATGACGAACTTCTCCAGAAATTCATGGAAGATTCTGTTCATCAAATCCATGAACACTGGTGGAGCATTTGTCAGGCCAAATGGCATAACTACAAACTCGTAGTGGCCATAGCGGGTACGAAAAGCAGTCTTGGCGATGTCCTGCTCCTTAACCCGTAGCTGATGGTAGCCTGACCTAAGATCAATCTTGTAGAAGTGTTTGGCCCCTTGGAGTTGGTCAAACAGATCGTCTATACGCGGTAGTGGATACCTATTCCGGATAGTAATCTTGTTGAGCTCGCGATAGTCTATGCAAAGACGCATACCGCCGTCCTTCTTCTTAACGAATAAGACTGATGCGCCCCATGGAGATGCGCTCGGTCGAATGAAACCTCGTTCTAGAAGTTCTTGCAGTTGATCCTTCAGCTCCTTCAGCTCTATGGGAGCCATGCGATAAGGAGCCTTGGAGATTGGTTCAGCTCCTGGAATAAGCTCGATACTGAATTCCACTTCTCGTGCAGGTGGTATGCGGGTTGATCCTGAATTGATGGAGATTCAGCATCCACGTCGTGAACCGTAGCTAGATAACCCTCGCAGCCATGTGACAGTAGTGCACGCGCTTGCAGGGTAGATATGATTTGTACAGACCGTCCGGGTACGAACCCGTTATGAATGTACTCTGGTGCATTAACATCACCGAAGATAACTCGATATGAATGGCAGTCTATGGTAGCATGATGTTTGGATAGCCAATCCATGCCCAAAATCATGTCGAAGTCATTCATGTCCAGCGGAAGTGCGTCAACAGGTCGAACCTTATCGTCAAATTCTAGGGAAAGACTCTTGTATACATGGGTGATTAATACAGAGTCCCTCAAAGGCGTGGAAATAGTAAGCATATTCTGTAGTGGCATGGGGAGCATCCTAATGTTCTTAGCATAAGCAGTAGAAATAACCGAGTGAGTAGCACCCGTATCGAAAAGAACACATGCAGCTTGACCATACATATACAAGATTCCAGTGATGGTACCTGTAGACTTGTTGGCCTGGTCTCGAGATGTCGTGTAGACACGCCCAGTGGTAGAAGCTGGCTTGGAATCAGCATGTCCCGATGTGCCCTCCATCTCGCCCTTTCGGCAATCCTTCATGATATGGCCAGGAAGACCACACTTGAAGCATGCGTCAGTGTTACGACGGCATGGCCCTGGGTGCCTACGGTAGCAAGTAGAGCAAAGAGGATGAGTAAATCCTCCAGCAGGTGCTCTGGCTGGCTGGGAACCTGGTAAAACGTTTTACATAAGACATGATAATAGGGTACAAAGGACAATGTGGATAATCGTAAGATTGAATACCAGTGATGGCTGGACGGCTAGGCTGTGAACCTCTCTGGTTCTGGTCCCTACCGTTTCCATGGTTCCTGGTAGAAGTTTTTGCTAAAGTGTCAGAATATGAGTTATAACATGAAATCATAAGAAAATTGCGTAAGTATTAGGACCTGCTGTTGTTGGAGTGTCCAGCGTTGTTACAGTAATTATCATTACCGCCACGCCTATCCGTAGCAGAACGGTCGTTAGTCTGACCGTTTCCCTTGGGCTGATGAGGCTGCTGCTGAGTAGCCGGCTGAGACCGGTCCCCAGTTTTCTGCCTGGAAGATACATTTTAAAGAGATGAATAATTGACATATATGGAAAGAATACGGATTGATCACTGCTTGAATACGAATGTTTACCTCTTGTCGGGTCTCTCAGCTTCCCCGAACTCATCTCTCTCCTACAGCATCTCCAGCTTACGTGCTGCATCGGCCACTTGTGCTACAGTGTTGAACGTAGCACACACCAGATTGTTTGCGACCGATGTGCGAAGAGCCCACCTAAAGTGGTGTGCCTGCTCTTCAGGAGTACCTGCTGTCCCACCAAGGAAACCAGCTAAGCGAAGAAAGCGCTGCATAAACTCGTTGCTATTCTCCCCAACTCGCTGTCGGATCCCATGGTACTCCCTCTTGAGCTTGTCTTGCTCAGCCTTGGGAAAGAACTGCTCCATCACCCTGTCCTTGAACTAAGCCCAAGTCAAACCAGCAACCCACTCGTCACCTCCCTCAGATTGCATCAACGCTAACCACCAATTTAGCACATCGCCTTCGAACCGATAGCATGCCAACCTCGCCTTGTACGCGGGGTCACAACCCATAGCATTGAAAATCTTCTCGATGTGAGCCAACCAGCTTTCAGCATCACTGGGGCTATCTGTTTTCTCAAAAGCTCAAGGACGGAGCTTGTTGAATCTCTCCAGCCATACTGCCAATGTCACTGGAGGAGGAGGAGGAGGTGCCTGATTATGCTGCTAATTATTGGCAGCTTGAACCTTAGCCCTGATGTCGTTCCTCAGTTAAGGAAGCAAAGATTGCATTGGAGCTTGGATTGCCGCATTGAGTTGTTCCTGTTCGCGTGTGAGAACCATCTGACAGTATAACATAAAACATATGATTAAACAGATCAAAACATAAAATATATATACATGAAAAAAAAAATTATACCAAAATTTCAAGAGAAAAATTTTATGCAAGAACATTTTGTGTATGAATGCATGATGCAGTTTTATGAAAACTTTTGTATGCTCGAGAGTGAACGCCTATGTTCAGTTCACCCAAAATAAAAGACATGGCGAGGGGACGCCTATGGGTCGGTCCCAAATTTAAAAGTTTCGATAAAACACATGCGACAAAATAGGGCCAGTCCTGTACAAACCATTACTTAGTCATAAACCTGCGACAATGACATGTATATGTATGCATAAAAATGATGAATGCATGAAAAACGACTGTCAGTTCTAGGGAGACCGTAGTGACTACCCACTAATCACAGGTCATATTTGAGAGCCTACAGGTCGAAGCCTTGGCTCTGATACCATAATGTAACACCCCATTTTGATAATGGAATGTCACGCGTAATTATGGCGTGTCATCAAAGCATACAAGGAAAAATGTCTAAACATTTCATGACCATAAAAGGAAAATACCGGAATCAAACATCGGTAGTCCAAAAGTAAATCTCATCACACACAAACATAAGTACTGTAAAGGAAAGGACTAAACAATGTCCATAGCAAGTGTATTAAAGGAAAGATAATGCATAAAGTAAAGAAAGGCTAGAAAGCTTCCAGTCCATATGCACATACGCTTAAAGTCTACGAGCGTCCCTGAGTACCTGCCGTTTTGGGAACATAGAAAAGGAAAACGGCTGAGCAATACGCTCAGTGCACGAATGTACAATAAAGCATGAATAAGATAAGCATATAACACATAACAGCGGAAGAAACTAAGTCCCGAGTAACCTGGTTAAGCCTGGGTAAAACTGGTTTTATAGTTTGAAAAGCCTTATGTTTATCTTATAAAAATTGTTTAACATGTTCTACCATTAGCCAATATAGGTGATGAAAATCCACCGTGCATGAATACTTGGAGGGGTGACCTCATCATGCAAATTAGAGGGGCTGCCTCTAATTTAATATACTAGTTTGGGTAGGAGGGATCAGCTCCTTGTGAAGGATGCAAGGCACACACCACATTCACACTGAGTAATCTGCTGAAAAACATGTAACTAGGATGCACCCATATGCCCCACATGATAAATATAAAAATATGGCCAAAAGCTGAAGGGACGCCATGAGCAATCACTCCGCCGTGGTGAAGTCATAACATCAGTGCCTCTAAAGTTATGGTTATGGTACCTCCATAACTAGGTGAAACTGGTCATGCATGTATATGGCTATAGGTATTCTAAATTAAACATAAGCAAGTCAAACATATAAACTTATACTACGGGAAAACATTTGGCGGCATACGGGGAAATCCTAATAAGGAAAGAATGTCCATACTGAAAGGACGGGAATCCGTACCTTATGTCCAGTGAACGAAGAAGATGAACTGAGGAGAATCCTACTTCGGTATCACTAATGCTACATAAATACATACATGAATAAGTATCTGCTTACTAAATACGTAACTGATTTTATGTCATGTCTTAGCTTATTTTATATGTTCATGTCATGTTTTACTGTTTAAAGCCTTAAACTATGTTTATCATATATTCTGTCTATTCTGATTAAGTATTTCTGGTATTTCATGTATTATTATACTTACTGTGTAATAATAAGTAACTTTCCAAACATAGCAGGTTTCCTAAAATAGAAAGTTTCCAAAAATAGAAAGTTTCCAAAAATAGAAAGTTACCAAAAATAGAAAGTTTCTAAAAATAGAAAGTTTCTAAAAATAGAAAGTCTCCAAAAATAGAAAGTTTCCAAAAAAATAGATCAGCTGCCTTAATTAAATTAGTTTCCATAAATAGATTAGCTGCTTGAATTAAATAAGTTTCTAAAAATAGAAAGTTCTCATAAATATATTAGCTGCCTTAATTAAATAAGTTTCTAAAAATAGAAAGTTTCTATAATTAGATATAAGCTGGTTAAATAAGCTAAGTATATAAGCCTAAGTGTTTTTCTGATTATTTTCTAAGTCATACTGATATAATGTATAGTTTATTAATTATTACATGTAATTTAAATAAACTATAGGTTAAAATTATTTAATTAAATATATCATGTTTTTAATTAAATAAAGTTAAATACTTAGGTTAACACATGTATTATTACTTATTAATAATATAACCTAAGTCATGTTAATTAATTAATTATAACCATGGTTTTTAAATAATTAATTAATTATAAGTCTAGAAAATATAAAATACTTAGGTTAATAATTCCATGATTCTAATGATTAAATTATAACCTACGTCATATTTATTAAATTAACCATGTCATATTCATTAATTTAATTTTAACATATGATTATAAAAAAATAATCTTAACATAAACCGTGAACCGGATCTTGACTAGAAACCATGAACCGGACATGAAATCGACACCACACCCCGAACCACTTCGGGGTTCCCTTTGGTTTGCTGCTGCCGTGGGACCCACACGACCAAACCGGGACCATATGGTCTCGGTGGTGGTTTATTAGCCAAATCGAGACCCCCTTGGGGTTCGGTTTAGGCGTCGGCCAAACAAACAACCCTAAAAACAACCTTTTTGATTTTCCCAAAAACCATTTACATGTTTGATCTATGTTTTTAATTAGGTTATTAAAAACATCATGTTCTTAATTATTTTATTAGATCAAATCAAAAAGAAAAGGATAAAAAGAATATACCGAATGCGTGGATCTAACGAGGATGAACACACACGAACACACGTACAAGATTCAAGATAAAAATCAACTAAACACCCCCTTTTTGGTGTTTATGTGCGGTGGCCACAAGAGAGGAAGGAGGAGAAGGAGAAAAATATTTTAGGTTTTTGTTTAAGTTTACTGTAATGTGAAAATGATTAGCAAAATTTACCATAACCCCTTCTTAGTAAGTTTTGAGATGGGCTTGGCCCATCTCCTTAATGTTGCCGCGGGTAGGGGGCCCCACATGGGGTACCCGTACCGTTTTCCGTGTCTCGTTGTTTAATTGTTCGTTCGTGTTTATTTGTGTTCGCGTTTTGTGTGTTCTCGTTAAATAATTACCGTGACCTCATATATTTATTCACGCTCGTAATAAATATATATACGTAATTAATATTAGTTCGTGATTTAATTACGTTCATGATTTCATGATCGCATGTTCGTGATTAATTATTGTTAAATAATTATTGCGTGTTCGTGCGTAATAAATACTTATCGTGTTCTAACACGTACGTAATACGTAAAATCCTAACATGTAAACGTAATCATACTATAAAAGGAAAGTTTTAATCTAGTACGTACGATCTTAAGGGTACTATTCATGGTAAAAGCATGCGGGTTTTACAATCATACTATCTTATAAAGCATTTTATGCACTCTCTCTTCATTAAATTTTTAAGTAATACAAATTTTAAAGCATATTATACAAGTCAATTAAGCATGTCTTAGAAACCATTTTATGCACCTTCTCATCATTAAATTTTGAAGTAATACAAATACTAATGCATATTTTACAAGTCAATTAAGCATTATCGTCACACTTATAAAATTAATTATAATTAATACATGTTATAAAGCATATGTTACAAGTACACATTAATTAATATATTAAACACCATAAATAATAAATATTTAAAAATATCCATAAAATGAATATTACATCTTATTATGCATATTGTACAACTAATAAAACAAAAAAGAATTCATATAACTTACAAGTTGGTGATATATATGGTTTTAAAACACCGGATCAAACCAACGGGTTTAATAAAAAAATGGAGTGGCCACCAGTTCGAGTAGCCAATACATGCGGTGCCAAAAGGAAATGGAGATAACCGGGTGAAATCGGCATAAACAGGTGAACCAGGTCGGACTATGATCATTTTTTATTTTATTCCGATTAAACAATTTATAATTTTTATTATGTGACGCATAAAAATTAACCGCAAAAGCAAAAAATTAGGTCTTTCGTAAAAAAATCAGGATAATTGTTTGAAGACAAATGATGCAAAGATGTGAAATCACAATTGATAATTTCTTTCAATTTATACATATTATACATCATATCATATCATACTATCTTATAAAGAATTTTATGAACTCTCTATTCATTAAATTTTTAAGTAATACAAATTTTGAAGCATATTATACAAGTCAATTAAGCATGTCTTAAAAACCATCTTATGCACCTTCTCATCATTAAATTTTGATGTAATACAAATACTAATGCATATTATACAAGTCAATTAAGCATTACCGTCACTTTTATAAAATTAATTTTAAATAATACATGTTATAAAGAATACGTTATAGTAAACATCCTAATTAATAATATATTTAAAATATCCCTAAAATGAAAATTACATCTTATTATGAATATTGTACAACTAATAAAACAAACAAAATATATAACTTACAAGTTGGTGATATATATGGTTTTAAAACCGGATCAGACCAACGGGTTTAATAAAAAATTGGACTGACCACCGGTTCGAGTAGCCAATACAAGCGGTGCAAAAAGGAAACGGAGATAACCGGGCGAACTCGGCATAAACGGTTGAACCAAGTCAGACTATGATCTTTTTTTATTTTATTTCGATTAAACAATTTATCATTTTTATTATGTGACTCATAAACATTAACCACAAAAGCAAAAAAATTGCCTTTTTTATAAATAAAATCAGGATAATTGTTGAAGACAAATGATGCAAAAGTGGTAAGTGCTAAGTGCTAAGTGCTAAGTGTTAAGTGCTAAGTGCTAAGTGCTAATATACTTATAATAATAATTATAATGTCTATATTTATATACACATGGTTTCTTGAACGTTTAATTTTTCTTTGCATTATAAATATTTTATAGCTTATCTCTTATATCTATGTGGGACAAGTGTCACAAACATAATTCATAATTTAAACATGTTTATAAATATATATATATATATCTTTACATTATATATAAGAGGAGGGATATGCCACATAAGCGGCTGTTAATCCACGTCAGCAATAATTCGGGCCGTAATCATCAATCGGGTCTTGTCCCTATACCCAGCTTATATTCATATTCAACCCAAATCTTCCCTTTGTATTAGTTTTCCAAAACCCTAATCGGTAACCCTTTTACTCCAGCTACCTGCAAACTAATCAATCTTAAGGAACATACTATTCCTGCGAATTATGTTAATTGATGCAGCAACCAAACCGGTGTCAAGGAACCTAAGAAGCAGGTATTAATATATTTATATTTGTTTTTAACATTAAATTTATGAATGAAAGTTAATTCCTTTTGTTTTCATATATTACATACTTATTCAATAAACAGAAAGTAAGTGTTTCTTTTTCTGAATTCGTGGGTGTTTTGCTTATTAGGTTTTTTCTTAGTTTAATGGCTGCATAGCAGAATCAGGTATAGTATTCTTTTGTTTTCTTTTTTGTCCCTAATTGTGTTAATTTGAATTTGATTTTAATATCTATATTAGTTAATGTATCGATGTTAAGAGGGGTTTAATTTATGTGTTTATAGCTCGAATTGGTTGGTTATGTTAGGGTAATTTGATCTTAATGAAAAGCAAATATATAGTTAACGAAAAGTAATATAGTTCCTGTATTTGCAGAGCAAACATCTGTCGATACACAACCATTGATTACATCTATGCTTCTTGATGGTTATATTGTTTCTATATTTGCAATATAGCCAGATTGGCTTAGGGAAGACATACACGATAATCTAACTAATATAATCCAGGCATTTAGTCAAGTTCCCACATTTTTAGCATGGTGGATCTCTCGGTAAAATTAAATATTCCATTTTTTGGTAATATATGTGCAACCTTTTGCCGAAGTTACTGTTTTATTCGGTAAAAATAAAACTTATGTTACTGTTTTGTTAGTATAATCAGTAGTGCCAAAGTTAGTGATATC
Organism: Glebionis coronaria; assembly: GCA_025667525.1. Classification (NCBI taxonomy): domain Eukaryota; kingdom Viridiplantae; phylum Streptophyta; class Magnoliopsida; order Asterales; family Asteraceae; genus Glebionis; species Glebionis coronaria. Next base: position 265,321,598 of record CM046882.1, on the reverse strand, counting down.
CGCTAAAAAGGAAACATATTCTATCGATCTTCACAAAGATCGAAAGATGGTTGTTCTTTGTGATTTATCTGATGTCGTTCTATGCTGTAATTTTGGTAAAAATAAAAAGAGGGTCCATGATTTATCTTTGAGGTTTGGTTGTGCTACTTTACTGAAACTACAGTGTGGATTTTTAATTAATAGCACTTGATGAATCAGAAATTTTATGTTTTTCTACATTAATAATGTTTTGCTGATGATTTGTTATGTTTTGCAGGTTTGGCGAAAAATAATTAGTCGAGAGATTCAGAGATGAAACACTACTTTTTATGAGGGGATCCATGAACAGAAACCAATGGGTCTCGATGGTCTAAATCTAGGCACAGGTACACCCAACATAAGATATGTTTTAAGTACAAAGAGAGAACTATTGACCCATTGCTGCTGATTTGAATACAGGCACAGGTATATTTTCCAAAAGTTGACACTCCACTACTGCTAATTTGATAAACTCAAAATAGGATATTTTATTCGGTTAAAAGTGGGTTTTAAATGGCTCAAGAAGGTTCATTTACACTTAGTTGAGATTTTAAATTGGTGGCTAGCCGCTGGAACGGGTCTAACGATTAAACAGTGATTTATACATGTTGAACAAGCTCATACACCTTTATTTCAAAAGCAAAACTTCTATGTTGCAGGCATGTCTTTGGATGGAATTGAGAGTTTCACACAGATGGAAGGTGAAAATACTTTCCCCGGTTTAATTACGTTAGTTGGAATCTTGACTGCGTGTAGCCATTCTGGCTTATAATACCCTTATTGATGCTTATGAGAAAGCAACAAGGTATCCTTTTACAACTGTATAATCCTTTTTGCTGGGTGTATGGATATACGTTTCAGTTTTCTTATGTAATATTGCACAATGAGAAGGAGATCTATAGACATGTACTGATACAATTTCTAAAATACAAATCCAAACATGGACTGAACTTAAACAAGATTCTCTTTTTTTGTTATCTTTGTCAACAGATGTGTAACCAACACTTGTGGAAATGCTCTGCCAAAGAGAATGTACGTCTCATGTATGGACCATTAATTAAACTTTAAGAGATGGTAGCAGTGGACACATAGAATCAACGTAAAAATGCAGTATACCGCTCTTGAAACCGATTCAGGTGTAAAACTGCGCCCTTTCTAGCTTGTGGATGCGAAGAAACTACGCCTACAGTTTCCTGGTGAGTTTCTTCTCTTTCAGGATTATCTATGTGTGCGTATTTAAGCAGTTTTATGTATCTCATGGTCTAATGGGAAAAGATTGAAACACACCTAATTTATTTGCATACAACCTCTAAAAGCATATCATCACTAAAAATTATACAACGAATGAACTTTGGGCAAATTTTGGCCCATTTGTTATTATGACTGGAGCGAGAGGTATCGGCATGGGTGTTGCATTATTAGGCAATTCGATTTGTAAGGCACTAAAAAATATGATGAGTTGGTTAGTTCCTACGAGCTGCAAGCACACACATAAAAAGGAAACCATAAACAGTTATTCATGTCGACATTTTTAAAGATAATAAGGTATTTATTTGGCAAATGATATTTTAAAAAAGTTTCATAGGGAAATTTTTAGCAACATTTACCGTGTAGTCATGGATCCGTTTTAGAAATCTTTTTTTGCATAAAGAAGTCGACACATGAAAAAGAGCACATTGTAATGAATTACCATGGTCAGGATCTTAAGTATCTATGTGCCTGTAATTCTTGGTGCTGCTGTATTTTAGGTGAAGAGGAGTACCTTTTTCGTATTTGATATCAGTATATGGTAAATAACTAATGGGTATTTGATGCATAATAGGTGCATGCGGAACTGTTAAGATGTAAAAAATAACGAAATATCTCGTCTAAGTACATTTTCTTCCTCATGTCATATCTGATAAGCTTGCAGCTGCTTTATCAGCATGCCTCTTCTTTTTTCAAATAAAAATACAAGTGTATAGCTCTTTCTGTAGTGTGTTATGAGCTGCAACAGAAAGGCGAACTATGGATAGTTGCTTATTACTCTATACAATATATTCTGCAGGGATGAGATTGTTGGATGCAGTAAGAAGGCATATGACTCTCTTACGATTAAAGATGCCAAACAAATGCTACTGCTCAACTCCGACCAAGATCTCTCTGTATACATTCAACAGGTACAGTTCTTTATTTCGATTCTCATTACAATGTTAGTTTAATCTCTTTTAGGAAAGTAAGTTTTTTGTTTCGGATGACTTATCATGAATTAATACTACAAAAAATTTAAGAAACTTACCTCAATGCACAACGTACACAACCTTCAGCTTACCCTCAATGCACAACCACTCAACCATCATATGGGAAACACGGTCAGTATCATAAACCTGCAACATACAACATGCCACAACAAGCTAAACCCTATTTTCAACAACCATATGGTTCACCTCAACAATAGCCGTCAAGAGGGGTCAACACCACAAGCTTACTCTCAGTATGGTACTGGTCCTACACCCAAAGTAAATGATGGCTATAGTAACTTTGGTCCAGCCAGCCTCTGGTGGTTATGGGCATCAAGATGTGTTCGATAGAGTGTTCCATATTACAGGGGGTGATATTAGCAAACCTTCTCGGTTTTTACAGTCCTGCAAGTACCTCATCAGACTTTGGGGGTTATATACATATTGTTGCTGATAATGGAAAGATCATATACTCATACCACGTGAATGATAAGACAAAGTTTGGATTTGTTCCAAACTGTAACAATGTCGTGTCAAGATTTTCAGCCTTCTATATCGAGTTACTGATTCAAGAGAAAGGTTTTGTTCATGAGAATTTCCACAAAAAAATAATTGATTGCGCTAGAAGACTTTTTGGTCAAATTCAGCACAATATAATGTATTATAGGCCATGTATTTTGGAGCAGACTATAATTACGATATACTTTTTTGCTGCAGATTTTGATGGAGTAGGTTTTTAGTGAATGCTATAGGAATAGTGATGATCCACCTGACTCGAGCAAGCTTAGCCTATCAGGTAGATTAATTCTCTTGACATAGCAGTATGTATGCATGTTCTTTGTAATCTATGAGTAACCTCTGATTCAAGAGAAAGGTTTTGTTCTTGAGAATTTCCACAAAAAAGTATTTGATTGTGCTAGAAGTCTTTTTGGTCAATTCAGGGGGTGTTTGGATTAAGCTTTGTTGGTTCACTTTTTTTGTTCATAATCCCATCTTATAAGCTCACAAGCTAAAAATAATGAATTATTAGCTTTACTACGGGATATTTAGCTGGGAGGTTGGTTAGTCAAGTTTCATATATCTGTTATCTGTACTAGCTACATGTTTTGTAACAATTTTTGTAATTTCTTTTAAAAAATGCAAATGTTCTCTGAAAGTGTAGCTTATGGGAACACTTTGGATGACCGTTTTAATTGACATAATAAATAATTTGTCAAATGTCTATTTTCTTTTCATTGCCGCCTATTTTTCTAGCGTTGCCCCCAACTAATCTTACAAATGAAAAATAAATAAAAAGACCAGTTAACAAAACTGATGTTCTGGCATTGTTTTACGACCTTTCAAATGTTATAAGGTAATAAGAACCGGATTCTAAGAAAAACATGTACGAAGATGTTGGTGAAAGATTTACCTACCCAAATTATTTTCTAAATATTTTGTTTTAATTATGCAGAACGAAAAGCTTCAAAGTATGCATGGTTTGTTACTTTGATACCAGAGTTGGTTTAGTTGGTTATGTTTTCTACAGATACAGGAAAAGGGTAAGTGTATCTTATCGAATTTTAACAATGTTTAAAGAAACTTGCGCAAACTGATGTGCCAGTTTGACCTATTTACTTAGGATTAAGCGTACTCAGGTAATGTTGTATCTTCTTGTGCAGAGGTCTTAAGGTAGTCTGATTTTGAACAGAGAAACATTCCTCAATTGCATCAAGATACTCACATAGTTACATCAGTTCAATAAAGCATTACTGATGTTTGGGAACCAATTGAAGAGGGTATTTTGCGGTAAGTTCTAAAGACTTCATCTCGTGTCATGCCACAGTATTTCCATGCTTTAAGGTCCATTACCAATAAAATGATTCTATATAAAACCCATTGCATACTTACAACCAAGCTTCCTTTTTAATACTGTATCGGATTAGCTTGCTGATTTGCAGTCCATATTTATTTTACCCCATCTTAATTCTGTTGCCTATGTAGCAAAAGAATATCTTGCAAATACAACAACCCAATCTTGTGTGCAATATCACTTGTATTAAGAGTTAGAGAGCTTAAAATTATCCACAACCCTCCCTTCTGATACGAGATTGTGGTCACTGGTCATCATGTTTCATTTGTATAAGCTGTCATTTTCTTTAAAAAAGGGGAAACCACACAAAATTTTTTGAAATGCATCACAACTTTTTGTGGTTTTATACATGTGACTTCTAACAACTCATCTAGCTTATTAGACCATGTTTATCAATGATCTGAACCAACCGGTTGTGGTACATACATGAATAAAATAATTATATTTCATTAAAAGTACACAAGTAAATCAAGGATATGTTCCAACCGGTTGTGACCAAGTTCGCACAGTGACTTTGAGAATTGACATTCAACCTTGCCATTTCACTGAAAACCAATCAAATACCTTCATTTTATTATATTTTAACTTAATATATTTCTCTCTCCACTCAATTATATTATATTCATTTTCATCTCCCAATTCATGTCCTACAACCGGTTGCTTCAAATCGTTAATAAACATAGTCTTACTTGCAAAATCATGACCATGTGTTGAAACTTGAAAGTTGGAGTGGATGTTAAGTTGCCTGTTGATTATTTAAGAATAACTAACTTAACTCAAAATTTTATGAACAATTGGCACGTGAACAGTACAAGGAGCTTGAGGTAATAAAAATTCTATTTCAGTATTTCCATATTGAAACAATTGGCACAATGAATTCTATCTTTTTATCTTTACAAAGGATGTTGCTGATGCTGATTTAGTTCTTTTAGTGACTAGAAGGCCCAGCACAGGCAATACGCTAGCATGGGCAGTAGCATCTCCACATGATCAATGGGGTTGTGGAATTGCTGGTAAATATTATATATGCCATATTGCTCTCCTTCTGAGTGGTTCAGATGGTGAAAGTGTAGTTGTCTTGTGGCATTCGTGTATTTGCAGGGTATGTCAATGTGGCCCCTTGTCAGTTGACAACAGAACAAGAACATTACGTTTGGCCACTCATACACAAAGTGGTTTATTCTTTTTGTTTTAATAGTTTGAAATGGGAAATATGTTAAATAAACAATACCAAACACCCCATTTATGTAATAACAGTCTCTTTTTGCATAGTTTTTTTTATGTTAATTTTTGAATTTTTTTTTCCATTTTTCGAGTCCAATCTTTTAGGTCATGGAGCATATGAGTTTGTGTATTTCGGTTTACTTCGTAAGCAGATTTGTTTTTTGATGTGTCGCGTGTTTTCCGAATCAAACTATAACAATCTTATTGGTCCATTATTGGTTCAAATCAATAGAGTAGAGCTCATTCATTTCCCAGCAACCTTGGATCCCTTGCTGTTCGATTACCATCCGAAGACTGAGGCTTCTGAGGATCCATGAGCAATTATCATGAAAATATGTTTTTCTTCTAATTATTATTTTCAACGCTAAACTAGCTTAATAATGGTGTAGGGTGTTATGAAATGACCCGAGTGCAAGGATAAATTACAAATCAGGATCTCTACCGATGATGTGAGTTCTTAAGCGATTTTTACCTATGTATGAAAATTATTTAGTTATTATGTATGTGTTACGACTTAATATAGAGTTATTAATTTCTGGCCTTTTAGAAACATGTCATTGGTCAATTACTAACGACACTGCATATTATTGAGCCTCCATGGAAAGCGTAGAACATAATGAAGAAAAAACCTTAGACATCTGATTTGTAGGTTATTCTGTATCTTCTCAAGTTCTTTAGCATTATCATTAACTTTTCCCTACGGTATAGCACACATGCACTCTATAGATGTTGTGGATTGTCTACTGTTAGTCTCAATAATTGGCTGATGGTAAAGGGTAAGAGATAAACCTTCATCTCCTCAATATATAGGTATATCATTTCTATCTGTTTTGGACATTTTGTGAAATTTTCACCATTAGATACCAGTGCGAACCAAATATAATGGAATGGTAACATATGAAAATGTGATTCTAGCAGATGCACATCAGTTACGGGCTTAACAAAACAAATACTGCAATTGATTCGGTTCTTTTTATATTTTTATTGATATTGTGTTTGTTATGAAATTAATAGACATACTTCAAAATTCAAATAGGTAAGTTACTACACTTGGCCAGATTAGCCTAATCGAATAGAACTTGGTATGTTATAGCAGTGCCGCTGCTCAGCCAAAGAAGAATGTATTCAAATAAGTGTCAAGTCCATTATATTTGTTTTTTGACATAAAAGTGGGCAAAAGGAAGTTGAGAAAGCAATCTCCAAACCCGCGACATTTCAAGCAATTCTCAAAAAAACCAAACACCGCTAAATCTTCACTTTTTTTTTCTTAATTACTTTTTACCAGATAATTATTTTTGACCGTGAGGCTATGGGTCATGCATTTACCAAGTTTGTGAATTCTTCATAGTACAAGAAGTCAAGAACAATGTTGCTTTATTTTTGAATGGTACCTGAATATCTAGCAGGATAATATATGGCACGTGATCATGCTAAGGATTTACCAGTATAAGAAGGCTACTTTCATCAGAAGCAGCCGTATACAACGAAATAGTGAGCTGAATATCTAGAAGGTTTACAAGATAAGCTTCAGCTGCCTCTTGAATTGCCTACACATCATGAGACTGGAACCTCAAATCAGTCTGCAAGCAAAACACAAATAACACAAACATTAACCACATCAGGATCATGGAGAACAAACTAACCATGGAGTAGGGAATAAAAAAGGTAACACCATGCCTAAGTTGAGGATTGATACTAATACTATAGAGAGCCACGAATGGAGATTGATCCATCAAAACTCGTGATTAAATCTGTTATAGCACTTGGTTCATTCGGCAACGATCATCGATGTATTTATGATGGTCTCGACGTCGCAGGTATGTATCAAGTCTCACAACATCATCTTTTGTGTTCAGTTTTTGTGACATTTTATCTAGACGTTACATCATATTTTGATGATTCTATACTAACTAAGCAAATTAATTAATTACCATCGTTGATTTTTTTTAGTTTACATTTCTCTCTATTTGACATGATACTGAATACTTAACTTGGATTCAGGTTACATTTGTATGTATTACAACATCATATAGTATGGTTATGAAAGAGTGGAAATCTTCATCGGTTACCGTATATGTTTTCAATACCATTAACATATACTCCGTAGTTGTTTCACATTAAATCTTTACTCGCATCAATCTATAGTTGATTGCATGATTTTGGCATTTTTTAAATTTTTACTCAACATATATTCGATTAAGCCATGCAAGTAAAACCAAGGGAGAGGGTGCGTATCATGGACGAAATTTAAGTCATTGACCCACACGACTGATAATCTCTAACTGAAATTAGTCTAGCATGGTATTCACCAAATGCGGTGATATTCTATAATCAAAAATTTGGCAAGCGATATTTTTCGATTACACGTTGTTCGTGATAACGACTTTACGGATAACAAAAATATTATAAAATAACTTGATCGCACACTATTTCTATATATGCATCTCGATGTAATAATAGGTGGTAAAATAAGGCTGTAATAATTAGCAACGAAAACAAGGATCCGGTTCTTACAAATGAATAGATAACTTTCTCAAACTAATAGGTACTAAAACTATTTAAAACCGTATATACAAACAAATATCTTTAGATACATTTTATAGAATTTAAACGTCGAATCACTTTTAATTTACCAGACGCATAAATGCGAAAATCAATTAACGGCAAATAGTTAAAATAGTTAATGGTATGTTAATTGTCCACGTGGGTGAATCAATAACTAGGTGACGTGACCCGTTAATTCGGTGGTCGATTTAGTGACGCGATGACTCGACAGGTTGATTCGATGGCCGAATCAATGACTCAACCGGTTTGACCCGGTGGTCAAACTTGTGCACTGGTGACTCGACGGGTTTGACTCAGTGATCAAATCCGTGCATCAAAGACTCGACCGGGTTGACCTGTTAGTCGAATCCTTCAACCGGAGACTCGACCAGATTAACCCGGTGGTCCATCCCGGTGACCCGGTGGTCCATCCCCATGACCCGGTGACATGAGCATGTTGATTTGGTAGTCGATTTCATGACTCGATGACTCGACTGGATTTACCCAATGGTCAAACTCGTGACCGAGTGACTTGAATAAATTCAGTCCGTGATCGATCTTGTAATTCGGTAAGTTGATCGGATCGATTTGATGTTCAAACTCGTGACCCAATGATATTGTGTGAAAAAGTCAATGTTAAAATTTATATTTGAAAATGTCGAAATTTTTTAACATTTGAAATAATATAAGTAGAGATATAAGTCCTTCTCCAACGTCATGCTGATATAATCTTTTAAGCATAATAGTAGAATTTATATTTTTAAACCACTTTTTTAGCGAAAACTTTATGTTGCTAACATGATCATAAAATAATATCGTTAACATTTTAATGAAAAATGTATATGATTCTTCAAGAAAAAAATGAAGTAAATATAGAGTATCAAAATCATCTAATCATATATAGAGTTTATATTATAAAAAGGGCTAATTCTTGAAATACCTCAAAATGTTAACTTGTTTCACTTTTTGTATCCACCAAATGGAAATTTCCTAAAATGCCTTATGCAACTTATGTGACTTGTGCGACTTTTCTAAAAATAAAAAAAAAATTCAAAAATTTTCCAAAATTTTCCCAAAATTTTACCATTTTTGGAAAAGTCGCATAAGTTGCATAAGTTGCATAGGGTATTTTAGGAAATTTTCATTTGGTGGGTGAAAAAAGAAAACAAGTTAACATTTTGGAGATTTTTAGAATTAGCCTTATGAAAATAGATATATAAATGAATATTTATCCACTTCCAAAAAATAATACCATATCTAAAAGGTGGTGAGATTAACAAATCAACGTCTTCGCAATCTTTTACATTCATCTTTTTCAAATCTTTACTTCATGTATGTTAAAGCAATGGCAACATTTGAAAAAATAAATACACGCAAAGCTGTGAAACTGAATATCATTATCTTTATATATACGCTTTCATTTTTAGTTCTTTATTATTCATTTCCTTATCTTCATACTATCGACCCTACTACAAAAGCATTATAAGGAAAAACATTATAGCTATAAATCAAATAGAAATATGGTAAAACATCAAAAACAAAACTAATTACAGTACGAAGAACATTGGCCACACTGAATAAACCTAAATAATTATTGCTTATTAAATATGAAAAGTACGAAAATTATCTCAAACACCATCCATTTTTATATCCATCTTGCCAAAGTCAGCACATGAAAATCACATTTCACATGTAAAGAGAGGGAAAGAGAGAAAGTCTTGAGGGAAAAGTCTATATAGGTAAAATGGTCAGTTATATATAAGGTTGTGTTGGACGTGTTTTAAAAAAATCACATTGTTACAAGTAAATAGGCTGGTACTATGTGATAATGAATGATTGATTAAGTGGGCTGTTATAAATAAAGGAGCTATATGAATGCTAAAATCTGTTACAAATATAAAGGTTTTAATATGTAGTGTATCTTTTATTCATGTATTAATTTCATAAAAAAACATTGTAACAACTTATAAATTTAATTTTTTTAATAAAGCAATGTTTGTAGGCTTAATATTTTAAGACTTCAAATTATAATATATGAGATAAATGCTTTAAGAAGTAGTTAAGATAAAATTAAGATTAAGTACGTGTCTATTTGCATTCCCGTAAACTATGCAATTTACCAAAACCAACTTTTCATTAAAAAAAAACCAAAAACACATTTCTATTTTAGTTAAAAACTTTAGTACCTAAGGTATTATCACAAAAACAGGTAACGCAACTAAAAATATATTGTGCTTAAAAAATAACCTATAAATTTTTTTTGACAAAAAACAACAACAAATATTACCTTATCATGCATTAAAACACAAATACGATAAAAAAAACAATAGGACTTTCATACTATCCTTCAAAAAAAAATTAAAATAATTTTTTTGCCAAAACAAAAAAAGTAAACGATAATCATAAGTCATACCCGCCCATCGGGCGGGTTTTGCAACTAGTATATATATATATATATATATATATATATATATATATATATATATATATATATATATATATATATATATATATATATATATATATATATATATATATATATATATATATATATATATATATATATATATATATATATATATATATATATATATATATATATATATATATATATATATATATATATATATATATATATATATATATATATATATATATATATATATATATATATATATATATATATATATATATATATATATATATATAGGGTTGAGTTATATGCAGAACTCAATTTAGGTGTAGAACTCTGCAGAACTATTTTGGACCAATAAAAAATTAGCATCATTAAATATTTTTATTTAATTTAAAAGGGTATAATAGTAAAACACATTTTCAAATTGTTTTTGATTTTTTATTTAAAAAAACGTTTTTAAATTCCTTAATTTTTGGAATTTCAAAAAAAAAATATTTTCTAAATTTTTTTACCATTAATGTTCTAAGAAAAATAAAGTGCACGTATGTTTTCTATGTATCGTAAATCTATATATGGTTCTTGTACATAATTGTTTAGACACAAATAGCTTCGCTATGTTTTTAGTGTACATCCTTTGATCTTTAAAATTCATAACAAAAAACATAAACACATACATGTAACTTCTAAATTTATAAAAACATAAATGTTATACATAAAAAATCAATACAAAATTAAATTAAATTTAAATACAAATGTATATTCATTAACATGGGTGCACTCTTTAAAAAATATACATGCACTCTTTCAGAAACATAGATGCACTCTTCGAAAATATGAGTTCACACTCTTCGAGAACATAAGTGCACACTCTTCGAGAACATAAGTGCACATTTTGATCATCTTCGTCACACACGGCTTTCTTATGATTAATCTATTCACACTGAAAAAAGCAAAAAAAAAACTTGTTATATCTAATAATACAATGTTAAATTAATTTAAAACTAGTTGATAAAATAAAACTATAAAACAATATCAATGCACGTGTTCCAAAAACATACGTTTCGGACAAAAAAGCATCAATGCACTTTTCCAAAAACATATGTACACAGCTAAAAACATCAATGCACACTTGCAAAAAACATCAATGCCGTATTTACATCTAAAAAGGGCAACAAATTAAAGTGAATACTAAAATATACATGGCATTTGAGTAGTAAAGTAAGATACTGGAAACTGAAAAAATATGATTCAAGATATTTATACTAAAGAGATCTTATTTCAAAAAAATATGTACGCATTCTTATTTCTCCGAGAATCTAATATCATGTCAAGTCTTAAATTATAAAAATATTGTACTATAAAAATACTGTACTAATTAACAAATACTGTACTAATTAACAAAAATATACGCATTCTTATTCCACCGAGTAACATGTATGTTTCGCACATGAATCACTAATTAATTCATATAATAAGTCACAAGTTGTAATTAATAATGTACTAATTAACAAAGATGTATGTCAGGTTTCTAACTTTTTGCATAGATGCCTAAACAAAGATGGAAAATATACAGCATGATTTTTTCTTTTAAAAAATATATCCAGTAGTCAATAAAAATGTACTCATCATTAACAAAAATCAATTTACAGATATAACTTACATGAGTTGCTACATAAAAAAGGCTAGAGGTTTATTATTTTGAGATCTACGAATCCCCAACGTCATAATAACCGCCCATCATATCTTTACCGCACTCGACTTGTCACCCTTTCCATCATTCAAACTATACACAAAACAAACAAATCTGAAAATCATAGCAGAAAAATACCCCAAAAATATCGTCACCTTTTTCTAATCGCCGCCGCGGTTCTCTCCTAGCCGTAGGTCATTGGTGTTAGTTTATCCGACGAATCAGTAAAGTGCATATACTTTATGAGGCGAATCATGAGTCACATATCTTTGGTGTTATCTTCTTGAAATAGATGTGCCTATCCTCAATCCTCAGATCTTCCATTCATTCGAAAAATGCAAAGATGATATTTAATGTTATTTTCATTCGAAAAAAGAGGGTTGTGGTGCAAGTGTAATTGCATCCGAATTTAGTGTTATGAATGGAAAGAGTGATAGATCATACTGATGTTTGATGATAATTAGAAAAGAGGAGGAGGGTGATGGGCGGCGTGTGTTTTTGTTAGGGTTTTATTGATACAGTATTGAATATAAATAAAAAAAAAGTGGCAGTTTTTATTTTGTTTCGTAAGGTCTATATTACCCTTATCAGCTTTTAGCCTAATTTAAAAGTAACCTTTAAATTTGGTTTAATTACACTTCTTGCACATTTAACCTTAACCTTTAATTAAACACATCTAATGGCTCATATTAATTTAAATAGTTCTACATGGTTCTACACTAAAAATGGGTTCTGCATATAACTCTTACCTATATATATATATATATATATATATATATATATATATATATAGATAGATTTTGGATCATATGAGAACTTTTTAAAGTAATAAAAATGAGAACTCAATGAATTATTGACAAGTGGATTTTATGCATTAAAAAACTCAAAATTAAATACATAGTCAAAAAGGGTAATACTGGTATTCTAATTCTAAATATAAAATAATATTATAAATAATTAACATTAAAAGTTATATTATACTCCTATCTACCGTGTTCCTTTTTCATCCCATATCTTTTTATTACTACATTCCCATTTCCCCTTTATCTAAATATAATAACCATCGAAACTCTCATTACCATCGAAACTTTCGCCGGAAACTAACCATCAACGAAAACCACCACTGCCGCCCCTATGTGGTTAACATGTTTTTTAATAGATCTGTGGTCAATTTCGCTGCTATACCACCCAGACTGTTGGAAACCCACCATGCCACGTCGACGGGAAACATGGACGTTTTAAATCGATGGACGATGACAATGTTTAGATCCGCTGTTATGAAGCTATTTTCGCTGCTACATAGTGGTGAACTCCGGGTACACCATTTACATCGTGGTACACCGGGTCGTCGCTTGCCGTTTGGGGTCGCCGGTACACCTGGTACACTGGTCCAGCGCTTGCCGTTGGTGTCGCCGGTACACCTGGTATACTGGTCCGTCGCTTGTCGTTTGTGTCCCGGTACACCTGGTACATTGTGGTTACCTGATGTACTACATCTGGTGTACCAAAATCTGTTGCGAGTTACGTAATGTACTACATCCGCTGTACCAAAATCTGTTGGGGCTTGCGGCTCACTTTAAATGTGTGTATCAAGAACCAGTGGGATTGTATATAAGATTTGTTAAGATCTGTTTTTATTCTGTGTTAATTAGATGCAAGTTTTTTAAGACCAGTTGTTGTAGTAATGTATTATTGAGATTATTTATGGAAGTCGGATATGTATCAGTGTTGAAATGAAAAGAATATATGCCATTTAGTTTTTGAAATGAATATATATACACGTGTGTATCAACAAGTTACCGTATTTTATTGATATTTTTGTGTATAGTAATTTTGTATATTTGTTTGATTACCGAAATGCCCGTATTAAAATTTTTAGTTAGAACTGATGCGTACGGCAATTTAAAAAAATGAAAACTAGATGGAATAAACACAAAAAAATGATTTTATTGATTTGATTGTCTAAAATGCCCATAGAACTATATTTAGTTACCTTACTGCCATTGATCATCTATTAATGTTATCAAAGCCATCTAAGAAATTCAACGTTTGATATTAGTTCTTACTTTTACAACTTTAATTTCGATCTTACATTAACATCTCTCTCTCTCTCTCTCTCTATATATATATATATATATATATATATATATATATATATATATATATATATATATATATATATATATATATATATATATATATATATATAGAGTAGGGATCTAGTAAGAAGAAAAATTAAAATGAGAAGAATAAGAAGAAATCCTGACCACAAATTCCACAAAGGGAGGAGAATTTTAAGGGAAGATGCATCTGACTTTGTAGGTGCATCTGAAATGTGTGGCTGTGGTTTCTTCTCATTCTTCTTATTTTACTTAATCTTCTTATTTGATCCTAACTCTATATATATATATAGTTAGGTTAATGTAGTGTAGCTACTTAAAATTATTAAAATAAAAAGTGATATGAACCGTCGGATCTATTAATTATAATTTGACGAGACTAATTGTAATGAAAGACATTTAGTAATAAATGTATCCTTAATGTAACTTTCATTCTAACAACATTAATTCTTTTAATCCTTCTTTTAATGTTTGACTACTCATTAAATTTCCATAAAAGTCTAATATGTTTCACATGAAATTTTAGTGACTTTTTAAGATGTATATTGAAGTTATGATTAGTAATTTGTGATACAATCATTTTAGAATGCATTAAAATGTGTGTTTTTTGTATTCAACTTATTTTGGAATTGTAGGTACAACAAATTGATACATCACTTTTTAGATATGATGTAGAAAGTTATTTTTTAAAATATTCTTGAGGTACATAAGTGTAATATATATTCAAGATGATACACCTAAAAGAATAACTCGTACACCTAAACGAAGAGCGACTCGTACACAAAGAACATCTCATAAAGAACAACTCGTACACAAAGAGGACTCGTACACGAAGATCAACTCCTACGCAAAGAGCAACTCGTACACTAAGAGAAACTCACACACGAAAGGCGATTCGTACACAAAGAACAACTCGCACACAAAGAGAGACTCGTACTCGTTCATAAAAAGTAACTCATACACAAAAACGACTCGTACATAAAGAAAAACTCGTTTCATAGTCATTTAAAAAATTATGAATACTTATTACACATTTAATGACATGAAAAAGTAATTAATTTTATTTATGAATATCATTTAAAGCAATTAATGTCATCTTAATCATAATAGTTGATTTAACAATTTTATTTTAACAACTATATGGTACTACACTACTTTAACCAAAATCTATATATATATATATATATATATATATATATATATATATATATATATATATATATATATATATATATATATATATATATATATATATATATATATATATATATATATATAGGGAAGCGTTATTGTGGTATACAGCCTTAAAATAGATTACGGTGAGCACAGTTCTAGACCATTAGATCTATAATGATAGATGAGAATTAAATCTTAATAAATGAATGTCATTTTAATGAGTAAGTGAGATCATGAGGGCAT
This sequence comes from Glebionis coronaria, assembly GCA_025667525.1. Lineage (NCBI taxonomy): Eukaryota > Viridiplantae > Streptophyta > Magnoliopsida > Asterales > Asteraceae > Glebionis > Glebionis coronaria. Next base: position 265,306,096 of record CM046882.1, on the reverse strand, counting down.
TTTCGTAAAAATATCTTTTAACATAAACGTCTTCAAAGCTAATTTTTATGTACTAAAAAAGCAAATTTTTTGTTTTCTTTTTTTCGAACAAAAGCATATTTTTTGTTTGATTCGTTCTTATATTGTGATACATCTAAATTTACAACAAAACTCATCCCTTATTTTATATTACGTACATTATATTAGACACGACTTAACTTTAACATAAAATATAACTCACTGCACTTTCTTGTGTAGCAATCAATCATACTATTTGATACATCATAAGAGCATAAAATACAAATCAATACATACTGTTTGATACATCATTTCAGCATAAAATACAACTCAATACATGAAGAATGAATAAAAAGAATCAATAAAATACAACTTGATAAAACCCAAAATACAACTCGTTACATATATTACAAACACGTCATTAGTAACATGTTCTTTTGTTTTATTTGATTTTAGGACTTACTGTTAGTGACACATTTATTTAGTTTATTTGGCTCTTTATATTTTGTGACACATTATCAGTGACACTTTTTTATACATTAGTGACACATTTCATTTTTACCGATATTTGTTTTTCTAATAGTGACACATTGACATAGATGGACAAACATCTATACATAAAAGGTTAAAAATATACAAACTTGGAAATAAAAATCAACCAATGACACTGAACTACAAAATGATGATAGATAACTTCAGAAATATATAAAAAATAGAATTTTTATTGTAATACTCCGTCTAACAAAAATGTCTTGCTCTATCGAGATAGTAGTATTGTAAATATACACGATATCTTCTTGCTTTCATGTCACCTCGAAATAAGTCTTCAAACATAACAAAAAGACTACTCAAAATTTGTTATAGGACCTAGACCCACATATTTTAATCACAACCTCACCGTCACCAACTGTCGCACTATAACCCAAAAACAAATTAAAACCATTGGTTAAAATACCTAACTTATACATACTAAAAAAAATACCAATGTTTTAAAACCCGGGTTTCAAATCGACCCGGTCGAGTTATCAGGTCCGGGTCAACCTAGGTCGACCCGAATTAACCCGGTTTTCTAAAAAAAAATATTTATATATTTAATAATTAACAAAAACTATATATAAAAACCATAAAAATTATCGTATATTAAAGATATAAATTGTTTACCAACTAATATTAATATGTAAAAATAAAATTCCGTCGCAAATACATAAAATTTATATATATATTTTTAAAAAACCCGAAAAAAGCGAAACCCGGCCGAGTCTCGAGAACCGGGTTGACCCGGGTCACCCTAAACCCAGCGAGTCGAGCCGGATTTCGAAAATGTGAAACCCGGATCAATATGACCAATTTTTCAGCCGAAACCGGGTTAACCGATTGACCGGTTTAACCCGGGTTTTAAAACATTGAAAAATACTGATAGAGGCTATAATATCGCAAAAAACTCACAACTGGTACAGGTTAACAAACCCCAAACTGATACAGGTTTAAAAACTCAGCTGATACAAACCTATGATACATGCAAAAAAGAGACACCAATTCACATCTAAAGATATTACTTGTCTGAAGATTTTGTCGTCGAAAACAAGTTAAAATTCTTTATGGTGATAAAAAAAAACAACATTACATTGGATAGACATTAGAATCCATATCAGATTTGTTAAATATATGTAGATCTCTCTCCATTATAGGACAAACCAAAAAATGGTTGGTTTATATTAGAAATCCATGTAAAAAAGAAGCCACCATATAAACGATCTAAGCAAACTAAACACGTTGAAATCTTTGGCGGTAGGATCTCGTTGGGGATGGTTGTTTGCCGAAATTAGGCCACGATGATCTTGACATGGAGTGATGGATTTTGAAGGCCACAATGATCTAGGGCAACAGAAAACGTTTTGACGGGATTGTGGACGGAGGCACTGTGTGGACTAGTGAAATTTTTAGACAGAAAAATGAGTGCAATTTTTATTTAAAGAAATATTGATGGTGGATATAAAATTTAGGTACGTGAAAAAGGAGTTTGCTTTTGATTTTTGTAGAAATTTGTTGATGAGATGTGAATTCACCGAGAAGAAATTGGTCAAGGACATAGATTAGATTTAAATTACCGAAATACCCTATTGTTTTAAATTATTATTTTATTTTGTTTATAATCTTTAATTTTCAGTTATTAAATTTAAATGCCACATGTCGTATTATAATTGGTGTCTATGATAACTCATTTTAAGGTGTAGCTCATTTGAACGCAAATCTATATATATATATATATATATATATATATATACTAGCTAAAAGACCCGTGAAATTCACGGGTATTTTTTAGTAACGCTGAAAAAAAGTAGTTTATCAAACTGCGTATTATGAAGTTATAAGGTATAATGAACCACACATCGATAAACAAACGTAAAGAATATGTTACTAATAATCAAACATGCATTGTATGCGTGGAACAAAATAGTCTAATAATCGAACATACATTTTTTTAGAACGACATGTTAGTGGTTAGTGGGTTGAGTCGTGTAGCAACATCCAAGCGAACAGTATGCCTTCCTCAAACTCTCGCCTTATTTAACCCTTCTTTATGGACGACGTTCGTGATGATTTTAGGGAGATCTCGTCTTTGTCACAAATAACCATCTTCAATGTTTATTTATCCTAACACGAGATACATCTACACATAGATGGTCATGTGTAAAAGTATGTCATGGCAAATATAAACCGACTTGCCCATGATAATTTCGTAACTTTCGCTAATTATCATCGCAAGTGAGAGGCCCATGAGAAACTCGTTCCATACAATCTTTATTGACAAAAATGTGCCATAACGTGATATTTTCTTTTTTCTAGTTTCTCAAAATGATTTTAGTCAATTATATTAGCGTCAATGCAATGTTTCATGAACCGATCCACATGGAGTCTTGTTCCGTTGCACAAACCATCAGATTGATTAATGTTTCATAACATGATCGGAACACCAACTTGAAATTTTAGTTCGTGGTCAAGCACATTCCAGATAAATTGTGCCCTGTTTATGTTGTCTAAACAACCCTCTTTAGGATGTCCAAATAGCCCTATTTGTGCCTTTTTAACAAATAAATGTATTAAAATGAAATATTTAAAGTCATTAAAAACAACCCTTTTAAATTTATAAAAAATAAATATGAAAAGATCTCTAAACGTGTTTCTAATCAGCCATGTTTCTACCATATTTCTCCTCCCTAAACAACCATGTTTTTGACATGTTTTTGATGTCCGAACAACCCAATCTCTGGTTTCTAAAGAACATATAATATTATAGGAGTGTAATGTAATAAAAGTGGAACATACTACTTGGAGTTAAAGTTATACTACGTATATCTAAAGGTAATAGAAAAACATATCAAATTACATGAAATCAACAGTATAAAACTAAAGGTTATAAATGTGAAAACAAATAACAACGATGACATATTTGTGTCCTTCACAATGAAAACATTTGTTTCACCCTGTTCGAATTAAAACATGCATGAGAAGACAATTCAATATGATACAGTATATATATTAAGTGTAGTGCAAGTTTGGTGTATTTAGGGATGACAACCGGTCGGGTTTGGGTCGGGTTTTAGTGAATCAGTACTCGCACCCGTTTATAGTTTCCAAACCCACATCCGCCTCAATACCTGACGGTAGGGGTGCAATCGAGCCGAGCCGAGCTCAAACTTAATAGGGCTTGAGCTTGACTTGATACAAAAATTTTAAGCTTGAGCTTAGCTTGATAATTTGTCAAGCTTTAACAATTAGGGCTTGAGCTTGGTTTGATAAGGCTTAATAAAAGCTTGAGCTTGACTTGAAAAGCTTAAAAGTGTATAAATCTATTTTTTTATATAATAAAACTCATTAAAAAACATATGTGTAAAATTAAACAACAAAAAATCATTACTAAAAATAAATTCGATTTATTTAACATTAATAAAACCAATAATAACATCATCATACAGTCTTGATTTCAAAATGTGTTGCGCTCTAATACGATTAATGTCCCATGGACTATTGCATGATACGAATACGGGCGCAAACAAAGAATTATTTAAAATATAAAGAATTGTTTAAAATACAAACTAATAAAATATAAATGTAATAAAAATTAAAAGTCCTTCTAAAATATATTATTTATTTATAAAATTAGTCTTTAAAATTAGATTAATACTCAAATTAACCATTATTTGCTTACATAAATTCATCATAACATCTATTCTTAATAGAGCTTGAAAAAACTTGATAAAAATTCGAGTCGAGCTATGAAAAGCTTAAGCTTGAGCTTGATAAGGTTTCAAACTATTTTTTGGGTTTGAGCTTGATAAAAGCTTGGCTTGATCGAGCCAAGATCGAGCTCGAGTTGCTTGATAAAAGCTTGGCTTAATTGCAGCCCTACCCGACGGGTACCCGATTAGTATTATCCATCGGGTATTCGGTTATTACCCGCGGGTATCGGGTACCCACAATTAAATTTCGTTGGACATAATCGTGCGTATAAAAGTTAAGAAAAACCAATGAAAAACAATAAAAACACCCTAATATATTTTCTAAAGTTTTTAAAAGATAAAGAATACTAATTCAATATCATATCATGCGATTTAATGTATCGAATAAATCATCTTTTATTTAAAATTATAAAATCCAAATATGATTGATCACAAACATCTTAATGCATAAAAAATGTAACTAATATAAGCATTTCCTTTGTTTAACAATCTTCGTTTACTATTTTGCACAAACTTAAAAATTATACAAAATAGCAATAAACGGTTGTATTTTAGTAAACGGGTACGTATACGGGTAAACGGGTCGAGTCTTACTAAAACCCGAACCCGAACCCGTACCCGCGAAAAATAAAATATCCCAACCTGGACCCGCATCGGCTTCGGGTTTTTATTTTCCCCATCGGCTTCGGGCGCTTTTAGCATCCCTAGGTGTACTAATGATGGTGTTACCATTAGAATGACTGTGTCGAAAGTTAGTTTATCATCCTATGCAACACTTTCCTGCGTACTCTTCATGAGTCTGTTACTTTCTACCAGTAATCAAAAAGCGAATCAATTGAGAATTAACATGATAATGTACTATCTTATTTCTGCATTTGAAAAAACTGAATCACAGCAATAGAGTCAAGCATCTACACAACTGCTTAAAAAATCGGAAAGTTATTTTTAAATACAAATAACTCTCCTAAAAAGTTGAATATGCTCGTTTGCTTGCCTAATTCCCTACATCTATAAGATGATTAAAATTCCACTTTGGACATCATGTACCACATGCACGCTCAAGAGTTCCTAATAGAAGATTGATATTTGCGTATGTGTACGTTTGGTTGACAAAAAGTTTCGACCCATTAGGCCGGTATAAAAATGTACATTCGTGTTTATAAAAAATGTGCATTGATTTATAAAAATACATATGTAACAATTAATTAATACATAATAATAGTCTTTTCATATATTTTTGTGCATATTTTAAAAAAAACTATAAATAACACATTTTCATGTGATCAATCTCGAAAATCCTTGAACTTCCATCTCATTAATTTTGGGCTTAAGAAATTAAAGTCATGAATTGTTTTGGGGGTAAATAGCATAAAAAGGTACTCATCTTTGGTTTAAATTCAATTAAAGGTACTCAACTTTTTTTTTCTCAATTTAAGGTATCGATCTTTCTTTTTGTTGCAATGTTAGGATAATTAACGAAATTAAAAACGACCGTTTACTTTATAATTGCATCGTTAGTCCTTTATATTGGCGACACTTTCTAATAACCTCAAAATTAATTATTTTATAGTTTTCGACCATTTTCTATGTTTTTCGTATAATTTTTACCAGTTTCATCCATTTTTTACACTTCTCGTCAGTTTTTTGACGTTTTTGTTTTTTTTACCATTTTTGACCGGAAACGATAAAAATCAGACGAAAAAGGCAGATAACAGTCTAAAATTATAAAAAACGGATTTTGAGTTTATCATAAAGTGTCATTAATATAAAGGACTAACGGTGCAATAACAAAGTAAACGGTCGTTTTTAATTTCGTTAATTATCCCAACATTGCAACAAGGAAAAAGATCGATACCTTAAATTGAGAAAAAAAAAGTTGAGTACCTTTAATTGAATTTAGACTAAAGATGAGTACCTTTTTATGCAATTTACCCTTGTTTTGGAGACTTTACACTAAATTAAAAGGGTTTAAGTTTTTACTGTAGTATAATAATTAGATAAATATATGAAACTTCTAATAAATTAAATAGTTAAAAAGACAAACTATATGTCTTTACTGTAATATTATCTCCAAAAAAGTTAATCAAATGAAACTTCACAAATCAACAGATACAAACCTTTATCATAAAAGACGAACAAAATAGACAAATAAATTATTTGATTAGCGATGGAGAATGATTTGTGAAAATATGTTTATTTATAATAAACAAATGATAGTTTTGACAAGAACTTAAGTTTGAAATTTTTAAAGTTGAATTAAAATATTGAAAGGGAAAAATCAATGACAAAATTGGGATGCATTATCAAAAATCTGTTACGGGTAAGACTGTAATCAAGCCAAGCTTTTAATAAGTAACTTGAGCTCGAGCTTGACTCGATCAAGCCAATCGTTTATCAAGCTCAAGACCAAGCTTAAGCTTAAAAAATAGCTCGAAACGATATCAAGCTTAAGCTCAAGCTTTTTATAGCTCCGCTCGAATTTTTATCAAGCTTTTTCAAGCTCTATCAAAATATGTTTTTATGATGAATTTATATAAGCAACTAATTGTTAATTTGATTATTAACCTAATTTTAAGGGCTAATTTCATAAATAAATATTATATTGTAGAAGGACTTTTAATTCTGATTACATTTATATTTTAGTTATTTGTATTTTAAATGATTCTTTATTTTTGTAAATGTAATTATTGCATTTACTCGGTACTTGGTGGAATACAATATGTGTATAAATATTTTTTGTACTCTTCTTAATACTAAACGCAACGTGTCTAAATTGCGCTCCCATTCACATCATGCAATGGCCTTTGGGACCTTAATCGTATTGGAGCGCAAAACACAAACCAAGATTGTACGATGATTTTATTATTGGTTTTATTAATGTTAAATATATTTAAATTTGTTTTAAGTAATGATTTTTTTATACATATGTTTATTGATGAGTTTTATTATAAAAATTAAATTAATACACATTCAAACTTTTCAAGTCAAGCTCAAGCTTTTATCAAGCCAAACTCAAGCTTGCATTGATAAAACTTAACAAGTTATCAAGCCAAGCTCAAACCTATAATTTTAGTATCAAGCTAAGCTCAAGCCCTATTAAGCTTGAGCTCGGCTTGACTCGATTATATCCCTAGTAACAGGTACATAAGAATGCTATCAAAAGTAAAACACGTCTGTATTCACTACCTTTCCAAATCAATAATGTTGTTATTTAATTGCTTGAACTTGAAAAAACTATGAGTATGTTAATGTATGATTTTAATGCAAATTCTTTCAAAAACGTCAATTTCAAGATTTCTGAGTAATTCAATTTTAAGAATTCTTAATGCAAATCAATTCTTAGTAACGGGTACATAAGATTTCTGATTTTAATGCAAATTCTTTCAAACACGTCAATTTCAAGATTGTCGATTATATCCCTAGTAACTCATTCAAAAACAATTCTTAGCCAAGATTAGAATAATTCAGGAAACTATTTTAGTTTAGGAAACATTTTTATCATTAATGATTTGGGCCTTTATCATGAAGTAATTGTCGTGCTTAGTAAAATTCCACGTGGCATACTTACAATAAAGCATTTGCATGGAGTGATAGATTTTGAAGGCCACAATGATCTAGGGCAACAGAAAACGTTTTGACGGGATTGTGGACGGAGGCACTGTGTGAACTAGTGAAATTTTTAGATAGAAAAATGAGTGCAATTTTTATTTAAAGAAATATTGATGGTGGATATAAAATTTAGGTACGTGAAAAAGGAGTTTGCTTTTGATTTTTGTAGAAATTTGTTGATGAGATGTGAATTCACCGAGAAGAAATTGGTCAAGGACATAGATTAGATTTAAATTATCGAAATACCCTATTGTTTTAAATTATTATTTTATTTTGTTTATAATCTTTAATTTTCAGTTATTAAATTTAAATGCCACATGTCGTATTATAATTGGTGTTTATGATAACTCATTTTAAGGTGATAGCTCATTTGAACGCAAATCTATATATATATATATATATATATATATATATATATATATATATATATAGGGGTGGGATCTAGAGAAAACCCTATCTTCGTAGAAAACATAGAAAACAAAATACAAAGTCTCTTTCGTAACAAATAAAACCGGAGGGTAGATTTTGTATAAGTGTCAAACTTTAGGGTTAAAAACTGAAATAAAAAGAAATAGATAGAATAGTGATCATTTTTCAACTAAAACACACACAGACCTGGACACCATCTCCGCCTCTACCATCTCGTCGCCACCATCTCCGTCGCCACCATCTCTGTCGCCACCATCTCCATCTCCACCATCCCGTCGACACCATCTCCGTCTCCACCATCCCGTCGCCACCATCTCCATCGCCACCATCACGGTCGCCACCATCCCCGTCACCATCATCCCCGTCGCCACCTTCCCCAATCAACCATCTCCGTCTCCATCATCTTCGCATCCATCATCATCTCCATTATTTAAAACCCTACATGTAAGTTTTAACACAATAGTTATGTTGAATCAAATTTTCTTGTTTATTTATGTCTGTTTTTAGCTTATATATTTTTGTGTTCAATGGACCCTCACGAATTAATATATAAACTAGGTTTCGTGTCGTTATTATTGATATGTAATTGTTTGCTCAAAACTTGTAATACAGTTTTTGTTAAATAGGGAATAAGTATACATGTTAGGTGTGTGGTTGTATGTTTAGCGCATCAAGTAAAAAATTATGTGTTTGTGGTTGTTGCGTCAGTTTATTTAACCGAACATAGTTTCTAGATAGTTTTTTAGTAAATAATTTTGTATATATTAGGGTGTCCTTCTGTATATTTTAGTGCATCGATAACTAAGGGCACATGTGTGTTTAAATTTAGGAATAGGTGTGTAATGATAACAACGATATGTATGTTTCAAAGAATATGTTTGATTAAGGCATCGGTTTGGTATATCCTATCTATTAAAATTAGGATATATGTATGATAGGAGTAAGGCATAAGTTTGGGGTAAGCATACTATCATATACAAGGCATTTATTTGGTAAAAATTGGGCATCGGTTTGGTATATCCTATCTATTAAAATTAGGATATATGTATGATAGGAGTAAGGCATAAGTTTGGGGTAAGCACACTATCATATACAAGGCATTTATTTTGTAAAAATTGGGCATCGGTTTGGTATATCCTATCTATTAAAATTAGGATATATGTATGATAGGAGTAAGGCATAAGTTTGGGGTAAGCATACTATCATATACAAGGCATTTATTTTGTAAAAATTGGGCATCGGTTTGGTATATCCTATCTATTAAAATTAGGATATATGTATGATATGAGTAAGGCATAAGTTTGGGGTAAGCATACTATCATATACAAGGAATTTATTTGGTAAAAATTGGGCATCGGTTTGGTATATCCTATATATTAAAATTATGATATATGTATGATAGGAGTAAGGCATAAGTTTGGGGTAAGCATACTATCATATACAAGGCATTTATTTTGTAAAAATTGGGCATCGGTTTGGTATATCCTATCTATTAAAATTAGGATATATGTATGATAGGAGTAAGGCATAAGTTTGGGGTAAGCATACTATCATATACAAGGCATTTATTTGGTAAAAATTGGGCATCGGTTTGGTATATCCTATATATTAAAATTATGATATATGTATGATAGGAGTAAGGCATAAGTTTGGGGTAAGCATACTATCATATACAAGGCATTTATTTGGTAAAAAATGGGCATCGGTTTGGTATATCCTATCTATTAAAATTAGGATATATGTATGATAGGAGTAAGGCATAAGTTTGGGGTAAGCATACTATCAGATACAAGGCATTTATTAGTTAAAATGGGCATCAATTTGGTATAGTTTAATAAATTTTGGAAATCAAGCATGTAGTGATTTGACATATCTGATTATTTTTAATATTGCAGATTAGAAACTAAATTCATAACATGGATACATTCTTTGGTCCTTCATCAACTGTTGGCAAATTTCCCTTATCACTTTAGCCACTTGACCCTTTATATTTGCAGCAGGAGGAATTTCAAATATTTCTGCACAGGATTGCTAAGAATATCCAAGAGGCTTATGCTTGAGTAGCAGATATTGCTGAACAGGTTACTCTATTTACCTTTTTACTTGTTTCCTATTTGATCAAGTGAATACCATGGATATTGTCTTTTAACTCTTATGTCATCAGGACGTGTTATCTAATATGTAATAATTACATAGCTTAGAGAGAAAGCAACTAGACCATTAGATTCTGGATACGATCCATCTATAAAATAAGGAATGGTTCGTCTAGTCTAATCTGGTATTAGGTTTGTATTCATGATGGATCTGTTTATCAGACTATGATTAATTACTCTCACATTAGTAAAAGGGTATTGATTTATATATGCCATGTCCTAGTAAGTGGTAACTCAAAAATCATTCAGGATTGAGTTTGTTGAATGTGAGACTCCTTTTGAATGGTGAAATAATCTTAATGTCAATTTTTAGTCCAATATCAAATGCTACATAGAGGTAGGACTGAGCTTCGGGCCAAAACCGATCTGACCCGACCCGAACCGGGTGATCCCGAAACTGAATTAACCATTCATTATAAAAAATTTATTTTGCGTGTTTGTTGGTATTGTTTCTCACATACACACAGTAGGTGCTTTAAGTGGCTTGCATGGATGTACTTCAGGGATTGAGATTGTGCTGGTATTGTTTCTCACATACATATAACCATTTTTTATGTTAGAGACATAATCCGTAAGGAAACCTGCTGCAACACAGGTTATAGATAGTACTCTTAATTTGCTGGTTCATAGTTCGCTAGATAAGTGTCGGCTTCAGGAATGTAGGTTAAAGATTATGTATGCCTAGGTGATAACATCAGTAATTGGTTTTACTATAGGTGGTTAACTGAGACCAATTGATGTGTGCTCGCTTCTAATTGTATTAGCTATTTTTGTGTATCCATAAATAAGGGCATCTGTCTAAGGTACCGGTTCCTGACTTCTTGTTACTGGATTGTGTCCGATTGGCTACGTGTGGGGAAAGGTTAGCAGGATGGTAGTTGGTTGATAGATGATCACGTCCTATGAAAAATAAATTAAGTAGATAAGCATACTGAGACTAATTGATGTGTGCTCGCTTCTAGTGGCATTAGCTTTTTTAGTGTATCCATAAATAAGGGCAGGCATCGGTTCAAAATTGCGTCAGGGTATCGGTTCAAAACTGTGTCAGGGCATCGGTTCAAAACTGCGTCAGGGCATCGGTTCAAAACTGCGTCAGGGCATCGGTTCGAAACTGTGTCAGGGCATCAGTTCGAAACTGTATTAGGTCATTAGTTTAAAATTGTCTTAAGGCCTCAGGATATCTGAAAACTATTAGATAAAACATCTACATATTTGATTGTTTACAACAGTAAATTGTTAAATAAACATATGTTTGTTAAATTTAAGGTGTCAGTTTGTTAAAAAACCTAAACAAGAATGTATTATTGCATAGGATAACTTCGTAATTTTTTAGATTCTTTGTTCATTTTTATTTATTAGAACTTTAGGACAAGAACTTCAAACCTAGCGAGGCACCTGCACCAATGATTCTTGCTAGTCGTATGCGCACTACCTGTATCTATCTATCTATCTATGATTACAGGTATCAATTCAAGCCCAGGAAACATATCCGGTACAACATAGGCTCGCGGTCGTAATAATAAATAGAACATAATTAGATTCGGCTACAATTAGTTTTGGTTTTGTCTTAGGATCTAAATACAGCAAATCGGCAAATTCTTTGTGTGATAAATAGTGAGTAACAGATGCATATGTTGTTTGTAGTTGTATTTATTTTGATTGGAACTGCAATTATGTATCAGTTCAATTGGTAATAATATGTCATTCTGTATTTGTAGGTTCTCATATTGAAATGAGCATGACAACTTTCCAGTAGTTATGATGATAGTGAAAGGTTAGAATGAAGAAAAGAAGGAAAAAAGGAAGAGAAAGGAGATAGTGAACCAGAAGATGCACGACACCACGGGTGCCTCATTGATCTGGATAGGTCTTTGTAGAATAAAAAGGGTGAAATTGCACGAGTATGTACTCGGAACAGGCTATGGTACCATGGCTTGTAGTGAAATGAGGTTTCACGTGTTATGTTGAAAGTTTTATAATAGTGAAGCAACATCAACATCGTATCCATCGACAACTACTACTTTTCAGAAGAACCGAACAATGTCTTATCATCTTTAATTTCATTTCAACTTGAACCTTAGCTAATACGACTACTATTTTATTTTTTAATCCTTATCGTCTATCCATGTGCGTCTAGCTGAATGAATGAATTATCATATTACTATTATTTTAGCCTATTTTTCGTCTTGTTTATTTTGTTCCCTATCTTGTGTTGTTTGTTTGATCTATATCAGTATATGATTACTAACATATGAATTTTGTGTTATGATCATTTACTTGTATGAATCCTTAATTTTGACAGTATCCTTTTGATTATGACTATGTTAGTACTTGCTAGTTTTATGCTCTTAACGTTGGAACAATAGATGGTTTATTATATTTTTGTCAGTTATTATCTACTGATCTGTAAAAGCCATTATTGTAGTTGGCTTATTGTTATAGCATATTTTTAACTGATCTAGGCCTCACACGAATTTTACAACATCCAAACTGACAATACAAAAAAGTCTGCTAACTCAATGATTCTTTACATTGTTATTAGTCGGGTCCAAACTAAAAACACGGTCCTGATGATAATGTATTATTATCTGTAGAATATTATATAGATCAGTAAAGAGCGACAAAGATACACCTCATAAAACTTTACAAACATAACCAAACTAATCATGTGTTAAGCAACAACAAACACATATTATTGTATAAACTTTTGACAAATAACAGTAATTAGAAACAAAACAATACAAAAAAAACATCAATTTTTAACACGCTTTAATAGACGGAAGACGGGCTTATGCATGTATATTCTTCATCCTCTGCCTCCTCCAGCCACTTCACAGGCAGTACCAATGCCTTCACAAAGCTTTGCCTAAACCATTAGAAGCACACCCATATTAGGTGAATGTAGACACAATGGATTATATAAATACACATATTCTAGATTATTTTATAGATTAGACAAAAATATAAAATTATTTTCCCTTCTATTTACTAATATTTGAGTTTATAGATTAGTTTATAGTACTTGCATAATCTAGTTTACCATGCTTTGCAGCTAGGACGTCATTAAATTGGCATCGTTCAAGACTCCGAAAGGAAGATTTGTTAGATAAGATGGGTTAAAAAATATCAAAATAAGTTAGACGTCATTGCTTACAAATCCATAGAAAACTGGAAAGTAAGATTACCTTCCATATCTCTTCGCCAGAATGTTGACCAATCGGGTCGATGTTGCTTTTCAGAAGGCCAAAAAATGACGCTATAACTGTAAGTTACTATAAAAAACGAACTATGTTAGATGCCACCCTAGATTGTTCAAAGAATATTCATAAAGGCCTTTTTGTTTTACATTTGTGATGATGAAATTATGGCTTAGATCAAATGAACCAATGATCTGTTTACTAGAAAAAATGATTTCATAACTCAGAACACTTTGACTTAATAGTTAATACTATCAAGTTTAGTGAAATGACACTTTTTATGGCAAAAGAGCAACAATAGTATTAAAACACGAGCCCACAATAAAAACCCAAAGTGATACTACTTATGGATAAAAAGACTTGTGAAACGACAGTGTTAAGTCCTAGTGTTCTCTAACATGTATCACCAGAAAGAATGCACATAGTACCAATTAAAATGTGAAATAAAGATAGGTAAGTGACTTAAATGATATAGCAGAACATGAATACTAGGGGCGTATGGTATATATACGATTAGTGCATAAAATTATAGCATTATACATATAATATTTAGTTGATACCTTTGATCAAACACCTTATGTGTTACCCTATTAAACATGATTTTAACATATTTTGGATAAAAAAACACAAAATACATAGTCTAAATACAATAAATATTAATCAATTATAACACTAAAACTAATTAAAGAAAAAACTTACTTCCAAATCTAAATGATAAATTTGACAACTTACACGAATCACAACAATGATTAACCATAGGAAATGATGCTGAATGATGATATCAACCGTAAAAAATGTCCGTTAATGTGCCGAAGATGATCTCCGTCGCCGTTGAGCACGTCGGAGATGATATCTATTGTCTTTTTGAAGCAGGAGATTATCACCTAGCCGTCGCTAAATGAGCAGTAAACGATGGCCCTAGTGGTAAACGGTGGTCCTAGTCGTAAACGGTGGTGAGGGTAGATGGTGGTTGTGGTGGCTATGGTGGTCATGGTGGATATGGGGAAGATATACGTTAACACAGAAAGAAGAAAAAGAAAAAAATATGAGCATTAAATATCCGACGGGATGGAAGTTTAAAAAGATTGCAACATTTACCCAGAAGAATTGATAAAATACATTCGGCCCCCTGTAGTTTTGGTTAGAAAAAGAGAAGGAGGATTTGTCTTGTTTTCTAGGTTTTCTACCAAAGGAAGGTTTTCTAATGATCCCATCTCTATATATATATATATATATATATATATATATATATATATATATATATATATATATATATATATATATATATATATATCTTTACATTATATATAAGAGGAGGGGTATGCCACATCATATCCACGTCATCACCTTCCCATAATTTTTATTTCATTTTTTTATTATTTTTATGATTTTTCGAATTTTATTTTTGTAAATTTTTTTGACTTTCGAATCTTCGTAATTTTTTTTAATTCTTCTTTTAAAATTTGTATATTAGTTTTGCTAAAGTAATTGCTCTAAAAAATTTCAACTTTGCAAGAATCGAACTTCAGTGCAATCCAGTGATATTAAGATGCATGTGCCTAACCACTAGGCCAAGTAAACTTTTTCTTATGATATTGTAACTTTTTTCTTATGATATTGTAAACTTTTTCTTATGATATTGTAACTTAACATACATAAACTCATAAAAACAGAATGGCCTACTCTTCCATACTTTTCAAAACCATTGTTTTGATCGACACCAGCTACACACAAAATCGAATTATATTCACCGATCAGTTTTCATTATTAAAAAACCTTGAAACACAAACAAATTTGAAGACGTTCATCTACTTCAGTTCCCACCATGATTGTAAGTATATTTATAATTAACATCTTATGAGATAATTTATAATTTTAATTTTTGTTTTTATTGAATCGAATTATATTCACCGATCAGTTTAAAGGTATGATTCATTACAAATTAGTTTGATCTAAATCTTTATCTGCCATTTTTATATAGGGTTTTATGGGACCTGTGGTTACACAACCCCTAGACTAACAATGGTGATGAACTTGGCTGGTTTACATCAACTCAGGTTGAGGGTATTGAATTAAAGATGGATTTTAAATTCCCATTTCTTGAGCCAAGTGGTTTGAAAATTATATAACCCGATAATGATTCTACAAAATTAAATATTTAGAGGCTTAGCTGCATATTTGAAAGAAAAGATGAGTATCATATATAAAAAAAACCTTGGTAACAATCGTATTAAAACCTTTATATCACTGCAACAAAAGTAAAATAAAGTTATACATACATAAAGCTCTTTCTTTTTTAAGTATCCATGGACCATAGTAGTTATAATGAACTTCATTACCTTAACAGTGCGATCCCTAAAGGCATGCTTACAATCACACTTTCCAGTTTCAGAACCTCACCTCACACTTTCCAGTTTCAGAACCTCACTTCACACAGACATACACCTGTGCCAAGTCAATTCATTGTTATGTTTTTGACTTGATTTTCTTTGAAAAACTTTATAGATTTTATAACCTTTAGTTATCCTTAGATGATGTAAATAATTTATGAATATGTTACATATTAAAACTGAAAGTTACATGTACTAAGGTAACAAAATTGGTGTATCGTTGTTCTATTTGATTAGCCTTTTTAACCTTAGTAGCTTCCAGTAAAGTAACATATTGTGTGGGTTCATTAGAATAACATATGGCTAAATAACATGGTGAATGTTTAATACTTATGCGCAACTACATTATATTACCCATTTTAAACTGTAATTAGTGACGATAAAATACATTTAGCACAGATAACTATAACATCACGTGATAAAATATGTAAACAAGTCAATTCATATAGAAGTAAAATGCAGGACAAGAATTAACGTGTTGTTTAAGTACATGGGACCAAGTGAGCCAAACACCCCTAGCATACAGGAGATGACCCACTAAACAAAACACCAAAAAAATTGCAGCCCTGTTGAACCAAAACACCTAGAAAAGCAGACCCGCTGAACCGAAACACCCCAATAAATGCATACCTGCTGAACCGAAACACCCGTGATATTCCAAAATTCCAAATTTAGTGTAGTGAGTCAGGTAGGGCTGCTAGGGCTTTATTTTTTGTTGTTCATTATAGCTAAAGGAAAGGTAGTCCATTATTTGCTGAATTCATGTTTGGTGTATGGTTATGGGCGAGGCCTTCTTGGTTGACTGCTATTCTGCTGAGATCAGTGAAGTTGGAGGACTATTACTTTTAGTCTTTGGTAGAGTGCCTTTAGGAATGCTGCTGATATATGTCTTAAAATTTTTAGCTAAAAGGGCAATTACGTGAGTCCATGGTATGTTAGGAATGGGTTTTTTTTCAATGGGTCCCACTAACAGGAAGACACAAGAAATTCCAACTCAGTTTGAGTTAAAGAGAGAGCTTGCTTTGAGCAAGGAGATAGTTGGCTTATGAAGATATACTCTTTGAAAAGTATAAATAGTTGTGATGACTTTTTATTGGCTATTCTTGATGAATTAAATATTCTAAAAGTGTTACTAGATATATTTCATATAAAAAAATATTGGAAAAATATGAGTATTAAAGATAGATTGAGCATTTGAGGTGCAACTACATTAAGTGTCGGGGTTCGTACCTAAGATGGATGGATCTGGACATACTTACGTGCAGTTGCATACGATGACACAACACTATTTGAAAAATGGTCCAAGCTTTTTTCTCAACTATTTTCTTAAACGTCCATATCCTTATTTGTAACCTGCACCAATCGAGACATTAATTTTTTTTACATAACCGTTTTTTACACCAACACCCATATTCCCAACCCGTACATATTTATAATATTTTTCCTTCTACATAACTTTCATTTTATCATCTCTTCCTTAACATATGATGCAGCTTGGGGTTTTTTAGCCGATGTAAAAGAAGAAGAAGAAAAAAAAAAGGATGGAAAAGGATGTTATTGACAATCTTGCTCATGATTTTGATGACCGATTGGCAAAAAAATGACCGCATAGCAGGTAATCAGTTAGGCATCTAAGATTTATTAAAGTTGCACCCGATACACATTTTATTCATTACTTTACAATAAATAGTTCATTCTGTAACTTGGCCATTACTTTAAAAAAGTGTTTATTATTATTTTGTTTATTCACGAATGTATAGGTGGTCGCCTCCAAAGTGTAGCAGGTCACCCAAAGGGTTGCATATGCTAATTAATATTCTCATTGGACCTAGAATTGTCAATATCCACTGTCGGTTTAATAATTGTGTATGATGGTACACTGCCTGAAATCAAAAATTTAACTGGTGCAAAGTATACGTGTCATCTACTCGTGTCTCAATTTAAACATTCATGATCATAAAGTTCAATCCTGTATAATGCTAAGCAATGTTCTCAGGCCCGGGTCAACCGATTGACCCGGTTCCGGTCGAAAAAACGGGTTATTTTGATTCGGGTTTTATATTTTCAAAACCGGCTTGACCCGCGGGGTTTGGGGTCGGGTCAACCCGGTTTTAGAGACCCGGCCGGGTTTTGATTTTTTCGGGTTTTTTTGAAAAAAATATGTAAATTTTACGTATTTGCGACGGACTTTTTTTTCACATGTTATATTAGTTGGTAAACAATTTATATCCTCAATATTCGGAAGTTTTTATGGTTTTTATATATAACTGTTATTAATTATTAAAAATATAAAAAAATAAATTTTTTTTGAAAACCGGAACATATTGATGCTAAGGTACTTTTCACATCAACACTTACATTTTTGTGCATACAATAGGAAACAAAGAGAGAAACAGGCCTGTTATATCTTAAGTAAAAATGTTAAATTTTGTTTTTTTTACCTTGACAACTGAATTATCATAATTTGTATTTGGGCGAAATGGTCTTGACCTATTAAAGAAAATGAGTATTCAAGTTATAGTGGTGGCAAACAATAGCAAGCGCAAGACTATTAAACGATATAAAGGCAACTATCTATTTATTTTGGTAATACAATTCTTATACAAAAGGTGTAGTCGTATAGAAATAGTTCTTTTCACATGTTTAACAATATCCTATAAAATTTAATGTGTTTTCATCTTCACTTTAAGACCTCGATGTGAATGTGGCTATAGGCGCATGTTCATGGTCTAGCGAGTGTCTGGATATCATAGAATCCATGAGGAAAACCAGAAGCTATATAATCAAGTCCAATATCTAAAAGGAAATATCATAGTTTATTACCAAGAAAGACCATGGCGATTGCTATTTCATAATGTCGTGTAGAACATTGAAGAAGGAACTAACTTTTAATACCCCTGCAAAGTATGGAAATTACTATGGTCCTAATGTACGTTAGCCTTTCTATTTTATGGTTAGAAACCAATAACCTGTTCGAACGAATACATTATGAAGACCTCAAATTAATTCTATTGATTTTGTTGAATGTTTCTTCAAGTACAATAACAGTTTTAAACATTAATCCTTTGCTTTTGCGCTTATCCGATAAGACAAGAAAGGTGGAAATAAGTCCATTTCATGTCCAGCTCACAACACATATGAAAACCATCTAAGACACCAAGTAATTCAACGCGAGCTACAAAGTGAATTGGTAATGTGGCAAAGCAAGAAACGAAACATTGCTATTAACTAAGTGAGTAGCGTAACGAAAGTTGTTTATTGTAGTTTGCCCGTTTCTATTGACACAAATTTGATATTGCAATTTTTAATGTATATGGTTAGTTTATATCCAAATTGAAATTCTTAGGATGAGGCAACTACCATGAAGTATGCAACATGTTCCTCAAGTAATCTTTTATATTATCAATTATGCATGTTAGATTTTTTAGTCAAACTATCTCATGGATTAGCCCACCCATAGGGCATTGTGTGTTTATTCTAATGACTTTAATGTGATATATACTATATAGAATTTGAATTAACGGTAACACTTTCCAACTTAGAAATTGCAAAAAAATTTAGGCACACGAATGTAACCTCTAATTATTTAAAATATAAAAATTATATAAAAAAATTTCTTAGAAAAGAAAAGTTATAACTTACAAAAAGGTTTAAACAATCTCAACTCCTAATTTAATAAAGTTAATGAGAATTTTATACAATTATTTCAAAACCATAATATATAATAAATAATATAATAAACAAAAAATTATTAAAAAATCATTGAAAAATATAAAGTATAATTTTTAACACCAATATTAGCTAAAAATGAAAAAGATAATCATAAATCATGCTCGCCAATCGACCTTGCTTAGTCACTATTTAATAACACTCTTTTAAGAACCAGTTTATAACATTTTATAAAAAACTTCATTTTTTACTGTCTTGTCAGTTTCATCTTGTGAAAGCAGAAATTGCTCTGTGATGATTGCTTGAAAAACATGCGTGATTTTTTTTATATTTGATGTTTTAGTGACAATGATGATTGTATTTTGACTTATTTTGTACCGAAATACCTCGGGAACGTAACATTTTATTTACTTTTATTTTTTGATTATGCTTTACTCTGTATGAAAATCTCACATATAAGATGAACGCTCATATCTTTTCATTCTTAACATTTAACTTTGTAATCAATAAAACATATATTCTTAAAAACCTTTTTCATTCCATTACATCTTAAAAAAATACATGGTTAACGATAATAATATACAAACAAAACATAAAAATTTGCTCAAAGATAAACCAAATTTTACTGCTTATTGACTTGTGCCGTAAAAGACACTCTAATGAACATTTAAAAATAAACTCCACTAATTGTAACTTCAAAGACAAAGTTGGATCTATAAACAATAAATAATGTCTACTTAATACGAAAATAATAAACTATAATTATTAATATAACAGAAATAAAAATCAAACAAACGTTTCATCTATGCTTTACAAAAACTAAGAAATTTTATATAAAACTAAAATTTATTGACAACAATATTTAACTAAATAAGTAAAATAAAATAAAATTACTTGTCATACACTTTTTAAATAGTTATAGTTAACTGTTTCATTTGTCATCGTCTATAAATTTCATGAAAGCTAATATAAATAGGATATAGTTACTTTTAAAAATCACATGACTATAAAAATACAAAAACATATTAAAAGTTGTCACTATGCCTAAAAAATTCTTAAAACTAAAAGTTTATAACAACATTACTAAACGAATAAACAAAGTAGAAAAAAATCACAAGCCATACCCGTCCATCGGACGGGTTTTGCAACTAATATATATATATATATATATATATATATATATATATATATATATATATATATATATATTTCACATTACAAGATGTATATTCGTAAAAAAAATTTGTTAACATATAGAAAAGTATATTTAAAGTTTTACATGACGTTCCTTAAAATAATTAAAAATCTTATTTTCTTATAATAAGGTACATTTTATTACATGTACTGTAGTATAGCTTTACCAACTATCGTCTATTTATGAACGTAACATGGTGTTAATAATTTAAAATTTTAATAATTTAGTAGGTCGATTTTGTATTTATTTTTAAGTTATGCAAACTCAATATATTTTTATTATTGGCAATAAAAACACAAAACTGGAATAATTTTCGCCGAAAACTTTATTACATGGTACCCGCCGCTGCAACGCGCGGTACCCTACTAGTACTATATGAATAGGGATGGCAAAAGCGCCCGAAACCGATGGGGAAAACCGAAACCCGAACCGGTTGGGTCGGGTTCGGAGTCGAGTTGGCGGGTTTGGATACGGGTTCGGGTTTAAATATTCTTTTTTCGCGGGTACGGGTTCGGGTACGGGTTCTACTAATACCCGCTCCATTTACCCGTATCCGAATCTGTACCCGTTTACCCGAATCCGTACCCGCTTTTGTTGCTGTTTTATATAAAGTTCTACATTTGTGTGAAATAGTAGACGAAGATTGTTGAACGAATTGAATGATCATATTAGTTACATTTTGTGCATTAATATGTTTGTGATCAAGTATATTTGGATCTTGTAATTTTAAAATATAAACCATGATTTATTCGATATATTAAACCGCGTGATTAATATTAAAAAGTATTTTTTTATCTTCTAAACATTTAAAAATATATTAGGGTATTTTGGTTGTTTTCGAGTGTTTTTTATTAACATTATACACACAATAATGCCCGATGAAAATTTAATTATGGATACCAGATACCCGCGGGTAAAATCCGAAAACCCGATGGATAATATTAATCGGGTACCCGTCGGATGATGGAGCGGATACGGGTACGGATATTATAAACGCGGGTTCACTAAAACTCGACCCAAACCCGACCCGTTGCCATCCCTATATATGAACAGTAAATACGGGGGTTGAATTACATATTACTAGTACAGTATATTGATCATTTTACATCCTTATATATATAAACCCTTTAACAAACAACTAAACCCCCTATAACTTCACTTCAATGCTTATAACTCTCCGGAGAACCACCACTTCACTAACTTTCCGGCGGCCCATCACCACCACTAATAATTGAACTTTTGGTTGGTTAATAAAAGGTTTTTGCTTGCAAGATCTCTCTTTGCGTTGCTCGTACCCAATTGATATATATCGTTGTTTCGTTCTCGGTATCTTCTCGAATCGATCACGGTCAAAAGTGGAATAGTTGTAATTGGTGACTAAAAAGGGGGAGCTTTGGTCTAAATCTACTAAAATGATAAAGGCAAGAAGTAATAAAACTAAACTAGAAGCTTTAAATGAAACAGTAGAAAATACCTTGATGGAAAAATGAAACTGCTCTATTCGGAATATTACTTGCCATGCGGAATATTTTCTTTATTCGGAAAGTTCCTCTTACTCGGAATATTAAGCTACTCGGAAAGATAGGGCTATTCGGAATATAATTTCTATGCGGAAAATACCCCTATTCGGAAAGTCTATGCGGAATATAAGTGCTATGCGGAATATAAACCCTATTCGGAAAATTTGCCTTACTCGGAATAATTTTGAAAATGCCCTATTCGGAAAATATCTCTATGCGGAATGTAAGATTATTCGGAAAATTGGGTTATTCGGAAAAAGTTCCGAATAGAGAAACACAAACAATCCTATGCGGAAAAAGTCTTCTATTCGGAAAATCTGAAATGTTCCGAATAACAAAAAAGGAGAGAACCCTATTCGGAATAATGGAAAGTTCCGAATAGACACGAAATTTAAACCCTATTCGGAATAAAAGAAAAGTTCCGAATAGACACAACCCCAGATTCCCTATTCGGAATCTGGGCAAGATCAGTAGCTGGGACGAAGAACAAGGATACACGGATTTGTCCAAATCGGACTCAACGAAGCAAAAAGGTTTTACCAAATCAACCACAAATCATCTACTAACTACAAGGATCAAATCCCAATCATAAAAACACCAATTCAACAACTTTTTAGAATCAAACTAGAACCAAATAGAACTTAAGAACTTGAAAGAAAAAGATGAAGAAGAACAAGATGAATCAAAAGATTAGAGTAAGGATTGTATTAATGATTTAAGGTTCAACAAACAAATTCAAGGATCAAACTTACAAGATTTAAGAAATCAAACTAAAAAAGAAAACCACTCCTTAAGGGAGATGGTTCCTAAGAACTAGGAATACTAAAAACTGGAAAAAGAAGAAGAGAGAGTCCGAATGTGTGAGTGGGAGGAGTATTTATAGGCTTCTCCCTTGGTTGGTGAGTGGGCTTTCTTCCCTTCTTTTTGTCTTCTCGTCTTTTCAGAAAAGTTGACGTTTTCGATTCTGATTCGGGATTTGTCGTCGATTAAATTCAACTCGTCTTTTAATTTCTTCGTTAAATAGACTTGAGTTTCTTCGACATGTGTAAATCTTCCGTCTTTGGTCCTTTTCTTCGATAAATCTTCAAATAGGCCCATTGACTTCAAATCTTTCGCATCTCTTGGACAATAGACTTCGTCTTCAGTCTTTTTCCTTGATAAAACCCGTGCAATCCCATGTTTTCTTCAATATTTATCCGGTTGGCTCTGAAAACATAACAAACACACAAACCACGCATAATTCCAAACAAATGACATTAAATACGCGTTTTGATCTTGTTTTAGCAAGAAATAAGTGGTAGAAAAGATGGGTGTTTACACACCTATCAAATCCCCTACACTTAACCATTGCCATGCCCTCATGCAATGCTTAGTGATAAAGCAATTTTACATTTTTCTC